>CM062819.1:1218155961-1219355961 GCA_031772625.1 Pinus tabuliformis | reverse complement strand
TGCTGCAATTTTGTACATTTCAATGCCTTTATTTTCCTGAATATATATCGCAGCCCGGATGGATGAAACTAGATCTGGGGTCTTCAATCTCGTCCGATCTTCACTCGAAGTACAGGTCGATCCATGTGAGAAATGTTTTGGAGTCGAACATGGAAAGACATCGCTTGATCACCAGTCAATGATGTAAACTGTTAACAAGCGTGAGAGGAATCACCGATAATGACGATGACCCTCAAGGTACTGTAGTACAATTCACGTGGTGTGAATAAAGGACTTGGCATCGAACACCATGCAAAATCTTTCGGTCCAAGGTCATTGACGTATACCTGTCGTCGGAAGTGAGAAACTTGCCATTGAGGTATGCAAGCTTCAAAGTACTGAAAGGGGTGTTCCTAGATCAACTTCTTGGATAATGAGCTGGTGTCGACAAGAAGCGATCCGTCAAAGGAGGGCCTTAATGAATCCCACATCAATGACACGGAATGGAGCAAACGATTTTGATAGAGGTGAAAACAATCTGATGATATATGGTTCAGGGTGGCGGTCATGAAAGAATGAAGTATAATGTATGGTAGTGGATGGGACACGGATGACTTCTTTGGATGACTTCTCTTGAACATGTTGGCGACACTTATGTGATGGACTGGTAGCATTTACCCCAAAGGTGGATGGTATGGCATGACCATGGTCATGTGACCGGATAATGAAACAACCCAACCCGACTCAGGCACGGAGTGGAAGTGTCATGTTCAAGAGCGACTTGCTACCAATTGAGTTTCTTCCCAAATTTTCCCCAGTCATTGCTAACCAGTACCTCTTTATTTTTGTCAAGCTTGATGAGGATAACATATGCTTGTTCTATAATTTTCCCTTCGGGCAAACCCATCGCTATGTTTTAACGAGCCTAGCGATAGTGAAACTCGTTCTCGTCTAAAGACAAGTTTGTCGCTATTAATCTTTTTAACGAGTTTAACGACAAAGATAACTCGGTCCTTTTCATTTTTAGAGAGTCTGAAAAGGTACGTAAAGGTAACTCCAAAATTCCTTTTTCGTCATCTAATCCCTTAAGTCCGAAAAAGTATAAAACAATACAGAAGGGATGAATTTTCGATAGTTTTAACGAGCCGAACAAAACAAGCGCTCGATCTTTTTGTGCAATAATCCCTCAGGTCCAAAAAGATTAAAATCTAGAGGAGGGATAGCGCTTCCGGTCGCTTTAATGAGCTGGAAGGCCAAAACTTGACAATCTTTTCATATTTTATGAGTCAGTTGAAAAGAGCTTAAAGAAGACTCGTCTTTTGAGGAACGAGTGATAAAATGGGTAGCATCTGATTCCAGGTAAGGGTTGGAATTTCCCAATCACGGCAGTGTCACAAGGATGGCTAGTGAAATCACGCTTCGCAGTTGTTCCTCAAAATGGGTAAACAATCAAATGGGGGTGAATGATTGGCCAATGGAAAAGTGGAGGTGACGGTGCAAACACGACCAAGGCTTTAATGGCTGAAGTACTACATTCACGGTGGTTATTTACCGGGGAATAGTTCATTTTTTAACGAGCTTGAACGTGGGTGGAAACATTTGCTCGGTCCGGGTTTATTTTTTAACAAGCTTGAACCTCGCGGTAAACACTGCTCGAGGCGAGTTTATTTTTTAATGAGCTTGAACCCTGCGGTAACACTGCTCATGGCGGGTTTATTTTTTCACAAGCTTGAACCCTGCAGTAACACCGCTCGTGATAAGTTTGCATGCCTCCAGCATAATAACGCAGATCGAGGTGCATGCCCCCCAAGCTTCATTGCATTCAACTTGGTGGCTAGAATGAAGGTTTACCTTTGAGAAAGGGGATTTGTTTCATTTTTTAATGAGGTTGACACAGTAAAAGAACCATCCTCAAGACTCCTAGTTTCATTTTTTAACGAGGTCGACACGAGATAAGAACCGTCATCGAGATCCAAATCCATTAGATATAGAAGATTTCATATTCCAGGGTGGCTATTTCCGCCAGATTACTCGGAGGCGGTAGGGCAAAAGTACCCATTAAGGAAGGGTCTTTTAGGAGACCTACTCCGATATTTTGGAGCGAATGATTGCTTCCATGGATCATTGAAATGCTTCCCGTAACTTGTGAACTGTTGGGGAGAAATGTTTGTTGGTTGACGATTGTAATTCCTCCTTGGAAGGGAAATGCAATCTTCCTAAAGTAGGTCGACACAACTGCGGCCATGGCATATATCCAGGGCCTACCTAGTAGGATGTTGTAATCAAGGTTTCCGTCGATTACTTCAACATCAATTTCTACTGTTTTGCACCCCAGTTCAACCTGAAAGTTTCTTAAAATTCCGTATGGAGTGTATGATCGTCCACCAAATGCTTTTAACATTGTTGACGATCGTGACAAGGGTGGTGACCCTAAATTTTTGCAGCAACTCATCGACATAATACATGTGGATGCCCCCTCATCAATAATTGTTCGATGAACAGTTTTATTGAGGGCTTTCACTTGAATAAGGAAAGCTAGTTGAGCTGGTAACTGAGGGTCATATCCTTTATGATCAAAGGCCACAAGATTGGAATCCATTGGGTCAATCCCACCTATTGTTGATAATAAAGCTTGCTCTTGGGAGAGGCAATTTTGCGGTACCTCAAGTGTCGACATAGCGCACGGCGATTGGGCCAGGTCGTCTATTATATTATAATTATGTGCTATTTTTGCACGAGGATTAAATGTTGATTTGTGTACTACTCCCTTTGGCGACTTTATCATTTGTTCAGGAATGATGGGTGGCACAACTTCGGTCAAAGTTGTTGTCGAACTACTAGGTTGTTCATTAGCCTTGTTATTCGACAGCTGTGGATTCCCGTAATCTTTATTCCTTGTCAAAGCATCGTTTTGCTGCTTTGAGATAGACAACATAAGCACTTGGGATCGGGAAGCATTTTGATTAGCAACCAGTTTGGTTCCTGGGTTTGGAAACGGATCAGTCAATACTGCTGAGGTTTTTGAACTCTTAAAGAGTTCTTTAACTTCAGCTTTATGTGGACAATCTCTCGTCTGATGATCCTCATCGCATATATGACACCCCGCAGGGGGTTTCCTTTGCCCAGAAGGGTTTGCAGAAGCTTTATCGTGCTTCTTTTTTCTCCCTTTCTTTTTCTTCTTGCCCCCTGGTTGCTTCAGTTGTTTGCCCTTGTCGGTCGACACGGCATTTACTTCCGAGGTAAGAAGTTCCTCATTTGCATTTTGACTAGAAATCTTACGGGCCTTTTTAGATGTAGCCTTTGTCGATTTCATGTCTGTTGCGCCAATCACGCCATTGCCGGCATGAGAGTCATTGTTTGATTTAGGAGGAGGAGGAACTGAGAATTCCAGTCTAGGGGCGTCAGGTATTTTATCGTAGAGCGTGTCGGACTGAGTGTAAATCAAGTCCAAATATTGCGCACGAGCGATAACTTGCTCTTCTGTTACGACTCCCCCCTTTGCCACATCTTCCGTGATGGAAGGCAATAATGACTTAATAAACCATTCAGCTAAAAGTTGATCGGGGACATGCGTTTTCACCATTCTATGACGACGTTGCCACTCATGTATATGATCAGATATGTGAGTGTCCGTTGTTTGTTTGAAATTGGTAAGAAGTTCAGTTCCAGTTTCGTACCTTATCGATAATTGAAAATGGGTTAAAAAGGTTGTGGCTAGGGTGCTGAAGTTTTCAAACGAAGCTCTAGGTAATTCAATATACCATTTTGCTGCCGAACCAGTTAACGTCCTCTGGAAAAGGATAAGCCTAATCGAATCATCGTTTAGGGTGTTTGATGAACACCACAGATGAAATGTCATCACATGATTCGATGGGTCTTCACCCGGATTTCCATTAAATTTAGGAATATCTGACGGAAGTTTATGCGGAATCGCTGGCCACCAAGGGGCATAAGCAATTGGATCATTCGTTAGCCGGCTTAGATCTGGTAATTCTAGAGTTGCTACAAAGGGCAACTGTTGATTCAGGTTAGGCGAAGCATACCCAGGATAAGATGGAATTGCCTGAGCAGTGGGTCTTTGCATACCAGTATAATGTATTTGATGCTGGCAGCTTTGACAAGGTTGATGGGCATAACCATTATAGTATGGGTGTTGATAACTGCTTTGGAAATGCAGTTGCCCATTACTTACAAAGACTTGTTGCTAAGGTCCTTGATATGATTGCTGGAATTGCGGTTGTTGAGATTGCACCAGCCCTCGTTGTTGGACCATTTGCTGTTGTCCAATACTAGATGATTGACCAAGATGAGGAGTCATAGTACTTGTTTGAGCTTGAGTCACTCCAAATAAGGAGTCACTAACCTGAGGTTGTGATTGAGTCGTTGAGACAAGAGGATGTTGTATTGCAACCTGAGAAACTTGGGGTTGACATTCAACAGGTAGCGCTTGTACTTGCGATGCAGTCACCATAGCAGGTATAGTGGGAATATCCGACACAGGGTGGACTGGTTGCATTGAATATACAACCCTTGGTTGTTGAGGCAGTATTGGTACCCAACCACTGGATGTAATTCCAGTTTGACTTGAACTTTGTTGTAAACTCCCATATGGTTGTTCTCTAGGAGGGAACAATGAAAAGGCACACTGCCCTCCATATGGTGGCAATCCAGTACTTAAAGGGTAGATTGGCCTTTGAAGACACATTGGATCAATTTGTTGAGTTTCAACATAAGAAATACCAGATGATAATCCGGATGAAGAAATAGGAACTAACCATATCGTCGAAGCAGTCCCTGATTGGACTCCGGCTTGTTGTTGATAACTTGCCGGGACAGATGGTATACCAGCGAACATTGTTGGAGTAGCAGCAGGAGACTCAGCTGCTGATGTGTTAGACGACACAGTCCTGGATGTCGATGGCTGTTCAGACATATCTAGTCTATCCAAAATATTTCCTAGTGATTCTACAAGAACTTGTGATGAAGGGAGACTAAGTTATAAGACCAACGAGGAAACAGTGATGTTATTCCGATTAAAATAAATTTTAGACACTTTGACACATTTTCAGTTTTTAAGAGTCGAGAAAAAACAAAAAATGACTCTAGTCTCCTTCGATTTTTAATGAGCCTGAAGTGACAAGTGCTCAGATGGACCTTTTCCGTTAAGGAGTCTGAAAAGGAACGAAAGGGACTGCTCTGGAGATCTAGGTAGAGGGAGTACCAAACCAATCGCAAAACTGCAGAATACTTTTTACAGTACGGCAGTCAATCTTCCCGAATGCTGTGTTCGGCGCATTGCGATCAGTAGGGCGGCCGACACGGCTTCCTATGTATAAAAGGTTTTAAGCCTATAGGGGTCTCCCAATATATACTTGACGGTACATGGGAGCACAAGTCCGTACTGGCACTTATCGTCTCAAAGTGGAGGAATCACCCAACCATCAGTGAGGACAACAGTTACCAGGCTTTACGACGCCGGAATACGTCTCTAGCCTAGACCTCTAAATGTTGTGCGTTAAGTTCCAAAGCTTTGTTAGATTCATTCAATTTATTTTAAGTTGATATTTCTTATGAAGTTTTCCTTTTGGGTTCACCACGAGATGTAGATGTAATTCCTAAAATGCAATCTAAAGATGATAAGTAAACTTTTATCTCTTTTCAGCAATGAAAATCCTAGCTACAAGGGGAAAAGAAAGACACAATCTTTTCTCAAAGAGCCAAGAGCACACTGTAAATGCACTTTTCGTAAATCAAGCCAAACAGACTGTCAATATGCAAATGCACATGTGCATGTATTTGTTTCTCACTTTCTTAATATTGATGCCTAAAAAGAAAGTTGATGTACAAATCTGAATTTTCTTTCAAGTGACAAACACAAACAAGCTTCTTTTCGAAATCAAAAGGTAGAGATGATTACGACACTTTATGATTTTGAAATAAATACTCGTTTCGAAACTAGAAAGTCACAAATTCAAACCAAAGGCAAAAGTAAAAGCATAATCGACTGTCAACAACAAATAAACTTTCTCCTAAGATCCAAATCGACACTTACGACAGATCTAAATCAAAGGACGACAGCATGACTATTCTACTTTTTCAATGGAAAACTGTAAATGATGTAACAAACACACAAAGAACATCTGCAGTCCTTTTGTACAAAGGAGGCAGAATTAAGGCAAAGAAAAGGGGTTTTTAAACAGACACACATTGATCACAGGCTGCAAAAATCAGAGACAAAACTGAAAAATGAAGCAAAGAACCTCAGCTGCACAGGGCTAGGCTGATCAGCGCACCTGTTACATAGAGAAATTGGATTGTAGCGAAGGTAGGCCTCTCGGGAACTACGTTGAAATGCAGAATCTCTTCACAGAACCTGCACTGGGGCAGAAACGAGAATTCCATCTGGGTTCTGGGTCACGGTTTGCAGTTTAATCTATGGTTTTTGGCCGAGTAAAAGCAATCAGTAATGCACAATCAGAGGGTGTATTTAAAGGAGGTCTAAGAGCTATCACAAAGGGTAATCAGATCATATGTGAATCAGTTGTTCAAATCATTAACAAATCCAGTGAATGGATTGAAGTAGCAGATGTCTACTTTGCATTTGATAATGGCAAATGCAGTTCGATTGCTACTTCTGTGTTTTTGAAACAAACAACAAGAGAAACACAAACAAACTAACTAGACACGATCCCTAGCAGAGTCGCCATTTTGTTAACGGGAAAAGTGTCTACTCAGAACGCCCCTATCCCACTAAGGTGTGACAGTACCTTAGGAACAAACAGAGAAAACTACTTTTGTATTCTTCTTTATGAACTATAAACGAAGAGGAATAGGATGAACCAACCTGTGTCTTGCGCTAGTCCTTTGATCCAATCTCTCTCCTCTTTGACAGCTTCCAGCTACCTGCTCCCTTACTTGCCCAACTTCACCAAGTTCCTGCAAGATCATAGAAGAAGAAAACTACACAAAGACATGGATTTATATTCATAAATAGATTAGGATCAAATTTAAGCTAAACATGCAAATATAACAAACATCATTGATACACAATCATGTAGGAGGAAATCAAATAGTTTTATTGATATAACAAGAAGGTCCAGGAGGAGTTACAACCGATGATTCCTGATCCAAAATCAACCCCCAGCAAAGGAATCCCCTCTTCACCTCCAACAAAGCATAAATCACCCAATACTCTGATCTCTATCTAAAAACCAACAACAATTCTCTGCAATGTACAAAATTCTAGCCTCTGGATCTCTGGGATGAGGGATCCATATATAGATGTATGCAAAGAGGATGAGTCAGCTTATGATCTGACTAGTGGCTTCTCTCTGTTAGTTCTTGATTCCACTTGGAGACTGAGAGCCTCTTACTCATCCTTGGTCGAACTCAGTGAGGCAAGTGTCATTGGGGAAGATTCTGGAAGCTTCCATTGTCTGTCCACCTCGCGGAATGACACTGCCATTTTTCATTTCCCACTCAACGCACCCTGGTAGTGCATTTAGGTGCGTTGCAACGCACCTAGCTAGTGTACTTGGGTGCTATGCAACGCAGCTAGCTAGTGGAGCAGCTGAAATGATCCTGATTTGACTGATTCTGAGCAGTTTCTAGTGGAGAACTCTTGGGAGAAGTTGTAATTTGTTGACCTTGTTCCTTTAGGGTCCGAAACAACACTTTTAGGGACTTAGGATCCCTTGGTTTATGGACATTTCATGCTTAGAGCTGTAAGGCACAAAAATGTCTATAACAATACATATATGCAGTGTACCGAACAAAAAGTGCATACGTACAATACATTCACTTTCATGCATAGAAAAGCGTGCACGTGGGAAATCTTATTGTTGGTCCATGGTATTTAGTTTGACATTTTTGAACCTATGGTTTTGGTCCGTGGTTTTGCATCTAAAGTATTGAACCCATGTATTGGGTCCCTAGTATTGGATCTCTATGGTTTTGGATCATGGTTTGAGTAAGGCCTTAGACTATAAAAAGGAAAGGATATCATTTGGCTAGGGGTACTAATGTGTTGAATATCTTGAGAAGAGCAAGATCTGAAATACAGGTGATCGGATGGTGAGTTATAGCTGGATCTGAATCAAGGAGGAACTTGAGCATTACAAGATGGTTAAGATCTACTCATAGGTCGTGATCTCTTTAGCGCATGATTGGATCTGATAATCTGGGTATAATCGAAGTCTGATTAAGAATAGGGATAAATTATCATTTATAGATCTATACCCGCAGGTCCGACACAGTGCAAGCGCGTATACTGGCAGGTTCGACATAGAGAAGGCGCCGATATACGCATGTTTGACACAGCGCAGGTGCGTATTCTACAGGATTGGCACAACAGAGGCGCGGATATACACGGGTTTGATAGACAACAGGCGCGAATACCTGCAGGTTTGACAAAACGGAGGCGCGGATACCCGCAGGTTAAAGAAGTGAATACTGCGTATGTACGCAAATTTCTATCAGTGAAGTAGCAGACTTTTCTTGAAATATGTTTTAGCTGTGTTTGTTTATTACTGTAGTATTCCGGGTTCTGAATTGGTGTCTGGTTACTGGTACTGTGTTCTAAGAAGTTATTGATTCAATATTTGTACAAGGGAGTTGGTTGATTGCAGATCTATTTGGATCGAGTCTGAAAATTTATGAAATGTTGTCCCCAGAAGAGAAGAGAAGTCTTTTGTAGGTCAGTACCTACGTACTAGTACCTCAGCTAGTACAAGAGCTAAGGGGGTTGTAGCTCCCTTCCAGGAGAGTTTGGAGAACGATAGAAGATTGTAGCCTTCTGCAAGTTGAAGCCTGCGTGCTGGTATAAGACTGCACCAGTACATAATCATTGTAAAAAGAAGTTTCTAACAGAAAGAAGATAGAGACATATTGCAGCAGGTGGTTTTCACCCACATTGGGTCTCCACCATATATCTTGTGTTCTGTTGTGTGACTGTTTGCTCTAATTTTCTGTTCCTGCTTACTATTATATGGTTCTGACACACAGATTAATGATCAACATCTGAAGAATAAATTAAATTATAATTCTGGAAGGTATACGCAAGTTTCATTAGTCAGATCTGCAAATCCTTGTATAAATTGAAAAAGAATTTGATAATACTGATTCACCCCCCCCCCTTCAATATTATTTTCAACAATTGGTATCAGAGCAGGTCCTTCATAAGAAGCTTGATCGCTTGAAGGAAGATCTATCATCATGAGCAACTACGAAAAGGAAGCATCTATCAGGCGACCGATTTTTGATGGGAGAAACTTCGTCTATTGGAAGGTAAGAATCACTACCTATCTTCAATCTCTTGGTACGAAAGTTTGGGATATTGTGGAAACAGGATACACATTTCCATGAGCAACTCCTACAGATGCAGCTGGTAAGAAGCAGTATGAAACAAATGCAAAAGCTGTCAATACTCTATCAGCAAGTCTACCTCAATCAAAATTCGTCAAGGTTATGCAGCTCAAAAGTGCAAAAGAAATATGGGACAAGATTGTTCTGAGCTATGAAGGAGATGAACAGGTAAAACGAGAAAAATTACAGACTCTTAGAATTCAATATGAAAGTCTCAGAATGCATAATGATGAAAGTGTGGCTAGCTATTTCCTACGTACAGATGAGATCGTAAATTGTATGAAACACTTGGGTGAAGAAATAAAAGAAGCTGTTTTGGTTGAAAAGGTTCTAAGATCTTTGTCTCCTAAGTTTGATTCAAAAGTTTTTTCCATAGAAGAAAATCAAAATCTACAGAGCCTCACCATGTCACAGCTGCACGGAATTATAACTACTTATGAAATGAGAAAAGGAGGACCATAAGACAGGAGAGAAGTTGCATTCCAAGCTTTAGGAAAAGGAGATTACTATGAGTTAGGACATACGTCAGAAGAAGAGGAAGAATCAAATTTTGTCAAGAACCTTCAACGAGGAACTGGAAGATTTAGAGGTAAGCTGCCTTTCAAATGCTTTTCTTGTGGAAGATTCTGTCATTAGCTGCAAAATGTCCTCATAAAGATAAACTAGACAAAGGTAAGGAACCTGTTAGATGGAACAAAAAACAGAATGTAAATAAGAAGAGCTATTACATGCATGAAGACAGTGATGGATTGTCAAATAGTGACGAAGATGAACAAGGTAATGATGATAGACTTTTGATGGCTTTTGAAGATGATGATTTCCTGGATGCTATAAAAGAAGAAGGTCTTTATGAAGAAATCTCTAAACTTAAAGTTTTTTTAGAGGAAAAGAATATGATTATAGATACTCTAACATTCCAACTTGCTGAAAAAGATAAACACAATGAAGAGTTAGAATGTGAAATTGTGGGACTTAGAAAAGAAATTGAGAAAACAAAAGCCCTTAATCTCAAATTTGTTAAAGGATCTGAGACTCTAGATGGGATTATCAAAGTATAGTGTTCTCCTCTAATCAAGACAGGTCTCGGATATTCCGAAGAAGCATCTCAAGCTCAGAAGCAAGCACGAAAACCATCCACCTCCAAAAGTTATCTTGATGCAGCAAGGAGAAGTGAACAAGTTGACAATTGACAGCAAAAGCATAATGCAGATCACCAGGTAAATCAGGGACAATTTTCTTCAACAATGATCAAAGATTATCAAGTAAATCGGGGGAAATCTACTTCAAGGATGAACAAAAGCCTCAACCGACCATAGGTAAATCATTCTCAATTTGGCTCAAGAATGGATGGAAACTACAATCATATGGTTGGTAGATTTGATAATCGCAGGAATTTCTTAAATGGCCAATGTTTCTCTTGTCATAACTTTCATCATAAAGCTGCTCAATGTGTTGCCTACAAGACCATGATGACTAGGGAAGCACAAAAACAAAGGAGTATGACAGGAATCATGAAAAGGACCTACAATAACTTCTCTACTCTTGAAAATGAAATAGAATGTTCTATCTATAACAACTTTGGTCATGAATATTCTGAATGCAGGAGCAGGGTTCGCAAAGAACTCAGAAGGAGCAAGCTTCATTGAGTGCCAAAACATGGAAAAAGAAAGAAACGCAACCGAAAGGATGTGGGATAGCCTTATATGCGGAAGGACAGGAAAATCAATGGTACATCGATAGTGGATGCTCGAAACATATGATAGGTGATAAAGAAAAACTTCAGTCATATAGTGCCTTAGAAAAGGAAAAGAAGGTCTCATTTGGAAATGACACCCCTGCATTCATAAAAGGTAAAGGCTCTGTTCATTTGAAAGAAAAGGTCAAGGCTGGAAATGTTATGTACGTTGATGGATTAAAGCATAGTCTATTGAGTGTCAGTCAGATGTTTGATCAAGGAACTGAGGTAATATTTCAATCAAATGGACGTATTGTTCGTGAGCTTGATACAGGAAAAACAGTGATCAGAGGCATAAGAAACCCAAATAACTTATACGTACTCAAGGGAGGACAACGACAATGCTATTTAAGCAAGACTGATGAACATTGGCTATGGCACAGAAGGCTGGGGCATCTAAGCTTCTCACGGATAAGGAAAGCATGCAAATTTCAAGAAAATCCAAAGGAAACTCATCTTCAGGAAGTTAAGAGAATTTTGAAGTATCTTCAAGGAACTCAAAACTATGGCTTATGGTATCCCAGAGGTACAGATCTCACACTTCATGCATACATAGATGCGGATTGGGTAGGAAGCGTGGATGATAGAAAAAGCACTAGTGGTGGTGCATTCTTCATGGGTCCTAGATTAGTATCTTGGTTCAACAAGAAACAAAGCTCTATTGCATTATCGACAGCTGAAGCAGAATATGTAGCTAATGCATCTTGCTATAAACAACTCCTTTGGATGATGCAAACATTGCAAGATCTTCAAATCACTTGTACTCCACCTATCTCCATTTTTTGTGATAATACAAGTGCAATCAGTATTTCAAAGAATCTTGTCATGAATTCAAAGACTAAGCACATATCGATCAAGTATCATTTTCTCCGAGAACAAGTGCTTGAAAAAAAGGTCAAATTGGAGTATGTTCCCTCTAAGGAACAAGTTGCTGATATTCTCACCAAACCACTGCCCAGGGAGACCTTTGAATACCTCAGATAAAAGCTGGGGGTAGTTGATTCATCATATTGCTGTTGAATCTTGTTTGTTTCAGAGATTGTTGGTTGTACGTGAGTTTCATATGGGGTATACGCGTACATACGCTGGCTTATGTGGATACAGTCGTGTATATGTTGACTTGAAGAAAAGAAAGGATGAGAAGAGTCTGATATGGGTCTGTCAGAGACCATCTGGTACAGGTTCAGGGAGAGCATATATTCTTCTAATAATACATTGTTGTCATTATCGTAGAAGATCTTGGTTCAATTCATCAGTTGTTTTGATGTCAGGAGGAGAAAGTGCAGAAGGAGAACATGGATACTGATCTGAATAATGATTGACAGATGTTGCTGATGTTAGTCAGAGTCTTACTCTAGATATTTTGTCTCTATGTCTTATATTTATTTTGTCAAGGTCATGTAACATCCTATCTTGGTTGCTCCACTATGCCTGGGATGGATAATGTAATGTGATTATTATATCATGTATCCCCACTTGGTTGGGTGGATGAGTCAATATTAGTATATTCCCACTTAGTTGGGAGTCGTATGTATGAGATAGGAAGGTCAGTTATGATGTATAAAGTCAGATTTCTTTTGTAGAAAATCTTCTTCCAGATCTTGCCTATATGTTAGGGGGAGCTTGGATAGCACAACAGAGCAGAGATGTCAGCATGTACTCAGGGGGAGCATAACCCTTTGCCCTTGATGTCAAAGGGGGAGAAAGACTTTGAGTGACTTTGGGTTGCCATCAAGTCCAAAGGAGGAGATTGTTGGCATTATGACACAGGTTTGGCACAGGTTTGGCTCGATGACATAAGTTTTGTCCTTGATGGCAACTCAATCAAATAATAGATCAGAGTTCAGGCTCTCAGAAGGGTAGAAAATGAGATACCCGCAGGTTCTTGTTCACAAAGCCACGGACATACGCAGGTGCACCGAACAAAAGGTGCGTACATATACGCAGGTGTACCAAACAAAAATTGTGTACGTACAATACACATACTTTCATGCAGAGAAAAGCGTGCACATGGGAAATCTTATCGTTGGTCCATGGTATTTAGTCCGACATTTTTGAACCTATGGTTTTGGTCTGTGGTTTTGCATATAAAGTATTGAACCCAGGTATTGGGTCCCTAGTATTGGATCTCTATGGTTTTGGACCATGGTTTGAGTAAGGCCTTAGACTATAAAAAGGAAAGGAGATCATTTGGCTAGGGGTACTGATGTGTTGAATATCTTGAGAAGAGCAATATTTGAAATACGGGTGATTGGATGGTGAGTTATAATTGGATCTGAATCAAGGAGGAACCTGAGCATTACAAGATGGTTAAGATCTACTCATAGGTCGTGATCTCTTTGGCGCATGATTGGATCTGATAATCTGGGTATAATTGAAGTCTGATTAAGAAAAGGGATAAAATATCATTTATAGATCTATACCCGTAGGTCTGACACAGTGTAGGTGCGTATACCCGCAGGTTCGACACAGAGAAGGCACGGATATACGTAGGTTTGACACAGCGGAGGCGCATATTCTCTAGGATCGGCACAGCAAAGGCACGGATATACGTAGGTTTGACAAAACGCAGGCGCGGATACCCGCAGGTTAAAGAAGTGAATACTGCATATGTACGCAAATTTCTATCAGTGAAGTAGCAGACTTTTCTTGAAATATGTTCTATCTATGTTTGTTTATTACTGCAGTATTCCGGGTTCTAAATTGATGTCTGGCTACTATTACTGTGTTCTGAGAAGTTATTGATTGAGTATTTTTACAAGGAAGTTGGTTTATTGTAGATCTATTTGGATCGAGTCTAAAAATTTATGAAACATGGTCCCTTGAAGAAAAGAGAAGTCTTCTGTAGGTCAGCACCTACGTACTAGTACCTCAGCTAGTACAAGAGCTAAGGGGGTTGTAGCTCCCTTCCAAGAGAGTCTGGAGAACGAGAGAAGGTTGTAGCCTTCTGCAGGTTCAAGCCTGTGTGCTGGTATAAGACTACACCAGTACAAAATAATTGTAAAAAGAAGTTTCTAATAAAAAGAAGACAGAGACATATTGCAGCAGGTTGTTTTCACCCACATTGGGTTTCCACCTTATATATTGTGTTCTGTTGTGTGATTGTCTGCTCTACTTTTCTGTACTTGCTTACTGTTATATGGTTCTGACACACAAATTAATGATCAACATCTGAAGAATAAATTAAATTATAAGTCTGGAAGGTATACGCAAGTTTCATTAGTCAGTTCTACAAATCTTTGTATAAATTGAAAAAGAATTTGATAATACTGATTCACCCCCCCCTCTCAGTATTATTTTCAACAATATCTTTTGGCCATAGTTGAGAAAAATAGTCCAGGAAAATGAATTTTTAAGAGATAAGGAACCTATAAATGTAAATTGGAATTGTAATTGAAAACACATTCAACCATTAGAAGTTACCTTGATACGATGGCACATAAATCCTTCTCCATATATATTCCATCAGATGAGTAGTGAATTGTAGACTAGAAAACATGATAGAGGGATGAAAAGACCAAAACCTCGTTGGAAATACTACGTCATGCAGAGTGGTGCTTGGCCGAAATGAGAAATGAGATATGTATATTTGAGAGGATAGGTTTTGCATAAAACACTAACCTAAATCCCACCATTGGATGCTCAACTCTTGTCACAATCATTCAACACTTTCCACATTCATAATACATGTGAATTTTATGTTACTGGTGCCAAGAGGACTATAGAATGATTTCCAAGTGCGTAGTAGGACTAAGAAACATTAATCCCACAATGAGATGTGAAACCAAAGGGATAGGTTATATGAAACTATGATGGATCCAATTATATTAATATAAAAATGGCATAGGTGCTAAGACTTAGGATTTGGATCCATAGGTATGTTAATTGTATATGGTTATCGTGAGTTAAAGATTAATTAAAGTGTAAGTGGCTAAGGTTTCGAATACAAAGGTTTGGGGATAAAAAACCAAGTTTTAAGTAAATGAAATGGAAATATTTAATGTAAATGGTGTATCTAACCTTTGATACAACCAATACTTTAGTGAAGTAGATGGGAAAGAATACCTTGGGTAAAAAATATATAAAAGGAAGAAATGGAAGAATAATAAATAATTTTATCCCCAACACATGACAAGATATAATATTTTTGTTAAAGCTTTTAATGGGATGATTCTTGGAACCCTTGGATTCAAGAGGGAACCCATTACCCTTAGGAAGAAATTTATACATTCAATAGAAACATAATTCAATAGATTCCTAATGATAGACCATACGAAGATCCGGATGAGATTCATATAAATAGTAAAGTATTAGACTCCAGATATAAACAAAAATGAAGACAAGTAGAAGAATATTGTAGTGAAGAATTTTCTATTTTGGGTAGGAATTCGGGTACGTTACACCTAGAAATGTCCAAAAAATCCTTGATTCTCCTATACCTGAAAGATACTGTGGCCATAAAATCATTATGGAGTTATAGACTAGTATTATAGGTTCGTTAAATGGTTTTTGAATTGGTCTATTTGATAACATCTTCACAACTGAAAAGAGTTAATTTTGTTTGGAATGAAACATGACATGAAATTTTTGATTGAATGAAATGATTCTTAGCTATTCCTATTCGAAATATTTGATCTTAATTGATACAACAGGATAAACACGAAGGATGCCGACTAGATTCTTTTTAGTAGCCCAACAGAATTACAACAAGTTTGTGGTTGAATAACTATGAGGGGGGATCTCTTAATTTGGGTTTTTCTTGTTGATTTATTTTTAAAATCCTTGAAAAAATACCATAGGTTGATCGAAGACAATAGAGGCATGATAAATGTAAAAGACGAAAGATATTAAATAATGAGATGCTAGCTGGCACATACAATAATGGATGTGTATGAAAGAATACTCCAAGGAGTTAGTTATCCTAACATAAGTCAAATGTGTAATAGTGAGTAATGGTAAAAATGTGACTAAGAACAACTTGACAACTAGTTGGGGAACCCATAAAATCATTGCATGTGGTATATAGGAATCAAGGCTATGAAAAAGAAGGTGTTGATGGGTGATTTGCACAAGTGAACCTATTCCTATTGATGTTCATGTTGTGCTAATGTGATAAGTGCACTAATAAATAGTGTGCTACCATTTAGTGGTTCTCTAGATAAGTATTCCAAAAATATTGATTGTGATTTTTTGATTGTAGGAATATTTGAAGCATTGTTGAATGGTTAATTAAATACATAATATGAATAGATCCTTATGAAATTATAAGAAGGAATTATTATGATTAACACAATTTTACATACATGATGTGTGACGAGTCAACTGATACGCACAAGAGTGCAAGGCCAAAGGAACCCTTGGTTTTTGTACATAGAAAATCATGTATGATTCTAGAAACGTTAAGCAACAATATGTAATTCAGAAATGGATGGGAAGATGAGGAAGTGAGTTTGTGGGAAATTTGCAAATGAGATGATTGTGGGAAACGTTTTTATGCATTTGTTGTTGAAATTTTTCTTATTGTATTTTGTTAGACTTGAGCATGGACATGCTGCTTCTTGTTTTTTTTCTTTCTATTGTTATACTGGTTTCTTTTGTTCTTTCCACTTTTGTGGTTTGGTATTGATGGGTTGTTGAAAAAGGGAAAAAGAGATCTGGAAGAAGATCTAAATAAGAAAATCCAAATCAAGAAGAAAAATTGTCATCAAAACTTGTGCATGAAATAAATGGTTGAAAGGGAATAGAAGAAAAGGACAAAATAACTAAAATGGGCATGATTGGGCACACTTGAAAAAAAAAGGAAGTGATAAAACAATTATGAAGGTGGATATAGAAGAATTTGTCCTAACACTAATAATTCATGGCTAATCTATATTTGGTATTGTCAAATCATGATAAAAGCATAATGATGTTGTCTGATGTCATAAATTATTAATTAGAGGCCATCATGGGTTGAAACATAAGTAAGTAATCGTTATATATATATGTGTGTGTGTGTGTGCATGTGTGTATATAACTTTCTATGGTATAAAATGGAATTGGTAATTTCCATGTTTTGAAAATATGGATTGAAGTCATCTAATGGATTTGATGTCACTTGCAATATCTATTGAGTAGTGTACAAGTAACCTATTATTGTTAATCACTACTAGTGACATGTTTATATTGATATTTCAAACCCTTTTTGGCTGTGTGAATGAAATTAATAACAACTTTTTAGCATGTGTGAAGATATGGTGGAAAAGAATATGAATTTGAAACATGAGTGAGATTTACTTTGGAATCAAACCATCGCTAGGTTAAAGTGTTATAGAATCCTTTCAGCCTTAAGGATGCTACCTGGGAAATTAAAGAAAAGTGTGAAGAGCATGTCCTTCACTTTTTAGATGTGATAAAGGCATCAAAACACTGAGGACGATGTTTAATTCAAGGCAGAGAAGATGTGATACCCCAGACGCAATTATTTTTGAAAATATTATTATTTATACTCATTGTAAATATTGTGGAGGTAGGGGTTATGGGGCTAGGAGTGAATTTGATTGATGTAAATATTAATATATTGCTATGAATAAAATATTCACTTATTTGTTTATCTAGAAGTATAATAGGAGATACCACATGAATAGTGATGCTCACAACTATCACGAAGTGGTTACGAATCAGTTGTAGTCAAAGAAAGGACAGTTTTGAAGTGACAATTGTCATAATCAAGAAACTAAATCATGCATATTTAATTTCTACCACTAGATTTATCATGATATGGGAAAAAGGTCATAGGTGGATGAATAAATACTGTGGGAGATAAAGGAAATCATAATAGTGAGGTTTACGTGAGAGAGAAAAACTAAACCTACACAGAATAAATTATAGTCGATGTTTAGCAAGCCACTACTAGGGCTTGAGGAGGTAGAACTATGAGAGAAATGGATTTGGTTCCTGACATAAAATGTGCCTAGAGCTTACGAGGTAATTTCTAAAGGAAACAGTTTGTTTGGTTGGGTGGAGCATGATTGCTCCTATTATATTTTCGAATAATTATATTAGTTAATGAGATTGTATGCTAGGGATTTTTTCCTTGAGACTTATTTGTTTTGCACAAATTATACATGTTTATGTTGAAATTTTGAGGAAAAATATTGAACAAATGGTTTCTTTCTAGAAATAGTTATCGTTGGAAAGGAAATTACCTTGCTTAAAGGGATTGGATAAGGTATGAGTTATTCTTTGTATATAGTTTGATATTACCTATAAATCTAATAAACAAGGTAAGCATGGCTATGGCTAGCATCGAAAGAGGACCTTTATGCTAACATCTGATGACATGTAGTTTCTACTCAATTAATAATAGGCATTTGGCAAGACAAATGTAGAAACCCAAAACAAGAATCATATGTTTGACCATTCCTAGACAAACAACATCTAAGAATATTTGGAAAATATTAAAAATATAAATAAATATATGTATATGTAGATTCAAACAAAAGATCAGAAATTATGCTAGAATACATTTGTGTTGAAAGGAAGGAGTGAATTATGTATATATGGAAACCCAAAGTATGATCAAGAATTATGGTGTTAAACAAAGGAAAACAATAAGTTGGAAATATCTTCTCTTCCTTATAACTATATAAAATTATTTAAATAAAACTCTATATATAAAGAGAGGTTACTAACAGGAAATCGCAAAATGCAGGATACTTTTTCTCCCAATAATATAAATATAGAAAAACTCTTTTAATAACCCAATAGATAAAATTATACATAACTTTTCAAATCATGTAACTAAATTTTTCATGACTTCAACCCTGAGACAAGCTATAATACAACATAGCTCAAAACTAATACAATTATAAGTCACGGGTATGGGGACATGTGTAGGAAAATATATCATTCCTTAGTTTTTTTTTTTTTTTTGTCGTTAAAAGACTAGCTAAATTTTTCTATTATATTTACAAGAAGACTTTACAGACAGTGATGCAGACATTCCAGGGCCAGCAGTTGCACCCTGTATAATTTAACTTTAAGACCAGAAGCTCCCTCGCAGGGGCAGCACCGACAAAACTTTCAAAATAACCAGCCAAACTAACAGAGTTTCTCCCAAAACGAGTTGCTTCTGGAGGCCCAGAAGAAGTGAGAGTCAGCAAGCTAAGGGGCCTCATTACTCTGAGCAGAATCAAGACTGCCCACGCAGGGGCTTTCAACATTGTCTAACTGATCCCAAAAAGAAATAAAATTGAAACTAGACTCGATATGCATAAACCAAACAGATAGACATAGAAATTGCCAACCAGACAGACGCAGAAGTTGCCAGCCATCAAGCACAGTAGAATCCAGAACCGACATACCCGCAGGAGCTTTAGTTCTGTTTTCTGGTGGAGAGAGGAGGAACTGTGTGGAGCCGGGGCTCAGTATCCTGGTCCTCGCAGAGGCTTGGGTCTTCCACCACATAGCACCATCCCCTTCCCTCCGGGACTCCTTCCCACATCGCTTTCCACTTGTCCTCATCCATGCCCGGGGGTGCTGGCCCCAAGTCGGGTGAGGTGCCTTGCACCGTCTCCTTCCCCAAATTGTCTGGCTCGTTCGGTGGCAGCTCCTCAAGGCCTTCCTTGCCAGCGCTTTCCTTGCCCGAACTTCCTGGTGGCCTCTCCATTGCATCCTTGCCCGAACCTTCTGGAGGTTTCTCCGCCGTGCCCTCAGGAGTTCCAGCACCGAATTCTTCAGGGATTTTTGTAAAAAGAACAGAAATGTGGGCTTTGACGCCTGTGTTGTCCATTGAGCCTCCCAGAGTGAACACCACCGAGCCAAACGCTGGCAGCAATGGCCCTCCCTCGCTCGAGCTGCCAATCTCCAGGAATTGTCCACATGGGAGTTGGGTGGCTCTTGCTCTCCTATGACAGTAGCAGCAGCAACAATGGTGGTGTTCGTCTGCTGCAGGGGTTTGAGAGGAAGAACCTCTCCCTGGTCCTCGTCTGCTGGGCTGTCGTTCCCGCAATTTGGCCATGTCACCCACGAATGCCCACACCCGTGAAATTTCTGAGCACCCTCCTTCTGCACACAAATTGACCCGTCTTGCTTCCAATTGAACCAGAAATCCTTTGAGTTGCCTCCCCTGCTTCCGGCCATAGTCTGAATTACAGCGGCAGACCAGAGCTTGCACTGCGGCAGGAGGCTTAGCATCCACCGACTCACAATTCCTCTGCTCTCGCATCCGGCTGATCTTAACTCTCCAATGCATCCACATCCTTTGCTGATATCGATTTCTAAACCTGCTCTGCAACAGAGCATTAACTGCATTCTGCGCCACCATCGAGAACTCCTGCTCTGCAATGAATTCCCCTCGCATATCTGCTGAACCATTATGCTATGACGGCGGTCGGACCAGGCTCATTAAGATCTCCACGGGGCGGCACATGCTGGGCATGTGGCACGTCCCTCCTTGGCACGTCATCACCCGCATCCGGGGATTCAGCATCCTTGTGGAGTATGCTTTCACATTCCTGTTTCTGTTGGTTGCTTAGGATGATGTTCAGTTTGCCTTCTAGGAAGGGCTGGTTACAGTCTACTCCAATGTTTGCCATGAGATCAGCGATCTTGTTACCCTCTCTTTTGGTGTGATGGAAAGAGAGGGCATTGTGATTGCGCAGTTCATGAGCAATATTGCTTAGTCTGGCCTCTAATCGCCAACTGTCAGCTACCTTCCTGGCTTGAGAGCCATTCTGAATGCGAGTAGCCATGTTTATAAGGATTTGAGAGTCGCCCTCTACAATCAGCGGTTGAAGATTGAGGCGCTTTGCTACCAGGATCCCCTGCCACATTCCTTCCAACTCCGCCGAATTGTTGGTGTCCCATCCTATGTTGCCGAAGTAGACCTGTAGGGGTGAGCCTTTGTGATTCCTTATGATGCCCCTAAATCCTGCTGGCCCAGGGTTGCCTTTCGAGGCTCCATCGAAATTAAGTTTGTATGAGTTGATGGGTGGGGCAGTCCAACCATGATCCTCCTTGTCTCTGCGTTTCACCGTTTGATGCATGGTGGGCTCTTGTAGCTGCTGCAACATCCAGTTGTCTAGGATGTTTTTCTCGTTGTCTGTTGTGGGGAGATCCTCTTTGGTCCATGTTTTCAACAGCATGGTTTCTTGGAGATTGCTGTGTATGCTGTTCCAGATGTTCTCATTAGTTCTGCTTTGATTTTTGAATATGCGCCTGTTCCGTTCCTTCCAGATGTTCCATAGTAGAATGCCCGGGATAAGATTCCACAAGTGGTTGAGAATCTCACACTTGTAAGGTCTTTTCGGCCATTGACGGATGGTGTTTATGATACCGTCAGCTTCCCTGCATCTCCTTTGGCATTTGAATTCTACCTTTTCCCATAAATGAGTGGCGATTGAGCAAGTTTGCAGAAGATGCTGCAATGTTTCCTCGTTTTGAGAACAATTATGGCATATGGAAGGTCCGTGAAAATTACGTTTCCTTAGCTTGTCCCAAGTGAGAATCTTCTTGTGCCCAACCAACCAGAGGAAGTGTGATATTTTAGGCCAGGCTTTGAAGCTCCATATCCTTTCCCATAGAGGGTCCGGTTTGATGGGGAAGTTGCCTAACAGATTGTAGGCTTCTGCGGTGGTATAGGTGCCTTTAGTTTGGTAACCCCATCTGAGGATGTCCTCATTGTTTTCATGTCTGATTCTTCTTTTATTTAACTCGCTCTCCAGTGCTGTTATCTCTTGGGGGCTAGTGCTGTTGGTAATGCGATTGCCTGATTGCCATTTCCTGAATCCGTTCTCCATTTCCTGTGCCCAAAATTGATGCACCGTGGCTTGCTGCTGCTCCTGGCTGCTAGGAATGATCGTTGCAGGGAGAACATTTGAGAGTTTGGGCATCTGGTTCCAGGCATCATTCCAGAACCTAGCATTGTGACCATTCCGTATTTCCCAAAAGCTGTGTTTCTGAACGAGCTGATGATGTTGTTTAGCTGCATTCCATATAAGAGACCCATTGATAGTGGGTGTGAACCTGATGAGCTCTGCTTGGGGCATGTTGTTGGTGTATTTTGCAGTCCATATTTTGGCCCATAACTTCTCTGGACTGGTTACCCATTGCCACCATATTTTAGCTGTCATGATGGTGTTGCTGTGCTCAGGGTCCCGAAGTCCAATTCCTCCTTTGTTTTTGGGCTTACATACAGTGTCCCATTTGACCAATGCCCATTTGCGATTGGTGGCTGAACTTCCCCACAGAAAGTCTCGCTGCAAGTTTCTCAATCTCTTTAGAACCCACTTAGGTGCAGCCAGGATGGAGAAAAGATAGAGAGGCATGGCTTGCAAGACAGCCTTAAGAAGCACAACCCGGCTGGCTAGATTTAGGGAGCGATTGGTCCATAGATTGAGCTTGGACTCAAGCTTCTCCAAGAGGGCCCGCCATGCCGGCTGCTTTATGGCCGAGGCTGTGAGGGGGGCTCCCAGATACGTGGAAGGGAGAGAAGCGGATTGGAAGCCCAGGATACGGGAAACAGCACGTTTTACAGACGGAGGGGTATGGAAGAAAAAAATTTGAGATTTGGAGCTGTTGACATGAGTGCCGGAGGCCTTTGAGAAGTCGTCGAGCAGGGTTTTTAACTTAGAGGCTTCCTGAGCTGAAGGATAACCATAGAGCATGGTGTCGTCTACAAATTGCTGATGAGAGGAGGCTGAGGTACTGTGGATGGAGATCCCTTTAAGCTGGTTAGAGTGAAGGGCTTGCTTGATGTGCCTACCTAAACCTTCCGCCATTAAGACAAAAAGGAAAGGGGATAGGGGGTCGCCTTGTCTGATACCTCTGGAGGGCTTGAAGGGACGGGAGGGTAAGCCATTGACGAGGATGGAGAAATGAGAGGAAGAAATGAGGCTCAAGATCCATCTTATCCAGGAGTCACAAAATCCAAAAGCTTTCAGCATATGCTGGATGTAAGACCAGCTGAGCTTGTCAAAGGCCTTGGAGAGGTCAATTTTAAGAAGCATACCAGCTTGATTGGATAGCTTGAGCGAATGTATGATTTCATGAGTGAGGATGATACCATCCATGATCTGTCTGCCTTCAACATACCCTGACTGCTCCGGAGATATGAGCATGGGTAGCAGAGGTTTGAGCCTGTTCGCTATAACTTTGGATATGACCTTGTAGAGGACGTTACAGAGGGCTATGGGTCTGAATTTATCAGGGGTGATGGAGTTTTCCTCTTTGGGGATTAGAGCTATAAAGGTAGAGTTAAGGGAGGGGAGCATCCAGCGAAGGGCCCTGGATTCTTCAACTATTTGCCAGACCTCCATTTTAATTAAGTCCCAGAAAGCATGAAAAAAAGTAGTTGTAAAGCCATCAGGGCCAGGGGCTTTACCTTCTTTGAGCTGCGCCATTGCTTCGTCTACCTCGTGAATGAGAATTGGGCGCATCAGCAGCTCGTTGTGCTCCTCTGTGACTAGCCTGGGGATGTTGCTTGTAATCTTCTCAATGGCACTATTCCTATCCACCGTCTGCTCCTGGTGTACCAGCTTGAAGTGATTGATGAGGATTTCCTCTATCTTCTCATGTTCTTCTTCCTTGGTCCCCTCTGGGCTTTGGATGAAAGGTATTTTGTTATGCATTCTTCTTTGCACTGTGGTGTTGTGAAAGAACTTAGTGTTGCGTTCCCCTTCTTTTAGCCACCTGATTCTTGATTTTTGTTTCCAGTAAATTTCTTCTTGTTTTCTTCGTTCTTCGAGCTGATTGTAGATGTGCTTCTCTTTGTTCAAGGTTGCCTCCGTGTGCCCTGTATTGATTACTGTCTGGTGTAGATCCTTGAGCTCCTGATTAAGTTCCTGTTGTGCTTCGAAAATGTTCCCAAAGGTCTCCCGATTCCATCGTTTAAGGTGGCCTTTTAAGAATCGCAATTTCTGTTGTAGCTGGTACATCCTTGAGCCTTCTGGTGGGACAAAGGAGGTCCATATGGTTCTGACGAAGTCCTTGAATGCTGGATGCGTTAGCCAGAAACCCTCAAAGCGGAATGGTTTTTTGGTTCTGTCCCCTGGTCGCTGCCAATGCAGAGCTATTGGCCAGTGATCCGAGCCCGAGTGTGCCAAAATCTCCGCAGTGAAGTCACCGCCTAGATGGATCGCATTGTCTGAAATCAGAAAGCGATCAAGTTTAGATGCGATCTGGTGCTTTCCTCCTCTGTGATTACTCCAAGTGTAGGTTCCATTGCAGAAAGACATATCGATGAGAGAGGCATTGTGGATGAAATCCTTGAAATGTTCTGCTTCAGGTTCTAATCTGGATCGTCCTCCTGTTTTGTCCTCGATTTTGGTAATCATATTGAAGTCACCTGCAACGATCCAAAGCGGATGCTGCCTGTTAGCGTTTAGCGCCTCAATGGTATCAAGAAGCACTTTTTTGCTTCCTCCTTCCTGAGGAAAGTAGACATTGGACAAGTTTCCATGAACCTTGGTGCCTAGAATGTGAAAGGCAGCTTGAATGAGGTGATGGGAGGCATGGAAGTCAGTAAGCGATATTGCCTGAGTGTTCCAGGCGATTGCTAGCCCTCCCGAAGCCCCCGTTGCATCCACGGCTACTGAGCGGCAACCTGGCCAGGCCTTTGATAGTATTCGACCTAGCGTTTGACTGTTGCATTTGGTTTCTTGGAAGAAACACATTTGCGGTTTTTCCAACTTGATCATGTTTTTTAACATCCTAGATTTTGCTGGGCTGTTAAGCCCTCTTAGATTCCAGGAGATCAGCTTCATGGATAACTGGTTTGGGTGGGGCTGAAGTATTTCGTGAGCTTCGCATATCTCCCTGAGTCCACCAGGAGTTTGCCCACCTCCATTGTTCTCTGAAGATCTGTCTTTCTCCCTCTTTTTTTGGAGTCCTTCGGTCGCTGGTTGCTGTCCCAATCACTACCAGGTTGAATACCTAGTTGCTGTTGGTGGAAGGCCCTGGATATTACCTCTTCCAGCTTTTCTAGATCCGTCTCTGAGATGGAGTCATACGCCTCTTTCCTACAAGCTAGCTCCAATCCAATAATGTCCAAACCGTGGAGATCTATGCTTTCAGGTTCTACTTCCATGATTTGAGCTTGACCTGTGTCTTCTTGAGTTCCCTCTGAGATTGTTACGGGAGTCAATGTCTCGTTCTTCTCCTTTTCCATGGGAGTTTTCTCTGGATCTTTCTGGTGCCTGCTAAGGATGGTCGGGATTTGTATGGGGGTTTTTGACTTGGGAAGGGGGCTGGAGGGGGGGGGGGGTGGGAGGAGGAGGATGGGCGGGTAGGGATGATATTGTCAGGTAGGACTTGATCTTCTGGGAGATCACTGAGAGATTCAAAGCTGTTCTTGGATCCAGGGTTGTGGGATTTGGGAGGCTGGGGTTTAGAGGCGTTCGGGGGCTTTTTCTGCGTGCGCTTTCTGTAAGAGACTTGGGTAAAGCCATCATGTGATGGAGGATCAGAGGTTTCCAGCGGGCTAGCTTTTGCAATGAGAGGACAGTCCCGATACAAATGCCCTATAGCATGGCATCTTCGACATCTGAACGGCACATGTTCATAGTCTAGGGCTTGAGTCCATTCCTCATCGCGATGGGCTAGGGTTATTGAGTCAGGAAGAGCTTCATTAAGACGGATAAAGACGCAGATCCTTGCGTAGGATATATACTTACGGGTTTTTGTGTCCTCCGAAGCTCTGATGTATTGTCCCACTCCATCACCTATGCGCTTCAGGCTTTCCTCTTCCCAGTATTCGTCGGGGAGCGAGTATAACCTTATCCAGACCGGAGCCCATGTGAGATCCTCCTTGTCAGGGTTGAATCTGGGTTTCCAGTTTGTGATGTATAGGCCTGCTGAGTTAAAAAAATACGGACCCCCTCCGAGGATCCTGAATTTGTCTTCTAGGCAGTAAAAAATAGCAGTGAAGAAGCCCTTCGGCCCCAGCTGGAGAGAGACATCTCCCTTGGGCTTCCATTTTGCCGCAATCCATCCATTTAGGGCTCGTTCTGTTGGCCAGAACCCTATGAATTTGCCAATGATTGCGTGGTCTGTCATGAACTGGATCCTACTGTCGATCTTGTCTCCCGGCAGTTCTATGCGCGGTCTAACCTTGGCTACCGGTCGGCAGGTGGAGGAAGTAACCGGCGGTTCAGTCGTTTGGGTTTCCTGTACTTCTGGTTTGTCATTGTCGCCTTCCTGTTGTTTTTTCCCTTTGCTCAGAATGTCCGGATCCACCGATCCAAATGTGACTTCAGGTTCCTTACTGTGCTGTGAGGGGGAGGGCTTTGACGCCCCCCCCGGGGGTTGAGCCATTGTTGTTCGCTGTACCCCTGCAGCTCTGTCACTCTGCTGCTGCAGATGATGAACAGAGCCTGCGCCTGATCCGCCGTGCAGAGTACGCCGTCGCAGGTTTCGCCCTTCAAACCCTAGCTCGTTCAAAATCTATCAATATTCACTACAACTGTTGATAAACATTAATAAAAGATTATGATGAGCATATTCCCTTGAGAATCAATCTAGGCTCTCCATATCATTCCTTAAAATTAGGGTAGCTAGCATCTCATCTATTATCCCTTACATAAAAACTAGTTCATGAAATTAAAGAAAGCACATGCCAAAAGTGGCATGTCTTAAACAACTCAAACTAGTCACCTAAACTAATGATCCTACAATATAAGGAATAAAGTGTAAAATCAGTACTTGATGCAATCTAGTACTTCAAAACCTTATAAAATGTTATGAAACCAGCTCAAGAAAAGATAGAAAAGATAGATCAACGCCTTAGAATTCAGCCTCTTCGAGGGGGCAACCTCCTTTACATCACATAAATTAACAATTCTTGGATGATTCAAATGACAAAACCTCCTTTCTATATATAGGAGTCTAAGGAGTCACAATATAATCCAGCCGACCTAATAATAATAATATAAAGCCACAAAAATAACAATAGAGGGATTCTATGGGGCACTGTAATAAAAATATTGGGGCAATAGGGGCACAACAATATTAATAAGGGGTATAACTGCAATAGTAATGGGGTAATCACTAGTATTTTAGGGACCCAATAGAAACACTCTCTTATATAAATTTCTGAGAAACAGAAATAATCAAACCTGTACCATAACCATAAGACTAGATGCGTTAGTGAACTAAATAAAAAATAAATGTCGAAATAAAGATTGAAGGAATGAAAACAAGAGGTTGACAAGAATCTAAACCTTAGTAGGTGATGGTAAAAATTTTCCGAGTCCTGAACAAAAAAAAAAAAAAAAAACTATTCAATGTCAAATGAGGTTTTTTACATAATCAGCCTCAATATGACATTAACCTTAATAAAAAATGGGAAAGGAAAAAAAGGGATGCCTATCAATAAGTCACCTCGTTTGCAAGTATGGTATAATCTATCTGCATCTTGAAAATTGATACATGCATATATTTAGTTAAAGGGTTTGTATACCTAATAGCCATGTATTAATTAGAATAAAGGAAACCTCTGAAGTACCCCAGTGACACTTTTGTTGTGTGTGGCCCTCTCTTTTGCATCTATAGAGATAAGTCGCTATGGATGACATCCTCGGCATTGTGTCAGAAGGGCAGTAGAGTGGTAAGAAAAATCTACTCATAGTAAGGAAACTTTCAAAGGCTTCAACAAAAAAAAATTATAAAAAAATTGAAAATTTACCTCCAAAACCATTTACTAGAAAATAGTAGCTATGAACCAATGCCATATGCCAAAAGTTTATTAGATAGAGTTTATAACTAAGTAGAGAAATTTACAATAAGATACAGAAGAGATTTTGGAGTATGGTTGAGAGAAAGAGGGCCAACCCTCCCTATAAAACCCTAGACCTGTGAGCAATGGATAAGAGTTAAACTATCACTTTTCATGAATGAACATTGAGAAAGGAATTTCCATGAACATAAATGGAGCCGACAAAAAATATAGAGAATGAATGGAAGAAAACGAAAAATATTTTTTAATTTGGTCGATACCTGTAACATTGACAATCATGCCACTACTTCAATCTATTTTCGTCATTTAGAGTAACAACAAATAAAATTTGAACCCTCAACTAAGCAAATAACTATTATAAACCTCAGTCAAGCCAAGAAACCCTTAGTCTCTCATAGATAATTTTTAGCGAAATTGCTAGTTGAAAATGATGAAGGAGGTTGAGGAGGGGTTCAGGTAGTTACTCTAATGACATGGAAAATGACCCCCCCTTTTGGGTGATTGTGTATAATATTTATTTCTCATGCCATAAAAATCACATGGCCAAGGTGAGATGTCACAACATAAGCTAATCCACGTAGTTAACTGCCATCAAGGCCAAGTGGTAGCTGAAATACTTTTCTCCTCATTTCCATCTTGGCATCATAAAAGTATATGTTAATATACGTTATAAGGTTTAGCAAATTATGAAGAGCATATTACTATAAAATGATGGATTCATGCGCGAAGTCATAGTAATAGATATGGTCATAAAAATTTGAAATAAATGCATATAATTTCCTTTGTAAACCTAAGAATTAAATGTAAACTAGCGCATTGGTGGTACAAATAAGTTATAACTACAAGGTCATGGTAGAAAGTAACTTGAAGGAACAACATTTTTGTAATCTACCTTGTCCTGAGAGGGGCCAATTAAGAAAAATACAAGGTTTCAAAGACAACTATGAGAAAAATTGTTAATTATCCTTCTCAACATCAATAGATGTCATTATAATTAATAATTTATAATGGTTGAATAAAAAAGGAAGACAAATATTGGAGTGAATGGAGCTCCTCTCAACCCCTATGTGGGAATTTTTCCCTATCTGCATGAGTCTTTAAGAAAAAAATAGATGCTCATTTGACAATTCCATGCATCCATATCTAGGGTCTTAGAGGATTTATCACTTGGTTAATGACTTGGAAGATATGAAGTTACTTAGAACCTAATAAAATGTTTTCGATCACTCAATGTCATATCTAAGTTTGTCTAACCTTCTATTCAACACTTGTTTTTGTAGGGGAGTTTACATCCATCATGCTAAAATATATATTGAATGCAGTTTGTGCACATATCCAAGAGTTTCTATACTACAAGTGCCTTTATTAGTGAAATTAGTGAGGGGTCCTGGGTTTTATTGTTGGTTGTGTGCTTCATGTAGGTACAATGAGAACCCTAATTTTTTTTAGAAATAAGAATGAAATCCATCTTTGGATCTGGGGTTTCTCTTGTCTAAAAAAGAGATGTTGGAAATACTGACAGGGGGGCTAACTTAGTATTTCTTTCAATTGGTACATTATGCAAGTTAAATTTTACCAGAACAAGAGATGTAGAATAAGAAAAATTGTTATATTAATTGTAACAACCATGGTGAAAATTACATGTAATAAAAGTAAATAAAGGAAAAATAATAACCACAGTTGATGGGACACTTATTCCAAGATGAATGTTAGGCAAAATCCTATTGATGGGGATCACTTAGGATTGTTTATGGCTAAGTAAATTGGCAAAGGAAATGGTTAAGGATTTGGAAAGGTAAAATAGCATTTTTCGCACATATATTTATTAACATAATGAAAATTAGGAGAAAATGAAGGTGAAAGGTTGCAGGCTGCATTTGAGGAGGAAAATAAAGGAAAATAATGGAAAATAAAGAAAATAGAGGCCTCATTCATAAAAAGGCTTCTGAGGATCAGTTGGTAACCTTTTGTTAGTTCAGTATTGGGCTCTCTCATTATTCTCTCTTTCGCTCATACTCTTGGAGACTTAGAGTTTTATTGGAGCACTCTTGGTGGGTGTGGCATACATGGATTCTTGGAGCAAGAAGGCAAAGGAAGAGGAGGAGAGTGCAAGAGGGCATCGAGATCAACAACTACATCATATATTCTTGTAGGTACTGAGTTGCATGTATGATTTCTTCACTATTTTTGGCATGCATGGCATATGCATGTGGATTCTTGGTCATGATGTGTCGTTAGCATGGAGGATTCCCTAGATTGATAGTGGATTTCCTAGCCTTTCCTTTTCCTTAATAGCCATGGTGATTATATGTTTACTTTAATTATTTTTTTTTGGTTGGTTCTCATGTTTCCTTAGCTTGGGTTGAGTTATTAGTTCATGGAAACCCTATAGCAGCTTGGGTTGAGTTACTATTCCTAGAAGCTTTGGTTGGAGAAATGATCTAGAAGCCCTTCGTGGGTTGAGTTACTAGTCCTGGAAGCCTTGGTTGGAAAAATGCTCTGGAATCCATGTGGCAACTATGGGTTGAGTTACTAGTCCTAGAAGCCTTGGTTGGAACAAACATTCTGGAAGCCTTGGAAGTCTTGGATGGAGACCATTCCAATGATGGTTTTGTGATGTCCGACCGTGAGGTGGAATCACTATTTGATGAGTATATGTGGATTTCCTATTGAAGCCCTAGATGAGTTTTGATTGATGTGTTCTATGAGATCCCACATTCATGCTTGGAATATGGCATGAGGGTGAATGTCTAAAGAGATATTTAGCTCAACCATTCTACGGTCAGGTGGAACATGGAAGTACCATTCTGCATTTCAATTTTGCATCACTAATGAAAGGTTACCTCTCCTTCTTTTCTATTAGCATTTTGATGTATAATATGTGGTCTTTATGCCTATACTTTGATGAGTATTTTTGCTGCTAATATGATGGTTATGTATGCGTTCTATGAAAACATCCATGTATGGATTTCATCATGTTTTTACTTGTAATTGAATGATCAATGTATCTATGACCTAATGGATGGAATGGGAGTTGATGTATTGAGGCATCAATGGTTCTTAGTGATTCTCAGATAAGTATGAGACCCCTATGCTCCAAACCGTTATTTACGCATGTAGATTAAATATTTGTGATATGTTTAACAAAATTCCTGTCATGGCTAGTAGGGCTCCAATCAAGGTCTTAAACAAGTATTTTATTTAGTACTATCATTTCCATGTTATTTTTACTGTTCTAAAGGTATCATGAAATTCTGGTCAGTGACCCAAGCTTTGGGCCTGAAAAAGTGGCTCAAATCCCAAGGTCGCTAGCATAACACTGACAAATTTAGTCTCTGGTCACTGACAGGTAAGCCTGTGAGAGTGAATTTCAGTTTCTGCATGCTTTCATGCCGATGTCATGAGAGCGACTCAGGCCTAGGTTTTCCAAGAGTTTAGTGGGACCAAAGGGAAATTTTTCTGAAGTATTGGATTGGTTCCTAAGGGTCCTCAAGATGATGTTGAACATCTATATGGTGTGCTTCCATCGATTCTAGTTCCTTAATGTGACTTACGAGGTCGAATCAAATCATTGTGGCCTCTCGTCACATGTTTACTCTCATTGGCTAATTGCTTGGGTAGATGTGGGAAGAGGGTGTATCAGAGTGGTATCAGAGCATGGTTCACCCCTCATAGTGGATGGGCTATTTGTTGGTCATGAATGCATGTGAGTTGCATGTGTGTCTCTCACCCTTGCATTCTATGTGCTTGTTGCTTTTGCATGATGTTGCTCATGGTTGTAGTGATGTCGTCATCTGAAATTTGAGGTTGTTATTGTGGAATGCACTATCGTGGGTGTATGATTGGTTACATGCAGGTTTATGTCACTTACATGTATCATTGTAGTATGCTTGGTTACATATTTGCATGTTTGGTTACATTATTGTATGCTTGGTTGCATGTATCATTATTACAAGTTTGATTTCAAGTATTGTTCACTCACGCTTGATTATATGTGCTTATGCATATGTGTAGTTGGTTACGTATTGCTTATACATGTTCATGTTTGCATGTTGATGCAAGAGCATTGGAGCACCCTTAATTAAAATTTAAATTCAAATCTGTGAGAAGGGAAACATGGACAATCATTATAAACTGGGGAAAATTGTCTTTAAAGAGAACTAAACTAGTGGAATTGATAAGTCTCTAGAAGGCTTGAGTAAATTTAATTATCTGCCACGTATGTGAGTACAGAGATTTATGGGATTATAGGTGATTCATGGGAGGAAATAGTGGATCCTAGATGATCCATGCCTTTGTAATTTCTTATATAAGAGAGTTTGTGTTGTGTGAAAATGATAGATAGAGTACGCAATGTAGCTACAGGGCAATTTGTGATTCGGGTCGTGAGGCCTTAGCCTGTAATTGAGTTCTATTTATAATAGAAATCTAGATTTTTTTTGTCTTTGTATTGTTTATATATACATTCTTTATTGTAAGTTGATAAATATGCATGTGCAAGTGTAAAGGATGAAGTTCCTATGAACTTCTCTTTAGAGAAAGTAGGGAAGAGGTAAATTTTTGTTCTAACGCAATTCCACCGGTAAGAAAATGAGAGTCGTTGGATGTGAAAACAAATCAATGGAGAAGAGTTTCAATCGAAACTGGAGTCGATTGAATAGCATAGCGGAAACCATCGAATCGGCCAGATCGGTGGATAATATCGACGGAAGAGGAATGGCGGAGATTAAAACAAAGTGTCAAAAGAAGGATGGAGCAGTCTTGGCAAATGGTGAATGGTATCTAGTGCGGCGTCAAGGTAATAAATTATATTTCTCAATTTCATGCGATTAAGCTTAGAGAACAACACGTAGCATGAGAAAACTAGTTTTCGTAAGTGTTCGCGACTTGATAATGATCGTGCAAGAATATGCATGAGATTACATGATAGCCATCATATTGAGGAATAAGATCGATGATGAAGATTTGATGTGCTAAAGGTTTGTGGAGTGGTGGACGTGATAAGGTTATGAATTGGCGTTTTAATTCCTTTTGGTTCCATAGTAAAATTAAAGCTTTGCCATATATCGGATAAATTTAACAGTTCTGCTATTTTAGTAGAATAAATAAATTTGGAGGTTGATGACTGATACTCTAAAGAAAACCTGAGAAGAAGTTCTACCTGAACTTGAAGAAATCATTTCTAGTTTTGAATGATTATCCTTAACACTTGCAACAAGCCCACCATTAGTGGTATCAGAGCAGCCTACTGACACTCAGCAGGATCTCAAAGATCAAACAAGAAATCCAACATGGCTTTCAGAGTTGGAGTAAGACATGGTGGTGGTTGAAGAAGAGGAAGACCAGTTGGAAATGCTGAAGTGTTGGAAGCTATGCAATAGATGCAAGCTAGATTAGAAGTAGTGGAAATGGGAAATCAATGATATGCAGGTGTTGGAGATGTTAGTGAGCCTAAATTTTAAGATGTAGAAGAAGAGGAACCTATAGAAATTATTCCTGAAATGAGATTCTTTAAATCAGTGTCGGGATCCACATCTAAACCTACACTTAGGGTTCCGTTTATACAGGAGGTTTAAACTCTGAGGTGTTGATAGACTAGATTAATGACATGGATAAATTCTTTGATTATGAATAAATGGAAGAAGGAAAGAGAGTGAAATTTTCTATCAAAAAATTGAAAGGACATGCAACACTTTGGTGGGATGGAGTGCAGGCAGAAAGAAGGAGACTTGGTAAGCAACCAATTAAAAAGTGGAACAGGATGGTGGCAAAGATGAGAGGTAAGTTTTTTCCAAGTGATTATCAACAATCATTATTTAGACAGATGTAGAATCTTAGATAGATGTCTTTGAGAGTGAAAGAATACACAGAGGAATTTTACAAAGTGAGCATAAGAGCTGGACAAATTCAAGATATAGGCAAGAAGGTTGCAAGATATATAAATGGTCTCAGAATGGAGATCCAAGATGAGATAAGTGTGTTGTCTCCTAAAAGAGTATAAGAGGTGTATTAGATGGTATTGAAGGCTGAAGAAAAACTCAAGAGGAAGAAATCTACCAGAAGTAGAGGTACTTTCCAAAGAAGAGGAAGCCAAGGTTGTAGAAGAAGATCTACAACACCTAGAGATGGAGCTAGCAGCATCTTGAGTCAGCATACACACAGAGAAGGTGATGCAAGTGGCAGAAGGATCTTTTCCAGAGGAAGAGGAGGTAGAGGCAGAGGAAGAGAAATCAGATGTTACAGATGTAACAAGATGGGACACAGAGCCTATGAGTGCCCAGAAAACATGGGGACAAATCAGAGAAATGTAATTTTTGCTCAGGCTAAAGAGGAAGTAGCAAAGGTGCCTGAAGAAGAAAATGTAGCAGAGAATGGGGAATATTTGGTAGTTAACAAAGTTTTGTTAAATCCAACAAAGGAAGTTGTTGAACCAGCATAAAGAAGGACTTTGTTCAGGACTGTGTGCAAGGTTCAAGGAAAATGTTGTCAAATGGTAATTGATAGTGGAAAAACTGATAATTTTGTCTCTACAGAAGTGGTGGAAAAGTTGAAATTAGAGACAAAGAAAAATCCAACACCTTACAAGGTGTCATGGCTTGAAAAATGACATCAGTTGTTATTGAAGGAACAGTGTGAAGTGGAGTTACAGTTGGGCAGATACAAAGACAAAATTATGTGTGATGTGATGCCTATCGATGTGTGTCACATATTACTGGGAAGACCTTGGCAGTATGACAGAGGAGCTATGCATGATCAGAAAAAGAACACAGACAAATTTGGTAAAGATGGTGTTAATCATACATTGTTGCATATGGAAGAAGAGGATGCATTAAGAAAATCTGATCCAAAGACTCTATTGTTGAGTGGAAAGGAATACTTGTACAAGATTGAAGAGGATGAGGTAAATTTTGCATTGATTTGTAAATCCAAGGTAATAATTACTTCCAATAAAATTTCTGATTTGCCAATTGAAATTCAAGAGATGCTAAAAAAATATTATAATATCATTGCAGATGATTTTCCTAATGAGTTACCATCCATTAGAAAAATTAGTCATCATATAGATTTGATTCCAGGGGTAAATCTGCCAAATAAAGTAGCTTACAGGATGACTCCCACAGACAATGAAGAAATTAGAAAACTGGTTCAAGAATTGTTAGATAAAGCTGGTTAGAGAGAGTTTGAGTCCTTGTGCAGTTCCAACAGTGTTGAGTCCAAAGAAAGGTGGAGGGTGGAGAATACACACTGATTCAAGAGCAATAAACAAAATAACAATCAGGTACATATTTCCTTTACCTAGAATTCAAGATTTGATGGATTGTTTAAGTGGAGCAAGATATTTTACAAAGCTGGATTTAAAAATTGGGTACCATCAAATAACGATTACAGAAGGTGATGAATGGAAAACTACTTTTAAAACAAATGAAGGATTGTATGAATGGATGGTAATGCCTTTTGGGTTATCAAATTCTCCTAGTACATTTATGAGGCTTATGAATGAAGTGTTGAAAGAATTTATTGGTAAATTTGTAATAGTATATCTAGATGATATATTAGTTTATAGCAGATCTACAGAGGAACATATGAGACATTTCAGTTATGTCTTACAAAAGCTGCAACAAGAAAAGTTACTGCTAAATTTAAAGAAGTGTTCATTCATGAAGGAAGAGTTGTTATATTTAGGCTTTTTTGTTTCTTCTGATGGATTAAAGATGGATCCAGAGAAGATAAAGGCAATCATAGAGTGGCCTTCACTGAAAAGTGTTTTTGAGGTAAGAATTTTTCATGGTATACGTGAGCCCATAACCCAGAGGTCCACACATAGAAAATGTAAAAATGCAGCTTTGTTGTATCAAAGCAGCTTAGCTGTCATCATTTTTGGTTTCATAGTAGAAGAATATTTTGCGTGCAAAAGTAGGAGGTTCAAATATGTTGTGATTTGGTAAGTGTTTGGTCTTTATATTTTTGTGTGGGTAACAACAGAGGAAGGTGAGAAGCCTTGCAGCAGCCTAGAGCAAGGAGTGTTGATATGGTTCCAGAGATGAGAACCAGAGAGATGCCAAAAGACTGAGCTTAGAGGAGAGAATCTTAGTGAGGCTTGTGTAGCAAGAAGGAGACTTGTTACTACAAAGGCTCATTTCAACTCACAAGTTAAATCTGTTAAGAAGACCAGAAGAATATGACCAGGAGGTCATAAATTTTTGTACCTCGTGAGTCTGATGTAGGAGCATTGGAGGACCCTTAATTAAAATTTAAATTTAAAGTTGTGAAAAGGGAAATGTGGACAACCATTGTAAACCCATGAAAATTCTGTTTAAACATAGCTAAATTGATGGAATTGATAAGTCTCTAGAAGGCTTGATTAAATGTAATTATCTGCCATGTATTCAAATATAGAGATTTAGGGGATTCTAGGTGATTTGTGGAAGGAAATCGTGGATCCTAGATGATCCATGCCTTTGTAATTTCCTATATAAGAGAGTCTGTGTTGTGTGAAAAGGATAGATAGACTACGCAATGTAGCCCTAGGGCAATTCGTGATTTAGGCCATGAGGCCTTAGCCTGTAAGTGAGTTCTATTTATAATAGAAATCTGGATTATGTGTGTCTGTGTATTGTTTATATATACATTCTTTATTTTAAGTTGACAAATATGCATGTGTGAGTGTAAAGGACGAAGTTCCTATGAACTTTGCCTTAGACAAAGTAGGGCATAGGTAAATTTTTGTTATAACGCAATTCCCCCGGTAAGCAAACGAGAGAGTCGTTGGATTTGAAAACAGATCAACGGAGGAGAGTTTCAATCGAAACTAGAGTCGATTTAATAGCACAACAGAAACCATCAGATCGGCTAGATCGATAGATAATATCGATGGAAGAGGAATGGCAGATATTAAAACCACGTGTCCAAAGAAGGATAGAGTAATCTTCGCAAATGGTAAATGGTATCTCATGTGCCCTCAAGGTAGTAAACGGTATTTCTCATTTTCATGTGATTAAGCTTCACGATCGACACGTAGCATGAGAAAACTACTTTTCTCACATGCTCGCAACTTAATAATGATCGTGCAAGAATCTGCACGAGATTTGACGATAGTTGTTGGATTGAGCAGGGTCACATTGAAGGTGGAGATTGTCCGGGTTAGTTAGAAAGTGGATGACATTATAACTGTCCAATGGAAGAAGATTCACGGTGATCGTGTGGGAACTTGTAAGCCTGTTACCTAGATTAGCAGACCCGATAAACTCATTAAAAAGAGTTTAAAGTTTAGAGTGATCAGACCATTTGTTTAATGGGTAATCGGATGCATATCACTTCTAAAAGTGTGCACTGGTTAACATTTGATTCGGAGGCGATAAGGTTTTATACAACAGGATTCAAACCTCGTTGAGTTCCGGCCATCAAGACCATTTGTTGGTGATTGGTCAGGTTTTGTTATGATTATGCTAATTGGAATGCTCCTGATGTATATGTGGGCCCATAACCCACAGGTCCACGTGTAGAAAATCTAAAGATGTAGCTTTTCTGTATCAAATTAGCTTAGCTATCATCACATGTGGTCAAGAGTACAATGATGTAGTGGTTTTTGTCATGCATTAGGTCATGGTGTGTGTTGTTGTTAAGGTCATGCAATGATGAGTGGACCCTAGCTAAAATGACAATTACATGGTCATATGCTTATGTATTAAGTTTCCATATACTCTCGTGATTATGTTATACATGTATCGCACTTATTTGTTGATCTTGTAGATAAGGTATCCTCCTTGGGCTATGCTAAGGTACGTTGGTTTATTGTGATTTGCTTCAGCTGACATGATAAAGCTTGCAGGAATAAATATGAAATGGCTAGCAAGATGGTTGGCTACAAATAATCTCCCTATGAATCCGAAGAGAAGTATGGTGTTCGAAACTCTTCTGATTTGGCATATACAATGAGAAGCTTAAAGGAATAAATAAGGAGTTGTAAGGTAGATAATTAAATAATCATGAAGGCATGGGAGAAAGAACTAGAGGTAAATGCGGTGATACTTCATAGTTTGTCAAGTTTGCAATGACAGGGACCACATTGGATCAACTATGAGAAGGAGGATAGAAATAATGGGGCATATGGTAGTTTGTTGCATTTTGGTCATAGGCCAGATAGAGATGACACAATTCGAGACAAAATATTGTTGGACACTCTGAATAGGAGAGGGTACAGACACATGTATTATTCTAGTTCTGATTCATATAGACCTCATGATCGTCATCATTATCATCCTTACAAGATGAGTGATATGAGATATTTTTCAAATGATTTTAAGAAAGAAAAGGGACCAACATTTGACAGAGAGATGAAGAAACTGCAGGATGTAGAGGAATTGTTGTTGGGCATGAGGAAACTCTTCAGATTGCATGACTATTCAAATAACATGAAAGCTAGAGTGGCTACATTTAGTCTCAAAGGTAAAGCAAACATTTGGTAGAAAGATGTGAAGAATGTCAGATGCATTCATGAGGATAATTTTACTTGGAGTGAGTTTGAGCAACTATTCAAGAAGAAGTATTTGTCAAAGAGATACTTTGATGACATCGCGAAAGAATTGTATGAGCTAAAGATGGGTTCCTTAATAGACAATTAATACACTAGCATATTCTTGCAGTTGCTGAGGTATTTCCCTTATCTCACAGAGGAAAAGACCAAGATTTAGAGGTTCATTAGTGGGTTACCAGTTTCATTTAATGAAAAGATTGAGTTTGATGAGCCTAGATCATTAGAGGAGGCCATTCAGGATCTAAGGCATTGTTATGAAAAATTTAAGCAGAGAACTGAGACTAAGCCATACTGGAGAGGTAATGTAAACAAAAAAGGAAAATGGGACAGAAAGTGAGCAAGGCCCGAGGATATAGGTAACAAGGAGAATGTTGCACCACCTAGGAATTTCAATGTATCAGATAGAGGACGAGGATTCCGATCAGAAGAATAGAACAAGGAGATAGGAGGGAATCCAATAGAGTGTTGGATTTATGGCAAGGATCATCGCAATAGAGTTTTCCCGCATAATCATGGTGGTAGACCTCAGATATATAATGCGTAGGAGGCACATAATATTGTGGACGTTGTTTAGAGTATTGCACGTACCTATGGAGCATTAGATAACAAACAGGGAGATCACCATGCATCTATCATTGAGATGGATGGTAAGCTTTGTGATCAATTTATTTCTATTTTGATTAACGCTGGATCTAATTATAGCCATGTTAGTCCTGACTTGGTGAATAAGTGTGGTTTGAGTAAGGAATTGCATGAAAAGTCTTGGTTAGTGCAGTTGGCTACAGGTACAAGGAAGTGAGTTCATCAATGGGTAAGAGATTGTGGATTTGATTTGAATTCTATGGCTACCAAAACAAATCTCAATGTATTACCATTGGGATCATACATTATGTTGATGGGAATGGATTGGTTTTACCCTCATAGAAGCAAGGTAGATTTTCATGACAAGGCCATTGAGTGTGTTGGTGAAAATGGATAACCAAGAGTCTTACAGGGTAAGAAGAAATCTACATCAGTTAGGATGGTGACACATATGCAAACAAAGCATAGTCGCAGGAAAGAGTGTAAGCTATTTACAATGCACATTTTGAGTGATAAGGGTAGGGACATTGAAGATGCAGATGTGTTGTGCAGGTACCCAGTTTTACTCAACAACCCCCATTATCTTTAGACTTAAGAGAAATAATAATGGGGACCCTTTAAAATTTTTAGGATACAATCCTTCTTTGTTTAAATAAAATAGGATAAGTTTTATTTTGACTCTCTGATTTTTGAATAAAACAAGAAATTTTATGAAGAAGGTCATAGAACCTTTTAGGAATCCTTTTGTATTTTTAAAAGATGAATTAAACGTCTAAATGAATCCCAAAATTTATGAAAAATCTATAAAATAGTAGGTCCTACTAAATAATACACATAGTGTTGGTTATTTCAAAGGACAATCGCAAAGCTAAAGCTGTGAAAAGATAAAATGCGAAGTTGTGAAATTGCGATAAGCTGATAATCCAAATACAAAAGAAAAAGAGAAATTGCGAAATTGTGAAATTGCGAAATGCAAAATTGCGATAAGCTGAATTGCGAAATTATGAGCTGATAACGCATTCTGTCAGGAGCTGATATTACATTCCGTCAATTGATAGATGCTGATATCACATTCCGTCAATTCATGGATGCCGATATCGCATTTTATTAAATTCCACTTTTTCGCTAATATTGAACCCGCGCCTATATAATTTTCAAAATCGCACATCATGAAGCCATGTAATGTTACCCTATACCACACGCCGAGAAAATATTTTCTGATATAATGACAAGTGTCATTATCATGTGAAAAAATGTTTGGAAATTTAATGACCACTTTGCATATTTATAATTTTGAGGTTTTTATTGATTGGTAATAACTTTTAGTTAACATGAAAGGATTTACATATAACTCGCATTGAATTGATATGATCATTTGCATCATTTGATGCTCTTGCTACTTATCTTGGTTTGTTTCTTTAAAGGTATATTATAATAAAGAGAAGTTAAAGGACATGTCAAGAATAATCAAGGCGAAGATGAAGTCTGTAACACAACAACAACCAATCTTTACACCTAAACAAGTCTTTGAGATATCTCCTTTGTTCACATATACTGCATGCACTCTGGATGCAGGTTCCACCTCCTAGGAGGTGATATAAAAACTAATCGAGGATGAAAATATGAGGGTAATTGTGAAACAAACTGCTACTGCTGATCAAAACAACATCGCATAGAATGGTGTGGACAATTCGTTTCTTCACAGAATTGTTGCCCGCCCTAAAATCCTACCATATACAGATATGGTGAGATGGTTTTTTGACTAGCTGTACATTACAGATAGAATGTTTATAATGTCTAGGCATACAATTGTTGGGTCATTTAAAGCTGAGGATTTAAGGAAAATGTATCATCTACCTCCACCTCAGAAGAGGTATGATACACAATTCGTCCATAGATTCATGCAAGAGAATTTGAACCCTGTGGACCAGATCAAAAAATGGAGAAGGGACTCGAAAAAACATAAGCCAGAGGATAGGGATATATATTCATTAGCTTCCATTGTTGGCCCTTTCTATCATATTGCTTCTATGTTATGTTACCTCTATGGTTATCCAAATATGCATAAATTTTCTGAAGAATGGGTGACATTGATAAAAGCGTTTGCTAATGGCTATATCATGTATTGGGAAACTATATTATACAACAATTTGACCACAAAGATCCGAAATTACAGAGAAAAGTGCAATGTTCTTGAAAGAATGGCTCCTCTTTTCTTTATGAGCACCTATGACATGGACACAATTTTTTTTGCTTATGATTTTCCATCTCTTGGATTGAAATAGACACACCAATTTCCTAGCCCTATTTTTCTTTATCTCAATATCCTTTGAATCAAAATACTAGGATCACTTCTAAGAAAATTTTCATGAAGTCATGCTCCCTATCCACCAAGAAGTCTTTGGCATGACAGCCCCTAGATTTACTGTAGAATCCAATAAAGACCTAAAGCCTATAGGAAAGTGGTTTTGGGAATAATCATTTATCTACATTCATGTTTTTGGTAGCCTTTCTCATCCTCATGATTTTCCCCTCTTTGTCTGAGATAAGTTGCTAGCCATGGAAGTCATTTATCAAACATTTGGTAAGGGCTTAAATAAAGTACTTAAACATGCTAAGAAATTTGCCTCACCATGTTTTCCCATTTCTTGTAGTACCTATGCCTTAGAAAATTTCAAGAACTCTTCCATTGAAAGTAACCAATTAAGAGCCTTTAATTTTCCAACCATACTAAATGGACCATATGACCCACATGGTGTAGCGAAATATGTTACAACACAATCTAAACTCAAACCATTTTTAAACAAGACTGACAAATTTGATGATTTGTTTGAAATGGTTCCGTAATATTATATGGTAGAGAAATTAACATCATATTGTCTAAGTCCTAACGAACTGATTATATTCAATCAATATCATCAGCGAACAATAGCCCATTTTCCTGAATCCCTATTAAAGCAATTCCGACAAAATTTTGGAACTTTTGATGCACCAACTTCCTCCTCAAAAGATCCAATTACTTCCCAAGTATTTGAAAAAGCTACTATAGTTATTGAGCACCCAAGAGAAATCAAAGAGGAGAAAAAATTGGATGATTTATGGGTGGAGTTCAAGAGAAATCAAAGAGGAGAAAAAATTGGATGAAGTATGGGAGGAGTTCAATCGTGTTTTGACAACAAAATAAGTTGGGGATACAAATGTATCAACTGATCTACAATAAAAGCAAGTTACAGTCAGCAGAGAGACAAAGAAGGTCCCAGAGACTACAGAGAAAACCTTGTTTACTGTTGAGGCTTCCTGAGAGGATACTATTCCTAAGAGTCTTGACAATAATATTAACGCTGAGATTTTCAATCAATCAAATGTTGTTGATGATATGGAGATAATTCTTGCATTTCCTGTTGCTAATATTGTCGTCAAAACTGGAGAAATACCACCTTTGGATGTATTTTACAATTCGAAGCATAAAGCAGTAATGAGAAGGTCAAGGAAGAAAAGAAACTTAGAACAGTTGCAAGCGTTAGCTACAAATGAGATTGCTTTTCAAGTTCTTTGGAAAGGAGCTCAAACAACCCTAGACAAAAAATTGAATAGACTATCTCAGTTCGAAAGAGCTTATGTTAGAACTACCATCAACAAAGCTACATAAATACAATTGGTAATGAAGGAAAATAATCAAAGGATTGTCCAATTGGAAAAAAATTAAGATAGAAAAGAAGGCAATTGAGAAATAGTGGCAAGCCAATGTTGTTGAGCTACAAAAGAGATTTAAAGATACAATTTGAAGTCGAAGTGAAGGAAAATGATGAATAGATACTACAGTTGCAACAAAGAATAGACCGGCTGAGAGAAAATTCAGATATAAATGAAGTCTACAAGGAAGCATCATAACTAGACATACTGTTAACAAAGAAGCAGACCATTTTTTGCCACAAATTGGCCTTAATTCATGACTTGTCAAAGATCAGTGATTCTTTAGTAAATCAATTGTCCGACTTGAGGAAATTTTCAGAAGATATCGATGAGAAAATATCTGAGTATATAGATTAGCAAGACAATGCTCAGGGAAGATCATTTGATCTTCCTCAAATTGAAGAATCATAGAAGGATATCATATTTGGTGAATTGGATATCAAAATGAAATGAGCAGAGATGGCTATAATCAAAGTCAGAAATCTTGTCTCTAATTTCACAGAATACATTACAGATACCTTATTACAATCCAATCTAATTCAAGAATGGCCAAAGAACACCTTGTTGGATGTCAGATATTTGAAAAAATCTTGGAAAGAAAAAACTAAAAAGAAGGTTCAAGACATTAAGAGTTTATTGCAAGCGAACCTTCAAATTTACTAGCATTTTTTGGTGAATCCTCATAGTTAGTGGCTTATGCTGAGGTGTCTCTCCTACACAACAATACAATTTCTTCCAACACTTAATGATGCAATGTTTAAGAGACAAATGTGCATGCATTAGATACATCCCCCCAGCTGAAGTGACTCATGGAAATATACAATCTCATAGAGAAGATGAAGAATCAATCTCGAGCACAATCATGAGTTCTTGTTGCAACAGATCACAAATTTAGTTGTCCTTTATCTTAGCTTAGTTTGTTAAAATATTTTTTGAAGAATTTTATTTTACGTTTACTATTTTTTTAATATTAATAGGTTACTTAAACCCATTTCATGCATTTAGAAAGGGGTGTAGAATTTTCAGAAGACAAATTTTGAACTTGCAATATTGTTTGTGTCAGAGTTATATAATTAAGAAGTTGAGCCTGGAAGCTATCATTTTCACAAGCAGAGCGATAATGCATCGGGTAATATTATCTTTTTGATATCGTTATGTATTGTTGATTTAGATAGTGAATCTATTATGCATTATTTTGTTATACAAATGCTTTGAACACAATCATTCATTATCAATATTGATGTGAATGATTGGATGATTTGTGATTACCTATGAGATAACGAGATCTTTTGATGTGATTGAGATTTAACCAATTAAATTAATGAACTATTTAATTTATTTGGTTCAACGTATATGCTTTCTATTCAATAAAGCATTGAATGATCTATATCATTATTTACTTCGTGAAATCTTTCTTTGAATCACATGTCGAGATGTATTATCCCGGGAAATAAGTAGAATAAGTTTATTAAATAATTTTACCATTACCTATAAAATCATTTCATTAGTTTTTCATTATGTTACTATATTAAATATCCTTAAAATGGGAAACTGGCCGCTTTCTATCAAGTTTCTTTAAGCTCCCGAGCGGGTGGTGTTCCTTGATGTTGAGGCAGTCAAGTTCCGTCCTTCAACATTTTTGGCGCTAGAAGGAGGGCCCCCTGACTATGAATGTAGATAAATTCTAATCCAAAATCAAAATGTCATTGGATGAGTCGTTCCCCCTCAAAATGTCCCCCGACTTCCAGATCTCACTCGAAATCTCCAAGCCCTAGACTAGGAGTTGTAACCAAATCTCCTAGTACACACCCTAAGATAATTGTTCAACCTCCTTTATAGGAGTTACTAGAAGTTTAGAATTTAATTTGGAAATTAGAGGGAATCTCTATTTCCCCATAAAAGACTCAACATTTTGAGTTATCTGAAGGTACCATATCCTCATCTTTTCCCACTTCACGTATTTTAACTTGTTCTCAAAGTGAGAAATTCGAGATAACTCCATTTGAGTTTCCCTTACCTTCTCATCGAATAATAACCCACAAATTGGAATTTCAATCATCCAATAGTGAGATTTTATCTTCACCTCCACCAAAAACACCATTATTTCACTATGATTCATTCATTTCTTCCCATCCAAGTGATCCATTCATCCCTATAATTCACTTCCAATCAGCAGGTACTAGTGCAAGAAGTGCTAGCACATGCGCTACTTCTTCCACACAGTCAACCTCTTCTACCACTACAACTTCTTCTTTTCAAATTCCCATAATGGAAGGTAGACAACAAATCCCACCAGTCACCAGACCATGGACTAGCCCTTGAGCTATTGAGATGGTAGCACATATCCATTCCCTACCTAAGCATCCTGAAATATGGTTACCAAAGTTCAATCCCGATGATGGAATTACTGCTGAAGAACATCTCCATAATTTTATGCTCGTCATTAATCTTAATGGAGTAGAACAAGAATATTTTGTAGTGAGATTATTCACATATACCCTTGAAGGATCTACACGTCTGTGGTCCTTCTCATTAGCACCAACATCTATCACTAGTTGGAATATATTTGAAGAACAATTTTTGACAAATTTTGGTGATGATCACACAACTTCTACTCTAATCAATGATCTATCCAATCTTAAAGCCAACCCCAATGAGAAAATCAAAGATTTCAATTCTAGGTTTAATAAATTGTAAATAAAATTCGACATACCTCTAAACTTGGCGTTGATGTTCAAATTAAGCGGTATATTTCTGATCTTCCTTCTAACATTGCAATTTTTTAGTGAGGGATAATAAAGGGACTTTAATTGATAATATGAAAGAGTCTATAGTTGTAGAAAAAAATATTCTCGCTTTAGAGAAGAAAATTTCTCAAGAAGACAGGAAATATAAGAAGGTGACTTTTAAGGAAGAACAAAAGAATAAAACTCCTAAAGATCCTTTTAATCTTGAACTGTTATAAAAGTTATTAAAACTATGTCAAATGACATTATAGAGATCAAAAAACAGATAGTGATTCTTCTAAAAAAACCTTTCCGATCTTTTAGGGGATCCCAAACAACAAACTCTCAACCTCTAAATGTCATATCAAATGTTAAATATGATCAAGAGGAGGAAGAGGAAGGAACAACATTATCTATCGATGAATGCCAAGAAGAAGAATATCTAGTCGAAGAACATGGATTATGGTATTTCATTCTCACTACATTAGAAAATGAGGAAGGAGAAGAACCCTTACTTGTAGAGACTATAAGTAAAAAATCTATTTATTCACCTCTTCAAACACAAAACAAAGACTAGTTACTCCAATCAATAAGGATAAAAACACAATGAATAAGTCTCCTCCCAAATCTACTAAATCCATCCCATCCTATTCCAATTCTCCATTTACATAAAAAACTCTTATTGTTTCTGATAAATATATAGAGTATAATATTGTGGAAGATATGAAGAAAGTGACAGCCAATACTCCCATGTATGAGGTAAGTAAACTTAAGCAACCAAAAAAGTTTTGCTAAAAGAATCGAATATTTTCCTTACATATCCTTTTCCAATTGCAAAAGCCTCATTAACAAAAGGAAATCTCCCATATGGTACTCCTAACAAGATTGATACCTCAAATGCAATTTTAATTAGAGATCGGTCTAATCCTCATACCCCTGCTTTCTTATTGACATTTGAGATTTTCAATAAAAATGTTCACAATTTCCTTATAGACTAAGGTCCTTCTTCAAATATAATTCCATATTCAGTTTGTCTCAAACTGAACATAAAACCTGAAAAATCTGTTGTGCAAATTGTGCAATTAGATAGAACAGAAGTCAAGGTTTTAGGAGAATTAAATTCGGTTTTAATAAGACAATCCTCAAATCCAAGGGTTTGTGAGATTATTGATATATTCACTATTGATATTCCTCAATTTTACAGTTAAGTAGGGATTTTTCTGAGAAATTACATGGTTATTTCACCACATATTGGTTGCATATCTGGCTTCCTTATAATGGAAAACCAAAACAGATTCGGGTAGATAGAGAAAAGCATATGAAACACTCGATTACTGATTTGGATGAATAGAATGAGCCTGTAGTTTTTACAAATAACATCCTTGGTAATTATTCTTCGTAATCTTTCTTTGGAAGTTTTACAGCTCAGGAATCTCCTTTTTTAGCAAACTTTGTTTCTTGTCAAAGTGAAAATTATTCGCAAATAGATTCGACTTAATGTATTATGTTGTATATATTGTTGTAAATAAACATGAATCTTTATTTTTCATGCTTTATTTGGATGGATCTAAATCTAGTGAAGGTGCAGGAGATGGATACATATTAATAAGCCCTACTAGCGAAAAAATATTGCTAGAAAGTAGACTATAATTTAAATGTACTAATAATATTACAGAATATGAAGCACTAGTACAATGATCGTATAAAGCAATAATTATTGGTGTTGAATATATTCAAGTCTTTGGTGATTCCAAAATCATTAAAAAACAGGTCAGAAACAATATTCATTATGTTTCAAACCACCTTAGAAATTATCAATCCTTAATTTAAAACCTTACCTCACATTTGGTAGAATCCAATATTTCTCCAATACCAAGAATACATAATGCCACTATTGATATTTTGGCCAATGTTGAATCCAAATTAATCCCTTATGAAGATTTTAGTCGAGACATATTCTCTATAGAATTGATTTTTCACCCATCTATTCCAGATAATGTCACGAATTGGCTAGTATTTAATGATGATAGAGATATCCTAGATTTTTTAACATCCAAAGAATCCTGTCTTGACCAAGTAATTGATGAGGATAAACATGATTCTCAATTGAATAAATCAAAATAAAATACGCTCTGCCAAAACCTGTAGTTAAGCTTGAGGATCTTTATGATCTTAAATACATATTTAAAAAGGCCAACAACTGCAAACTTTAAAGCTCAAATTTGAGATTCGAATTAGTTAACCTAGGATCTGATACAAAACCCCAAAATATTAACTTAGGCCTTGGTCTCTTCTCTGAAGAAATAAATGCATTTATTCGTCTGTTAAAGAAAAATAAAGATACATTTTCTTGGTATTATCAAAATATGAAAACATATGATGCCTCCATCATTTAACATATCATTTCAATGGTACCAAATGCTAAACCCATTCAGAAAATACTTAGAAAGATACATCCAAATTTGGAAACTCATATTAAGAGTGAGTTGAATAAACATTTAAGCTAAAATCATATTTTCGGTAAGACATTATAAATGGGTTTCCAATCTTGTACCGGTTAGAAAGAAAAACGGTGATATTCACATTTGTATTGATTTTAGGAATCTAAATAAGGCATGTCAAAAGGATGATTTTCCTCTCCCATCAATGGAACAAGTGCTGCAATCACTTGTTGGTTCTGAGTTAATGTCTTTTTTAGATGGATTTTAAGGGTACAGTCAGATCCTTGTTCATCTAAAAGACTAACTAAAAACTACATTTAGAACAAAGTGGGGAACATATGCATATCACAAAATGCCTTTTGGATTAATGAATGCAGGGGCTACGTTCCAAAGAGCTATGGACATTGCCTTCAAAGGGTTGATTAATAAAACTATTGTGGTATATATTGATGATATTACTATATATTCAAATAAAATAAATAATCATTTGCATGATTTAAAGAAAATATTTGAAAGGTGCAGAAGGTATGAAATTTCTTTAAACACCAAAAAATCATTTTTTACTCTGAGTGAAGGTAAAATCCTTACTTTTATTGTATCCAAACATGGAATTTGTATTGATCCAGAAAGAATTAAAACCATTTATGAAATTCCATTACAACATACCAAAAAATCAATGCAGTCTTTTCTTGGCCAAATCAATCCTTTTAAGAGATTTGTCCCGAAATTTTCTTAAATTTTCCTACCATTACAAACAATGATAAAAAAAAGATTCAATTTTTAAATGGGGTGATCATGAAAGAGAAGCATTTAAAGAAATCAAACAAGTTGTTATTGATGCTCATTATCTATCAACCCCCAATTTTTCTGATCAAATTATTTTGTATACTTTTGCCTCTGAGTTATCATATGCAGCGGTCTTAACACAACCAAATGAACGGAGAGTTGAAGCTCCTATAAATCTTTTCAGCTCAAATTTTCAAAGAGCTGAATTAAATTATTCAGGAGTAGAAAAACAACCCTTTGCAGCTTACAAAGCTATTAAATATTTTAGGCCTTTTCTTGTAAAAAATCATGTTAAAGTTATTGTTCCTTTCTCAACAATCAGGAAATTACTTATTCAAAAGGAATTAAGAGTAAAGAGAGCCAACTGGGTGACTTCATTACAAGAATATGATATAGAAATCAAACCTGCCAAAATTGTAAAAGGTCAATGTTTTTGCCGGTTAGTCACAGGAATGAATGATACATCAATAGATGAAGTAACATGTAATATTGAACAAATCACAAATGTACTCCCTGTTAGTACTTAGTCTCAATATACTGACTTAATCGTTTTTCTGAAAAAATGGTTATGCCCCACTTCAACTCGATGTTAATAAAAACAGAGCCTTGAGATTGGAAGTCAATCAAGATCAACTCATCAACGTTGTATTATTTAGAAAAAAATATAATTCTATTTTATTAAGATGTTTGGAAACAACTGAAGCAGAAAAGGTGTAACGAGAACTACATGATGGACATTATAGTGGAGATACAACAACGCACAAAATTCTGCATGCTAGATATTATTGGCCAACTTTATTCAAAGATACCCACATGTATGTAAGAAGATGAAAAATTCGTCAAACCGCTTCAGGAAGATAGAGGAAACCTTCCATATCCTTGCAACCAATCAACATGAAACAACATTTTGATAAATGGGGACTGGATATAATAGGTTATATATTTCCTCATTCTTTCAAACAACATAGGTGTGTTTTGACCAAAAAAGATTATTTTACGAAATGGGTAGAGGAAATACCTATGAAGCTAGCCAATTCAGAGAGAATCATTGAATTGATTGATCAATTTATTATTACCATGTTTGGTATCCCTCATGCTCTTATTTTTTACAATGGTTCTTATTTTTCTGGAAACGCAATGAATGAATTTTCTTTAAAGAGACGATTTAAACTTAAGTTTTCTAGAAATTATTACCCTTAGGGAAATGGCTTTGCAGAATCCACTAATAAAAATCTTATAAGGATCATCAAACGAACTATCGACCAAAATCAAATGAATTGGCACAAAGCTTTAATATTTTCTTTATGGGATGATAGAATAACCCAGAAAACCTCAATAAGTACTTCTCCTTTTCATTTGGTATATGGGAAAGAATCTATCCTACCTGCAAATCTAGCTGTCCCCTCATTAGAGCTGGTTCAATTTATTGAAGAACAACCTTTTCCACTTTACAATTATGAATGTCTCAAATCCTAAAGAAGAAGAAGAAATAAATAAAGCTATGTTAGTCCATGCCCACCATCAACAATTGGTCAAAGCTTCATTTGATGTCAATTTAGTCAAAGATAAAAAAATTGAAATTAGAGACTTAGCTTTGAAATGGGATAAAGTGCATGAGGACAAAGGAAAACATACAAAATTTCAAAAACTCTAGTTTGGTCCCTTTCATATTTTTGAGAAGATAGGTCCATCAACTTTCATTTTGCAAGATTTAAAAGGGAAGAAGGGGATTCTTCTTGTTAATGGACTTATACTCAAAATATATATTTCTTGAACGAACGTGAGTTCTTTTGTACACTATGTAAATATTTTTATATATCATTTCCTTTTGTTATTAAAAGTACTATAGTTTTGAAAAACACATTGGAAGTTTCTCTTTATTTTCGAATTGTTAAAATTAGTTAAGGGACAATTTAGAAATCAAAACTTTAAATTTGAATCTAAGTACTAAATCTGTTTTAAAGATTTGAAATAAGATAATCATTTAGCTATGAAATATTTTGGTATGAAACTCTTTAAAAAATACATTTGTTGTGAATTGGTTTTGAAAAGTTATCTTTATAAAGGTAGAAATTATTATGAAGTCTTTAGCATGTTTTACTTAAAGAGGTCATCCAAGACTCGTAAAGAGTAAATGACATCTCCCCATCCATTTATTTAAAAAAAAAAAATCTGATTGTAATTCAAAAATATAAGAAACTTAAAAGTTAAGAGGTCTCATCACGAGCTTGCTTACCATGATCATAGGAAACAAATAAGATTGTAATTATCACTATTGGCAACCAAACTAATATAGTGTCTCTTAGCTAGTAGACTTCGAGACAAGAGATCTCATCATGAGTCAAATTTTTCAATTTTATTACAACTTGTGAATGACATTATCATTTTTTTCACTACCAAACTAGGATAATGACTTTAAAGAAAAAATAATAAAAAGAAAAAGAAAAAGGATCTTCATTTCCTATAAAGAATTTTATTATAACATGGATAGGATACTGATTCATTTTGGTTAAATGGTAACCCTATCGAGGGTATGAACGCCTGCTGGCAGCAATACCTCTACCATAGACTTATAAGTTTATTCAATACGCTAAACTTCTAATAAATTTTACTTTATCTTTTCAACCTATTAGCTACTGATTTACACAAAAAGCATTTTCATCTATCACAAACTGTGAGAAGGTTTACGATGAGACAAATTGTTTCATTTCAAAGTTATCTATATCTATCTAGATTTCAATCATTTTAAACCTTCTAAAGAATTTTCTTGATAAAAATTAACATCTTACATAGATTAATTGTTTCGTCCAGTGTGTCACCAATTGTGGTGGTACTCAACAACCCCCATTATCTTTAGACTTAAGAGAAAGAATAATGGGGACCCTTTAAATTTTTTAGGATAGAATCCTTCTTTGTTTATATAAAATAGGATAAGTTTTATTTTTACTCTTTGATTTTTGAATAAAACAAGAATTTTTATGAATAAGGTCATAAAACCTTTTAGGAATCCTTTTGTAGTTTTAAAAGATGAATTACAAGTATAAATGAATCCATAAATTAATGAAAAATCTATAAATGTCTAGGTACTACTAAATAATACGCATAGTGTCGGTGATTTCAAAGGACGGTCACAAAGCTAAAACTGCAAAAACCTGAAATGCGAACTTGCGAAATTACGATAATTCGATAAGAAAAATACAAATGCCAAAGTGAAATTGCGAAAAGTGAAACTGTGAAATTGTATAATGCGAAATTGTGATAAGCTGAATTGTGAAATTCTGAGCTCATATCGCATTCCGTCAAGAGTCAATATTGCATTCCATCAATTGACAGATATCAATATCACGTTCTGTTAAATTCTTGTGTTTCGCTAATATTGATCTCGGTGCTATATACTTTTCAGAAATCGTAGATCGCTAAGCCATGTAATGTCACCCGATACCACACGTCGATAAAATATTTTCCGGTATAATGACAAGTGTCAATATGATGTGAACAAACGTTTGGAAATTTAATGAACACTCTGCGTAGTTCTAATTTCGAGATTTTTATTGATTGGTAATAATTTTTAGTTAATGTGAAAGGCTTTCCATATAACTCGCATTGAATTGATATGACCATTTCCATCTTTCGAAGCCCTTGTTTCTTATCTTGGTTTGTTTATTTAAAGGTAAATTCTAATAAAGAGTAGTTAAAGGGCATGTCAAGAATAATCAAGGAAAGGAGGAAATATGTAACACAACAAGAAAAATTCTTGCCACCTGAAGAAGTGCCTGAGATCTCTCCTTTGTTTATAAATACTACATGCACTCTGAACACATGTTCCGCCTCCTGGGAGGTGGTATGAAAACTATTCGAGGATGAAAATCCAATGGTAATTGTGAATCATACTTCTACTTCTGATGATTCTTCTCCAAGTAAAGATGCCACATAGAATGATGTGGAAAATTCATTTCTTCACAGAATTGCTGCTTGCCCTAAATTCCTACCATATACAGATATCGTGAGATGGGTTGTCAACCAACTGGACATTATAGACAGAATGTTTACAACACCAAGGAAGATAGTTCTTGGGTCCTTTAAAGCTAAGGATTTAAGTATAATGTATCATCTACCTGCACCTCAGAAGAGGTATGATACACAATTCTTCGACAAATTCATGCAAGAGAATCTGAACCCTATAGACCTGATCAGAGAATAGAGAAGGGAACCAAACAAATAGAAGGGAGAGGACAAGGGTATGTATTCATTCGCCTCCATTGTTGGCCCTTTCTCTATGGTTATTGAAATACATAGAATTTCTCTAAAGAATGGGTTCCAATGGTGGAAGCCTCTGCTGATGGCTATAGCATGGATTGATCGACTATATTATACAACAATTTGACCACCCAAATAAAAAATTATAGACAAAATCACAATGTTCTTGAATGAACGACTCCTCCTTTCTTTATGAGTGTTTATGTCATGGATGGAATTTGTTGTCCTTATGATTTTCCATCTCTTGGATGGAAATGGACACACCAATTTCCTAGCCCTATTTTTGTTTATCTTGATATCCTTTGGCAATCAAAATACCATGCTCACTTCTAAAAAATTTGTCATGAAGTCATGCTCCCTATCCACCAAAAATTCTTTCGCGGAAAGCTCCTAGACTTACTGTAGAGGACAATAAAGACCTAAAGCCTATAGGAAAGTGGTTTGGGGAAGAATCATTTACCTACATTCATGTTTTTGGTAGTCTTACCCATCCTCATGTTTTGTTGAATTTTGTACGAGATAAGTTTCTGAACAAGGAAGTCGCTTATAAAATAGTTGGTAAGGGCTTAACAAAACTACTTAAAGATGCCATGAAATTCACCTGGCCATTTTTTCCAATTTCTTGTGGTACCTATGCCTTAGGAAAATTCAAGAATTCTTCATTTGAAATTGACCAATTAAGAGCCTTTAACTTTCCAACCATATTAAAGAGACCATATGACCCGGATGGTGTAGTGAAAGATGTTACAACAAATGCTAAGCTCAAATCGTTTTTAAACTAGCTCGACAAATTTCATGATTTGTTTGAAATGGTTTCAGAAACAATCTTTGAAACAACTTTGAAACAATCTTGGCAAGAAACATCTAAAAACAAGGTTCAAAAAATTCAAAGTTTATCGCAAGTGAACCTTGAATTTTATTGGCATTTTCTAGTGAAGCCTCATAGTTAATGGCTCTTGCTGAGGTGTCTCTCAAATGGAGCAATACAGTTTCTTCCAACACTTAATGATGTAGTGTTTATGGGACAAATGTGCATAAAACTAATACATTCCCCCCAGCTGAAGCCACTCATGGATATATACAATCTCAAAGAGCAGATGAACATTCAATCTCGAGCACAGTCATGAGTTCTTGTTGCAACAAATCACAAATTTAGTTGTCCTTTATCTTAGCTTAGTTTATTAAAATATTTTTTGAAGACTTTTATTTTAGGTTTACTATTTTTGTAATATTAATAGGTTATGTAAACCCCTTTCATGCCTTTAGAAAGGGGTCTAGAATTTCGAGAAGAAGACTTTTGAACTTTCACTATTCTTTGATTCAAAGTTATCTAATTAAGAAGTTGAGCCTCAAAGCTATACTTTTCATAAGAAGAGCGATAACACATCGAGTATTATTATCTTCGGGATATCGTCATGTATTGTTGATTTAAATAGTGAAACTATTATGCGTTGTTTGCTTATATAAATGCTTTGAAAGCAATCAATCGTTATCACTGTTGATGTGCGTGACTAGATGATTTGTGATTATGTTTGAGATAACAAGATGCTTTTATGTGATTGAGATTTAACCAGCTAAATTAATTATCTACTTAATTAAGTTATTTTATCATATATGCTTTCTACTCATTAAAGTATTGAATGATCTATATCATTATTTACTTTGTAAAATATTTCTTTGAATCACATGTGAAGATGTAATATATTGGGAAATAAGTAGAATACGTTTATTCAGTAATTTTACCATTAGCTATAAAACCATTTGATCATTTTTTCATTCTATTACTATATTAAATCTCCTTATAATGGGAAATCAATCCCTTTATATCCAGTGATGCCTGCCAATTTCAACTGAGACAGAGGTGCTTTAAGCTCCCGACCAGGTGGTGTTCCCCGATGTTGAGGTAGTCAAGTTTCAGCCTTGAACAGGACATTATAGAGTTTCCACCTCATAGGGAGGTAGAATTTTCTGGGTTAGTGCCAAGGGGATCTCTCGCATCAAAAGCACATTACAAGATGATCACACCTGAGTTGGTTGAGTTAAAGTTGTAGTTGAAGGGAATGTTGGACAAGGGGTACATTAGGCCAAGTGTATCAACTTGGGGTGCACCGATATTATTTGTAAAGAAGAAAGATGGTACTCTCAAATTAAGCATTGACTACATGTAGTTGAATAAAGTAACCATTAAGAACATGTATTCGTTGCTAATGATTGATTACTTGTTTGATCAGCGGAAATAAGCAGTAGTGTTCTCTAAGATTGACTTGAGATCTCGATATCATTTGATGTGCATCAAAGAGGATGACATTTACAAGACAACGTTTTGGACCAGGTATGGGCATTATGAGTTTGTTGTAGTTCCATTTTGCTTAACTAATGCTCCAGCTACATTTATGTGTTTGATGAATAGTCTGTTGCAACCATATTTGGATAATTTTGTTATTGTGTTTATTGATGATATATTGGTATATTTTGAAAAATGAGGAAGAGCATGACAAAAATTTAGCAACAGTTTTGAGGTTGTTGAGAGAGCATCAGTTGTATGTTAATCTCAACAAGCGTAGTTTCTTTTAGACCGAGGTACAATACTTGGGGCATGTTGTCTCCAAGTAGGGCAATGGAGTAGATCCAGAAAAGATTTGAGCCATCGTGGAGTGGGTAGATCCTTCATGGGTTTGGTAGGTTCCTATAGGAGGTTCATCAGGAACTTCTCATAGATTTATTATCCTATCACATCATTGTAGAGGAAAGGTGAGAAGATTGAATGGATAGACAAGTGTGAGGCTAGTTTTGAGGATCTCAAGCAGTTATTGACACATGCACCACTGCTAAAGATTGCAGATCCAGACAAATAGCTTGTAGTATGCAAAGATGCTTGTAAGACAGGACTTGGTGGAGTCCTTATGCAAGATGTACAGGTGGTATGCTATGGGTCACGGAAGTTGAATGAGCATGAGAAGAACTATCCCACGCATGATTATTGAGTTGGTATCGATTATACATGCATTGAAGATGTGGAGACATTATCTTCTGGGCATGAGGTTCACATTGATGAGTGATCACAGTGGCTTGCTATATCTATTTGACCAACCAAATTTGAATGGTAGGCAGGCTCGGTGGTTGGCTACGATTAATGAGTTTGATTTTGAGATCAAGTATATCAAAGGTAAAGAGAACAGAGTGGCAGATGCTCTTAGCAGATAGATCCAGGTGAATCACTTAGCAACCATGAGCTCCTATGGGATAGATCTACAGGGTAGGATCTTGTGGGCAGGTTAGCAGGATGTCAGATATATGGATATTATGCACATGTTACAGTAGAGTACTAGTACAGGTATAGGTATAGGTACAGGTAGTGGTATAGGTACAAGTATAGGTATAGGTAGTGGTACAAGTGATGGTATAGGTATAGGTACATGTAGTGGTATAGGTGTAGGTGCATAAGATGTGGATTATTTCCTTACAACAAAAATATTGGTTCAAAGATAGGATATATGTGCTAGATCACAGTGAGCTCAAGAATATGAACTTGAGGGAGTTTCTTGTGAAACCTTATTCAGGTCACCCATGTTATCAGAAGACAGTGAAAACAATGAACATATTTTACTATTGTTCAAATTTGAAGAGGGATGTAGTAGAGTTCGTGGCTAGGTGTTTTTATTTTCAGCGTGTGAAGGAAGAATGTAATAATCTAGGTGGACTGCTACAGTCAATCACGACCCTAGAGTGGAAAAGGGAAGTCATTTCCATGGACTTCGTCATAGGTTTCCCAAAGACAGTGAGACAACATGATTCCATCATTGTTATTGTGGAGAGGTTGACGAAGGTGTGGTGAAATAAAATTATAAGTGTGGACATGAACGAATAACTCTAGCCCGATAATGGGCCTAGCCACAATAGATACATTCTATGGAAGATTTCCTTAAGTTATAATCAATCAATAGGGCCTACCTCTTGGTCCACTTAACCTTCTTGATGATGTCCTTGTTTGCTCGCTCCAGCTTTCTCTTGCTTCCTTCTTCAAGAACCTGAAACAAGTAAACAACAACAGACAACAAACATGATAATAGACAAATTGCAACTCAACCTACTTAACAAGTCAACAAACATGAAGCCATGAATGTATAATATAACAAAACATGTAGGAAATCAATCGATAGTTGCATATATAAATATCAAAGAGACATTACAACCATTTGTCTGGAGGTTGTAGTCCTCCTCTCACAAGACCAGGTTCCCACACACTTCTGCTAGCATTCCATGATGGCCTCAGGCAACAACAATTTTAAGGCTCTTCCCTTTAGGCTTCACTCCAAACCAAATCACATTTCTCCCTCACACAATTAGATAGCTACAACTAGTAATAGCTTGATGTCTACTCCAAACAAATATAGCATAGGCACACCAATATCAACACTAGCTTGTCCTTGGGTAAAAGGGAGGTCAATATAGGACAAATGGATGGGAGATGGATCCTCCTCTCATGGGAAAAGGACTTATCGCTTGAGGTAGTTCCATCATTATAGGGGAAAAGAGCCCAAACTGACATCCTCAAACCTATTCGACCAAACCATTTACCAGAATTCCATTACGAAGCTTCTAGAGCTGGAAGCTTCATCTCCAAATTCAAGACCAGCGCGACTGGAACACAACTCAGTTGCATCAGTCGGTGGGAGGGATAGTGCTAATATCTGCACATTGGCATGGGGAAGACAAACGTCATTAGCGCTAGTCTTGTAAACTTGGGAAAACAAAAGTTTTAGGGGAAATGGTGCAAAAGGGAATTGATCTGCTCATGAAGAGGGATGTAATGGGAGTTTCTTCATCAAGGAAAAGCATGAAGGGTCATTGTAGAGGTCCTCCCGGATCAAGGAATGGGGAGTATTGGGACAGTGACAAAATGTTGTGTAACAAAAGGTTGCACACTGCATTTTGGTGAAGTCTACATTTTCAACTAGCAATGTAGAACAGGTATTCATCCAACATGTGGTCAGATTGGATGGTATTCCAAAGAAGATAGTGTGTTAGACATGGATATGAAGTTCACTTCCAAGTTTTGGAAGGAGTTATTTGCAGGTTTGGGCACAGAGTTGGCCTTATGTATGGCTTATGATCCGCATAAAGATGGAAAAACAGAGAGGTTCAACAAGATATTGGATGACATGTTGAGGATGTATGTGATGCATCAGTAGAAAAAGCTATAAGAGTTCCTTCCATTGGTAGAGTTCGCATACAACAATGGGTCCTTTTGGGGCATTATATGGATGAAGTTATAACACTCCCATCAGTTGGAATGATCTGGTTAATAGGGTATTGATTGGACTAGACATGTTGGAAGACATGGAATAGGAAATGTTGGTTATAAAGAAAAATATAAAGGCAGCACACAACAGGCATAAAACCTATGCAGATCGAAATATGTTGTTCAAGGAGCTCGAGGTTGGGGAACATGTGTACTTGCGCATTAAACTGAAGAAGACATCCTTGTGGATTGGATCATGTGTGACACTGACACCACAGTTTTGTGGCTCCTTCAATATCGTTGAGAGGATTGGGATAGTAGCCTATGGACTTTCACTAACTCTCGCAGTGAAAGTCCATGATGTTTTCCATGTGTCATTGCTTTAGAAGTATGTTAAATATGTTGATGATGTGATTGACTGGTATGTATTGAAAGTGTAGCCAAATGGAGAATTCTAGTTGGAGCCTCAGTGTATATTGCAGAAAAAGGTGCTCATGGACTGAAATTGATCAATTGAGAAAGTGTGCAATGGAAGCACTTTGGGCCCGATGAAGCTACATGGGAGATGGCGGATCAGATGCATGGTATGAATCCTTCCTTGTTTGTTGGTTGAGGCAAAGAATTTTTGGCTTGGTATTTTGGTGTGGTTTATGGTATATGTTTCGATGATGATGGTTTCTGTACATATGTATATGGATGTAAATACCAACATGAGCTATGTTATAAAGCTCCAATAAGTGGTATAGGTGTCATATCATGATGATGTTATGTTGTTATGTTTCATGTTGGTTTTCTTCTTAGTATGTTAATCATTGTAAATAATGCATCAGGGTAAGTTATAAAGATCAATCGATAGTATATTTTTCTTACAATAGTTTTTTGGTTATAAGCGTTGTTGGAAACCAAGGATAGTGTTCCCCCAAAGGGAAAGGTTATATAACAACATGGGTGAAAATTCCATGTAATAAAAGTAAATAAAGGAAAAATAATAAGTTCAATCTTGCTGGGACACTTATTCCAAGCTAAATGTTGGGCAAAATCTTAGTGATGGGGATCACTTGTGATTGTTTATGGCTAAGGAAATTGGAAAAGTCGATGGCTAAGGCTTTGGAAAGGAAAATGGCATTTTTGGCACATTTAATTATGAAAATAATGGAAATTAGGAGAAAAGGGATCTGAAAGGTCACAGGTTTCATGTGAGGAGGAAAAATAAGGAAAATAATGGAAAATGATGAAAATAGAGGCCTCATTCATAACAAGGATTCTGAGGATCAGTTGGTAACCTTTTGTTAGTTCAGTTTTGGAGCTCTCTCATTATTCACAATCTCTCTCGTACTCTTGGAGACTTAGATTTTTCTTCGAGCACTCTTTGTGGGTGTGTCATACTTGGATTCTTGGAGCAAGAAGACATGTGAAGAGCAGGAAAGTGCAAGAGGGCATCAGGATTAGTAGCTACATCATATTTTCTTGAAGTTATTGAGTTGGATGTATGATTTCTTCACTAGTTTGGGCATGCATAACATATGCATGTGGATTCTTGGTCATGATCTATCATTGTCATGGAGGATTGCTCAGATTAATAGTGGATTTCCTACCTTTGCCATTTCATGGATAGCCATGGTGATTATGGGTTTAATTTCATTATTTGTTTTTGGTTGGTTCTCATGTTTCCCTAGCTTGGGTTGAGTTATTAGTTCGTAGAATACCTAGTTGGAAAAACACTCTAGAAACTGTGTAACACCTTGGGTTGAGTTACTAGTCTTCGAAGCCTTTGTTGGACATGAGCTTCGGAAGTGCTTGATGGGCTGAGTTACTAGTCCTGGAAGCCTTGGTTGGAAAAATGCTCTAGAATCCTAGTGACAGTTGTGGGTTGAGTTACTAGTCCTGGAAACGTTGGTTGGAACAAATTCTTTAGGAGCCTTGGAAGACTTGGATGGACACCAATCTGATGATGGTTTATTCATGTCTGATCGTGAGGTGGAATCACTATTTTATGGGTTGAGGTGGATGGCCTTTATAAGCCCTAGATGAGTTTCGATTGATGTGTTCTATGATATCCCACATTCATGCTTGGAATATGGCATGGGTGCGAATAGTTGAAGAGAGATTTGGCTCAGCCATTCTATGGTCAGGTGGTATGTGGAAATCCCATCCTGAGTTTAGATTTTTCATGATTAATCAAAAGGTTATTTCTCCTTCTATTTATATGATAATTTTTATGGATTATATGTGGTCTATATAGTTGTAATTTCATGAGTATTTATGGTGATATTATGCTAGTTATGTATGTGTTGTATGACAACAACCATGTATAGCTTTCATCATCTTTTTACGTGTAATTTAATGATTAATGTATCTATGACCTAATGGATGGAATGGAAGTTGATTTATTGAGGCATCAATGGTTCTTAGCAATTCTCAGTTAGGTATGAGATCCCTATGGTTAGAACCGTTATTTACACTTGTAGATTACATATTCGTGATATGTTTGATGAAATGCCAATCATGTCTAGTAGGGGTCAAGTCAAGGCCTTAAACAAGTATTTTCTTTAGTACTGTCATTTCTATGTTTTTTTTACTATTTTCAAGGTATCATTAAATTATGGGTAGTGACATGGGCTCTGGGCTTGAGAAATGGCTCAAATCGAGGGGTCACTGGCATAGCACTAACAAATTTAGTCTCTGGTCGCTAGCAAGTAAGCATGAGAGAGAAAGTTCAGGTTTATGCATGTTGTCATGCTTATAGCATGAGAGAGACTAAGGCCTAAGTTGTATAATAGTTTAGTGGGACCAAAGGGAAAGTTGTCTGAAGTGTTGGATTGGTTCTTAAGGGTCCTCAAGCTTATGTTGAATGTCTTTATGGTGTGTTTCTATCAGTTCCACTTCATTAAAATGACTTAGGAGGTTGAATCATATCATAGTCGCCTCTCATCACATGTTTACCCCCACTAACTAGTTGCTTGGGTAGATGAGGGAGGAGGGTATTACATTAATAAAAGTATTGAGGAATCCAATCCTCTACAACAATTCAAGATCCAATGAGTACAAAAAAATTATAAATTTTCCTAATTTCTAACCTTGAATGAGGACTCCAATCGTCAACTACAAATCCAGGACCGAACCTGGTCTCTCACAAGCATCCAACCTCATATCTATTAGGATGTCAGGCCAGGCAGTAACTCTCCAATAGGCAGTAAAACTGATTCAATTGATTTCATTAGGTATGCTATTGTTATATACAAAAGGGTGTGACTGCTCAGTTCATCTCCTGATGACTGTTCACATTCCTAATTTAACTATTTACATAAATTCACCCAATCGTGAGGATTAGGTGTCAACATTCCCCCCCTTAATCTGAAGGGATGTTGGTGAGTCCAAGCATCATTCTGAATCTTTCAAGTTTTTCTCTTCCAAGCGCTTTGGTGAAGATGTCTGCAATTTGCTCATTTGTGGAATAATGATGGAGATGGATTGTTTTGGCCTCAATATGATGTCAGATCAGATGATATTTAGTATTGATGTGCTTTTTTCAATCATGGAACTTTGGGTTCTTGGCCAACTTTATTGCAGATGCATTGTCAATCATAAGTGGAGTTGATTGTACTTGTTTTACCTGCAAATCTTTAAGAATTTTCTTGAGCCACACAATTTCTTTTGTTTCTTCAGTTGCTGCCATGTATTATGCTTTTATTGTGGAATCTACTAGAACTGATTGTTTGTGTGATATCCAGGAGATAGCTCCTGATCCAAGACTCATAGCATAACCTGAAGTAGATACCCCAGTTTCTTTGTCTCCATCAAAGTCTGAATCAGAGTATCTGATCAAACTGCAGCCATCCACCTGTGTGTACCTGATTCCAAAGTCTTGAGTTCCCTTCAAGTACTTTAGAACTCTTTTTGTAGCAGACCAATGTCCCTCGCAAGGTTTTTGCATAAACCTAGAGAGGATTCCAACAACAAATGAAATGTCTGGTCTGGTAGTAGTAAGGTAGTTGAGACTTCCTACAAGCTGTCTATACTTTGTTGCATCCTCAAATTCCTTTCCTTCAATAGATGTGAGCTTTAAGTTTTGTTCCATTGGAGTGGTAAGAGGATTACACTCTGTCATGCCAAATCTGTTTAACAAATCTCCAATGTATTTCTTTTGAGAAAGAAATATGGACTTTGGATGTTGGATTACTTCAATGCCAAGATAGTAATGAACATAGCCCAAATCACTCATTTCAAAACTTTTCCCCAATTCCTTCTTTATGGATGCAATGTAGCTTTCATTGTTCCCTATCATTAAAAGATCATCTACATATACCACAAGATATACAACTGTTTTTCCAACTTTCTTGACAAATAAAGATGCATCATCAAGATCAAAATGATTGAAGTTGAGTTTCAGAAGATGCTCAGTTAGTTTTTCATACCAGGCTCATGGTGCTTGTTTGAGGCCATACAAGGACTTCACAAGTTTGCATACTTTATGTTCATGTCCTTTCACAGCAAATCCATCAGGCTGGGACATAAAAACATTCTCTTTTAGAGCTCCATTAAAGAAGGCAGTTTTTACATCCATTTGATGGACTTTCCAACCGTTTTGAGCTACTAGTGCAAAGAGTGTCTAGATGGTGGCCCATTCTGCTGTGGGGGAAAAAGTTTCCTCATAGTCGACCCCTTCCTTCTGTGCAAAACCTTTTGCCACAAGCCTGGCTTTGTGCTTGTCAAGTGAGCCATCAGCTTTGTACTTGTTCTTGTAGACCCACTTGCAGCCAATTGGTTTGGTTCCAAATGGAGGATCAACTAGCTTCCAAGTGTCGTTCTTTATGAGGGCATCATAGTCCTTTTGCATCGCTTCTTTCCATTCATCATGAGAAGCAACTTCTTTAAAGGAAGTTGGTTCAAAATCTGTAGACAAGTTCAATTCACAATCATAAGAAACATCCATATCAACAGGTGAATTAGAGTCATCTACCTCACCTCCATTTTGCCGGTTTGAATTTCTGGTTCCTGTTTTTCCAATTTCATCAGGATGAACACTTTCAAGTGTCTTTGTTAGCCACTTTGGGGGACCTTTCTGAGATGGTCTAGGCTACTCTGCTGATTGACTTGGGACTGAATCAAGATTGAGTTTCCAAATTCTATCAATTACATCACTTAAAGCATCATCCATTGTTGGAGTTTCATTCGGGGGAGAGTGTTCTTCAGAAGAAGATTCCACATGTTGATCTAGAATAGGAATCCCCCCTTCAATATGTGGAATTTGATTATCAAATTCTTGAAATGACTTCATTTTTGCAAATCTATCCAAGCGATCAAGTTGCCGCTCAACAACATTGTCAGATTTGGATGATTCAAGAAAAATTACATCTCTAGATACAACAAACTTTTTATTTACTTCATCATAGAGGTGGTATGCTTTGGAGGTGTTTGAATACCCCAGGAAGATACACTTACGACTTCTAGCACCAAGTTTGTTTCTATGTACCTTTGGTATCAAAGCATAACAGGTGGAACCAAAGACCCTGAGATGTTTTACGAAAGGAACATGTCCATACCACAATTCATAAGGAGTCTTGTTTCTTATAGCATTAGATGGAAATCTATTCTTGTTAAATTGGAAACTAGGGCCAAACTCCATGTGGGTCGGCTTATTTATGGAAGTTGATATTTTTATTGTATCCCTCTCGTCGAGAGGTGTAGGATTGATCCAAAGATCATCTGATTCTGATAAGTATTTATGGAGATATGAATTTATTTTGTTTATGTAATTATTATCAAGCCGACCAGCACTTATGTAGGCTCTAGAAGCCCAACCGACGTGTCTATTCAACCTCTACATTTTTAGTATAAATAAGAGAGGGTTTGATGTCATTTAGATCATACAACTCTTGAGTGATCTCCTCCTCTCCACGTCTTGGGTTTTGGGAGGAGGAGTGAGACATCAAGAGAAACACACTCCTAGGTTTTTGGAAAAGGAAGAGACACCATGAGTGATACACTGGTGATGTCCTAGCTGTTGTACGTTACCCTAACCGCTGAGATCTGGCTGCAATAAAGAAGACCTCATACGTAGCCAAAGGAAAGGCCCTACTATACGACGCAGAGCACATATACGCAGAACACATATAAATTCTATACGCAGAGCACACACGGGAAACTCTATACACTACATTGTTCATGGTTATATATATACGCTGGTCAAGCATTCACTGGACAGTCATGATACGTTGGAAAGTCATGGTGATATACCACGTAGGTCATATGATATGAAACACTGGATAGTCATGATATGTTGGAGAGTCATGATATGCTGGGAAGTCTTGGTGATATAGCACGCAGGTCAAGGGTATACGCTGTGTATGGAAGTCAAGAGGCAACGCAGTCAAGGCAGCAAGGTAAGGAACACAATGGAATGCAGTCATATACTGTAAATGCAGTCATATGCATAGGAACGCAGTTCTGATCATGTACGCTATCAACACAGTCATAGTCGCAGTCAAGTGGAAAATATATAGCCGCAGTCAAGTGGATAAGATAAAGCCACAGGCATAGGAACACATTCATTTATGTTGTCCACACAGTCATGGAAACCTATACATGATGAGGATTCTACACACAGGTACATGAAGATATGCAGACCATATACAAAGTCATAAAGACCTTTCTGTGCAGATAAAGGAACTCCACACGGATTCATGGAAACTCATGCATACAAACGCTATCATGAGAACTACGTTGTCATGATGGAAAGATTTATGTAGCTAGAACGCATATTACGTTTTGGGCCAAAGCAATGAAATTGTCAATGTATTAATGGAAGCCTGTTGACAGTGTGATATGGACTTATATGTATGAGCAGCATGATGCATATGGGTAGTATGAGCAGCATTATGAGCATCATGGTAAATGTAATCATGTGCATGGGTAGCACAATGATGCATGGAGCATGGGCAGCTCATGGGCAGCATGATGTATGGGCAGTATGATGTAGCACATGGCCAGCATGATGTATGAGATCATGAACAGCACGATGGGCAGCATAATGGGCAGCATTATGAACAGCATAATGGGCACATTAAGTAAGGAGCAGCATACTGATGAACAGGGCAGCATGATGTACGAGCAGCATAAGGATAGCATGATGGTGCTACATAGCGAGGTGCAGCAAAAGGATGAGATGTAGCTCTAAGATAGGTGAAGAAGTCACCTTAGAGAATCAGTTGAAGCAATATGTCTTCAAATATCAAAAGTCAAAGTGTTGACTTCTATTGTAATTGTACTCTCTCTCTCTCTCTCTCTCTCTCTCTCTCTTTGTTGAACTTTGAAGATAAAAGAAGATTTGATCAAAGGGTTTCCCCAGACATTGTGGGTTTTGTCCTTGGCTCGCGCCATATCTTGTGTCCTCTTGCCTTGGCTTGTCTTCTGTGATTTATATTTATGTTCTATCTGCAGTTTATCTTAATGCTAATGTGATTGCTAACTATGAGAATTTAAATAAATTGCTCTAGCATAGAACATACCTAAAATTAACATGGTATCAGAGCTGAGGTGAAGACAATGCCCAAGCAAGAGTGAAAGAGCAATCACCAAAGACATTTGGGACAAGACAGAAGGATCAATGGGTTCCTCGTAATTCACCTAGGGTGAAGTCAAAGCAGAGAATGTTATCAGAATGGCGCAGTGGAAGATTATGATGGTTCATCTTAAGATCACTTCATTGGGATGTTCTGATCTAAGGGTGGAAGGAAAGGTGGATGCCTTGTTGAAATAAGTTCGGCCATTATGCGAAGGAGTGTCCGAATGGCAGAGACACATCTCTTGATGAAGATAAAAATCATTCTTGGGACATCTTCAATGATCAAAAGAATGTCTGTTAATGCAGGTCATCAAGGAAATGGTCGACTCTTCCAGGAAAGCAAGGAACCACAAAATCTCTTTTATGTACCTGATCGAACCTGATGTCCATCTCAGAAATGGGAGTCAAAGGTTACAGGGTGGCACTTATCGATGAAAGGCATGTGTTTGAAAATAGATCTTTTAAAGATGTTTTGAGTTCAGGGTTGTATCAAGTTGCAGGAAGTCCACTAGGGACCATGTCCATTGACTCAACACTGGAGGTCTGTGAGTCAGATGGTGACTAGGATGCCTGAATTCAAAAATGAAGCATGAAGGTACATGTCTGAAATGTACCAAAGGAAAATATTATAAGGGGACCTTTCCCCTCATGCAGCAGGTTCACAGGTTTGGAACAACCCGAGGAGTTTGACGGAAGAAAGCCCTCCATGGCTTGAAGAAAAACACCTTGGGCATAGTATGAGAGTATTGATAGCTATTTAATGCAAGCTGAGATTCACTAGGAGTGAAACCGATCCAAACCATTACTCGAAGGTTGTGGATGATAAACCTCTCGTACCGGCACCTATGTCTGACAGGTGCAGACCGTCTCATTTATAGGAGACAGAGGGAGTTGGATTCTGAATGTGAGAAGATAAGCTGCAAGCTTGTGACTGCCTCGAGGATCTTAACTTTCAGAAGTTATATGGTAATGATGTCAGACCAGATTTCGGAAATGCCTTTGAGTTTCATAAACTCATTCACATTGATGTACTTGGAGAAACTTCGTCTGAACATATGAGATGCAGTTAGCATGGTTAGCTCATATTTGAGCCTCACTGGATTGGTGCCAAGAATCTTCTGAGATATCTTCAGGATACAATCTCTCATGGATACACTGGCGGAAATATGAAACCACATGATTATTCGAATGATGAGTGGGCAGGCAGTATGGAGGATCACTGGAGCACTTCCCAGTGCTGTTTCTCTTTGGAATCTGCCTCGATATCCTGGATGAGCAGGAAGCAGAAGTCGGTGACTCTGAGCAGAATACATTGCTGATAGCATGGCCTTCTGTGAGGCAGTCTGGTTGTTGAAACTCTTCAGTGAGCTATTTGTACACATGATGAATACAACTGTGATTCTCTGTGACAACTAGAGGTGGGATTCGATTATTGAGGAATCTCATATTCGACAATTTCTCCAGCAGATAGACATCAAATACTGCCTTATCTGGGATATGGTAAGTCGATGATCAAGGAGGCTCCATCGCACTAAGATGATGTACAGGACAAAGCCCTGAGGAAAGATCAAATTTGTGATTTTCCCGAACGACTTGGAGTCATCGAGAGACCTTTGTAAAAGGGTCCTGCATGTTGCATACATTGAGCTCTGGGAGCTCTGAGGGCTTGTGGTTATTACTGGAGCAACATACGACCACAGGGTGACTCACCCTCCCCTGGTGGTGTGCACTGGAACAAGATGATTCGCTTTCTTGTGGGACAAGATGATTCGCTCTCTTGTGGAACAGGATGATTTTCTCTCCTGTGTAGTAGGATTGATGTGTTCTACTGTGAGGCCTGGATTGATGTGTTCTCCATGGCGGCCTGGATTGATGTGTTCTCCATGGAAATTGTAGCAGGATTGATGTGTTCTCCTGTGAGGACAGGACTGATTAAGTTCTCCTGTTGAGGCATCCTACCCATGCAGTCTGGGACTCATGGGAAGTACCTCTCATCTGATCAATGAGCAGGGAAATGAATTTAGGGACCATAGTAGTACCGATGGATGCATCGTTGTATCTACCATACTCCCTATGCTAGGATGGCCCCCATTGATCTGGGATCAATGGTACTGGTCTGGGACCAGTGGTAGGAGTTGTACATACTATGACGCTGACTTCGGGTCGGCTGAGACTGGTCTGGGACCAGTGGTACATACTCCGAGACTGACTTCGTGTCAGTGCAGGACTGGTTTGGGACCAGTGAGAGTCGTACATACTATGACGCTGACTTCGGGTCGGTTGAGACTGATCTGGGACCAGTAGTACACTCTCTGAGCCTGCGATACTGGTCTGGGACCAGTAGTAGGAGTCGTACGTACTATGATGCTGAGTTTGGGTCGGTTGAGACTGGTCTGGGACCAGTGTTACGCACACTGAGTCTGACTTTGGGTTAGTGGAGAATGGTATGAGACATTCTCGATCATTTCTTCTTCTTCATAGTTCAACAGAGTTGAGCAGAGTAGAGCTAGCAGAACCAGCAGTGCTGAGCAGAGCTGAGTAGAGTAGAGCTAGCAGAGCCAAAAGAGTTGAGCAGAGCAGAGCTAGCAGAGCCAGCAGAGCTGAGCAGAGCAGAGCAGAGCCAACAGAGCTGAGCATCGCAGAGCAGAGCTAGTAGAGCCAACAGAGCTGAGCATAGCAGAGCTAGCAGAGCCAACAGAGTTGAGTAGAGCAAAGCTAAGCCAACAGAGTAGAGCAGAGTAGAGCAGAGCCAGCAGAGCTGAGCAAAGATGGGCAGAGCAGTGCAGGGCACTGATGGCAGAGATAGTACAGTCGGACATATGGATCAATAGATGGAGTTCCCCCTAGTTGAGAGGGAGTGTTAAATTGGAAACTAGGGCCAAACTCCATGTGGGTCGGCTTATTTATGGCAGTTGATATTTTTATTGGATCCCTCTCATCGAGAGGTGTAGGATTGATCCAAAGATCATCCAATTCCGATAAGTATTTATGGAGATATGAATATATTTTGTTTATGTAATTATTATCAAGCCGACCAGCACTTATGTAGGCTCTAAAGCCCAACCGACGTGTCTATTCAACCTCTACATTTTTAGTATAAATAAGAGAGGGTTTGATGTCATTTAGATCATATAACTCTTGAGTGATCTCGTCCTCTCCACGTCTTGGGTTTTGGGAGGAGGAGTGAGACATCAAGAGAAACACACTCCTAGGTTTTTGGAAAAGGAAGAGACACCATGAGTGATACACTAGTGATGTCCTAGCTGTTGTACGTTACCCTAACTGCTGAGATCTGGCCGCAATAAAGAAGACCTCATACGTAGCCAAAGTAAAGGCCCTACTATATGATGCAGAGCGCATATACACAGAACACATATAAACTCTATATGCAGAGCACACACGGGAAACTCTATACACTACGTTTTTCATGGTTATATATATACGCTGGTCAGGCATTCGCTGGACAATCATGATACGTTGGAAATTCATGGTGATATACCACGCAGGTCATATGATATGAAACGCTGGATAGTCATGATATGTTGGACAATCATGATATGCTGGGAAGTCTTGGTGATATAACACGCAGGTCAAGGGTATACACTGTGTATGGAAGCCAAGAGGCAACGCAGTCAAGGCAGCAAGGTAAGGAACACAATGGAATACAGTCATATACTGTAAATGTAGTCATATGCATAGGAACGCAGTTCTGTTCGTGTACGCTATCCACACAGTCATAGCCACAGTCAAGTGGAAAAGATATAGCCGCAGTCAAGTGGAAAAGATAAAGCCGCAAGCATAGGAACGCATTCATGTATGTTGTCCACACAGTCATGGAAACCTATACATGATGAGGATTCTACGCACAACTACATGAAGATATGCAGACCATATATAAAGTCATAAAGACCTTCTGCGCAGATAAAGGAACTCCACACGGATTCATGGAAACTCATGCATACAAACGCTATCATGAGAACTACATTGTCATGATGGAAAGATTTATGTAGCTAGAACGCATATTACGTTCTGGGCCAAAGCAATGAAATTGTCAATGTATTAATGGAAGCCTGTTGACAGTGTGATATGGAATTATATGTATGAGCAGCATGATGCATATGGGTAGTATGAGCAGCATGATGAGCATCATGGTAAATGTAATCATGTGCATGGGCAGCACAATGATGCATGGAGCATGGGCAACTCATGGGCAGCATGATATATGGGCAGTATGATGTAGCACATGGGTAGCATGATGTATGAGATCATGAACAACATGATGGGCATCATAATGGGCAGCATTATGAATAGCATAATGGGCACATTAAGTAAGGAGCAGCATACTGATGAACAGGGCAACATGATGTACGAGCAGCATAACAATAGCATGATGGTGCTACATAGCAAGGTGCAGCAAATGGACGAGATGTAGCTGTAAGATAGGTGAAGAAGTCACCTTAGAGAATTAGTTGAAGCAATATGTCTTCAAATATGAAAATTCAAAGTGTTGACATCTATTGTAATTGTACTCTCTCTCTCTCTCTGCTGAACTTTGAAGATAAAAGAAGATTTGATCAAAGGGTTTCCCCACACATTGTGGGGTTTGTCCCTGGCTCGCGCCATATCTTGTGTGCTCTTGCCTTGGCTTGTCTTCTGCGATTTATATTTATGTTCTATCTGCTATTTATCTTAATGCTGATGTGATTACTAACTGTGAAAATTTAAATAAACTGCTCTAGCATAGAACATACCTAAAATTAACAATTATTTATATATGCGGCATGTAGAACAGCATCAGCCCAAAACATTATCTTTACATTTTTGAAGAAAAGCATGGATCGTACCATATTCAAGATTGTTCTATTCATTCTTTCAGCTACACCATTCTGTTGAGGATTATAAGGCATAGTTGTTTGATGTTTGATCCCATGTTGGCGAAGATAGTTTTCAAATTCATTTGATGTATATTGTTTTCCATTATCAGTGCGAATAGACCCAATATGAGATTGTGCATCATTTTCAATCCATTTATGAAAATTTTTGAATGTTTGGAAAGCATCAGAATTGTTCTTCAATAAATAAACTCAGCACATTCTAGTGTAGTCATCAATAAATGTCATGATATATTTATCTCCATTTGCAGAAGAAACAGGCATTGGAACACATAAATCTGAATGAATGAGTTCAAGTTTCCTATGTGCTCTTGAATGCGAATCATGAAAAGACTATTTGCTATGCTTTCCTAGAATGCAAGCATCACATTGCTTAAGTTTTCTAGGAATTGTAGGCAAACCAACAACATCATTTTTCTTCAATAAGCGGACACTGTCATAGTTCAAATGTCTGAATCTAGCATGCCATAATAAACTTGATGGAAGTGTACCTTCTTCATGATGAGAATTGTATGAGAAATGTTGTGCATGAGCAGATGTTCCTTGCAGTTTGAGAAGCCTTTCTTCTTCTATTCCCCTCCTGACAAGTGAGTGGTTAGATGCTTTTCTTACCTCAAGCTTGCCATCAAACATATGAATGGAGTGACCTTGCTGGCGGATGTGGACCAAGGACAAGAAGTTTCTCTTGAGTTGTGGGAGATATAGAACATGATCTAGAAGAAAGTCTGGAAGACAAGGTAGTTTATGCCTGATTGTGCCAAGACCTAATGGCTTGATTTTTTATTGATCTGCACAGTATACTGCTCCATCAACATTGTCAATAAAATCTTCAAAAAAATATTTTCTATGAGTCATGTGACAGGTTGCTCCTGAATCAAGAAACCAATCATTTTTTGAGGAAGCAAGTGAAGCATTAAACAAATCTTCATTTACTCCAATGTTACATTGTGCCTCAACATAGTGAGTGGATTCAGGTGCTTTACCTTTTTCTCTATCATCAGTTTTATCTTTCTGTTGATTTCTTTTCTGCTCAATTTTGTCCCATGGTAGCTTGCATGTAGAGGCATCATGTGATCCATTTCTTTTGCAAAAAATGCAGTGTAGATCTGCCTTTTCTCCTTAGAATGTCTGCCCCCCTGCCTCTAAAATATCTTCCTCTTCCTCTTCGTCCACCTCTTCCTCTTGTAGAATCTTGAGCAGGATGATTTTCTTTATGAGTAAGGCACATAGTCTCTTCAGAAGACTCAGGGGTTGTCTTCTTTCTAAAAGCTTTCTCTCTTTCAACAAACTTTTTCACAAGAGAGTCAAAGTTTATATCTTTGAGATTTCCATTTGCTTGCAAAGACTCAAGATAATTGGAGTAAGTAGGATAAAGTGCCTCGAGAAAAGCAATAAGAGGGATATCTAGCTCAACCTTAGTGGATTTGATATCATGCATTATAGACTTTACTTCAGATGCAAGAGCAAGAGGATCATTATTTTGCAGTTCAAGAGTGAAGAGTTTAATCATGAGTTAGACAACTTAAAGTGAAAAATGTGATTCATAGAGTTCTTTTAGATTTTGTAGGGATTCAAAGGAAGTTGAATGTGACGAAATATGGCGACTCACCTCTTCATTTACAGATGTTGCGATTAATGCATAAGCTTTGTTGTTCTTGTTTTCCCAAATGACGAGCTCTTTGTCTAAGGTAGGCTGTACTGGGTCATTGTCTCCTTCTCTGACACACACTCCTTTCCACAACTCATTGAATATGAGGGTGTGTTTTATCATCCAGGACCATTCAGGATAGTTCTCCTTGCCAGTGAGAACTATTCCTACAATGGAGATGATTGAATGCATTCTGTAAAAAAAATTACTTCTGCTGATAGAAAACAATATATATGTTATACCTTCCACTTCTCAACCATATAACATATCGCCATAAAAAACTTAATAAAATTTCATGTCACGTTCACCATTTTTTTTTCAAAATAATATATTATCACTCCATAATATATTATTATTCTTACACATGAAATTCACCGCACCAATGTTTTCATGTAAAAAATATCGGACCAATCTAAACAGTGATTTAAAACTGCGCTGGTATCAACACATGAAACAGCAGCATTCGAACTTTTTTTTGAAACAGAAGCATTCGAACTTATTCAAAATGTATTTGAAACCATTCACCATGTCAGACCTCATTCGAACTTATTTAAAAAAACAGCAGCTTCAAAACGTATTTATTTGAAATATTCAAAGCATATGTCAGCAGCATTCAACACTTTTATAACCAGCGTTCAAAACTTATGAGATTTTCGCAGCAGTAATTTAAAAAATGCGCTGGTAACTAAACAAAATCAGGCAGCATTCAAAACTTATTCCGCTGCGACTAGGGCGCACACACCATTCCGCTGCGCACACACCATTCTGTTACCATTCCGCTGAGACCACTGATTTTGAATCCAGCGCAACACGAATACACCTTTTAACACACCATTCACAGTCACTTCGGGCAGGGGTACAATGTCTCGGCTCATCAACGCTTCCGCTACCATTCGATATCATTACCATATGACAATGTTCATACAATATGTCAGGCCGCAAGTCATTCCCCTCGGAATACACAGTCAATCCAACAGTGTTTAATCGGTGGAATATACAGTCAATCCAACACGATTTTCATTTCAATTCAGCGCATACAATAATGCAGTAAAACACAATACAGTTAAACGCATCATCATAGAGGACAGAGGACAACGCGCATACAATAATACAGTTAAACGCATACCAATTCACTGAAAAAACACAGAGGACAGAGGCGTCAGAACAGTGCTCAGGTCAGAACGACAGAGAACAGCACTCAGTGGATAGTGCTCAGACCAGCGTACAGCCCACAGTAGCAAAAATGAAGGGAGTTACAACTTATTTTGAGAACTGGCTCTGATACCATGTCAGGCCAGGCAGTAACTCTCCAATAGGCAGTAAAACTGATTCAATTGATTTCATTAGGTATGCTATTGTTATATACAAAAGGGTGTGACTGCTCAGTTCATCTCCTGATGACTGTTCACATTCCTAATTTAACTATTTACATAAATTCACCCAATCGTGAGGATTAGGTGTCAACAAATCTTCTTAGGAAAATCTAGGCTCAAATATAGTCTATATGAGGACACCAATCCTCCTAGGCTCTAGCCTTCATAAAATTCATCAAATACAACTCAATCACTTTTTCAATATAGATCAATACTCTCATTCAAGGTGTCTCAAATATCTTGATAATGTGCTAACTACTCCAAAACCTCTTTATTGATTACAGGGAATATTTCATGGCCATCTTTACATCTTGATCAAAATAATTTCCATGGTCTTCTTCTATAAAGCTTCCAAATTATTCTCCAAAGAAGGCTAGAAGGTATGCTCAAAAGTATTCGAGTATATTCAAAAAATATCTTCAAGGGACACTTCTAGTCTGATTCATAATCTACTACTTCAATAAGGGGGTTTATGGTGCTTCTTCGAAAGTACTCCAAAATATATTTGAATATTCTTCAAGTCTTCTCTAAAAAAAATTCAAAAAGGTGTTATACGAGTCAGACTCCCCATCTTGTGTCGTGAAGTGTCAAACTTTGTGTCACTAATGCTAAAAATGTCACAAAATAATAAAATTTATTAGTGTATTCACCATGAAACATGTCTAGAAGCATCACTGAAGAAATAATAAGACTTTCCTTGAAAGAATTCTGAAGAACTTGTTAAAAACCTTGTTTTTCAAGGCCAACACATTTTGCATAACTAGTGACTCATGCTGAGCACTTGTTGCATCATACTCTCCTAACGCTGTGAGCACGACTTTTATCAAGAAAATTTGTGTTGCTCCTCTTTAGGATTTTTTTCCCTAAATGGATGAGAAGCTTCTATTACTAGAATCCTCAAGAATGGCGAGATGGTTACAGGTGAATGAATATTGGAATGAGACCTCCGATTCCTAGTCATTAATCATACTTTCATGGATCTTACCCGTGAGATGTGGAAATTATCCCTCATTTCTTGGATCTTGAAATCCCTTTCCTTCCATATAAATGAGATCCCTACTATCCACTAATGGTTGGCTTATGATTGGTTTCCTTCCTAGTGCTGAACTATGCCCAATTGTTACCCATTGTGTTAAGGAGAAAGGAGTGCTTGAAGGTTAAGGCTAGGACTTGGAAACTCACTCGAAGGAGGCTTCCAACATCAAGGATTAAGTGGTTGTAATGCTCCCTTTACCATCTATTAGTAATACATTATGTGTTTTCTTTCCATAAATGTGTCAATTATTCCTCATTTAGTGTGATACTCCTTGATATATTACATGGTTTATATTGGAATGAATTTTGTTATGTATGTGTTTGTTGTCTGCCTATGATCTTCCTTGCAGGTATACATCCATACCGTTGAATAGGAGATTGAGCTTGGAAATGAAAGAATCAAGGAAGACACCAACGAATGCTAGCATCAGAGTGAGGTAGGTCATCTATCCTCCTTTTTTTTTTCTAGTATAAACTAGGAAAGTTTACATATATTTGTCTTTGTTTTTTGCTAGATCATCCCATAGGACTAGAGGGATCATTTACCTCCGTAGAAAGGATTTCTTGCAAAATAAAATGGGGACTCTGCTAGGGAGCACATAACCCTTCAAGCCTCCTTTGTCTTTGGTCTCTTTTGATAGGTTTTCCCAACCTCTTGGTGATCCATAACTTTGATTGATTGTGGACCCACATTTTGAGTGGTGTGTGGTTTAGAGTGTCAAACCTAGGTGTCTGTTCAACTTTTTTTGTTTTTTGCTAAGATTTTCTCGCCTAGGGAATTTTTTTTATACAAAACAGAGTGCTTCTGGCACAGATTTTGCTAATTATAGTAGCATTGACGACCCTTTCAGGATGGATTTTGACCATTACAGTTGCATTGGTCCAAAAAATGAGGTCTTTTAAGTGCTTTTGATAGAATGTTTGGAATGTCTTGATCTCTAAAGTATTTCTCCTTCTATGTGTGCATACAAGATTGACTTAATGTTGTTAGATGCTTTTTTGTTTTCAAAATTCCATCCCATTGTTTGAAGTAGTGAAAGTGAATTTTTGTTGAGTCTTTAGTTCTTTGTTTCAATTGAATTTACTATTTGCTGCTTGTATGTGTGGAAGGAATACTTAGTTTCTATTGGTTAAATCATTATTAGTTCTTTTTAAAACCATAAAAGAAATGGAATTTTCATTTTCTTTGCTTTCATCTCAAAGTTTACCGTTCGAAATTGCATTAGATTACATTTCATTTAAAAGTCATTTTTTGTATTATCATTGAGCATAGATTACATTGCTTAGTGTTGAAAGATAAAAATTACATTCTCACTCATTGAAAAAAAAAGTGGAAAAAATCATGTAGGTGCATTGTAGTGAGTTGAAATTCATTTTACTTTTGGTGGGTGCATTGGCATAGCTAAATTGAAGGATCTAGTTAGGAAGCTTTATTTGTTGCATACTTGGTTGTTGTAGCAATGTTTGAACTTCTTCCCTATAGTATACAGTCTTCATTAAAATGGAAAGAGTATTTTTATCATACTAGTTTCATCATAGGTATGTTCAGGTGGCATCAATTTTTGACCTTTGAAACCGAAACATAATTCAAGATCAACTTTCAAATTTATCTCAATTAACCTAAGGAGAATTTAGAACATTAACGAAAACATTTAGAGGTCTAGGCTAGAGACATGTTCCGACATCATTAAATGTAGGAGTTGTCGTTGTTTGTCAGCGTTGCATTCCAAGGGTGAAATCTCGTTCCACGTACGTAAGTGTATAGGATCTTTCTCCACATGCCTTTGGGTATATCGGATGGCACTCCATGCATGAAAAGTATAAAGGAATGATGTCATCGAATGGTTATGCATTAAACAACACTACTACAAATTGCACTCCCACGTATCGTCAAGTATATTTTGGGAGTCTCTTATATGTTTCTATCCATCAATAAGTAATCGACTCTATCGCCTTATATACCACGATACATTGAACACAACATTAGGGGAGATTGGTTTCTAACCGTTAAGTCCTTGGTTCACCAAGGTGTATATTGTAGTTCACGGTTGGTTGGTAAACTTCATGCTTAGTTACCCCTTTATGATTTATCCCAGAATATAGGTTTTGAGAGATACAGAAGGACCTGTTTGCAGACGATGTAAGAACAGAAGGACCTGTTTGCAGACGATGTAAGAGTGAAAGAGGTTCCCATCATTTTTGTCGAATAGTAACATGGATCTTGGTGAGAAACCTCATATTTTAAGAGTTCTTAATTAAGTTGAAAAGATATAAATGTTAATAGCACATGTGAATCATATTTTCAAGTGACACATGCTCGAGGTGGGCAATATAAGTATAACAGTCATATAATTAGCTTTCCTCAAGAGATTTCTACACTTATACAAAGTCTTCCTTGACACGTTGAAGATATTGACTTTATAATTATGAGGAGACATCTTGCTTTGTCTAAATATTATGAATATTATGGCAAAATATCTCAAGTGATGGCTTCATTTCTTTTCAAAACCCAACATGAGAAATATTATCGAGATGTTGTAATTGTGTATGATTCAGTGAATGCTTTGCCCAAAAGATCAACAGATGTCTTCTCTAGGATTAAATTTGTTGATTTTGATGTTGAAGAATTTGAGATAAATGCAACTAATAATGACGGGTTTCCTATTGAGTGTTTTCCCTCTTATCCTTCGTCTTTTGTTTCTCACCTACCAAAGGAATGAAGAGAAGTGGAAGAAATTAGAGAATTTCTTAATAATGTTGACTCTTCACATGATCAAGGCATGGATTGGCCCAATATTGGAACCTGTCCTATGAAAGAATATAATACAGAGGGGTATTAGATATGGAATTCCCAACATTTTCCCCCATTTGTGATGTTGATTGGTTGCAACCATGTATTTGTAGTGTTTAACATCATGAGTATGCATTGCATCTTCCTAGTTACTTTGATCAGAGATTTGGAAGCCATCCTTGCTTTTGATAATAATTTCCTATTGGACATTATAGTGTGGCATCAGACCAAAGAAACTTCTACAATTTTTGTAAAGAAACATTTACATGACAACTCGCGTACAACAATTGAAGAGTTGTGTCACCAACTTTCTGATTTACCATAAAATAAGTTCGTTGAGAATCTTATATGGTTTGGTTCTTCCAGAGGTGCAAGGGCATACTAGACTAAGTGTCGGGTTTAATTGACTAACATGATTACTTAGTTGGGATGTCCATATTTATTTTTTACTTTGAGTTCAACTGACACAAAGTGTCAAGAGTTGCATAACCTCATGCCCATACATTCACATTCTCATTCTTTAAATGAGAATCATATGAAAATTAAGAATGTTATCTAGTACCCTCATATTGTTGCCAAGAGGAAGTTATCCAAAAATATCTTAAAGTTAAAGTCTTCTAGTACATGTTTGTGTTGTTGAATTTATTTTCTATACTTTGTCAATTGTTTATTATGATTCTATTTATGTTGTTTGTAGTGATTGTATCTTCATTTTCTTCAAATATGAGTGGCAACATATAATTTCAACACATATCCATGGTTTCCTATGGTTTCATGGCTCTGCTGACATGGAAAGACTTGATTGGTCAAATGGTTCTGATGTACAACTTACAAAGAGATTCTTTGACAAGCATGTAACTGTATGGAATCCACGTGAAATACATCGTCGCAACATAATGGTTCCATGAAGTCTCAATGATGACCCTTTCCAATTGAATACTGATCAAAATTTCTCTTGCAATCCTCATAATGATTATGAATAAATGTTAAACTGTGTCCAAAGGCACACAAAGTGTAGTGTAGATTCTTGTTTGTGCAAGAAGGGCACTATTCTGAGATGTTGGTACAATGCTCCATTGGATCTTTGTGATGAATCAAGATTATTCATATATGATCAAGGAAGAAAAAACTATGAGCCAACAAGAAATGATGACAGGCTCAATGTACATAACATTGACCTTCTAACAATGTGGCGTGCAAATGTTGATTTCCAACTACTTCTTTCTCTTTATGATGTCTTGAAATATATTGCTAAGTATGAATCAAAACCATAAAAAAAGGTCTAAAATTTATCGTCATATGTTAACTAGAATTTCAATTTCTATTAGCTCTAAGGGTGATGCTTTATGTGCATACAAAAGGTTTCTTGTAGAAACGAAAGTTGACAGTAACAATGGAGCACAAGAAACATGTGATATGTTGCTTAAGCTACCTCTTGTTGTTTGCAGTCAAAAATTTGTTTCCTTAGATGTTGGAAGAAAGGTTTTCAAGAAAATCTCAAGGGATGGCTTTCAATTTTCTTCCGAGAGTACTTTTCTTCAACATCATCAAACGATACATTTTTTCCTTGCAGATCTATCTTTGATAGAAATAGCATGATCTTAGACATTGATAGAAAGCATAAACAAGATTGATGGAAGCCTACAAATGTTCATGCTATTGTTTGGGTTTGGCCATGGTTTTATTCTATTCCTGGTGAGGCCTCAGATGAATTAGAAACCTTTTGTTGGAAATAATTGCTCTTATACAAGCCATTTCGTGAAATTCCTACAAAAATTGGCCTTTTAGCTAAAATTATTACTGAAAATTTGAGCAATTTCTGATATTGAGCATGACATGTTGATCGAAATCCATCAATTGTCGATAATATTGAAGAAGATGGTGATTTTTCTAACAAGGAAAGGAATCTTGAAGATGATTTTCAAGAATGGCATATTTCTCTCACTTTGTTCCACCAAATGATGTGAATGTTTATGATCTTCACACCCTTGGTCGAAGGGACTTTGATATATCCTTTGACTGGGAAAGTACAACTATTTATGTTGATGTTGTAGACGAAGCTATTACTATTACAAGGAATGTAAAATTAAGGGGTGATAGTTTTTAGCTTTCATATAGAACATTTTCATCTCGATATTCATTAAAAAAGAAAGAAAATGACTTTCTTTTGAAAAAAATTATGCCTCTTTGTTGAATATGAGATTTGTGAAGCTCTTCTTATGATTGTTTAGGGCACTGAAGGCACTGGGAAGTATTTCCTTATCCATTATAGTTTTGAAGCTCTTTGTAATTTGTCAAGTAATGGAAGAATCCCTTTGTTTCTTGATGCTCCAACAGGAATAACTTCTTTTCATATACATGCAAACACAATACACTCAACTCTAAAAATTCCAATTAAAGATATTAAACCACTATAAGGGCAGTCACTAGCACTATCCCAAGAAAAATGAGACATATTAGACATATATTGATTCATGAAATGAGCTTTCTAGGATCAAGGTTGTTTATGTGAATAGATGCTCGATTACGAGAAGCAATGCTAGGTGGCAGGTCCATTATCCTTGTGGGTGACCTTGGCCATATTCTTCGTGTGAGAGATAAGCCTTCATATGTAGGTAATATAGCAGGTAAAGTCTTGTGGAACAAATTCAACATTGTTGTCACTCTTGACACAATATTTCACCAACAAGGGAATAATGAGAAGCAACCTTGTTTTCATAGAGTCCTCAATAACATAAGAAGAACTTGTTCTTGAAGATTGGGATTTTCTTATGTCATAGACTGACATGAGGTTGCATCCTAGAGAAAAGGGATTTATTTAATTCAGTAGTTCACATGTTTCCAACAAATAATTTAGTCTCCTTCCATAACAGGCATATGTTAAATTCATTAAATTCTCCAATTACATGATGTATTACTGAGCATTGAAGGCATTCATAAATCATTGGTGCTGATGATGATTAATTGGACTCGGAATGTTTGTTGTTTTTTGTTAAAGAAATGAGACGTATTAGATATATATTGATTGATGAAATGAGCTTTCTATGATCAAGGTTGCTTATACAAATACATGCTCGATTACAAGAAGCATTTCTAGAGAAGAAGAAATGTCCTTTTAATGGGAGATCCATCATCCTTGTGGGTGACCTTGGCTAGCTTCCTCCTGTGAGAGATAAGCCTTCGTATCTAGGCAATATACCAGGTAAAGTCTTGTGGAACAAATTCAACATTGTTGTCAATCTTGACACAATATTTCACCAACAAGGGAATAATAAGAAACAATGTTGTTTTCGTAGAGTCCTCAATAACATAAGAAATGCAAAACCTCTTCTTGAAGATTGGGATTTTCTTATGTCATAGGTTGATATGAGGTTGCATCCTAGAGAAAAGCGATTTATGTAATTTAGCAGTTCACATGTTTCCAACAAATAATTTGGTCTCCTTCCATAACAGGGATATGTTAAAATCATTAAATTCTCCAATTACACGATGTATTGTTGAGCATTCAAGGCATTCATAAATCATTGGTGATGATGATGATTAATTGGACTGTGAAGTTTTGTTGTGTTGCCATCAACGTGTTATGTTGACATATATTTGTGGGTTGAAGTTCGATTGGTGAATGGTGCACTTGGTTATGTTAAGGATATATAAATCCAAACATTGTGCCTATCACACCAATGATAAGAGGAAACCGAAAACAAATTCCTTTGAAGATGGGATGTTCTCTTACAATCCACAACTCACAGAGATTCAATTTAGACAGGGAATCAGTTGATATCAGAAATAAAGAGCAGCAAGGCCTAACCTTCACAACCATATCAAGAGTGAAATTAATAGATGGTTTACACACTGCACTGCCTTTCTCTTTTCAACGTTATGCCAATATGAAAGATCTAAGTGCATATGTTACAATAAGGAAGAAAGAAGAGGAGTGATTGAAGTCCCTATCGCTATGACATACAACTAATAACATTGTGACCTTTTTATAGAATGTTTTTTGAATTTATTTTAATGTCCTCTTGATTTACTTTCAATATAATAATCATTTTCATATATTTATGAGATTAATAAATTCATCATATTAATATTAATATTTGAGAAAGTCCTTTACATCGTTTTGCATGTTGTTCAATTTACATTTTTTTAAAGTGGTTATTGTTCTTTTGTTTACAACAATCCATTCAAACATAAACAACCAGTTATATGAACCAATCATTCAAAATAAATTTTGTAAATGGTTCACATTGATATTAATATTGTGGATTCATATTACATCATGAAATGCAAAATGGAGGTCTTGAATATTGGCCATCACTGTGTCCAATATTCATTTTTTTAATATTGGTCATGGTTACTCTATTTCCATGGTCTTATCCATTGTATTGTGAAATAAGGTTTATATTTGTATACTTTTTTATATCATTTGGTTAATGTAACATTAGATTATTTTGTAGCATGATGTTTATAAGATTAATTTTTTTAACATAAATAAAAATGGGGTGTTATGGTTTATGTATATATATCTATATATGTGTACGCTTATTTGTTTGTCCATGTGTGTATTAATTTTTATTTTGTTGTTTTGCATTTAAAATTCATATATGGACAATAATGATGCCATCTATTATGCCAGAACAATGCACAATATTGTTGTAGTGATAACTATTCTTTCGTATCTTTGGAACAAGTTTGATAGAAAACATGGGTTCCATCCTGCTTTTATTGATGAGCATCTTTGTGTGCTAGATGAAATGAAAAAAAATGTAAAATAATTGTTACATGTGCACCAGAGGGAGTCTAGGAGAAGAACAAGAAGGAATTGGCTAGAAGGTGTTAAGTATCATGATCATTATCCTATTGATTTGAATTGGTGTTACTTTTGTCATCGCTCTGGCTGTTTTTGGCAGAGGCTATTCCATAGATGTCTTTTGATGGATTGTTTCAAGTTCAATTTTGTAGTGGAATTATTTGATGTAAAGAAATATATATATGTGTGTGTGTGTGTGTGTTAATTTCAATGTTCTTTCTAGGTTGCAATGTTGGTGAAATTGATATTTTTTCTCATTATTGTTGTTATGTAGAAACCTGTATATCTATGGTCTTAAAATGTCCTATCATGTTGTTCTTCTTTAAATCCAATGTGTTCAATTTAGATGTGTTTTTTGCATTTATGTTCCGTTTCTCCAATGGCAGTGTTACTATTTCATTTTTTTCTCTTGCATTTGTAATCGTTTTGGTCTTTTTTGGGGTCCCTTTGCTTTGTTCATGTCTTTCATAAATGAAAATATTATTAAGGTTTATAAAAGTATGGTTGGGCCTTCATGTTCTTTTTGTTCATATCAATATTCTTTAGATTTATACTATTAATAATTCATGTATTGATATTAATGTATTTATGATTTAAAATTTATTTATTGTTTATAACGTAGTGATATAAATGTGTTATTATTAATGTGTTGATTGTTTATCATGTTTTAATACTTTATAGTGTATTATTATTAATGTATTCATATTAATTTTTTGTATTGATGTCTTAATGGTTTACAATGTGGTTCTTATATTGATTGCGGTTTATGTTTATTATTATTGTTTTGTATTATAGCATTATTTACATTTATACTATTGATGCCATGGATTTAGAGCTTGGGGGGTTTAAAATATTTAATATGACATATATTCTCTCATTTTCAAACCAATCATCATGAGTCTTGTCAGACGTTGTTTATAACGAAGATTTTCTTCAGATGAAAACCATAATCAACCATGGAGAATCATGGTCAACCATGTTCCAACGTCGCATTGTAAAAAATATTGTCTCAATATGAAGATTAACGATGGTTAAGCATGGTCATTTATTCTTATTTTTCTATTTATATGATTTATCTTCAGGTTTAAATAAGTGCACTTATAATATTAATCCATTGGGGTTAAAATATCAATCCTTTCCATTTTTAATATTGATCCCTTGCATTTTTTTATCCCTTATGTTTATAATAGTTTTCTCATGGGTTTATAATATTAAAGTCTTGGTTTTATTTGTTATTTTAGTCTATAATATTAATAATTCCTTTGGTTTATCATTTTATCCCTTGGGTTTATTAATCCCTTGACTTTAAAATATTAATTACTAGGGTCTATTAATCATTTAGGATTTTAATATTAGTTTCTTTGGTTTATTTATTCCTTTGGTTTATTGTTGCTTGGGTTTATTAATATTTTGTTTTTAAAATATTAATGCCATGAGTTTATAATATTAATAATGCATTGGGTTTATTCATCCCTTGTATTCATAATAATAATAATAATAATAATCCATTCAGTTTATTAAACCCCAATATTAAGGGTTTAATCTGTCAGGTTTTTAATGTTTATCCCTTTAGTCGATTTATTCTTTGGGTTTATAATACTAACAATCTCTAAGGTTTATTGATCACCTAGGTTTATAATATTAATAATCATGCGAGTTTATCAATCCTTTGTGTTTACGATATTAATTCCTAGGATTTACTAATCTCTTGTGTTTGTAGAATTGATCACTTGTGCTTCTTTATCCCTTAGGTTTTCCATATTTATCCCTTGGGTTCACTAATTCCTTGGGTTTATAATATTAAATGGTTGGGTTTATTACTTCCTTGGGTTTATAATTTCAATAATCCCTTTGGTCTATTAATCCCTTAAATATAAAATATGAATTCTTAGGGTTTATTAATCTCTTCGGTTTTTATATTAGTTTGTTGGGTTTATTGATTCCTCAAGTTTATTAATCACTTGGATTTATTAATCCTTTGTGTTTACAATATTTTTTTTTGGGGGTTTACTATTTCCTTGGGGTTATAATATTAAACGCTTAGGTTTATTTGTTCTTTAAGTTTATAATATTAATAATTCCTAGGGTTTATCATTTAGTCCCTTAGGTTTATTAATCCCCAATATTAAGGGTTAAATAATAGTCCTAAGGTTTAATATTATTCCCTTAGATTTACAATGTTTATCCCTTTAGTTTGTTAATCTGTTGAGTTTATAATATTAACAATCCCTAAAGTTTATTGATCCCTCGTGTTTATAATATTCATAGTAATGTGGGTTTATCTATCCTTTTGGTTTGAAATATTAATTCCTAGGCTTTATTAATCCCTTTGGTTTTTAATATTGATCCCTTGCATTTTTTTATCCCTTGGGGTTTTAATATTTTCCCCTTGGGTTTATAATATTAAATGCTTCGTTTTTTTTTGTTCTTCAAGTTTATAATTTTAATAATTCCTTTGTTTTATCATTTAATCCCTTGGGTTTATTAATCCCCCGAGCTTAAAATATTAATTGCTAAAGTTTATTAATCATTTGGATTTTTAATATTAGTTTGTTGGGTTTAATGATTCTTTGGGTATATTGATCCCTTGCATTCATTAATCATTTGTTTTTATAATACTAATGCCTTGGGTTTGTAATATTAATAATTCCTTGGGTATATTGATCTCTTGTATTTATAATTTTAATAATCCCTTGGTTTTATAAAACCCCAATATTAAGGTTTAAATAATAGTCCAACTATTTATGATTATGTCAATATCATAGTAGATTAATCTAATATGGAAATCGACCATGGTCAACCATGTTTGTTTTAGAGTTTATAATAAGCATGTTAGGGTTTATATGCGTTGGGTTTATAATTTTTATGCCTTAGGTTATTATTCCCTTGGGTTTATAATATCAATCCCTTGGGTTTATTATCTAACGGTTCATATTCCTAGGGTTTAATAGTATTCAACAATGGTCAACAATAAACAACCAGGTTCAACCATGGTATAAAGTTGCATTGTGACAAGGATTGTCTCAATATGAAAATTAACCATGCTCAACCATGTTTATTTTGGTATTTTTAATATTTATCTAAGGGTTTTTATACCTTGGGTTTATAATATTAGTCCCTTGGGCTTAATATTATTCCCTTGGGTTTATAATACCTTGGGGTTTTAGTATTAATCCCTTGGGTTTATTATTCCCTTAGGTTTATAATATCAATCATGGTCAATCATGGTTGAATGTCACATTATGACAATGATTGTCTCACCATGAAAATAAACCATCCTGATTTTAGTATTTGCAATATTTATACTAAGGTTTACCAATGTTGGGTTTATAATATTATTCCCTTGGGTTCACAATATTAATTTGTTAGGTTTATTATTAACCTAGGTTTATAATATCAATCATGGTAAACCATTGTCAACCATAAACAACAATGGTCAACCATGCTCAATCATGGGCGGATCTCACATTATGACAAAAAATGTCTCCATATAAAAAGCATGGACAATCATGGACATACATGGCCAACCATGCTTCATGATGGTCAACCATGTTTGATAGAATCAAACATGTTCAACCATTCTAAATTGTGGTAAAAATTGTTTGAGCATCAAGTTGTGACAAAAATTGGCTCAATATGAAAATCAACCATGATCAACCATGGTCCAACGTCGCATTGTGACCACGAATGTCTCGATATGAAAATTAACCATGGTCAACCATGGTCCAACATGACATTGTGATAAGGATTGTCTCAATATGAAAGTCAACCATGGCCAATCATGTTTATTTTAGTGTTTATAATATTTATCTTAGGCTTTATGTATCTTGGGTTTATAATATTAGTCCCTTAGGTTTAATATTATTGCCTTGGGTTCATAATCCCTTGCGGTTTTAGTATTATTTCCTTGAGTTTATAATATCAATCCATTGTGTTTATAATATTAATAATTGTAAACCATGGTCAATCATAACCAACCATGTTCAACCATGATAAAATAAGGCTAGATATGGAAAATCAAACGTTTCGTTCTGACAAAGACTGTCTCGATATGAAAATCAATCATTGTCAACAATTGTTAACCATGGTCCAATGATGCATTGTGATAGGCATTGTCTCTATATGGAAATCAAGCATGGTCAACCGTCAACCATGTTTATTTTAGGGTTTATGTACGTTCTGTTTATAATTTTTATCCCTTAGGTTAATTATTCCCTTGGGTTTGTAATATCAATCCCTTGCGTTTATTGATGTAAGGGTTCATATTCCTATGGTTTAATATTATTGAACAGTGGTCAACCATAATCAACCATGGTCTAATGCCACATTGTGGCATGAATTGCCTCAATATGAAAATCAATCGTGTTCAACCATGTTTATTTTAGTATTTTTAATATTCATCTTAGGGTTTTTATAACTTGGGTTTATAATTTTAGTCTGTTGGGTTTAATATTAATCCCTTAGGTTCATAATCCCTTGGGGTTTTAGTATTAATACCTTGGGATTATTGTTCGTTTGGGTTTATAATATCAATTGCTTGGGTTTATTATTCCCCGATCAACCATGGTCCAACATGGAATTGTGATAAGGATTGTATCAATATGAAAATCAATCAAGTTTATTTTAGTGTTTATAATATTTATCATGGTCAATAATGTTTATTTTAGTGTTTAAATACATTGGGTTTATAATATTCGTCCCTTAGGTTTAATCTTATCCCCTTGGGTTCATAATCCCTTGGGGTTTTAGTATTAATGACTTGGGTTTATAATATTAATCCATTAGGTTTATAGTATTAATAATTGTCAACCATGGTCAATCATAACCAACCATGTTCAACCATGGTCAATCAAGGCTAGATATGGAAATCAATCATTGCATTCTGACAAAGATTGTCTTGATATGAAAATCAATCATGGTCAACCATGGTTAACCATAGTCTAATGTTGCATTGTGACAAGCATTGTTTCTATATGGAAATAAACCATGGTCCACCATGGTCAAGCATGTTTATTTTAGGATTTATAATATTCGTGTTAGGGTTTAATAACATTGGGTTTATAATTTTTTCCCCTTATGTTTATTATTCCCTTGGGTTTATAATATCAATCCCTTGCGTTTATTGATGTAAGTTGGGTTCATATTCCTACGGTTTAATATTATTCAACAATGGTCAACCATAATCAACCATGGTCAACAATGGTCCAATGTTGCATTGTGACATGGATTGTCTCAATATGAAAATCAATCATGCTCAACCATGTTTATTTTAGTATTTTTAATATTTATCTTAGGGTTTTTATACCTTGGGATTATAATATTAGTCCCTTGGGTTTAATATTATTCCCTTACGTTCATAATCCCTTAGGGTTTTAGTATTAATCCCTTGGGCTTATTGTTCCTTTGGGTTCATAATATCAATCAATTGGGTTTATTATTCCCCATTCAACCATGGTTTATTATAATGTCAACCATGGACAACATTGGTCCAACATGGAATTGTGATAAGGATTGTCTCAATATGAGAATCAATCATATTTATTTTAGTGTTTATAATATTTATCTTATGGTTTACATACATTGGGTTTATAATATTAGTCCCTTGGGTTTAATATTATTCCCTTGGGTTTATCGTTCCTTTGGGTTTATAATATCAATCGCTTTGGTTTATTATTCCACAACTGACCATGGTTTATTATGATTTCAACCATGGTCAACAATGCTCCAACATGGAATTTTGATAAGGATCATCTCAATATGAAAATCAACGATGGTCAATCATGTTTATTATAGTGCTTATAATATTTATCTTAGGGATTATACATGTTGGGCTTATAATATTAATCCCTTGGGTTTAATATTATTCCCCTGGGTTCAGAATCCCTTGGGGTTTTAGTATTAATCCATTGGGTTAATTATTCCCTTGGGTTTATAATATCAATCCATTGGATTTATATTGTTAATCACTGTCAACCATGGTAAATACTAACCAAGCATTTTGAACCATGGTGAAAAAAGGTTGGATATGGAAATCAACCATGGTAAACCATGGTCTAACATTGCATTCTCACAAAGATTGTCTCGATATGAAAATCATTCATGGTCAACCTTGGTTAACCATGGTCCAACATTGCATTGTGACAAGGATTGTCTCTATATGGAAATCAACCGTGGTCAACTGATGACTGCCAGTATTGCAGCAAGGATGCTGCAACTGCTGGGCTACGATCTTTCCTTATCAACTCGAGGTTTTTACAAACTTGGAGGTGACACTGCTATATGCACAATTAAAAGTGAAGGTCCTGCCTGTTGTGACTCTTCATCCAGCGAGAGACCTTAGGGGTTCCAAGCCAAACTTCTATATAGTCAGAAGAAGGTTGATTCTTTGATGGAAGAAGAGAAAATTTATTCTAAGAGAGCTACTCTACTGCAGTAATGAGGAAAGAAACATGTAATGCTAAATCACACCATATCCTAATTAACCATTTAAACAACTATGCTACGAAGAATTTGTAAATCAACACTAACCTAATGCTGCTATCTAAGTTACACAAGTAAATAGAATCAAACCATACTAATGTGTGAGTAAGAAAACTAAACTAAATCTGTTTTCACTTTTTTGGTTTTCTTTGATAAAATCAAGCATGCAATTTAATTGTTCTTGTGAATGTGACAGGTGGATGGAAGGTGTTTGAGGATGGCTAGAAGGTTTAGGGAGTGGTTGGATGGTGTGGAAGGGTCCTAGGAGGATTTTATGACTTCCTATAGGTACCCCATCAATTTGGCCTCAAAAGAGACCATTTCAAGAAAACCTACAGGGTGTACTAGAAACTTATAAGATGATCTTGTAGGAATTATAAGAAACCTATGTGATACAGCCGAGAGCTAATTGTGAGGTGTTGTAGGTGTTGGGAAGCTTGTAAAGGGTGTGTGATGAGTGGAATAGGGTGTTATAAGGTCGAGGAACACTCATGAGTCAATATCCAAGAGAATAGATGGCTAGCTTCACTTAATATATCTACGAGAATTTCAATAAGAAAAGGACAAAAAAAACTAGTGAGGGTGATGGTGGAACAAGAGATGGTTGAGGTGGATGAGGTGGAATATGGATGTTGGTGATGAAGTCTAGACCTCCCCCTGAAGTACCTGCAATTATTAAAACATGCGTGTCTTCCAAGAACTATGCAACAAGATACATTCTCATAAACTAGAAAAGCATGAATCAATTGCCCATATTATGCATGAACAATGTGTTGAAGGAAATGAGAACATGAGTGAGATATTATTCCAGAAAGAGAGTGATGAAAAAACATGACAATGCAATGAACCAAGTACTGAATCAAGATAACAAACTCCAAAGCTCATGTAAGAACTAAAAGTCTGTGTTATTGGGGTTGATGAAGGGTCTCTTCCTTAAGTCATGGTCCTAGAGGGAGGAGGTTAGGCCGAGACACCTGCTGACAACCATATGGTGATCTTTTTCTCCTATCTAACCTGCTAATTGAAAGAGGGCACAAATGGAAGCAAACTAAAATACAACCAATCTACTCTACATTGTTGTAATGGAAATGCAACTACTTAAGAAAATGAACAATTAGACCATGAATCTATGCTAGCATACATGTACAGTAAAGAGGAGCCTTGGCTTCTAAGGTTGGGCCCTAACCAAAGAGCTTTAGCCCTATGAGTTAGCTCAGTGTTGGTTCAATAGAAAACTCATTTTTATTATCAAAACCATGGTTTACATCAAAAACTGTCACATGTCTTGCAACTCGAAAATAGAGTAGAATTTTACAATCAAAAATCCAAATCCTACTGAGGTCCTAGGCCTCTCTACTTATAAATCTAAAGTCTCCAACGAGTTCCTTAAAATTATGGAAGCTGTGCTCCCAAACTTCAAGATAAATTGGTGCTTTGTCTTTCACTTACTCGGTTGCCTTCTCATCCTCATGATTTGGTTGTTTCCACTCGGAGATGATAGAGGGATATTTGAATGGAGGGGTAGTAAATGAGGAGGATTTACCTCCTATAATTCCTCTCCCTTGTCCCATTTTAGTTTTGACCAAGGTCTTTGCCAAAATTCCTTGCTTCTATCCTTTAATCCTGCATTAAATTCACATTAGATCACAAATCAAAATATCCAACAGTAACTCATCTAATAAACAAAATATAATCAAAAGTATGCAATAAGTTGTGAGAATAGTTGGCTTGACTAGGTTAGGAGGTGAATTAAGTCCCATATAATTACCCAATGATGAGGCTCATCATCACCCCTCTATTGAAAGTTTTGCTCATCCTCTGAGCAACTTAGTGAATGTCCATGTCCTTCATGTCTTTGGTAGCCTCTTTGACATCCCATGCCTCTGTTGTGGTCTCTTCTTCTTGTTCATAGAATCCTTCTTTCTTTTCTACTTATTACCACTCCCTATTTTCCTCTTCTTCTTTTCTCCATCCTTGAACCCCTAGGAGTAGTGGTGGAATGAGTTTTAGGCCTCTCCAATTGACCTTCAACCTTTGCATCGATTTCTTATACATAGGTGTCCTGTCGAGTTCCCTTCTAAACCATTGAGGGGACTGATATTCCCTGATGTTCAAGATGTGTAGCGGTGTGTTCCATCTGCTTTGGCAGGCATGTATACTATCATCTCCATCAGTTTCTTCGTTAGTTTCCTCCTCTGTTTTAGCATCATCCTCGTTCTCTTCTCCCTCTTCTTCTTCTACTTCATCATGTTCCTATGTATTAGTTTCTTCTTCATCCATCTCATCCCCATCTAGCTCTGTATCTTCTTCTTCTTGGTTTGCCTCCTCCTCACTGACAGAAGGACTAACATCATAGTGAGGGTTTTGATGTCATCCTCTGCTGGAAAGTCTCTAAAGGTTGGCCATGTTATATGGATCCTGAGGTTTTGGAGGGCATCCTCAATGACGATCCTCATCAACCCACGGTGAGCCAATTGTTCGGAATTACCTTCCTTTACTTTGTTGTTGGAGTCTATGAGTGATGGCATCAAGAAATAGGGTATGATGAGTCTTTAGTGAACTGGTGTCTCTACCCCAAATCTTAATTATTCAAGGATCCTAAAGTTGTCTCCATAAACAACACTGTATCTACCCTCACATGAGATATATTTGACGATTTGATAGCTTACCTCACTCCATGGGTATGGCAGATTGTCCCTCCTTACTCCATTTTTATCCTCTGTGGGTTCTTCATGTTATAGACATTTTTGTGCCTTACAGCATGCAGCATGAAATGTCAATAATCTGAGGGATCCAAAGTCCCTAAACATGTTGTTCCTACCCCTAGAGGAACAAGGTCAGCAAACCACAGCACTAAAAATCAGTTCTCCACCTGAAAACACTCAAAAACAAGCTAATTCTGGATCATGTCAGCTGCTCCACTGAGCATCTGCGCTGAATGTCAACTGCTCCACTCTGTACCTGCGCTGAATGTCAAAACTAATGAAGGCTACCTACGCTGGGCGAGATTGGCCAAGTGGCACAGTCATTCTGCAAGGTGTCAAATGCCCAGGAAGCTTCCAAAATGACACTTGGATCAGGGAATTCGCCTTGTGAGGAGTAAGAGGATCTAGATCTCCAAGTGGAAGCAAGAAACTCCAAGTGGACTCAAGAACTGAAGTATAACTGAAGTGGGAGAGGACACTAGTCAGCTTCATGCCAGCCTCAAGCTGACTCATCCTTTCTCCAAATCTCCTATATATAGAGCTCTCTCATGAGGTCTAAGGAGGCTGGAATCTTGTGAATGTAAGGAAGTGCTGTTGGTTTGAGTATAGAACTATTGGGTGATTGCTTTGAAGAAGGTGAAGAGGAGATTTCTTTCTGCTGGGAGGTGTTGCTAGATTGGGCCTATTATGGTTGTAACACTCTCAGAACTTTACTTCTTCCATTAATAAAGCAATTGAGGTTCTTCTATATGCATGTGTCTCTGTGGCATATTGATGCTTGTATATTTGATTTATTCTAATCCTTGAATCAATTATGGATGTATGCTTCTTGTAGTTTCCCTTTCTTGCGCTTTTGCAGGATCTTTGTGTAGCTGGGCCAATGAAAGAGCAAGGAGATGGGAGCAAGCAGCGAGGAGAGAAGATTGGATCAAACATTAGCGGAAGAAAACGGTTAGTGGATCTCTTTCTCCCCTCTCTTACATCTCATAAAGAAGTAATCTTGAATAGCTTTGCATTCGGTTGTTGCTGAGGTACTATCACCCTTAGAGTGGGATAGGGTCATTCCGTATTGGATACTTTTCCCAACAACAAATTGGCGACTCCGCTGGGGAACGTATCTTGTTGGTTGTTTGTGTTTTTGCTATTCATTTCATAAACAAAGGGAGTACCGAATCAAACTGCATTCGGATCTTTCAAATGCAAAGTAGAGGGCAGCTACTCTAGCCCAGTTTCTGAGCAAGTTTATGATTTGAAGAGCTGATCCACAAGGACTCTAATAAGATCTTAGTGATAGCTTTTCATCCTCCTTTTCATCCCTTAGTGTGTACTTGACTCATAACTTCTGATTTGGCCAAAAACTGTGAACTTTTGAGCAATCTGTGACCCGGAAACTGAGAAAAACGAAAGTTTGTCTCTTCAGTGTAGGCACTGTGAAGGCAGTCTGCATTTCAGCGTAGTTCCCGAAGGGGCTACCTGCGCTGAATGTCAAACTGACAGTGTACCACCTGCGCTGAACCAGTTTTGCCTTGTGCTACTGGGGTTCCTTGTTGTTCATTGCCCTGTTTTCATCCTTGTTTTTGCAGCCTGTTGTCAGTCAATGTACCTATCTGAAACCAACTTTCCTTGCCACTATTCCGCCTCGGTTGTATAAAGAAACTGTGTTTGTTCTTTGTGTATTTCTTATATCTTTTGCAGTTTCCAATAACGAAAAGTGAACTAGTTTTGTTGTGACCTCTTAGATCTAGACCTGTGATAAGTGTCGTTTTGATCTTAAGAGTTAGTTTGTTTGCTGTTCATAGCTTATTGAGCTTTTGCTTTCGTCATATGGTTTGAATTTATATATTTCTAGTGTCGAAACAAGTAAATCTTATGGTGTCTTGTGATTTTGGACAAGCTTGTTTGCTTTCGCTTGAAATTGAATTCGAAATTATACAACAGCTTTCTTTTTGTATTACATCAACATTAAGAAAGAGAAAAGAAATACCTGCATTTTGCATTTTGCATTTGATAAGTTTGTATGTTGATTTAGGGAAAAGTGCATTAGTGTATGCTCTTTGATCTGTGTGAAAAGATGATGTCTTTCTTTTCCCTCAGTAGTTAAGATTTTCATAAGTCGAAAAGATTGAAAAAGCTTGCTTCTCATCTTGGACTGCATTTAGGAATTTATATCATACATCTCGTGGTGAACCTTGAAAGGAAAAATTTAAAAAGATCAACTTAAAATATATTGAATGAACCTAACAACGCTTTGAAACATAACGCAAACACATAGAGGTCTAAGGTAGAGACGTGTTCCGGCGTCGTTAAACATAGTGACTATCGATCTCGAAGAAGGTGGGTGATTCCTCCTAAGAGTCGGTGGCACTAATACGGACTTGTGCTCCCACGTACCATCGTGTATATATTGGGAGACCCCTATAGGCATATATCTTTTATCCATAGGAAGCCGTGTCGACCGCCCTACTGATCGTAATGCAGTGAACACAACATTCACGAAGATCGACCACACGTACCGTAAAACGTATTCTGTGGTTTTGCGAAAAGTTTCGCACACCCTCTGCCTAGATCTCCAGAGCAGTTTCTTTTGGCCTTTTTCAAACTCTATAACTGAAAAAGTCCATCCGAGCATTTCTCACTTCGGGCTCGTTAAAAGATCGAAGGGGACTAGAGTCATCTTTAGCTTTTTCTCGACTCTTTAAAACTGAAAAAGCAAGTTGTGTCTAAAGCGTCGTTAACAATTTATTTTAAACGGAACAATCACCTTTAGCTTTTTCTCGACTCTTTAAAACTGAAAAAGCAAGTTGTGTCTAAAGCGTCGTTAACAATTTATTTTAAACGGAACAATCACCCTTTATTCCTGCGTTTATCTTCGAAGTTAGTCTACCTTCATCACAAAGTTCTTGTCGAATCGCTAGAAAATCTTTTGGATAGACTCAATATGTCTGAACAACCGTCGACATCTAGGACTGTGTCGTCCGACACATCAGCAGCAAAGCCTCCTGTTGCTACTCCACCGATGTACGCCGGTATACCATCTGAGCTGGCAAGTTATCAACAACAAGCCAGAGTCCCATCAGGGACGATGACATGGTTAGTTCCTATTTCTTCATCCGGATTATCATCTGGTATTTCTTATGTTGAAACTCAACAAATTGATCCAATGTGTCTTCAAAGGCCAATTTACCCTTTAAGTACTGGATTTCCACCATATGGAGGGCAGTATGCTCTTTCATTGTTCCCTCCGAGAGAACAACCATATGGGAGTTTAATACAAAGTTCAGGTCAAACTGGAATTACAACCAGCGGTTGGGTACCGATACTGCCTCAACAACCAGGAGTTGTATATTCAACGCAACCAGTACACCCTATGTCGAATATTCCCACCATACCTGCTATAGTGAATGCGTCGCAAGTACAAGCTCTACCTGTTGTATGTCGACCCCAAGTTTCTCAGGTTGCAATACAACAACATCTTGTCTCGATGACTCAATCACAACCTCAGGTTAGTGCCTTCTTATCTGGAGCGACTCAGGCTCAAACAAGTACTGTGACTCCTCATCTTGGTCAATCATCCAGTATTGGTCAACAGCAAATGGTCCAACGACCAGAGCTGGTTCAATCTCAACAAACGCCATTCCAGCAATCATATCAAAGACCTGAGCAACAAGTCTTTGTAAGTAATGGGCAACCATACTATAATGGTTATGCCCATCAACCTTGTCAAAGTTGTCAGCATTATGCTAGTCTACAAAGACCCATTGCTCAGGCGATACCATCTTATCCTGGATATGCTTCGCCTAACCTGAATCAACAGTTGCCCTTTGTAGCAACTCTAGAACTACCAGATCTAAACCGGCTGACGAATGATCCAATTGCTTATGCCCCTTGGTGGCCAGCGATTCCGCATAAACTTCCGTCAGACATTCCTAAATTTAATGGAAATCCGGGTGAAAATCCGTCGAATCATGTGATGACATTCCATCTATGGTGTTCATCAAACACCCTGAATGATGATTCGATACGACTTCGCCTCTTTCAGAGGACGTTAACGGGTCCAGCGGCAAAATGGTACATTGAGTTGCCTAGAGCTTCGTTCGACAACTTCAGTACCTTAGCCACAACCTTTTTAACCCATTTTCAATTACCGATAAGGTATGAAACGAGAACAGAACTCCTTACCAACTTCAAACAGACGACTGCCACCCACATATCTGATCATATACATGAGTGGCGTCGTCGTCGTAGGATGGTGAAAACATATGTTCCCGATCAGCTGTTAGCTGAATGGTTTATAAAGTCGTTACTTCCTGCTATAACGGAAGATGTGGCCAAGGGGGGAGTCGTAACAGAGGAGCAAGTTATCGCTCGTGCACAGTATTTGGACTTAGTTTATACTCAGTCCGGCACGCTCTACGACAAAATACCCGACGCTCCTAGACCGGAATTTTCAATTCCTCCTCCTCCTAAATCAAACAATGACTCTCGCGCCAGCGATGGCGTGATTGGCAAGCACAAAATTTATAGTCAAAATGCAAATGAAGAACTTCTTGCCTCGGAAGTAAATACCACGTCGACCGACAAGGGCAAACAACTAAAGCAACCAGGGGGCAAGAAGAAAAAGACAGGGAGAAAAAGGAAACCCCCGGCAGGGTGTCATATATGCGATGAGGATCATTGGACGAAAGATTGTCCACATATAGCTGAAGTTAAGAAACTCTTCAAGAGTTCAAAAACCCCAGCAGTATTGACTGATCCGTTTCCTAATCCAGGTCAAAATCTGGTTGCTATTGAAAATGCTTCCCGATCCCAAGTGCTTATGTTGTCTGTCTCGAAGCAGCAAAATGATGCTTTGACAAGGAATAAAGATTACGGGAATACACAGTTGTCGAATAACAAGGCTAATGAACAACCTAGTAGTTCGACGACAACTTTGACCAAAGTTGTGCCACCCATCGTTCCTAAACCGATGATAAAGTCGCCAAAGGGAGTAGTACACAAATCGACATTTAATCCTCGTGCAAAAATAGCACAGAATTATAATATAATAGGGGACCTGGCCCAAACGTCGTCCGCTATGTCGACACTTGAGGTACCGCAAAATTTCCCCTCCCAAGAGCAAGCTTTATTATCAGCAATAGGTGGGATTGGCCCAATGGATTCCAATCTTGTGGCCTTTGATCATAAAGGATATGACCCTCAATTACCAGCTCAACTAGCTTTCCTTATTCAAGTGAAAGCCCTCAACAAAACTATTCATCGAACAATTATTGATGAGGGGGCATCTACATGTCTTATGTCAATGAGTTGCTGGAAAGATTTAGGCACACCACCCTTGTCGAAATCGTCAACGACGTTAAAAGCATTTGATGGACGATCATACACTCCATACGGGATTTTAAGTAACTTGCAAGTTGAACTGGGGGGCAAAACAGTAGGAGTTGATGTTGAAGTAATTGATGGAAACCTCGATTACAACATCCTACTAGGAAGGCCCTGGATCTATGCCATGGCCGCGGTTGTGTCGACCTACTTCAGGAAGATTGCATTTCCCTTCCAAGGTGGAATTACAATCGTCGACCAACAAAATTTTCTCCCCAACAGTTCACAAGTTACGGGAAGCGTCCCAATGATCCATGGAAGCAATCATTCGCTCCAAAATATCGGAGTAGGTCTCCTAAAAGACCCTACTTTAATGGGTACTTTTGCCCTACCGCCTCCGAGTAATCTGGCGGAAATGGCCACAGTGGAATATGAAACCTTCCATTTCTAATGGATCTAAAACTTCGAGGATAGTTCCTATCTCATGTCAACCTCGTTAAAAAATGAAGAGTCGAGGATAGTTCCTATCTTGTGTCAACCTCATTAAAAAATGAAACAAATCCCCGAGGTAAACCTTCATTCCAACCACCGAGTTGAATGCAATGAAGCTTGGGGGGCGTGCACCTCGATTTGCATTATTATGCTGGGGGCATGCAAACTTATCATCGAGCAGTTTTACCGCGGAATTTATGCTCGTTAAAAAATAGAAAAGCGAGATCCGAGCAGTTTTAACGCGGAATTCATGCTCGTTAAAAAATAAACATAAGCATTGAGCAGTGTTTTGGCGCATTCAAGCTCATTAAAAAATGAACCCATCTCGGTAAATAACCATTGTGATCGTAAATTCATTAGCCATAAAAGCCTTGGTCGTGTTTGCACCCGCCACCTCCATTCCATTTGGCCAATCGTTCACCTCCATATGATTGTTTACCTATTTTGAGGAACAGCTGCGAAGAGTGATTTCACCTAGCCATCCTTGTGACACTGCCATGATTGGAAAATTCCAACCTGTACCTGGAATCTGCTGCTATCCCTGTTTATCACTCGTTCCTCAAAAGACAAGTCTTCTTTGAGCTCTTTTCATCTGACTCGTAAAATATGAAAAGTTTGCCGAGTTTTGGCCTTCCAGCTCGTTAAATTGACCGGAAGAGCTATCCCTCCTCTAGATTTTAATCTTTTTGGACCTGAGGGATTATTGCACAAAAAGGTCGAGCGCTTGTTTTATTCGGCTCGTTAAAGTTATCGAAAACTCATCCCTTCTGTATTGTTTTATACTTTTTCGGACTTAAGGGATTAGATGACGAAAAAGGAATTTTGGAGTTAACTTTCTGTACCTTTTCAGACTCTCTAAAAATGAAAAGGACCGAGTTTTCCTTGTCGTTAGACTCGTTAAAATGATTAAATAGCGACAAACTTGTCTTTAGACGAGAACGAGTTTCCCTATCGCTAAGCTCGTTAAAACATAGCGATGGGCTTGCCCAAAGGGCAGGTTATAGAACAAGCATATGTTATCCTCCTCAAGCTTGACAAAAATAAAGAGGTACTGGTCAGAAATGACTGGGGAAAAATTGGGAGAACCTCAAAGCTTTAATGGTAGCAAGTCGCTCTTGAACATGACACTTTGTCCTCCGTATCACATCGGGTTGGGTTGTTTTCATTCACCGGTCTCATCACCATGGTCCTCGCCAAACCATCCACATTTGGGGTAATGCTACCGATCCATCACATCAGTGTCGTTATATGTTCAAGAGATGTTGTTCAGAAAGAGTCAACCGTGTCCCATCCACTGCCATACATTATCCTTCATCCACCCATGATCGCCACCCTGAATCATATTTCACAGATTGTTTTCACCTCCACTAAAATCATTAGCTCTGTTCTGTGTCACTGATGTGGGATTCATTAAGGCCCTCCTTTGACGGATCGCTTCTTGTCGACTTCAGCTCATTATCCAAGAAGTTGATCTAGGAACAACCCCCCTCAGTACTTTGAAGCTTGCATGCCTCAATGGCAAGTTTCTCACTTCCGGCGACAGGTATACATCAATGACCTTCGACCAGAAGATTTTGCGTGGTGTTCGACGCCAAGTCCTTTATTCACACCACGTGAATTGTACTGCAGTACCTTGAGGGTCATTGTCATTATTGGTGATTCCTCTCGCGCTTGTTAACGGTTTACATTATTGACCGGTAATCAAGCGATGTCTTTCCATGTTCGACTTCAGCGCAATTCTCACATGGATCGACTTGTACTTAGAGTGAAGATCGAACAAGTTTGAAGACCCCGGATCTAGTTTCATCCATCCGGGCTGCGATATATATTCAGGAAATATAAAGACATTTGATATGTACATCATTACAGCAGATGATCATCCTACTCAAAGGATGATAATTTCAGCAGAGGATTATCAGTCTACCATCAGATGATCGTCCGTTCTATGTACCAAAATGAATTTATAAAGCTAAGCATGGGAATGCCCGCCTCAGCTAGATCATGAAAGCAGAATGAAAAATAATGTATTGTATTTTATTTTATTACAGGGCACCTCTCAGCGATTGAATGAACTTCGGATCCTCCTGATAAAGCATTTCACCCGATAAACGACCTCATACTTTAGGGGGCAACTGTTATAGACATTTTTGTGCCTTACAGCATGAAGCATGAAATGTCAATAATCTAAGGGATCCAAAGTCCCTAAACATGTTGTTCCTACCCCTAGAGGAACAAGGTCAGCAAACCACAGCACTAAAAATCAGTTCTCCACCTGAAAACACTCAAAAACAAGCTAATTCTGGATCATGTCAGCTGCTCCACTGAGCATCTGCGCTGAATGTCAACTGCTCCACTCTGTACCTGCGCTGAATGTCAAAATTAATGAAGGCTACCTGCACTGGGCGAGATTGGCCAAGTGGCACAGTCATTCTGCAAGGTGTCAAATGCCCAGGAAGCTTCCAAAATGACACTTGGATCAGGGAATTCGCCTTGTGATGAATAAGAGGATCTAGATCTCCAAGTGGAAGCAAGAAACTCCAAGTGGACTCAAGAACTGAAGTATAACTGAAGTGGGAGAGGACACTAGTCAGCTTCATGCTAGCCTCAAGCTGACTCATCCTTTCTCCAAATCTCCTATATATAGAGCTCTCTCATGAGGTCTAGGGAGGCTGGAATCTTGTGAATGTAAGGAAGTGCTGTTGGTTTGAGTATAGAACTATTGGGTGATTGCTTTGAAGAAGGTGAAGAGGAGATTTCTTTCTGCTGGGAGGTGTTGTTGGATTGGGCCTATTATGGTTGTAACACTCTCAGAACTTTACTTCTTCCATTAATAAAGAAATTGAGGTTCTTCTATATGCATGTGTCTCTGTGGCGTATTGATGGTTGTATATTTGATTTATTCTAATCCTTGAATCAATTATGGATGTATGCTTCTTGTAGTTTCCCTTTCTTGTGCTTTTGCAGGATCTTTGTGTAGCTGGGCCAGTGAAAGAGCAAGGAGCTGGGAGCAAGCAGCGAGGAGAGAAGATTGGATCAAACATTAGCGGAAGACAACGGTTAGTGGATCTCTTTCTCCCCTCTCTTACATCTCATAAAGAAGTAATCTTTAATAGCTTTGCATTCGGTTGTTGTTGAGGTACTATCACCCTTAGAGTGGGATAGGGTCATTCTGTATTGGATACTTTTCCCAACAACACTTCACCATCTAAAAAGAATTTTCTTTTTGCCACCTGACTGTCTTCTTTTCTCCATGGAATTCCTAAGGAAAGTGTTGTGGCCCTATTGATGAGATATAGGGTGAGATCTATAGTGAGCCCCCTAACTATAACAGTGGCATGGATTCTGCTGTGTGGAGTGAGGGAATGAGAAAATTCTTGAGCCACCGCATCATCATACCCTGTAAATTTTTCGAAAAACCCCATCTGGTTGTGTCTTCTAAAGATTTCAAGTGCTTGGGGTATTATTGTATCCTCACATTGTTTATGGGTTCTCTCCTATTGAACCCTCCTGTCATCTTTCTTGTGGGGCTTGAGGAGAAGATGAGAGGTTTGACAGAAAATTTTTAAATTCAGGAGGAAAAAAACGTTTACTGCATATGTAATTACCTCCTACAGTTGCTAACTCCACTAGATTTTAGAGCATTTCTAGTTCATTTGCTTGTAAATGGGGATGGATTTTAAGATCCTACCTCCTTAGAATAGTGTCAATGGACAATTCCCGTGATATCCCCTCTTGAACTCTTCTCTGCCTATCCTATAGACTCCCTCTGTGTATCCTGTAGACTGTATCATGTAGACTGTTCCTGTAGGAATTCGTGTGCATGCTCCTGTAGAAATTCTGTTGCAGAACGATGGATCCTTGATTCTAGTGGGTGGACAGAGTTATGAGAGTGACTTGAGTGAGGGAGTTTCAAGGAGGTGGAATGCATGAATGCATGCAAACGATGTTTTATTTCACTTTATAGTGTTTCGGGGTGATGTGGTGTGCTGGCAGGAAAGTTACGTTTCCATTTTTGAACTATTGGTCCCCTATACCACCTCATCATTTCCTCTCTTCATAATCAACTCCCACCACATAGATCTCTAGTTAACCACCTCTTGTCCTACACCTCCTCTGTCTTTGAGTTGACTGCAGCCATGTGTGAGTGGACACCAAGTTTTCCATGTGATGACTAAAGGAAGGTGACCAATTTGACTGGCCACCTTTTCACTTATTAACCAACTATCTCGTAATCGTTACAACTTTTGATCAAATGATGCATATGAGTGAGTGAGCAGGATACTTACCTATGGTCTCGATGCCAGGCTGCGGTTGTCAAATATAAGAGGTGCTCCATTGTTTATTTGTTGCATGGTGATTCTTGTTTCTCCTCTTGCTATCTGCTGATGGTTTCTTGGCTTTTTCAGGTGTATGTGACTGAAGATCTAATGTTGCTGCTGTTGTGGAGCTCCTGGATAGGTTGCTACAGGATTTCGTATAGGATGTCCCGTAGCTGCTTCTCCCTTAGAATTTCTTAATCATGTTGTTGGTTGGGGCTGTGAGGATGGTTCAAAGAATGTAAAGAGGGAGTAGTAGTGTGTGTGGAGCAAGGGACATTCAAGTAATGCTCTTACTCCTCTTTTTTCCCTTTTTTTTCTTGCTTTTTTCATAACTGGCAGAAACTGATCTCTTTTTGTTTTGGATGGTGATTGTAGGGATGATGATAATGGATGAGGTGAGGTGTTAGATCGTGTCTAGGATGAATTTTAGGGACCTACCAACTCTACCACTCACCCTCGGATTGCTTCCTGTAGGTTTTCTGAGCGCTGTAATTCCTATAGGATCATCCTGTAGGTTTTCAGGGGATCTGGTAGGAATATAGGGGATCCTGTAGAAAACATAGTCTTCACCTAAATTGAAGCAATGGAGTTGAAAAATGATAGAAATGATGGAGGGACACATGGTAAGGAATGGAGGAGATGGATATTTGTGAGGCAAGGTTCCCTTTGGATCCTCTCTTTTCTCCTTAACTATCTTTCTCGTCCACCTGCAAATAACAATTACATCTTTTTAACTCCCTTTTTTTTTTTGAAAAACACCTAGGCTGCCTCAGAGAGGTTTTCACCCTATATGTTTGCCCTAGCCGCCTCAAGGAAGGTTTTCACCCAGGGATCTTCTTATTCTTCTATCTATTTTTTATCATCCTTGGGCCGCCTCACAAGATTTTCAACCCAAAGATGGGACTCAGGTGCCTCATGGAGGTTTTCACCAAAGTCCTTATTTTTTTATTTTTTTTCAATGACCTGATGAGGGAGGAGCTAGAACTTGCTCCACCATCATCAGTGTTTTATTGATATTGTCAATGAACTCTTTCTTTGATAAAGAAATCTTGTACATTTTCAATTAGCGTCCATTAACAAGCAATGGAATGGCTTCTTCATCTATAGTTCTAATTTGCACTGAACCATTATCATGGAATCTCTCCACCAGATACGGTCTGAGCCATCTTGTCCTTAGCTTTTCCTTGAAGTCTTTATACCTACAATCATATAACAACGCCCAGTCATCCTCTTGAAATTGCTTCTCCTTAATATGTTTATCATGCCAGATCTTCCTCTGAAGTTGAACTATCTCTATATGTAGGAGGGCCTGCATTCTAAATTCATCCAAGCTATTCAATTAGAACAATATTTCTTTTTGTACATGACTGAGATCGAAATCTGGTTGGTCTGGCATCGTCAATGTGTTATATTCAAACTCAATGGATAGCGAATCCTTTTTTTCATAGACCGGCTCATAGGGTGTAAATACAGTGGTGGTCTTCCATGTTGTATTGTAGGCCCAGGTAGCCTCAACTAGTCTCTCTGCCTAGTCCTTTCTATTGTTGCTCACTACCTTTGTTAAGATGCTTTCTAGTGCCTTGTTGGTCACCACCACTTACCCATTAGCTTGTGGATGATAGGGAGTGGAGGTCCTATGCTTGATTTTGTGATGGCTGATCATTTCATCAATCATGTTGGGGGTAAACTAGTTGCCTTGGTCTGTCACTAGCTCTCTAGGGTACCCAAATTTGTAGAATACATTCTCCCTTAGGAACTCAACCACCTTCTCTTCTGTTGCTGCCTTGATTTCCATATTTTCAACCCACTTAGTCAAATAATCAGTGCACACAATAATGTATTGTTTTTTCTTTGAAGGAGGGTTGATAGGCCAACTGAAGTCCATGCCCCACTTGTCAAATGGCTCGAAAGTCACTTGAGGCTGTAGGGACATTTCCTTGCTTGGAGTAGGTTTTCCCATCCTTTGGCACCAATCACACTGACTAATGTACTTTTTCACATCCTGATAAAAAGTGGGCCAATAATAGCCTACTTGTAACACTTTGAATGTTGTCCTCTTTGCTACAAAGTGATCTCCACAATGCCCATCATGATAGTTCATAAGGATCTCAAAAACATCCTCTTCCTTTACACACCTTCTCAAGATTTGATCTGGGCCAAGTTTGAAAAGATTACCTCCAATCTAGGTGAAGGGTGCGCTTTTCCTGACTATCTTGCTCTTCTCTTTGGAAGGCAAGTTTGGTGGGAATTGCGTTGATACCAAATAGTTTGCTATATCAGCAAACCATGGAGAGAGAACTGAAATAGCAAATAAGTGCTCGTCTGGTAACTAGTCATCCACCATTTCTTCTTCACGTGTAGGCAGATTCATCTTAGATAGAAAGTTTGCAATAACATTTCCCTTACCAGGCTTATCAACAATGGTTAGATCAAACTGTTGTAATAAGAGCAACCATATTATAATTCTAGCATTGACATCTGGTTTGTTCATTAAATATTTTACTGCAACATGGTCAGTATGCACAAATTTTTGATAGCCTGTAATGTAATGCCTAAATATTTTTAATGAATGCACAACAACCAGGAGTTCCTTTTCAGTCACAGTATAATTTAGCTCAGCCTTTGACAAGTTCTTACTGATAAAATAGATGGCATAGGGAGATTTCTCCTCTACCTAACCTAAGGTTGCTCCTATGGCTTTGTGTGAGGCATCAGCACGAATATGAAAGGGGAGGGCCCAGTTTGGGCCTTGGAGAATTGGTGTCATGGTTAACTTACCCTTTAAAATGTCTAAGGCCTCTTGACAACTTTTTGACCATATAAACTCATAATATTTGGCCAACAACCCAAATAAAGGACTGGAAAACTTGCTAAAGTCTTTTTTGAACCTTCGGTAGTATCCATCTAACCCTAAGAAACTCCTGACATCTCTCTACTTTTCCGGAGGTGGGACCCTTTGGATGATTGCTATTTTGTTTGGGTCCACCTGCAATCCTTGCTGAGATATTGAATGACCTAGCACTGTCCCTTCAGTCATTAATAATTCACATTTTTCAGGACTGAGAGACAGGTTCATTTCAATGCATTTGTGCAGTACTTTGCCTAGGTTAGTCAGGGCTTCTTGAAAATCATAGCCATGAGGTGTAAAATCATCCATATAAATTCCCACCGCCTCATGTACCAATTCGGTAGAAATACTCAAGTCTGGCTCCGAAAAGTGGCAAGAGCATTGGATAGACCGAAAGGAAGAACACTATAGGCAGAAGTACCCCAAGGATAGGTGAATGTGGTCTTATCCTGGTCTTCTAGGAAGATTTGGATTTTGTTGTACCCACTGAATCCATCTAGGAAAGAGAAAAACTTCTTCCCTGCCAGGCCATCCAACACTTGGTCAATGAAGGGTAGGGGAAAATGATCCTTCTTTGTGGTTTTTTTAAACTCCCTGTAATCGACACAAATTTCCACTTACCATTTTTCTTGGGAACTAGCACTAAAGGAGAGACCCACTCACTGTCGGAGATAGGGTAAATGAATCCTGCATCTAGTATTTTTTGCAGTTCTTCTTTGAATATATCTTTAAGAGTTGGATTCATCCTCCTTTGTGGTTTCCGGACTGGCTTGCAACCTTCTTTGATGTATATGTGGTGAGTACACACTGAGGGGTGTACTCCCCTCATTTCCTTGTAACTCCAAGTGAAGGCTTCTAGGTTTTCTCTCAACATGTTGCCTTCTTTTCCTATTCAAGAGCAGAAAGAGATGGATTAATTTTCAATGTTTTCTCTGGGTTGAATTCTATGGCTTTGACATGGAGTGGGTTGGAATCGGGTAAGCATAAGTCAATTGGATGATTGTTCTGAGTTTCACTTACTTCTTCTTTTAATGGTAACGAACCAAGAGTTGGACTTTGGAGCAGGTGTTCAATTAAGTCATCCTCATCTTGTTGTCCTCCTCTTATGGTTTCTTCAAAAGCATAAAGTTGGGTGGAATGAACCTCATCTTCTTCCTCCTCCTCCAACCATGAAGGTAAATCATGCTATAGAGAAGGTTGAGTAGGAGGGTATAGGACTAACTATTTAGACATATGCCTGTTCTTGATGGTCATATTCCCAGCTCTACCACTAATGTAAGCATCGGTTGTGGCCAACCATGGCCTCCAAAGGATGAGAGGGTAGCCAGTAAGCTTAGCCTTAGGCCGAAGAACTAGAAAATCTGCAGGGTATTCCCAGGAGTGAATGGAGACCATTACATCCTCGAAAATTCCCTTAGGGGTGACTGTGGAACAGTCTGTGAGTTGTAGAACTGTTGTGGTCTTCCTCAATGAACCTTGGAGGTTGAGCTTGAGCATGGTGTCCTTCATCATCACATTAATGACAGCCCTTAGATCGATCAGAGTGTGTGCGATGATGGTTCCATTAATGTGCACATCTACTACAGGGCTTCCAGGGTCCAAATATCTCAGACATATTACCTGCCCTAGCATTAAGTTGGACAGCTTCCCAATGACATTAATGGTAGGGACATCCCTTTTTCTTCTTCTTGAATGCTTGAATCACTTCTCCTTAATCAACTTATTGTAAATGGGGACATCTTTTATTGCCTGGAGAAGGGGGATCTTTACACATAGATTTTTCAATTCTCCCAGAAGTTCAATTTCTTCTAGGGTAGGCTGGAGTGGTTGGGCTAATCTCTTAGGAGAGGGTGGATTTACTTTAAAGTGGATTTCCTCTCTTTCTTCCTCAACCTCCCTATGTTGAGAGGGAGGTTGGTTATCCAGGAGAATTCTCCCAGATCTTAGGTTGATCTCCTAGATTTCTACAACATAAGCTAAGTATGATGTCTCTCCACTATATACTTGTTGAACCTACCTATTGTTCGGGTTCGGATTTGGATGGGGAGGCATCTGGGGTTGCTTGGGTGGATCAGAGTGTAGAAGTTGTGGTTGGGTAGGTTGTGGAGGCAATAGAGCTGTAGCATTTTTGTATTGGAGCCTCCACCCCTGGAGTGGTTCACTCCACTGAGGTTGTGGTGGAGCGTAAGGTTGAAATGACTGGTTGGCTAGTTGAGAATGATACTGAGATGCATAAGAAAAAGGAGAGGGTGTAGACTAGGAAGGATGATCAGGGGGTCCCTAAGAAGGTATAGTTGTGGTTTGGTTGGGGTTGTAATATGCATGGGATGACCCTTGCATACCCTGCTGGTATGGTCTAGGCCAAGGAGGTATCCTTTGGTTGATGTAGAAAAGCTGCTCAATGACCCATTTAGCTCTTTGATATACAACTTTGAGTCTGGGTAAAGAAGGACATTTGTCTATGGAGTGGTTTTCTTCATAGACCGAGAAAATTTCAATATAGTTCAATAGACATTCGTTCCTACGATGCCTCGTGGTGCACCAAGGACAAAATATGGCCAAGGCTCTCTCTGCTTCCTCTTGCTTCCTTTTGATGTTCATGGCATCCAATTGCAAGGCAAGGGTTTGCAGCATCTGACTTTTGAAATCTTCCAACATATTTCCAATTTCACCCTTGATGGATGAGTTGGAAGATGATGTACTGGCCATAGGTTGACTACTCCTACCCTTTTTCCTGGCTACCCTAGAATGGTTTCTAAAGATAGCCTTGATATCCTCATAGGGTAATTGGTAGATATCTCCTTTTGCTAACAAATGTAAGGTATCCAGAAGATCTTCCCTTACTCCTCTGAGCAGGACCATATTTAGGGACTTGGGGTCAAGTTTGCACCTGGCCCTTTTGTAACTAACTTGGAATCTTTCTTCGTAGTCTTCTAAGGATTCATCCTGGCCCATGGTGTTGAAAATAATATTGAGAGGGGGGGTGATTCAGTATTATCAAGTTCTTTTAATAAATCTTCCTTATTTATACTTTAATTATTTTTGCATGTCAGTACCATAAAATAATGAGCATGAACAATGAAAACAGATAGTCACACCAAAGAACACCCGATGTAAGGTGGAAACCCAATGTGGGTGAAAACCACCTGCTGCAATATGTCTCTATCTTCTTTCAAATTAGAAACTCCTTTCACAATGGTTTTGTACTGGTGCAGTCCTTTACCAGTACGCAAGCTGCAACCTGCAGAGAGCTACAACTCTCTCTCTCGTTTTCCAGTCTCTCCTGGAAGGGAGCTACAACCCCCTACTTCTTTTCTTTCAAGGACCACTTTTCATAAATTTTCAAACTAGATCCATAAACATCAAGAGATCATCAAGTACAAGTAAATCACCCAGTCAACTGCTGTAACTAGATCAACAATCACAGTAAACTAAACCCAAAACACCTTATCAATAGAGAAAAGTCAGCCAACAAAAGATCTTAAGATAGATACGCAGTTTTTATTTATCTGGCATGCATGGCTCCGCACTTCACCTTCTGCTCCCCTCCGTATACACGCAGAGACCCTTCTGCTGCCCCGCGTACCCACGCACTGTTTCTTCAATCGCACTGCGAACTGTTACTATAGGCACGCACCCATAGATACTATCGCGCCGCGTACTGCTACTGCAGCCACGCACCCACAGATGCTATCGCGCCGCGTACCTACGCACATGCGGCTTCTGAAGCGCCGCATACTTTCCCTGTGCCTACGCACCTGACCCTCTGTCGTGCTGCGTACCCACGCAGTTTGCCTTCTTCTTCTCTGCGTACCCATGCAGTGCGCCTTCTTCTACTCTGCGTACCCACGCACTTGCACTGTTAATCACCTGTGTACCTTTGGTTGGGGGCCGAATTGGCAGTCCACGAGTGTGCTACAGATCGTCAGATGCCCAGATCTGATCATGTGCTCGAGGGATCACCCTTCATAGATTCGCTTTCGACCTCACTTTTACATAGATCAAGCTTTTAAAACAATAACTCAATATTTCAGATCTTAAGATGTTCAATTTGCAAAAGATACTTAGCCAAGTGATCTCCTTTGCTTTATATAGGCAAGCTCTTCCTAAAATCATGGATCAATACCATAGATAACCAATACAAGGGGCACAAAAACATGGGGCTCAATAATAATAATAATATAAAGCAATACCACGGGCCAAAGCCATAGAATCAAGAACGACGGGATAAATACCACGGGCCAAACATAAGAAACCCCACGTGAGCACGCTTCTCTGCCTTGAAGTAAGTGAACTGGGGGTACGCACCTTCTGAACGGGTGACTTGCGTGTGCGGCCGCAGTCCCTTCACGGCGTACCTGCGGGTACGCACCTTTTGAACTATTCTCCTGCGTACTTCTTGATTTTCAACATTTTGAGAGCCTGATCAGAGCATTGCCACTTGAGGGTGTTTCCATCAAGTACAACATCTGTATCATAGAGCCATACTAGAATCATAATGCCAACAATCTCCCCCTTTGGACTTGATGGCAACCTCAAGATCCTCAACGTCATTCTCCCCCTTTGACATCAAGGGCAAAGGGTTATGCTCCCCCTAAGAACATGTTCCTCCTGAATATAAACCAGATCTGCAAAGAAGAACCATAATCCACCAAACACCATAAATGACCATGAAAGAGATAGAGACATATTGCAGCAATATTCAGACCAGCATCCATGATCTCCTTCTGTACGTCCTCCATAATGCCAACAGTGCATTATATGCTCCCCCTGAACCTGTGCCATTCGATCTTCAACCAATCCGCAATTGCGTACAACCAACCATCAGAAGAGATTCAACAAGATGATGCATCAATAACCCCCAACTTTTGCCTGAGGTATTCAAAGGTCTCCCTGGGCAATGGTTTGGTGAGTATATCAGCAACTTGTTCCTTAGAAGGAACATACTCCAACTTGACCTTTTGTTCAAGTACTTGTTCCCGGAGAAAATGATACTTGATCGGTATGTGCTTGGTCTTTGAATGCATGACTGGGTTCTTTGAAATGCTTATTGCACTTGTGTTATCACATAAGATGGAGATAGGTGGTGTACAAGTGATTTGAAAGTCCTGCAAGGTCTACATCATCCAAAGGAGTTGAGTGCAGCAAGATGTAGCAGCAACATATTCTACTTCAGCTGTAGACAAGGCAATCGAACTTTGTTTCTTGCTGAACCAAGATACTAATCTGGAACCCATAAAGAACGCACCACCACTTGTGCTCTTCCTGTCATCCATGCTTCCTACCCAATCTGCATCTGTATAAGCATGAAGTGTGAGATCTGTATCTCTAGGATACCATAAGCCATAATTTTGAGTCCCTTGAAGATATTTAAAAATTCTCTTCACTGCCTGAAGATGAGTTTCCTTCGGATTTTCTTGAAATCTTCCAACTATTCCCACTGCATGCATGATGTCTGGTCGGGTACCTGTCAAATAAAGTAGACTTCCAATCATAGATCTGTAGGTTGGTTGATGCACTGCTGCTGATTCATCATTTTCACTGAGGCTACATCCTGTGACCATGGGTGTACATACTGGTTTTGCATCTTCCATGCCATATTTCTTCAAAATCTGCTTGAGATACTTGGTTTGAGACAAAAAGATCCCTCCTTCTTTTTGTTGGATTTGCAAACCAAGGAAATATGTCAGTTCTCCCAGCAAGGACATTTCGAATTCTTTCTGCATCACCAAGGCAAAGCTTTGACTCATAGCTTCTTCATTGCTGCCAAAGATAATGTCATCTACATACACAACAAGTATTAGCAATTTGTCATTTTCAACTTTTATATAAAGATTGTTGTCTGCTGATCCTTTTGAAAAACCTTGTTGATGAAGATATTTGTCCAAACGATAGTACCAAGCCCTTGGAGCTTGTTTGAGCCCATAGAGAGCCTTTTTCAATCTGCATACAAGATTTGGATCATTTCCAAGAATGAAACCATCTGGCTGCTCAATGTATACTTCTTTTTCCAAGTCTCCATTCAGAAAGGCTGATTTCACGTCCATTTGAAATACTTTGAAGTTTTGAAAGCTTGAGAGAGCAAGGAACATTCGGATGGCCTCAAGTCTTGCAACAGGGGCAAAGGTTTCTTCAAAATCTATTCCTTCTTGCTGCGCATACCCTTTACAAACAAGTCTGGCCTTGTTTCTAATTACTTCTCCATTTTCACTCAATTTATTTTTGAAGACCCATTTTGTCCCTATAACATTCTTATCCTTTGGTCTAGGAACCAGCTCCCAAGTGTTGTTCTTTTCGATCTGCTCAAGTTCTTCATCCATTGCTTTCACCCAACATTCATCTTTGCATGCCTCTTTCACATTTTGTGGTTCAGTGGAAGAGAGTAATGCCAAATAGCTTGAAGCTTATGCAACTGTTCTTCTTGTTTGTACACCTGCTTCTTTCTGCCCCAAACTCTGAGATTGTGGATGATTCTTCTGAACATATCTGGATGGAGTCTTCTCTTCTATCCTTATCTGCTCCTCTGGTTCTTCTTGAGGTTCTTCTTCTTCATCATTCTGTCTTTGAGGGTAGTTTTCATCTTCTTCGATATCTTCATGATTTACTTGCCTAGGAATGTATCCCTTCTCATCAACCACTACATCAATGCTGTCAACAATTCTTCCAAGTCTTTTATTGTAGCACTTGTATGCTTTGCTGTGTGGAGAATAACCAAGAAGAATGCCTTCATCTGCTCTAGGTTCAAGTTTTCCAAGTTGCTCATCAGTATTCTTAATATAGCATTTGCTCCCAAAGATTTTGAAGTGCTTTACCGAAGGAGTCTCACCATACCAAAGCTCATGAGGAGTTTGAGTGCTGTTCACCCGGACATTTGTTTTGTTGAGAATAACAACCGCAACATATGTAGCTTCACCCTAGAAAGTTGCGGGAGTTCCAGACTCATCAAGCATAGCACGAGCCATTTGTTGGACTGTTCTGTTCATTCTTTCCACTACTCCATTTTGCTGAGGAGTTCTAGCTGTAGAGAATTCTCTTCTTATCCCATGTTCTCCACAGAAATTGAAAAATTCATTTGAGGTAAACTCCCCACCTCTGTCGGATCTGAGGCACTTAATTTTGTATCTTGATTCATTTTCAACCAAGGCTTTAAAGGATTTGAATTTTTCGAATGCTTCATCTTTGTGTTTCATAAGTCCTAACCAGACAAACCTGGAGAAATCGTCAATGAATAATATCAAGTATTCTTCCCCTCGAGGTGTCCTTTTCCTGAATGGTCCACATACATCTGTATGTACAAGCTCAAGAGGCATGCTAGCTGATCCTTCCTTCTCTGGAAAGTTAGTTCTGGTTTTCTTTCCAAACTGACATGATTTCCATATGGTGTTGTTTGGAATTTTGATATCTGGAAGGCCGCGAACTGCCTGATATTTGCATTCTTTCCTTATCTGTGAAAAGCTTAGATGCCCCAACCTCCGGTGCCATAACCAATGTTCATCATCCTTGCTTAGATAGCATTGTTGTTGTCCTTCTTCAAATATGTATAGATTATTTGGAGTTCTTTTACCTTTGATCACCATTTTACCTGTATCAAGATCACTAACAAAGCATCCATTTGTTCTAAATATCACCTCGGTTCCTTGATCACACATCTGGCTGACACTTAGAAGATTATGTTTCAATCCATCAACATACAAAACATTTCCAGCTTTGACCTTTTCTTTTAACTGAGCAGTGCCTTTTCCTTTTATAGCTGCAGGAGTATCATTTCCAAAAGAAACTTTCTTTCCCTTTTCTAGAGTAGAATATGATTCAAGTTTTTCTTTATCACCTGTCATATGCTTCGAACATCCACTATCAATGTACCATAGATTTTCCTGTTCCTCTGCATAAAATGCTATTCCACATCTTTCTGTTTGTGGTTCCTTTATTCTCCATGATTTGGTGCTTGAGGCTTGTTCCTTTGTCTGCTAAAACCTGCTCCTGCATTCAGAATCTTCATGACCAAAGTTATTGCAAATAGAACATTCAACTTCATTTTCAAGAACCGAAAAGTTGTTATAGGTCCTTTTTGTAATCCCGGTCATACTTATTTGTTTTTGAGCTTCTCTAGTCATGATCGTTTTATATGCAACACATTGAGCTGCTTTGTGACCAAAGTTATGGCAAGAAAAACATTGTCCATTGAAGAAACTTCTGTGGTTATCCAATCTTCCGGCCAAATGATTGTAATTTCTATTGTCATTCATTCTTGAAGCAAATTGAGAGGATTTTACCTGTGGCTGGTTGTAGCTTTTGTCCATCCTTAAGACGGATTTCTCCTGACTTGCCTGATAGTCTTTGTTTGTAATTGGTCCCTGCTTTACCTGGTGATCTCCATTGTGCTTTTGCTCATTCCTTCTTGCTGCATCAAGATAACTCTTTGAGGTGGATGCTTGAGAAGTTTCTCCATTATAGCCCAGACCTGTCTTGTTTAGAGGAGAACGTTGTACATTGATGATCTCATCCAGAGTTTCAGATCCTTTGACAAACTTAAGATTAATAGCCTTTGTTTTCTCAATCTCTTTTCTAAGACCAACAATTTCACCTTCTAAATTTTCAAGATATTTTTCTTTTTCATCAATTTGAAGTTATAGAGTATCAATGATCCTATTCTTTTCTTCTATACATGTCTTGAGCCTAGAAATTTCTTCATAAAAGCTATCCACATCTATAGCATCCATGTAATCATCATCTTCAAATGCCATTAAAATTTTATAATCATTACCTCGTTCATCTTCATCACTATTTGATAGACCATCACTATCTTCATGAGTGTATTAGCTTTTCTTATTTGCAATCTGTTTCTTGTTCCATCTAGCAGGTTCCTTTCCTTTATCCTTATAAGGACATTTCACAGCATAATGACCTACTCTTCCACAAGCAAAGCATTTAAAAGGTAACTTACCTCTGAACCTTCCAGAACCCCTTTGAAGATTTCTGACAAAATTCGATTCTTCTTCTTCTTCTTCTAGCACGTGACTTGCTTCATAATAGTCTCCTTTGCCTAAAGCCTCGAAAGCAGCTTCTCTTCTGTCTGATGGACCTCCCTTTCTCATTTCATAAGCAGTTAGAATTCCGTGTAGCTGAGACATAGTAATAATTCGTAGATTTTCCTTTTCTTCTATTGCAGACACTTTAGATTCAAACTTGGGTGACAATGATCTTAGAACTTTTTCAACCACAATAGCCTCTTTTATTTCTTCACCCAAATTTTTCATGCAATTAACAATCTCATCTACCCGAAGGAAATAGTTAGCCACACTTTCATCATTATACATTCTGATATTCTCATACTGAATCCTGAGGGTTTGAAGTTTAGCACACTTTACCTGTTCATCTCCTTCATAGCTCAAGACAATCTTGTCCCATATTTCCTTTGCGGATTTATATTTCATAACCTTTACGAATTCTGTTTGAGATAAGCATCCTAGCAGAGTATTGACTGCTTTAGCTTTGGTCTCATATTTCTTCTTCTCGGCCGAATTTGTAGGAGTAGCTGAAGGAAAAGTGTAGCCTGTATCTATGATATCCCAAACTTTTGTACCAAGAGATTGAAGATAGGCGGTAACTCTTACCTTCCAATAATTGAAGTTTGTCCCATCGAAGATTGGTGGCCTAATTGATGCTTCCCTCTCGTAGTTGCTCATGATGAATGATCTTCCTCCAAGCGATCAAGCTTCTCTGAAGGACCTGCTCTGATACCAATTGTTGAAAATAATACTGAGAGGGGGGGTGAATCAGTATTATCAAGTTCTTTTAATAAATCTTCCTTATTTATACTTTAATTATTTTTGCATGTCAATACCATAAAATAATTAGCATGAACAAAGAAAACAGATAGTCACACCAAAGAACACCTGATGTAAGGTGGAAACCCAATGTGGGTGAAAACCACCTGCTGCAATATGTCTCTATCTTCTTTCAAATTAGAAACTCCTTTTACAATGGTTTTGTACTGGCGCAGTCCTTTCCCAGTACACAGGCTGCAACCTGTAGAGAGCTACAACTCTCTCTCTCGTTTTCCAGTCTCTCCTAGAAGGGAGCTACAACCCCCTACTTCTTTTCTTTCAAGGACCACTTTTCATAAATTTTCAAACTGGATCCATAAACATCAAGAGATCATCAAGTACAAGTAAATCACCCAGTCAACTCCTGTAACCAGATCAACAATCATAGTAAACTAAACCCATAACACCTTATCAACAGAGAAAAGTCAGCCAACAAAAGATCTTAAGACAGATACACAGTTTTTCTTTATCTGGCCTGCGTGGCTCTGCACTTCACCTTCTGCTCGCCTGCGTATACACGCAGAGACCCTTCTGCTGCACTGCATACCGACGCACTGTTTCTTCAATCGCGTTGCAAACTGTTACTATAGGCACGCACCCACAGATACTATCGCCGCATACTGCTACTGTAGCCACGCACCCACAGATGCTATCGCGCCGCGTACCTATGCACCGGCGGCTTCTGAAGTGCCGCGTACTTTCCCTGTGCCTAGGCACCTGATCCTCTGTCACGCTGCGTACCCACGTAGTTTTCCTTCTTCTGCTCTGTGTACCCACGTAGTGCGCCTTCTTCTGCTCTGCATACCCACGCACTTGCACTGTTAATCACCTGTGTACCTATGGTTAGGGGCCGAATTGGCAGTCCACCAGTGTGCTACAAATCTTCAAATGCCCAGATCTGATCATGCGCTCAAGAGATCACCCTTCATAGATTCGCTTTCGACCTCACTTTTATATAGATCAAGCTTTTAAAACAATAATTCAATATTTCAGATCTTAAGATGTTCAATTTGCAAAGGATACTTAGCCAAGTGATCTCCTTTGCTTTATATAGGCAAGCTCTTCCTAAAATCATGGATCAATACCATAGATAACCAATACAAGGGGCCCAAAAACATGGGGCTCAATAATAATAATATAAAGCAATACCACGGGCCAAAACCATAGAATCAAGAACGACAGGCTAAATACCACCGGCCAAACATAAGAAACCCCACGTGAGCGCGCTTCTCTGCCTTGAAGTAAGTGAACTGGGGGTACGCACCTTCTGAACGGGTGACCTGCGTGTGCGGCCGCAGTCCCTTCACAGCGTACCTGTGGGTATGCACCTTTTGAACTATTCTCCTACGTACTTCTTGATTTTCAACATTTTGAGAGCCTGATCAGAGCATTGCCACTTGAGGGTGTTGCCATCAAGTACAACATCTGTATCATAGAGCCATACTAGAATCATAATGCCAACACATGGACATCCTGAAAATTTCTTCTATAGTATCCTTTGACCTACAGTAGTCCCAATATTTGTTGTTAAAATCCTACTATATCTGAGCCCAAGTTGTGATGCTATCTCCAGGTAAATCAATGAACCAGCGCAATGCTGCATCCTTGAGGGTAGATGGAAACAATTTTAACTTTGTCTCATCATCTATATAGTCATAGGTTCGACATATAACAACAAACTCAAATAAGAAAGTGTCGAGGTCCTTTGTGGTCAGGCCATGGAAATGAGGTAGGGCAGAGGGGCTTATATTCTTCATCCTAGTGTCCCCCTTGTTTTCCTTGATGGGGAAGGCACCCTCAACTCTCTCTCTATTCCCTCTATCATTTTAGTTTTCAGCCATTGGTTCACTAGGAATGGGTTCCTCTTCTTCTTCTTCCCTTGTAGGTTCTTAAAATATGTCAGGTTGCTCACCTAAAGGTTCCTCCAGTTCACAACCACCAAAGAAGAGAGAAGGTTGGTTGTTGGATGTAGTGGGGGTATTTGGCAAGAATTTTCCTAAATTGTCCCTATTCCTATGAGGCATGAAAGGAAATGTTTTTGGGTTGGCTTTTATAAGATTTTTTTAAGCTGGAAAGTACTTTGCAGAAATGAAATTTCTAATTGAATGAAAACTACTGACAGAAAGAAAAGTTACTTGCTGAATTGAAATTCTACTTGCAGAATGGAAAGCAAAGTAGATAATGACAAGTGAAAGAAAGTAAGCTACTATATTAGTTTTGGAGAAATAAACTAATGGACGAAAATTGGAGACTAGAAATAGAATAAAACAAAGTAGTACTCACATTCTACTTAAACACCTCCCCGACAATGGCACCTAAAAGTGATGAGCGCTAGTATTGCAACAAGGATGCTCCAACTCTAGGGCTACTAGCTTTACTTATCAACCCGGGGTTCGTACAAACTTGGAGGTGACAGTGCTATATGCACAAGTAAAAGTGAAGGTCCTGCTTGTTGTCACTATTCATCCAGCAATAGACGCCAGGGGTTCCAAGCCAGACTTCTATAGAGTGACAAGAAGCTTGATTCTTCAATGGAAGAAGAGAAAATTTATTCTAAGAGAGCTACTCTACTGCAGTAATGAGGAAAACGACATGTAATGCTAAATCACACCATATCCTAGTTAACCATTTAAACAAATATCCTAAGCATAATTACTAAATCAACACTAACCTAATTCTATTATCTAAGTTATAGAAGTAAAGAGCATCAAACCATACTAATGTGTGAGTCATTATTTTGGTTTTCTTTGGTAAAATCAAGCATGCAATTAATTGTTCTTGTGGATGTGACGGGTGGATGGAAGGTGATTGAGTATGGACAGAAGTTTTAGGGAGTGGTTCGATGGTGTGGAATGGTCCTAGGAGGATTTTTGTGACTTCCTAGAGGTTGCCCATCAATTCGGCCTTAAAACAGGGCGTTTCAGGAAAACCTACAAGATGTACTAGAAACCTTCAGGATGATCTTGTAGGAATTATAGGAAACCTATATGATACAGCTGAGAGCTAATTGTGAGGTGTTGGAAGTGTTCAGAAGCTTGGAAAGGGTGTGTGATGAGTGGGATAAGGTGTTAGAAGGTCTAGGAACACTCATGAGTCAATATCCAAGAGAAGAGATGGCTAGATTCATTCAATGTGTCTAGCGGAATTTCAATAAAAAAGGACAAAAAAACTAGTCAGGGGATGGTGAAACAAGAGATGGTTGAGGTGGATGAGGTGGAAGATGGATGCTAGTGATGAAGTCTAGACCTCCCCCTGGAATACCTACAATGCTTAAAATGTGTGTGTCTTCCAAGAACTATGCAACAAGATACATTCTTATAAACTAGAAAAGCATGAATCAATTGCCCATATTATGCATGAAGAAAGTGCTGAAGGAAATGAGAACATGAGTGAGATCTAATTGCATAAAGAGAGTGATGAAAAAAATGACAACGCAATGAACCAAGTACTAAATCAAGATAACAAACTCCAAAGCTCATGCAAGAACTAGAAATCTATGTTTTTGGGGTTGCTAAAGGGTCTCTTCCTCAAGTCATGGTCCTAGAGGGAGGAGGTGAGGCCGAGACACCTGCTCACAACCTTACGATGATATTTTATCCTTGCTAACTTGATAATTGAAAGAAGGCACAAATGGAAGAAAACTAAAATACAACCAATCTACTCTACACTGTTGTAATGGAAATGCAGCTAGTTAAGAAAATGAACAATTAAACCATGAATCTATGCTAGCATACATGTACAGTAAAGAGGACCCTTGGCTGTTAGGGTTGGGCCGTAACCCAAGAGATTTAGCTCTCTGAGTTAGCTCAGTGATGGCTCGAAACAAAACTCATTTTTATTATAAAAACCATGGATTACATAAAAAACTATCACAAGTCTTGCAGCTCGAAAATAGAGTAGAGTTTTACAATCAAAAATCTGAATCCTACTGAGGTCCTAGGCCTCTCTACTTATACATATGAAGTCTCTAATGACTTCCTTAAAATTAGGGAGGCTCGGCTCCCAAACTTCGAGATAAACTGGTGCTTTGTCTTTCACTTGCTCGGTTGCCTTCTAGTCCTCATGATTTGGCTATTTGCACTCCCAGATGATGTAGGAATATTTGAATGGATGGGTAGTAAATGAGGAGGATTTACCTCCTATAATTCCTCTCCCTTGTCCCATTCGAGTTTTGACCAAGGTCTTTGCCAAAATTCCTTGCTTCTATCCTTTAATCATGCATTAAATGCATGTTAGACCACAAAGGAAAATATCCAAGTCTGACTCATCTCATAAACAAAATATAATCAAAAGTATGTAATAAGCTGTGAGAATAGTTGGTTTGACTAGGCTAGGAGGTGAATTAAGTCCGATATAATTATCCAGTGATCAGGCTCATCATAAACCATGTTTATTTTAGGTTTTATAATATTGATGTTAGGGTTTCTATATCTTGGGTTTATAATTGTTATCCCTTAGGTTTATTATACCATTGGTTTTTATACCTTGGGTTTATAGTATTAGTCCTTTGGGTTTAATATTATTGTCTTAGGTCCATAATCCCTTGGGGTTTTATTATTAATCCCTTGGGTTTATTGTTCCTTTGGGTTTATAAGATCAATCGCTTGGGTTTATTATTCCATAGTCAACCATGGTCAATCATGGTCTAACATGGAATTGTGATGAGGATTGTCTCAATATGAAAATCAACAATGGTAAATCATGTTTATTTTAGTTTTTATAATATTTATCTTTGGGTTTATATACATTGTGTTTATAATATTAGTCCCTTGGCTTTAATATCATTCCCTTGGTTTCATAATCCCTTGTGGTTTTAGTATTCATCGCTTGGGTTTATTATTCCTTAGGGTTTATAATATAAATCCATTGGATTTATAATATTAATCATTGTTAACCATGGTCAATCATAACCAACCATGTTGAACCATGGTCAAACAAGGCTGGATATGGAAATCAACCATGGTCTAACGTCGTGTTCTAACAAAGATTGTGTCGATATGAAAATCAATAATGGTCAACCTTGGTCGACCATTGTCCAATGTTGCATTGTGACAAGGATTGTCTCGATATGGAAATCAACCATGGTCAACCATGTTTATTTTAGGGTTTATATTCTTGATGTTGGGCTTTATATACCTTGGGTTTATCATTGTTATGACTTAGGTTTATTATTCCATTGGTTTTATAATATCAATCCCTTGGGTTTATTGAATTAAGGGTTCATATTCCTAGGGTTTAATACTATTCAACAATGGTTAACCATAATCATCCATGTTCAACCATGGTCCAATGTCGCATTGTTAGAAGGTTTGTCTCAATATGAAAATCAACTATGATCAACCATGTTTATTTTAGTATTTTGAATATTTATCTTAGGGTTTTTATACCTTGGGTTTATAATATTAGTCCCTTGAGTTTAATATTGTTCCCTTGGGCTCATAATCCCTTGGGGTTTTATTATTAATCCTTTGAGTTTATTATTCCTTTGGGTTTATAATATCAATCCCTCGGGTTTATTATTCCCCTAGGTTTACAATATCAATCACGGTCAACCATTGTAAACGATGGTCAATCATGGGGTTTTAGTATTAATTCTGTGGGTTTATTTTTTTCTTGGGCTCATAATATCAGTCCCTTGGGTTTATAATATCAATCATGGTGAACCATGGTGAACCATAACCAATCATTGTCAATCATGGTGGGATGTCGCATTGTGACAGAAATTGTCTACATATAGAAATCATGGACAATCATCGTCAATCATGGTTAGCCATGGTTGATAATGGTCAGCCACAGTCAATCATGGTCAACCATTGCCAATATTTGGTTTTTAGTATTAATCCCAGTGGTTTGTTATTCCTTTGGGTCAAACATGTTGAATCATAGTCAACCATGGTCATCCATGCTCAAATGTTTCTTTGTGACAAAGATTGTCTCAATATGAAAATCGACCATGGCCAACCACGGTCGAGCATGGTCGAATGTCACATTGTAACAAAGAATTAGTTATTATTATTATTATTTAATTAATTAATATTCATATTATTATTATTTAATAATACTTAATTAAAAAAAATATTATTATTGTTTAACAATAACTAACTACTACTACTACTACTACTATTATTATTATTACAAATAAAATAACATAAAATAAAACTATTTATATTTTTTCTAATAAAATAAGTAATTATTTATTTTCATTTTATAAAAAATGAATAACAAATTAGTATTATTATTATTGTTATTTGTATAATATATTTATCAATGGTTTGTGTGAGAGATATAAATGAAGTCTTATGTGTATATCAACCACATTTACTAAAATAATTATTGTTATTAAGATTATTATTGTTAATTAATATTACTAATATTTTTTTTCTATGTTAAGACTAAACTAAGTACCCACGAGAAATTGAACCGGTGACCTATCACAAGGAGTGCCTTAACAGCACACCCATTCACCGTCAATCCAAAACCCCGTGGGCAATTAATATTACTAATATTATTATCACTTAATATTATTATTAAATATTTAAATTATATTAAATAATTTAAAATTAAATAACATTAAATAAAATATTATAGAGTAACTTAATATTATTTTAATATATAATAAAATATTAATATAATAATCATAAATATATAAGAGTATGGTTGTTATTATTTATATAGTTATTAATAATCATAAATAGTTGGTGTTTAAAAAAATACACATAATAATCATTAATGTGGTTGATATATGCCTGTTACACTAAAAAATGTCACCTTGACTACTTACAGTTAGTATGGCTCAAATCAACAGTCATGCTACCCTCTTAGGCAAGTCTCATGCCTCTGTTATCCATCTCAAACTCAAAGAAGAGAGAAAGTCTTGTAAAAATTATGTTTATCTCTGGGGTCGCAGGTTCTCTCTAGTCTTACCTGCGGGGACGCGGACCTTGTTCACAAAATCTGCGTCCATGGACGCTCTGTATGTTAAGGGACAGGTGCGTCCCTCTGTAAAAGGCAAAATGCGCGAGTTTTATCTTGAAAAAGTTACTTGTGGTTACTTCTAGAACATTCTAGAGGTCGGTTTGATGAAATGGATGCGCCTCCAGTTGGTTCATGTATCTCTATTAAGGGGAACTTATCCCATCAATAAGGGAGCTATCCCACCCATAGAGGGGGATGATCCCATTGATAGTGGACCTGAATAACCTCTTTACAGCACTATAAATAAAGGCATTGAGCCAGAAGGAGAGGAGGTTGGAGCTATACATTTTCTTTGGGTAAATGCTGCAGGATTTAGGTCTTCCATTAGAGCCTTTGTGAGGAGAGATTGTCTTCACTTGATTCTACTTGGGAGAGGGTGAGCTTTGTCAAAGTAGAGGAAAACCCTTGATGGACCCTGGGAGGAACTTGCACAACACCAAGGCCAGGTTGTAAGAGTTTCTTTGTTTCGTTATTAATACAAACTGGTTTATTTTTCTCAATAGCTTGTGTTAATGAGTTATTTCATGTGTTCCTTGGTCTGCATGTTGAATATATGTTTTATTATATGAAATGCAAGTGCTTGGTAATTGTTTGATTGTTTGTGGTTGCAGGAATTGACTTGAAGGAGGAGCTCATCCGGATCGTCAAGAACGGACTTCAACAACAGCGTTTTGGAATAAGGTAAGCCTAAACACTTGTAGTTTTCATGTTGTAAAAGGTGTATTTAGAGAAAGATCACTCCATTTTGTCTTGTTTGTCATTAGAATGTCTTAGACTTCTAGGAAGGTCAGTCGTGTCCGCACCCTTGACAGATTCCGTGTGACAAATTGGCGACTCCGCTGGGGAATCCATTAATGAGAGAGTCTTTTCCTTTATATGAACTTTGCTTTGAGAAAATCATTTTTATTTTCTGGTTTTTGACTGTGAGAATTAGTATTTGGGTGGCTTAGCTTTAGATTTAGTTGGCTTTAGTTTTTCTTCCTTTTTCCAGAAGGACGCAGTCTCTGTGTGCTGCACAGTGCGTCCTTGGACGCGCTGTTGTCGACTGCACAGTGCGGGGCCGCACCTGTGACAACGGGTGGCCTGCGTCTTCCTGTAAAAGTTAAGAAAATTCCATTTTTGCTTTAAATTACTTTTAGATTTTGTTTTTCCTTAGTGTTTTCTGCCCAGATCCTTTAGTACCCTGTCAAGAATTCTCACCTGAACTAGTTTTGTGAGCTTTGAGTGTTTTAGTGGTTTTCAACGAAGTTTAGACCTAGGGTTTGATTTTTGAAAGGTTTGTAGTGACTTTGAGCTTAGAAAGTTGTCCAGCCTTAGATATCTCTGGTTAGTCAACCTTCTTAGAAGTTGAGCCTGTCGTAAAGTCTCCTTGTGTGAGCAACTTATCATTTGAGTTGTTTTGGGTCAAATTTCGAATTGCTTGTTTTTAAAGTATTGATTTCCATTTTCAAAAAGGACAAAAAGATTAGAATTTTGTTTTGGCTAGTTTTTGATTCTGCAATAAGCTAGTCCTTGATTTGATTGTGATCAAGTAAAACACCTTAGAAATAATCATTGTTAGTTTTGGCCTCGTTAAGATTGCTTAGAGTAAATTTGCCTTTAGTTTGCTTATGAGTGCATTTTCATAGATTTTAAGAGTTGTTAAGATTGATTTTTGGTTATATTAGATTTATTTGCTTTATTAAAAGAAAAATACAAAAACATCTTCTTAAAAAGTCTTGTTTCAAGTAGCTTTTTGTTTTCAAAAGAAGAAAAGAGTTTTTTCGTGCATGTAAAGAGAAGTTATGTTTTTATGCTTGGAAAAGAAAAACGAATTGTTTCTTTGATTGTCTTCAATTAAGAAGTTGCTTTTATAAAGATTGCATTCTCTCAACTTTTTAGTTAAGCAATTCATCGAAAAAGTAAAGTAGTGGATAAATCATTTTAGGTGCATTTTGTAGTGGTTTCGAGTCGAGTCAACACACCACTAGTTTCACTTCCATCACCTTTTGACTTAAGAAACAACCTTAAAAGTAACGCTTAAATTAAAATCAATCTAGTAATCTTTATTTTTCTAGGGCTCTGAAGCACCAACATAGCTTAGGCTAGGGTCTTGGAGTAGGTGAGTACTTAACTCTCCAAGACTACAAAACCAAACAGATAGTCTATCTTGAGTAGAACAAATCCAATTGTTTCAGTTACATTCTGGGAAAGCTCCTCTTAAAGGAGAAACACGAGCTCGTGTCCGAACCAGTGAGGGGATCATTCCTCCCTCGTTGGGAACGACGCCAGGCAGTACGTATTACAAACGGTAAACCTCGGATTAACCATTGTCGAGGAGCCAGGGGTCACTTATCGGTAAACCTTGGATTGTTGTCAAGGAGCCGGTAAGGGGATTGGAGCTTGCTACTCTGCCCTTGCGTGCTGTCGGAGTTTAGACTGTTCCCCCAGGTGTAATTGTTGTGATTGGTAACCTTAGTGGCCATAATATCTAGGATTCTACCCAAGGTGACGGTGGAGGGAAGGTCCCACTGTACCTGGAGCAGACGTCGGTTATACTCACTTGGATTTTCTGGGGGGTTCGCTTCACTTCGAGACGGTTAAAGTGGAGGAACTTGGTCCAGTCTATTCATTAAGCAGGTTGCCGGGGTAACTGTTCCACCCACTATTTCTGTACTGAATCCTGCGAGGTTGGGCCTAATCACCAACTAGCGCTTTTGGTCCGGAAGACTACTGTTTGTGTGTGGTTTGACGCTCTAGATTATTTAGGCGTGTGCTTCAAATTTGTTTGCTTCTTTAGAAGACTTTAGGTGGTTTGATTTGAAATTTTTTACTTTGTTTTCGTGTGTTGTAGTTAAAATCTTTAATTGTGGCGGAATTACCGAGACAGTCCCGTAGACTTCGGGGCAAGTCTCCTGAGATTGTTACCGGAATAGATTTGTTAAGAAAACTCCGTAAATCGCGGGGTGAATCTCCTGAAGACATTCCGGGTCATTTAGAAGGTTTAAAGGTCCTTGTAACTCCTAGTGGCAGTAAAGTAGGTTCACCTGAAGAAGGAGAATCTTCTTTGGTAGTCCATCCAGATTACCAAAGATTAGAAACAGGTTACAATCCCGAAGCTGTTACAGTTTCCGAGCTTGCTGGTAGTTTTTCATCTGCCAGTGAAACAGGCGAAGAACCTGAAATTTCCGAACCTGTTACTCCAACTCCTAGTGTTCCTGATTCACCAAGAATAGAAAGAATTATCACCGAAAATCTTCCTGTTGGATTAATTGCTATAGAAGAACTTGTTCCAGAGGAAGAAATAGGCGTTTCTGATTCTGAAGATCTAATTACCCTTGATCTAAGGGAGCGTGAATCCATCTTTTACAGTCCTCCTAGAAGTGAATCTTGGTACCTTGCATTAACCAATTTTTTAGACAACTCAGTAGGTTTTTCTACACCTCGTACTCCGGTTCCACCTAGAGGAATTCATTCTCCTGTAAATATGTCTGGTCAGTCATCTGTGTTTTCACAAAGTCCTGAATCATTTTTACATGGCGGTCCTTCTGTTCCTACTGGGTATCAATCACTTTCTGGTACCTTTGCGGGAGCATCTCCTCAACCTGTTGATCATGGGTTATTAGTTGGAAACAGTGGTAATGTACCATTGAGTATAGGTGACGTTTATATGATGTCAGGTTCAACTCCCATTAACCAACCTCAAGGTGGCCAATTACCGCCTGGGGGGCAACCTTCGTTAATGCCTGGGGGGCAACCTCAAGGTACTTCATTTGTGACTGGGGGGCAACCTCAAGGGTATCAACCCCAAGGGTATCAACCCCAGCCTCAATATGTACCCCAAAGTCAACCTCAGTATCAATATCAACCTCAAGGATGGCAACCTCAAGGATGGCAACCCCAAGGGTATCAACCCCAAGGGTATCAACCTCAAGGATACCAACCTCAAGGTCAAGGTCAACCCCAGTATTCGTATTTACCTCAAGGTTATCAACCTACGGGTCAATACCCTGGTCAAGGTTATCAACCACCTCAAGGGCAATCATATGGGACTACACCTTACAGTTATCAACCCTATCCTCAATACGGCTATGGATCTCAGTATCCTCAACCTGTTACGAGTCAATACCCTGGAATGTTAACATGGGATCCGTCACAGGGTCAACAGATGTCGCAACCAAGTATACAGTCGGTACCTCAAGCAGGACAACCTGCAGTTCCTGGTCCACCCCAGCAACCGCAACCTGTCCAGTCAAGTGTTCAGACCCCTGTAACTTCTGTAGTTACTCAGCCGCCAATTGCACCTAGTACTCCACCTCACACGGCTGCAGCAACTACCGCTTCATCTACCATGCTTACTTCTGGAGTATCGGCAGCTCCGGTTTCTACTGTCCCTGTAACCACTCCTCAGACATCTGTACCGTTGTCTGGACCCACGGTTCAAACCACAGTCCAGATGCCTGCAGGCCAACCTGGTACAAGTACGGTTGTTACTACTCAACCTCAATTTGTTCAACCTCCGTACCAGGGACAGTATCAACCTGGGCAAGCTGCCCAACAACCGGTTTACCAGTATCAACCGTATCCTGGGTACACTTATCAACCACCTCAGCAACCCCAGTACGGTCCGGTTAATCCTGGTTTTCCAGGAGGATATAATATCCCAAATGCGACTCCTGTTCCTAGTTATCCTGGATATCCTCCTCCTGGGGCTGGTATTGTGACTCAGAGTTTTAGAGATCCTAACCGGCAGTTACCGTTTATTGCGACTTTAGATTTACCCGACTTGACGCGCCTAACGAACGATCCAATTCAATATCTTCCGTTCTGGCCGCCAATGCCAAATAAGTTGCCCAGCGATATACCCAAGTTCGAAGGTAAGTCTGGAGAGGATCCGTCTAATCACGTGATGACTTACCACCTCTGGTGTGCATCAAATTCCATCTCAGATGATTCTATCCGCTTACGTCTTTTCCAGCGTACACTCATTGGTCTCGCAGCCAAGTGGTACATTGAGTTGCCACGGGCTTCTTTTTACAACTTTAGCCAGTTAGCTACTTCATTCTTAACTCATTTTCAGTTACCAGTCAGATACGATAATGGTACAGAATTATTAACTTCGCTAAAACAATCGACATCCACGTACATTTCTGATCACATCCATGAGTGGAGACGTCGAAGAAGATTAGTGAAAGTTTTTATCCCGGACCAAATTTTAGCTGAATGGTTTGTAAAATCATTATTACCAAGAATTACTGAAGATGTAGCTAAGGCCGGAGTAGTTACTGAGGAGCAAGTCATTGCTCAGGCACAATACCTTGACTTAGTTTACACTCAGTCGGGTACGTTACACGAGAAAATTCCGGATCTTCCAAAGTCAAACCAAATCGCTGCTGCTCCTTCGGGATCTCATGCCGCTGATGGTATGATCGGTATCGTGACTACGAAGAGTAAGAAGAAGTCTTCCAAGACCTCCAATACTCCAATTATCACTTTGCCTGATTCTCCGACAGGAGAGTCTTCTCCTCCTGAACTTACCGCCGACATTCACGCTGTAGAGTCATCTACGGCCAAATCCAAAAACGGTGGAAAGAAGAAAGGAAAGAAGAAGGCTAAAGCAGACAAGGCTCCAAAGGAGAAAACGGAAAAGTCGGAAACCAATGACGAAAAGCGCAAACCTCGTTATCCTTGTCTCATTTGTGAAGAAGATCATTTTACGAGAGACTGCCCTCATCGGGCCGAGGTAGTGAAAATAGTAAAGGTTCTCCCACTCCTGCTGTGTTAAAGAATCCATTTCCCGAGCAGGAAAATAAGATGATAGGTTCTTCTTCGAATGCCAGTGAAGAACCCATTTTGATGATGTCTCATGTCAGGATTGCGACTCGATCGCAAGATTATGGTAGTAAGGCTCCTGTTGATGGTAAAGAAGCAGAATCTTCTCACTCTAACCCATCAACCTCAGCTCCTGGTTCCGATCCACTACAGATCGAAAAACCTAACCCAGACTTAGTGATTAAGCCGCCCGCCAAGGGTGTACTTCGAAGGTCTGCTTTCAATCCACATGCGAGAGCAGCCCAGAATTACAACATTGTTGAAGACTTAGCTGTTTCACCTTCAGCAATGTCGGCACTCGAAGTGCTGCAATCATGTCCAGCGCAACGAAAATTGCTTTTGTCGGCTATTGGAGCTGTCGATGTTCAGGACCCGAACCTAATGATCTTTGATCTAGAAAGTAGTACACCGCGTCTCCCCCATCAAATGGCTTTCCAAATTCCAGTGATAGTCAAAAACAGGCCTATTCATCGGACTGTGATTGATGAGGGAGCTTCTACGTGTATTATGTCGATTCAATGTTGGAGATCGCTTGGTTCTCCTTCGTTGAACCAATCCCCCACCATCCTTAAGGCCTTTGATGGCCGTGGGTTCCGTCCGTTTGGTATTCTACAAGAATTGCCTATAGGGGTCGAAGGTAAAACCGTTAGTCTGGATGTGGAAGTGGTTGATGCCCCTCTAGACTACAACCTTCTTTTGGGTCGAAGTTGGTCATATGCTATGACAGCGGTCGTTTCATCGGTCTTCAGAGTCATTAAGTTTCCACATAACGGTAAGATCGTGACTATTGATCAGCTGACATACTTTTCATCCGACCCAACCTCTTTAGAAACTATCCAGCATGTTGGTAAAACGACAATCCCTTATAGGGACATTGGTGTAGGTTTAGTTAAGGATTCCGGTTTACTGGGAACTTTTCCTCTCCCTCCACTCAATGCAGACCCTTCGTTTGCAACAATTCATATGATCACGTCAGAAAACATTATTTATGATGATCCTTGGTATGTTCCCTCTGACTCTGAGCTAGACTCACTCGGTGATGTTATGCCGTTGAGTCCGTATGAGATTGCTTATGAAGCTCTTATGTCTTTTACCGACTTTCATTCAACCGACCAAATGAATGTGGTCAGTGAAGAGTCACTTTTCACCTCACCCTTAGAACGGATAACGTTTCCCGAAGAAGTGTCATCTGACGAACAACTTCGCGAAATCCTAAGTGTAGATGATCTACCATGGGAAGATCTCCATCACAGATCTTCGTTTTTACCTAAGGATGATGCATTTGAAAATGATTTTTCATCTATCTTTACCGCTGAATATGTCAAAGACGCTCAGGATCCAACGAAACATTCTGATTCAGAGCTGAATTTAGGGAATATTTCTCGTACTATTCCCATTGATATTTCAGTGAAGCCCGGAATCGAGGAGAACATTCATATAGGTGCCGCATGTACTGAAGAAGAAATCCAAACTTACAAGGCCCTATTCCAAGAATTCCGCGACGTGTTTGCCTGGTCCTACGAAGAAATGCCAGGAATCGATCCTGCCATTGTTGTTCATGAAATCAAAACCTACCCGGATGCTAAACCCATTCGGCAACGGTTGCGTCAGATTCACCCTCGAAAAGCAGCTGCAATTAAAGCAGAAGTCGAAAAGCTGTTGAAAGCAGGTTTCATTTATCCGATCCCGTTAACGGATTGGGTATCGAATATTGTTCCCGTCAATAAAAAACAAGGAACAATAAGAATCTGTATCGATTATAGGGATATCAATCGAGCTTGTCCAAAAGACAACTATCCTACGCCTTATATCGATCAAATTATTGATGATTGTGCCGGAAGTGAGATGTTTTCCTTCATGGATGGTTTCTCAGGCTATAATCAAATCAATATTCTACCTGCCGATCAACCAAAAACGGCATTCATTTGTCCATGGGGGACATTTGCTTATTGCAAATTACCTTTTGGGCTTAAGAATGCCGGCGCTACTTTTCAACGGGCCATGTCTTATGCATTTCATGACATCAAGCACATTGTGCAACCCTATCTCGATGATTTGCCTGCTCATTCTTTACACCGAGCTGATCACCTTGTCCATTTACGAGCAATCTTTATGAGGTGTAGGCATTATCGAATTCGGTTGAATCCCCACAAGTGTGTTTTCTGTATAGAAACAGGTCGATTGCTGGGATTTGTTGTTTCCAAAACCGGCATTCGCGTCGATCCCTCGAAAGTCGAGGCTATCATCCAATTGCCTCCTCCTTCGAGTTTGCGCCAACTCCAAAGTTTGCAAGGGAAAGCGAACTTTTTACGCCGATTCATCCCTAACTACGCCGAGGTCACTAAAGGTTTTACACGGTTGTTGAAACAGAACGTACAATTCTTTTGGGACGAGATTGCTCAACAATCTTTTGATGCATTAAAACACGCGTTGACCCATGCACCGTTATTGCATCCTCCCAACTACAACCAGGACTACTTCTTATACCTCGCAGCTTCGCATTCCACCATTGGAATGGTGTTAGTTCAAGAAGATGAATTCAAGGCAGAGCATGTGATATATTACCTTAGCAGAACCTTAAATCCAACTGAGTTAAAATATTCGCATGTGGAGAAATTGGCCCTGGCAGCCGTTCAAGCTGTCCAGCGTTTTCGTCACTACATTCTTCTCCGCAAAACTACTGTTATTTCGGATTGCAACCCTATGATTTATATCTTGACAAAACAACTGCTAGGGGGCAAGTACTCTAAATGGATCGTCATCCTGCAAGAGTTCGACTTGGAGTTTGAGAAGTCCAAGTCTAAGAAATCTTTAGTCTTCGCGGAATTGATGTGTGATTTCCCGAGTGCTGACACAGAGACTGTGGCAGAGGAGTCCATTGCGGACGAATCTTTGTTTCTTATTAGCACTGTAGATCCGTGGTATGGGGATATAATCATCTATCTCCAAACCCAAACCTTTCGGCCTGAAGCTTCCAAGGAAAACCGTCGAAAAATTCGGTTTCAATCCCAGCAATACAGAATTATTGGAGATACACTTTATCGCCTGGGGGCAGACTTAGTTTTTCGACGTTGTTTAACTCACGATGAGGCTGAGAGAGTTTTGAATGATTGTCACTCTGGAGCATGTGGCGGTCATATGTCTGGGTATGCCACAGCTCAGAAGGTGTTGCGCGCTGGCTATTTCTGGCCGTCTATGTTTAAAGATTGTATCCTTGCCGTCAGAAAATGCCACAACTGTCAAGTGTTTGATCGCAAGATGCGCGCTCCACCTGCTCCTCTCCACCCTATAATTGCCGCTGGTCCATTCGCCAAATGGGGCATTGACTTTATTACTTGTAACCCTCACTCGGCCGGGGGGCATGCGTATATCATCCTTGCGGTTGATTATTTTACTAAGTGGGCCGAGGCGATGCCTACATTCGACGCAAGCGGCAAGACAGCTGCACTTTTCGTATTCAATCATATCATAACTAGGTTTGGTGTCCCACAAGCAATCATTACGGACCATGGAAGCCATTTTCGAAATGTCATGATGACTGAGCTTACAAGCCAGCTTGGTTTGCGCCACGATAGCTCTACACCTTATTATCCGCAAGCCAACGGTTTGGTTGAGTCAATCAACAAAGTTCTAGTCGTCATGATTCGACGGATCATTGGTATCCATCGAACGAATTGGCATAACATGTTATTTTCGGCGCTATGGGCATATCGAACTTCAGTGAAAAATTCAACAGGTTTCACCCCTTTCCAGCTAGTTTATGGCTTAGAAGCTGTGTTACCTATTGAATGCGAAATCCCATCACTTCAAATGGCTGTCGAATTACTTCCAGCTACTTCCGAAGAGGAGAAACGGTTGTTATACTTGGCTAAATTAGATGAGACTCGACGTGACGCTACTTTAGCTATCGAGACTCACGCGAAACGAATGAAAGCTCAGTACGATAAAAATGTAACCCCTCGAAGTTTTTCGGAAGGAGACCTAGTACTATTATATGATCAAGCTAACGATAAGCTAGGTGCCGGAAAATTCGTTCCCATGTGGCATGGGCCCTACATTGTAAAGCGAAAGCTAGCAAAAGGGGCTTATGAGTTAGTTGATTTTGATGGGGACTCTTTGGGTAAACCCAGAAATGGACTTTACCTAAAGAGGTATTATGCTTAAAATGATGGGTATGGAGAAATTTTTAGATAGGTTAGATTTTCTTTCTAGCTAGCAAGTGTGTTAGTTTAGTCAGTGTGCTTAGCTTAGCAAGTGTGGTTTTTCGTCATTATTTTGGCTCATCTTGGTTTTACTCTTGATATTGTAGATGTCGACGCCTCTCCAAACATACATTGGATTTGCTGATGGTGCTTGTCGTAGTACACGGAATATCTCTTCCGCAGCTTGGGTTATCTATTCGCCCTCTGACGAGTTAGTTTCTATGCATGGGGTAAGCCTCGGTCAAACAACGAATAACATTGCAGAATACAGTGCAGTGGTTGAATTATTATCCGAATCTATTTCATTTGGAATTCGACGTTTGATAGTGAGGTTAGATTCTGAACTTGTTGTATTACAGCTTAATAGAGTTTATGCCATTAGAAATCCTGTGTTATTAAGGTTGTTTTTGAGAGTGCGTCTCTTGGAACGTGAATTTGATTACATTGAATATCAACATATTCCAAGGTCTTTGAATACATTAGCAGATGCAATTGCTTCTCGAATGTTGGACAGACATTTACGATAATCATGCAAGTAAATTTAAAAACATTTCATCACATATGTTAAACAAGATAAGCCGGTAATAGTGATATATATAGATAGAAGTGTGTCAAAAAATATATACATCGTCTTCGATCATAGGTTTAAAACACCTTATGATCGGCAAAATGATAGTACAAAAAGTCAAAATGTCACATGTGACTACAAAAGTGACTAGTCAATCACTGGTGGTGCTCTCTGTACGACACCACTGCGCGGGCTACCTTACGCAAAAATCTCCTAAACGGTCCAGGGACCGCGACTACGAAGCGCTGAAGCCTCATAGGAATATCGTCCATAGTAGTCTCAGGTATATCTGCCGTGAGACGCTCTAGATCATGCTCCAACTCAGCTAGTACTTCTGCTGTCGCATCCTGTGGGGCCGGTACCGGTGCAGCTGGATGTCGTCTGTCGTAAGGCCGGAGATTGGCTGGACGCTGTGGTCCAACATCTGCATTTTTAAAATTTTACTGTTACTTTGAGACGATATATATGAAAAATAAAAAATACATAATTAAAAACTTGTGAAAATGAAAGTACCTCTGTCATCCCATTGTTCTCCCTGTGGAAGAACCATGTCCGGATCACCTCTGAAATCCATTCCGGCATATGGAAAGTCTTGTATCACAAAAAGCTGGCCCTCTAGCCAGTCGAAGTAACTGTCTGAGAATCGAACCACTGCAGCACCCTCGTCAGGATGCCGGGCCATCACCGCAACCCATCGAACAAGCTTTGGCTCCCGAGGACCCAAGTCATCAACAGTGAGTTGCTGAGGGATCAGCATAGGAACTCTCTCCAAGGCAAAGCTCACGACTATAGGCCCATATCCAAAAGTCTTTAGTCGTCCGTTCTTTGCCTTGGTTAGTTGGCTCTTCATATGAGCCGACACAGCTTCGCACCAGTTGAAGATGGTGCCTTGGTAACAGTCAACTGCCATCCGCATTTGGGATCCGGAAGCAATGTGCAAGGCGGCCGCGCCACAAATCCTGGTGACCGTAAATGCAATAACTCTAAGTTCCGCCAGAGCGATGTGCTTTATCTCCACGCCTTTTTTATGGCGAGTCCCTGGTCTGCACCACTCCTCGCGGAGATCATCAAGGGATTGGCCACCCGGCCTGGTCCCCGCAAGGTTGAGTTGCTCACCTCTGTTTGGCAAGCCAGTGAGAAAGTATACATCCGAGGGCTCTATCTCGAGCTGGTGCCCTCCAATGTAAAAACATTGATCTTGAACGTTCCATCGCTCAACCAGCCATTCCAAAAATCTTACCTGGCCCCTCATGCCCGGTATGGTCCAATATTTGTACAATCCACATGTTCTTAAGGCATCCAGAGAGGGTTGGTGGTTAATCGCAGCTTCATCGTCCTCTACGTGCTCTCTCTCTCTCCAGTCTAACATGTTTTAGGTCCTGCACATCAAAAGAGTCAATTAGAAATTAATTTGAGCAAATTTGGTGGTTTTTTGAGAGAGTTGGGGTTTTGAAATGCGCCCTTTGCGGAAGACGCACCCCGGCTTTGTAGCACAGGGCGTCCGGACGCAGCTCGCCTGAAGGCGGACTGCGTCCCCGACCTTTTTCCCGTGTGAGAAAAAGTCGGGGGACGCAGGTCACCCGAAGGGCACCTGCGTCCGCCGAGGGGCGCATTTTGAACCCAAAACCCCCCCAAAAAATGAAACAGAGACCAAAAACAAAAAACTAAACGGATAAAAATGAAGAGTGGGATGTGTAAAATACCTCGGTGAAGCGGCGTTCGATTCCGACGGTCAGATTTTCCGCAGCAACCACGGGAAGTTTCTTGTCAAAAGCTCCTTTTTCAACCTCAACAGTGAAACGGTAAAAATGACATGGTAAAAGGTCTTTTTATAGGTTTTTTGGATGAATTAGTTCATTTTTTACCATGAAAAGATGTTTTTGAATGTATTTTTGCCTATTTTAAACAGGTATGAGTAATGTGTCGCTTTTGTGCAGGACAAAGGGATTTCGAGGGAAATTGTAATTTTTCACAAACAAAATTTCAGAGTCATCTTTTAAGCCCTTTTCTGACTCCTAAAACATGAAAAGATCGCCGAGTGTTTCTTTTTCACTCGTTAAAACGGAATTAAAAGACGGTCCCCTTTTAGCTCTTTTCTGACCGCAAAATCAGGAAAAGATTGCCGGGTTTTTGTCGTTTCGAACTCGATAAGGAAATAAAACGACGTGTCCTTGATCGCTTTTTACTTTTCAGGTTAACGACACTATTATGAAAGTACTCCTTGGTCGCAAGATCAAGCGGTTCCCCCAGGTATTATTTTATACTTTTTCGGGCTTGAGGGACACAAATATACGAAAAAGTTCAACGTGGAGTCTCCTTTAGTTTTTTCAGACTCTCTAAAAATGAAAAACGCCGAGTTTCTCCTATACTGGGCTCGTTAAACTTTTACAGTAGAGGACCTGTTCAATTACAAACAGGAACGAACCACTCCTTCCTAGGGTTCGAATTTAAACTAGGTTGGACTCGTCCGAAGGATGAGCTTATAATCAAGCATATGTTATCCTCCTCAAGCTTGTTAAAAATAAAGAGGTACTTGCCAGAAATGGTGGGGGAAAAGAGAGAAGAATGAACCTGTTTGTCACCTTTTGTCTCAAAAGAAACTTTATTACCACTCTTGAACACGACACTTTTTCATTCACCTGGGTTGGGAAATCTTTTACCTCACAGTTGACCAAATCACTTTGAAAGTCTTTAACCGGGTTCCGGGGATTAACTTTGAGTTATTCGTCACCAAGCCATCTGTTGTGTCGTTATGTGTTCAAGAGGTCTGCAAGCAAAACTTTCATCTGCAAAATACTTGTCATCCATTTGACCATCCCTGAGTCAGTCCTTACAGCAACATTTCTTCAACTTGAACAATGATTTCGTGTTGCGGGCTTGCCTGCAACGGGTCGCTTTCTATCGACATCGACACATTATCTAGAAAGATGACTTAGGAATCGACAGTACCTTGAAGTCTGCATGCATCAATGGCAGGTTTCTCGCCTTTGACGTCAGTTTACATCATTGACTTTCGATCAGAGGATTCCGTGAAGTGTTCGACATCAAAACATCTATTCACATTTCACGGGTTGTGCTTGGTACTTTGAGAACCATTGACATTACTGGTGGTTTCTCTCACGCTTGTTAACAGTTTACATCATTGACTGGTAATCAAGTGGTTTCTACCATGTTCGACATCGAATCATTTAATCACATGGCTAGAATCGTACCAATTCGGGAAGTAGAAGTGAAGACCCTGGATCTAGTTTCTACCATCCAGGCTGCGAGGAGTTTTGTATTCATTGTCTATGTAGACTTATCATAAACAGATGGCTGCGTCCATACTGTGTCTACAAAAGTCTATAAAAATGATGTACTGCAAGATCATTCCTGTATCAGAATAGTTAGTCCATTAGTTAAAGTTTTGAATCTGAGTATGGGAATGCCTACCTCAGTGATGATATAATCTTATCCATGTATTTTGTGTTGAAAATTGCAGGTTCCAACCAGGCCATCCACAAGGCAATCCTTGAAATGATAAAGCGCTTCACCCTTCCTAGAATTACAAAACCCTATTCTATTCCAGGCTTCGCACTTTAGGGGGCAATCTGTTACACTAAAAAATGTCACCTTGACTACTTACAGTTAGTATGGCTCAAATCAACAGTCATGCTACCCTCTTAGGCAAGTCTCATGCCTCTGTTATCCATCTCAAACTCAAAGAAGAGAGAAAGTCTTGTAAAAATTATGTTTATCTCTGGGGTCGCAGGTTCTCTCTAGCCTTACCTGCGGGGACGCGGACCTTGTTCACAAAATCTGCGTCCATGGACGCTCTGTATGTTAAGGGACAGGTGCGTCCCTCTGTAAAAGGCAAAATGCGCGAGTTTTATCTTGAAAAAGTTACTTGTGGTTACTTCTAGAACATTCTAGAGGTCGGTTTGATGAAATGGATGCGCCTCCAGTTGGTTCATGTATCTCTATTAAGGGGGAACTTATCCCATCAATAAGGGAGCTATCCCACCCATAGAGGGGGATGATCCCATTGATAGTGGACCTGAATAACCTCTTTACAGCACTATAAATAAAGGCATTGAGCCAGAAGGAGAGGAGGTTGGAGCTATACATTTTCTTTGGGTAAATGCTGCAGGATTTAGGTCTTCCATTAGACCTTTGTGAGGAGAGATTGTCTTCACTTGATTCTACTTGGGAGAGGGTGAGCTTTGTCAAAGTAGAGGAAAACCCTTGATGGACCCTGGGAGGAACTTGCACAACACCAAGGCCAGGTTGTAAGAGTTTCTTTGTTTTTTTATTAATACAAACTGGTTTATTTTTCTCAATAGCTTGTGTTAATGAGTTATTTCATGTGTTCCTTGGTCTGCATGTTGAATATATGTTTTATTATATGAAATGCAAGTGCTTGGTAATTGTTTGATTGTTTGTGGTTGCAGGAATTGACTTGAAGGAGGAGCTCATCCGGATCGTCAAGAACAGACTTCAACAACAGCGTTTTGGAATAAGGTAAGCCTAAACACTTGTAGTTTTCATGTTGTAAAAGGTGTATTTAGAGAAAGATCACTCCATTTTGTCTTGTTTGTCATTAGAATGTCTTGGACTTCTAGGAAGGTCAGTCGTGTCCGCACCCTTGACAGATTCCGTGTGACAATGCCTATAGGCGTATATGAACCAAATCGGAAAATGTGGTTGTATATATGCTTCATATATGCCTATCGGCATATATCAACCACATTGGTAAACGTGGCTATGCTAGTTAATCAACTTACTTGAAAAGACTAAAGTGTGTAACTATCTTTCAAATGAATCCATTCCTTTGATTTGTGACTACTATTAAAAATATTTTAGAATGTTCCATGGAGGTTAAACCTCTACCATCCACCTAATAATAATTCGTAATAGGGCTTTCAAAATTGTAATCCAAAATAAACACACCATTATCAATAATTATTATGTGTATGGTAGAGAATGTGGTCTCCACAAAATATTCTAGATTATTCTTAGCAGTAGTCACAAATTAAAGGCAAGATTTATCTTAAAAGTAGTAGTTTTTTTCTACTCTCTTTAATCAATTGATTAATTCAAAAAAATGTCATATGAACAAGGGCTATATGAAACAAGTTATGGTTTTCGGGCATGTGATATTTATAAGCCATGGTATTAGCTAATGGTATTGTAACAAAGCCTATTCATAGGTTAAGAATCTCCATGATAAAGTAGGTGTGAATCTCCATAATTAGGAACTTTGTTACACATTTTTTTAAGGTATGTATGTTCAAATCATATATTAACTAATTTTATGATTCGTAATTAAAATTAAAATTTATTTTATTTTATTTTATGGTTATTTTTTCTCTTGACAATGCAAGATGTATCATGAAATAACTATTTGATATTATTATCATGGATTCATGTTTATAATGATTTACTAAACAATTAATTTATATGAGTGCGTGAGTTGATAAAGTGAAAAAAACAATTAGAAATAAAAAATTAATAAATAAATAAATAAAAAACAAAAAAATAAAAAAATTATAGAAATAAAACTTCTAATCAATAAACTAATAACGTAACAAATAAACAAATGTTAAAATAATAATAATTCACTAATTAACTTTTTAATATTATACAAGCCCCAAGGGTTAGCTCATTTGGTCAGAATCAGTGCCTTGCCATCGGGAGGTCACTGGGTCAATTCACCCTGAAGCCCTTGGAGGTAGGCCGAGCTAATGAGCCGTGGGGCTAGATTCCCTTTGGGTTCAATCAACCCAAATTTTCCCATGGACGTAGTGCCACTCGTTGACCAGAGTGTCCGTGAACCACAACGTTTAAAACAAAAAAACACAACAAAAACAAAAACTTTTTAATATTATACCACTTAATTAATCAAAACACAAACTAATACAAAATCGAAAGCATATTGAAAGTGGAAATCACAACTCATATTGCCAATGAAACATCAAATTTGAAAACAATTTTCAGAAATTATCTCATGAAACTCTTAGCTAATTATATTTATAATTTTCATATATATGTAATTTATAAAGTTAAAAAAAAAAACTTGAAATTTGTTATAAAAGAATTTCACCACTATTTACGTGAAGGGAGATTACAACAAATTAAATAAATAAATTATTTTATTTTTAAGTTTAATTTAGTGACGGATTTGTTTACTGATACCATAAATTGTTTAGATGATAGTTTTCTTGCTGAATTTGTTAAAAAAAATATTTGGTAAAAGAAATTTCAAAAAATCAGAATGTTGAAGTGCCTTAATAGTTTTTCTTACGATGGAAATGGATTCAACACCATAAAAAGGCTTTGCAACTCAGATTTTGAAAAACAATTGCAAAATTTTCCCCAAATTTTCCATTATTTTCCAAACTAAGTTTTAGATTTTTTAGATTGCCCTCTTATTAACCACCATTTTATATTCCCAAAAAAACACATAAGACAATAGTTTAACCAAGTTCTTTTTTAATGTGTAGTCAACTTAACCCATGGTAATTAAAATCCTAAAATATAATGAATGGAGTCGTCTACAGAGGTGGAGGAATTGTCAAGATGGACAAAAATGGCCAGAATCCAGGTAAAAAATATTCAAAAAATCTTATAGATGCACTATTTGAATCATGTTTTTGATGGTGGAAATGAATTCATCACCATCAAAAACATCTAGGGCACCTAGCATTATGAAGTTTGATAGATTTTATTTGGATTTACAAAATTCATGCCAAATTTTTTCAAAATATAACCAAAATATCCATAACTTTCAAGACAAGGAAACATAATCATTAAGCTACCACATAATGAATTACTATTATTTAATGACATTGAAAATATTGTCAATCAATGCCGGTAAATGTTAACATTCATCATAGTTAACATGATGCATCATAGATCATATTTCCTCTTTATTTCTTTTTCCTCAATGGCTAATAATCCCATTTTTATGTACATTTAAAAAAATTCAACTAAATTCAAACTATTTAATTAAAATGCACCAAATATTTATACTAATAATATAACAAAATAATAATAACACGAAATATAAGAAGCTAAATCTCGACATTTAAATTAAATGCATGAACTTTTACAGGAATACATATCTACATCTACAATTAAAAATGGAGAGATTAAATTAACTTTTTCTTACCTATGTAACAAAGATATTATATGAGGAACCAAATTCCAAGGTTTACGGATCGCGCGCGCTCGCTGATGCGTTCAGCTAGGTCTGCAAACTACTGCCACCGCCATGGCTGCTCCAGGAGGGGCGGAGGCCTCTCCCACCCCACCGATATCCCCAACAGAAGCATTCAAACACATTCTAACGCAGAAGGGGAAAAAACGGAATCAGCCTGAAGTCCCGAAATTTATAAAAAAGCTGGAAGAAATCCCAGAAATAGCTTTGCCAGAAGACCAAACAATCAAAATCGCCCTTGCCTTGGCTGACAGAGGATTAGTAGGGCAATTTATGGGTCGGTGGCCAACATCAAAATCGACTGATGAATGGGTGCAAAGAAACTGGAGACCCCTGCTCCCCAACAATGTGATCAGCTACGCAGTTGGAAGGGGCTTCTTCATCTTCGAATTCACCACCAAAGAAGACCGAGATCTGGTGTTCAGAAATGGTCCATACTTCATGGGAAACCAAGGTCTCTTCCTGAATAAATGGACACCTGACTTTGATCCCTCAGTTGATGTCCCAAAGGAGGTCCCTGTTTGGGTCCGGCTCCCCAATCTGCCAATACACTGCTGGAGCTATCAAGCTCTGCAAAAGATAGGAAACGGATTGGGCAGATTCATAGACAAAGCTGATAACAAGGGCCAATACACTTGCGCCAGAATTTGCGTGGAAGTTGACCTAGAAGCTGGACTACCGGAAGCCATCAAGCTTTCAGTGGGAGATTGGCACCATTTCCAGAAGTTGGACTACGAACAACTGCCATTCAAATGCAGAATCTGCCATGAGCACGGCCATTTTCAACGAAATTGCCCCAAAGCACCATCAGGGGACAAAGAGGAAGAAGAAGGATGGAAGGAAATAAAAAAAGGAAAGGTAGTCCCAAAGCCAAACGAGAAGAAGCAGTCAGGATCAAAGGAAAATCCCCAGCCAATTGACAACACCAACCCAGCCTCAAATGAAGGCCCATCCTCATTTGAAAAGGGGGAGACCTCAGAGAAAAACGAAGAAACTGAAGATCAGCCAAAGAAAAGGAAGGATGCCGAAGAAGAATCAAATGCCCAACTAGCCAAGACAGATCAAGGGGAAAAAGCAGGCAATGAGGAACACATAAGTCTTGCCTCTGATTCAGGGGAAGATTCAGAAGAAAGAGACTCCGAATCAGACAACTCACAAATTACTCCTTTCAAATCGACCAGGGGCCGAAAATCCAAGAAGAAACAGAGAGAGGAGAAAACCTACATGGATGTTCTTCAAGGTTCTCAGAAAACTCTAAAGGGAATGATGAACACAAGATCCGGGCGCAAGCATAACAAGGCTCCAAAAGGAGCCACCCCCCCCCCACTCCAATAAATAATGAAATACGTCTCCTGGAATTGCAGAGGATTAGGTAGCAGGCTGAAAGAAGAGGCCCTGAAAGACATTGTGAAGTTGCATATGCCTGAAATCTTTCTCATCCAGGAGACAAAACTGGAGGACACTCTTCTCCTCCAATCCAGCAAAACATTTTGGCGCAAAGGCCCTGGCAGAGCTGTCAATGCTAGAGGGGCCTCTGGAGGGATAGCCACTTTCTGGGACAGCTCCAAATACGATTTGATTCAGGAAGAAAGTTGCCAGCACTGGATTTTCACTCAGCTCCTTCACAAAGATTCTGGTCAACAAGTAATTATATCTAACCTTTATGCTCCGATCTCTCCATCGGAGAAAAAAATATGTTGGGACTCGATCCAGTCATTTCTTGTTTTGCACAATGTAGAAAACATCATTATTGTAGGGGATCTGAACGTTACTCTAGCTGCTGAAGAGAAAAAAGGAGGTTCCCCTGTAAGGGATCCGGCCAGAGAATGGGTAGAAGATATCATGATTGGCTGGGATTTGGAGGACATCAAACCATCAGCTGGGAAATACACTTGGTCTAATAAAAGACTAGGTCCCAGCCATATAGCTGCTAGGTTGGACAGATTCCTTGTCCAAGCCTCCTTTCTTTCTAATGGGCTTATGGCTGCATCCAAAATTCTGCCCAATTGCACTTCTGATCATAAACCCATAAGTCTCGAGCTCTACATGGATGAATCTCTGGGCCCAATACCATTTAGATTCAGCCCATTGTGGATTCAGCAAGAGGGTTTCAATGAGGTGGTTACTGAAGTATGGAATCGGAAAATACAGGGATCCCCCTTCTTCGTGTGGGAAGAAAAGATGCGGGCTCTTAAGAGAAGACTCAAGGAGTGGGCTAAAACTTTGAAAACACCTGCTGCCAAGAGAAAAGAGTCTGTAGAAAACCTTGCTGCTCACCAATCAGTAATGGAGGATTCAGTTATTACCCAAAGTCTACTCCAAAAAGAAGTTGAACTGCAAAAAGCTCTTCATAAAGCCAGTAGGGACGAAGAAGAGTATTGGAGACAAAAATCTAGAAATTTATGGTTACAGGCCGGCGACAAAAATACTAGCTTCTTCCACAGGCATGCCGAAGCTAGAAAGCAATTCAAAAATGTTTCAGAAATCCGATCCCAAGAGGTAGTGGTTAATGATTTTGAAGGTATCAAAAGAGCAGCATTCTCCTACTTTAAAGATCTTTACTCAGCGACAGAAGACCAGCCTATAGATCCTCAAGACTATCCGTATAATCTAATCCCCTTTTGTGTGAAAGACTCTGTCAATAATATGCTAACAGCCCCGGTCAGCATGGATGAACTCAAGAAAGCCGTGGATGGCATGGAACCGGACAAAGCGCCTGGGCCTGATGGGTTCACTGCTAGGTTCTTCCAAAATTGCTGGTCAACTATCAAAAAAGACCTTCTGAGAATGGCCAGGAAGTCCCAAACCTGTGCAAAGATAGGAGGCAGTACCAATTCAGCCTTCCTTGCTTTGATTCCGAAAGAGAAAGGAGCCTCAGATTTCAGTAGATTTCGACCCATTTCTCTGTGTAATACTAGCTATAAACTGATTACCAAAATAATTTCCAATCGTCTCAAGAATATTTTGCCGGATATCATACCGGAGAACCAAGGAGGCTTCATCAAAGGGAGAAAGATCCTGGATAATATAGTGCTGGTTCAAGAGGCAGTTCATTCAAGTGGCCAGAGAAAGGAGAAAGGAATGGTAATAAAACTAGATTTGGCTAATGCCTTCGACAGGGTGAGGCACGACTTTCTGTTTGCTGTTATGATGAAAATGGGCTTCTCAATAAACTTCATAAATTGGGTGAAAGCCTGTATTGCCTCTCCTTGGATTGCACCGTTGGTCAATGGTCGATCGACTAATTTCTTTTCAGCTTCCAGGGGATTAAGACAAGGATGTCCGCTGTCCTCGCTGCTCTATGCTATCCAAGCCTCAGTTCTTAGTTTCCAGCTCGACTTCTGCCAGCAAGCCCAAATTCTGCCAGGCCTTAGAATGGTGCATAATGTCAAAGATATAAACCATGCCCAATTTGCTGACGATACCCTGCTGCTAGGTGGAGCAAGCATTAATTCGGCCAGATCTTTCAAAAAGGAACTGGAAATTTATAAGGAAGCATCCAGCAATAAGATAAACTACTCAAAAAGCACAATCTATGGCTGGAACTGCTCAACCAAAAATCTTGCTAACATAGCTAGGCTTCTGGAAATGAAAATCTGTCAGGACTGGGATTCATTCAAATATCTTGGGATCCCAATTTTCAGAACCAATCCTAAAGTTGCCCACTGGATGCCTCTGTTGGACAAGCTTAAGCTCAGAATACAAGCCTGGGGAGCCTCCTGGCTGAACATTGCTGGGAAAACAATCCTTATAAAATCTATCCTGACAAGCATGCCTCTTTATCAACACTCCATTCTTCTTGCCCCCAAAACCTTTCTCAGTAAAATGGAAGGCTTGCTGAGGAGGTTCCTGTGGGAAGGGGGGGAAAGCAATGAAAGAAGACTTCACTTAGTAAATTGGGATACCATAAAGAAACCATTTACAGAAGGAGGACTGCAAATGAGAGACTTGGCTGCCCAAAATCTCGCTCTAGGCTCAAAAATTCTGTGGAATATTGTTGCAGGGAAAATAAGCTGGAGCGAAAAAGTACTGTGGAAGAAATACCTTCAAGGTCAACGACTGAGATGTCTGGAACTTCCTCCAAAAAGCTCCAAAGGTTCCCCTATATTCAAGCTTTGTATCGCAGCTCTGGAGAATTTCACTACCAATCTATACTGGATCCTAGGCAATGGGAAGAAAATTAGAATCTGGAAAGATCAGATTCTTGGAGACCAACCTCTAAATCAGATAGAAGGTCTGGCAAATATCAAACTATGGCTGCACTCCAACAATAAAGAAACACTTTGGGATATATCTAACTGGATGGAGGATGCTGACAGAAGATGGAACAACTGGAATCTAGGAGAGGTCCCACACTAGTTGCATTCAGAAGCCTCTTTACTGTTAGACAAACTACAAGGGAAATCTCCTCTGTCAGCAACAGCCAAGGACAGAAGAGGGTGGGGCGCCCATACTGGTACCTTCTCGGTAGCTGAAGGATACAAGAGATTGATTGCTATTCCGAATGTTCCTCCAGACCCAACGCAATGGAAATTCATATGGAGCTTCCTTTCTCTCCCAAAAATCGACTTCTTCAGCTGGACGCTCGCCCACAACAGTGTTCTAACAGGAGACAACCTGAGAAAAAGGGGAATGGAAGGGCCAACTAGATGCCCATTATGTATATCAGAGGAAGAATCAGCAGACCATCTGTTGATGTTGTGCCCATTTGCCAAGACAGTTTGGAAGGGGGTGCTGAGTTCAAGGGCGAACAAGTTTGAGCTGCCAAGTAAAGTGACAAATCTATTTCAGGAGTGGGTCAAGTTATCTCCTTTTTGCCTCAATAAAAAAAATCTGCTAAAGACTGTATGGATGTGGACCCCTAAATTCATATGCTGGAAGTTATGGCTGGAAAGGAATAACAAAATTTTTAGAGGAGAGATATGCACAGCAAACAGCGTAATTTCCAAAATTAAAGCTATATTGGGAGAAACGTTGGAAGCTAAGCCAGCTCTAAGGAATGAAGCGGAGCTTGACAGTGAGGAGGAGCTCTGGCTGAAAGAAATTGTCCCAAAAAATCAATCCATCTCTATTACTCCAGCCTCTTGTCATGCAAGGTGGGAAATTCGCTTAGAAGAACAGGAATTTTTAAAATGGAGATCGGCCCTAGATGACCATTGTCTATTCTTCGACGGGGCCTCTAAAGGCAATCCTGGCACTACGGGTGGAGGTGGAGTTCTACTGAAACCTGATGGCACTTCTTTACTCAGGTATCATTGGGGTCTAGGAATCGAATCAAATAATAGAGCTGAGGCTCTAGCTTTGTGGCAGGGGCTGACTCTTGCTCTTAAATGGAATATTCAATCCCTGACGGTCTTTGGAGACTCTCGGCTTATCATTCAAGCAATGAATTCGCATTCAAATCCCTTGCAGATCCATTTAAACCATATTCTCAAGAAAATTAGACCCATGTTGGCCAAGTTTCGAAAAATAACCTTCTACCACATAATGAGGAAGCTAAATTCTGAAGCAGACTCGGAAGCCAATCTTGGCTCAGCCAAAAGCCAAAGAATCCTTTCTGTCAACTCAGTTGATTCTCTCTGTATCATACCTTAAAAGGTTTTCCCAGAAAATTGATATTTGATGTATATGGGAACAGCTCTGGAGACAACAATCTTGGACTCCCATCAGGATCCATCAGGTTTTACTGTTCTAGTTTCCAGGTTTCTTCTTCATCAAGCCCCAAGGGCAGGCATTTATGAAAAGTTGCTACTTTGGAACCTCTGTAACTGGCAGGCTATTATGCTCTGTAACCAGAAGAACCCTGAACTGTCCTGAACGTTGTGTGACTGGTTGGATGAATATACGGTACAGGTAAGCTTATGGAAGAAGTAAAAGAGCCCTCTTCTGGTTCCACAATCAACTGACAGAAGAAAGACAAGATTAGCAGCAAAACTCGGATCACTCCTCTCCTTATCTCTATCAAGCTTGGTGAGTCTGTCAGCAAATCAGTCCTCTCCAAAATTTGAATAAATCTCAGAAAGACGATCCTGTGACAGCGTGTTCCAACTCAAATGGCTCCACCGTCCGGTCTTAAGCAAAGGGAAATTTTAACCAGGTTTTCGAACAAGCTGTTCTATACTTCGAGCCTATTCAAGAATTGGATTAAACAGTCACAGACAGCAAGTCGTTTGCCCAAGGAAAGTGTGTACATCTCTTCAAATTGTCCTGAGGGATACATGTGTTCAATGACTAAAGAGGGAAGTCGACAATTTAATTGCCAGATTGATGGAACTCAGATCTGAACGGTCTTACTGAAAGCCTAGTTAGTGGTCAGCATCTCACATTCCAGGACCAAGCAAGTCAAGTTCTGCATTCTTCCCCGCATCAAGCAACAGCTATTGATTGTGTGGACAATCGCTTCTTTAATGATGTCCAGAACTCTTAGGCAGAGACTCTTCGTTTTTTCCCCAAGGAACGTGAAAGAATCAAAGAACGCCCATGGATTCACCATGTCCCAAGAATTCTGAGAATTAAGAAACTTGAGGAGCTATTTTAATGTATCCAGCACGCAGTAGCTGTTTTGCCGCCATTCAATAAAAAACATAACCGTTAAAGTCAAAAAAAAAAAAAAACAAAGATATTATATGAGCTTTTGTTTCTCTATCATAGTTAGTGGTTTAGTGTAGTTTATATCTCACAAAAAAAAATGTAAACTTAAAATTGTACGTAGTTTTTTTTTTTCAAGTTAATTATTTCTTTTAATAATTCAAGAAATTTTGCATTTATTTAGAGTTGAAAATTATTTCTAGGCTTACAACAAGGGAACCTCAAAGATGAAAAATTCGTTGTTTTTTCCTAAAAAAAAAAAAAAATATAGATGAAAATAACACCCAAAAATTGAAAAGTCTAACGAATTATGTTGCCTCATAGGATGAAAAACTAACAATTAATTGACTCAAAACATAACCTATTTTATTGGATTACCAAATGGGAATAAGACCCATTAGTGCTAAAAATAAAAATAATATTCCTTGTAGGGGAAATCAAGCTTTTGGGTGGTGAGCATAAGGACATGGATTCTAAACTATTGAAGCATAAAATAATGATGGAAAATGCAAGCATTATGAAGACAAGGATTTATCCACGTTAATAGGTTTATGTGATTCTTTACAGCATGATGACATCAGAGATCCTAAAGGTGAGCCCTCTCTAAATGAGCAAAATGGCCTTCCACATCCAACAAAAGCTTCTCTAGCTCCATGAGCTTATGCAAAAGGTAATACTTTGCTTCCTATCTATCAAGGATAAGCTTTCTTAGTAAAAGCTTAACATGCCAATAAAGATCAACGATATTGAGATAGTGGTTCTTCTTTCCCCTAAAGTTTCTGGTGTCTAGAATCCATGTAGCTACACCATCCAAAATTCCAAATATAACATGTTATGCATTTCTTGGCACACCTATGCTTCAAATTCATTTATTTTTTAACTGGATTTTAGGAGAATTATGGACCGGTTAATGAAAAGATGAATATTCAACTCAAAAACGTGGTCAAGAACCACTAAAGTTGCTACAACCACCACTCTCTTTACAACAACAGACACACTCACATTATCTAGTCATTTTTACTAGGTGGAGGTGAAAACTAGTGGACTTTAGAACGCACACCACAGATGGATGTAGAGTGTAGAAACCAAAGGAGAAGGAGAAACTATCCCACATGGGAAAGTGCAAGATAGAATGGAATAGGGTGAGGCCCTTCTCATTAGAAAGAACCTACGAGGGAAAGAGAAATGCAAGAAAAGAGAGTAGAAATGAGAGAAACCCAAACGAAGAGATCCAATCGAAAATCATGGAGGCTAGAGGAAATAACCTACATGGTAGGTACCCAAGTGAAATAGAAACCCAATGAACATATCATTGTTGTGGGGAAAAATGCCTATGCAGGACGATCCTATCCACCTAAGGTGTGACAGTGCCTTAGCAACAAACGAATACAGCTATCATGATTTCTTCCTTTATGAAATGTGAAAGAGGGGAGATTGGTAGACTTACCGTTGTCTTCTGGTTGTCCCTCGATCTAGATCCTCTTCTCTTTGTGTGTCCACAGCTACTTGTCTCCTCGCTTGCTCAAGAGAACAGCTACTTGAATCCCACGAGATCACAAGAGAACATCTACCTATGACAAGAGAACAGCTACTTGCGACAAGAGAAGAACACAACACAAAGGCAAATATACATATTCATAAATGATTCAGGATTAGAAGTAAATCAAATACACTAATGCAATCATACAAAATACACCAGCATATAGGAAAGAATCAAGATAGCTTTATTGATAAGTAACAGGGTTCAGGAAGAGATACAACCCATAGGGCTCCAATCCAGCATCTCCTTCCTAGCAGAATGGAATTCCTTCTTCAGCTCCCTTCAAAGCATTAAGCACCCAATGTTTCCAGCCACAAACCAACAGCAATTCTTTGCAATCACAAAATTCCAGCCTCCTCCTCCCATGGAGGAGAGATCTATATATAGATCTTTTGGAGAAAGGATGAGTCAGCTTGAGGCTGGTATGAAGCTGACTAGTGTCCTCTCCCTCTCTCAGTTCTTGAGTCTACTTGGAGGTTCTTGCCTCTACTTGGAGATTTGGAACCTCTTACTCATCACCAGTCGAATTCCTTGATGCAAGTGTCATTTTGGAAGCTTCATGGGCATTGACACATTGAGGAATCAGCCTGCCACTTGTCCAATTACGCTCAGTGCAGGTAGCCTTTGTTGGAGTTGACATTCAACGCAGGTAGACAGTGGAGTAGTTGACATTCAGCGCAGATGCTCAGTGGAGCAGTTGACATGATCCAGAATTGGCTTGTTTTTTAGTCTTTTCAGGTGGAGAACTTCTGTGAATTGCTGTGGTTAGATGGCCTTGTTCCTCTAGGGGTAGGAACAACATGTTTAGGGACTTTGGATCCCTTAGATTATGGACATTTCATGCTCAATGCTGTAAGGCACAAAAATGTCTATAACAGTTGCCCCCTAAAGTATGAGGCCATTTATCGGGTGAAATGCTTTATCCAGGAGGGTCCGAAGTTCATCCATCTGCTGGGAGGAGACCTGTAATAAAATACAATACAATACATTATGATTCATACTGCTTTCATGATCTAGTTGAGGCAGGCATTCCCATGCTTAGCTTTATAAATTCATTTTTGTACATAGAACAGACGATCGTCTGATGGTAGACTGATAATTTTGGCGAAATTATCATCCTTTGAGTAGGATGATCATCTGCTGTAATGATGTACATGTCAAATGTCTTCATTTTTCATGAATATATATCGCAGCTCGGATGGATGAAACTAGATCCGGGGTCTTCAAACTCGTTCGATCTTCACTCTAAGTACAAGTCGATCCATGTGATAATTGCGCTGAAGTAGAACATGGAAAGACATCGCTTGATTACCAGTCAATGATGTAAACCGTTAACAAGCGCGAGAGGAATCACCGATAATGATAATGACCCTCAAGGTACTGCAGTACAATTCAAGTGGTGTGAATAAAGGACTTGGCGTCGAACACCACGCAAAATCTTCTGGTCGAAGGTCATTGATGTATACCTATCGTCGGAAGTGAGAAACTTGCCATTGAGGCATGCAAGCTTCAAAGTACTGAAGGGGTTGTTCCTAGATCAACTTCTTGGATAATGAGCTGATGTCGACAAGAAGCGATCCGTCAAAGGAGGGCCTTGATGAATCCCACATCAGTGACACGGAACGGAGCTAATGATTTTAATGGAGGTGAAAACGATCTGTGACATATGATTCAGGGTGGCGGTCATGAATGGATGAAGGATAATGTATGGCAGTGGATGGGACCCGGTTGACTCTTTCTGAACGACTTCTCTTGAACATATGGTGACACTGATGTGATGGATCGGTAGCATTACCCCAAATATGGATGGTATGGCGAGACCATGGTGATGTGACCGGTGAATGAAACAACCCAACCCGATTGTGGTATGGAGGAAAAGTGTCATGTTCAAGAGCGACCTGCTACCATCAAAGTTTTCTTGATCTTTCCCAATTTTTCCCCAGTCATTGCTGACCAGTACCTCTTTATTTTTGTCAAGCTTGAGGAGGATAACATATGCTTGTTCTATAACGTGCCCTTCGGGCAAGCCCATCGCTATGTTTTAACGAGCCTAGCGATAGTGAAACTCGTTCTCGTCTAAAGACAAGTTTGTCGCTATTTAATAATTTTAACGAGTCTAACGACAAGGATAACTCGGTCCTTTTCATTTTTAGAGAGTCTGAAAAGGTACATAAAGTTAACTCCAAAATTCCTTTTTCGTCATCTAATCCCTTAAGTCCGAAAAAGTATAAAACAATACAGAAGGGATGAGTTTTCGATAATTTTAACGAGCCGAATAAAACAAGCACTCGACCTTTTTGTGCAATAATCCCTCAGGTCCAAAAAGATTAAAATCTAGAGGAGGGATAGCTCTTCCTGTCGCTTTAACGAGCTGGAAGGCCAAAACTCGGCAATCTTTTCATATTTTACGAGTCAGTTGAAAAGAGCTTAAAGAAGACTCGTCTTTTGAGGAACGAGTGATAAACAGGGTTAGCAGCAGATTCCAGGTACAGGTTGGAATTTTCCAATCACGGCAGTGTCACAAGGATGGCTAGGTGAAATCACTCTTCGCAGCTGTTCCTCAAAATGGGTAAACAATCATATGGAGGTGAACGATCGGCCAAATGAAAAGTGGAGGTGACGGTGCAAACACGACCAAGGCTTTAATGGCTGATAAGGTTACATTCACAGTGGTTATTTACCGGGATAGTTCATTTTTTGACGAGCTTAAATGCGGGTGGAAACATTTGCTCGATATTATGTTTATTTTTTAACGAGCATGAACTATGTGCTAAAACTGCTCGGATCTTGTGTTTATTTTTTAACGAGCATGAACTTTATGCTAAAACTGCTCGAAGATAAGTTTGCATGCCCCCAGCATAATAACGCAAATCGAGGTGCATGCACCCCAAGCTTCATTGCATTCAACTTGGTGGTTGGAATGAAGGTTTACCTTTGAGATTTGGAAAGGGGATTGTTTTCATTTTTTAATGAGGTTGACACAATAAAAGAACTATCCTCATGACTCCTTGTTTCATTTTTTAACGAGGTCGACACAGGGTAAGAACCGTCCTCGGAGTCCAAATCCATTAGATGTAGAAGGTTTCATATTCCACTGTGGCCATTTCCACCAAATTACTCGGAGGCGGTAAGGCAAAAGTACCCATTAAGGTAGGGTCTTTTAGGAGACCTACTCCGATATTTTGGAGCGAATGATTACTTCCATGGATCATTGGAATGCTTCCCGTAACTTGAGAACCATTGGGGAGGAAGTTTTGCTGATCGACGATTGTAATCTTTCCTTGAAAGGGAAATGCAATCTTTCTGAAATAGGTCGATACAACAGCTGCCATGGCATATATCCATGGTCTTCCCAATAGGATGTTGTAATCAAGGTTTCCATCGATTACATCAACATCAATTTCTACTGTTTTCCCTCCTAGTTCAACTTTCAAGTTATTTAGATTACCATATGGGGTATATGTCCGTCCATCAAATGCTTTTAATGTCGTCGAAGATTGCGACAAGGGTGGTGAGCCTAAATTTTTCCAGCAACTCATCGACATAAGACATGTAGATGCCCCCTCATCAATAATTGTTCGTTGAACAGTTTTGTTGAGGGCTTTCACTTGAATAAGGAAAGCTAGCTGAGCTGGTAACTGAGGGTCATATCCTTTATGATCAAAGGCCACAAGATTGGAATCCATTGGGTGAATCCCACCTGTTGCTGATAACAAAGCTTGCTCTTGGGAGGGGCAATTTTGCGGTACCTCAAGTTTCGGCATAGCGGACGACGATTGGGCCAGGTCCTCTATCTGTGCTATTTTCGCACAAGGATTAAATGTCGATTTTTGTACTGCTCCCTTTTGCGACTTTATCATTGGCTCAGGAACGATGGTTGGCACAACTTCGGTCAAAGTTGTTATCGAACTACTAGGTTGTTCATTAGCCTTGTTGTTCGACAGCTTTGGATTCCTGTAATCTTTATTCCTCGTCAAAGCATCATTTTGCTGCTTTGACACAGACAACATAAGCACTTGGGATCGGAAAGCATTTTGATTAGCAACCAGTTCAGTTCCCGAGCTTGGAAACGGATCAGTCAACATAGCTAAGGTTTTCGAACTCTTAAAGAATCTTTTAAGCTCAGCTTTGTATGGACAATCTGCTGTCCAATGATCCTCATCGCATATATGACACCCTGTAGGGGGTTTCATTTTTCTCCCTTTCTTTTTCTTCTTGCCCCCTGGTTGTTTCAGTTGTTTGCCCTTGTCGTCTGACACGGCACTTACTTCCGAGGCAAGAAGTTCCTCATTTGCATTTTGACATGAAATCTTACGGGCCTTTTTAGATATAGCCTTTTTCGATTTCATGTCTGTTGCGCCAATCACGCCATCGCCGGCATGAGAGTTATTGTTTGATTTAGGAGGAGGAGGAATTGAGAATTCTGGTCTAGGGGCATCAGGTATTTTGTCGTAGAGCGTGCCGGACTGAGTGTAAACCAAGTCCAGATATTGCGCACGAGCGATGACTTGCTCTTCCGTTACGACTCCCCCCTTTGCCACATCTTCCGTGATGGCAGGAAGTAATGACTTGATAAACCATTCAGCTAAAAGCTGATCGGGAACATACGTTTTTACCATTCTACGACGACGTCGCCACTCATGTATATGATCAGATATGTGGGTGGTGGTTGTCTGTTTGAAGTTGGTAAGGAGTTCTGTTCCCGTTTCATACCTTATCGGTAATTGAAAATGGGTTAAAAAGGTTGTGGCTAAGGTACTGAAGTTGTCGAACGAAGCTCTAGGCAATTCAATGTACCATTTTGCCGCTGGACCCGTTAATGTCCTCTGAAAGAGGCGAAGTCTTATCGAATCATCATTCAGGGTGTTTGATGAACACCATAGATGGAATGTCATCACATGATTCGACGGATCTTCACCCGGATTTCCATTAAATTTAGGAATATCTGACGGAAGTTTATGCGGAATCGCTGGCCACCAAGGGGCATAAGCAATTGGATCATTCGTCAGCCGGTTTAGATCTGGTAATTCTAGAGTTGCTACAAAGGGCAACTATTGATTCAGGTTAGGCGAAACATACCCAGGATAAGATGCAATCGCCTGAGCAGTGGGTCTTTGCATACCAGCATAATGCTGGCAACTTTGACAAGGTTGATGGGCATAACCACTATAATATGGTTGCCCATTACTTACAAAGACTTGTTGCTCAGGTCCTTGATATGATTGCTGGAATGGGGGTTGATGAGTTTGAACCAGCTCTGGTTGTTGGACCATTTGCTGTTGTCCAATACTGGATGATTGACCAAGATGAGGAGTCATAGTACTTGTTTGAGCCTGAGTCGCTCCAGTTAAGGAGGCACTAACCGGAGGTTGTGATTGAGTTGTCGAGACAAGAGGCTGTTGTATGGCAACCTGAGAAACTTGGGGTTGACATACAACAGGTAGCGCTTGTATTTGCGACGCAATCACCATACCAGGTATAGTGGCAACATTCGACACAGGGTGGACTGGTTGCATTGAATATGCAACCCTTGGTTGCTGAGGCAGTATCGGTACCCATCTGCTGGATGTAATTCCAGTTTGACCTGAACTTTGTTGTAAACTCCCATATGGTTGTTCTCTGGGGGGGAACAATGAAAAGGCATACTGCCCTCCCTATGGTGGCAATCCAGTACTTAAAGGGTAGATTGGCCTTTGAAGACACAATGGATCAATTTGTTGAGTTTCAACATAAGAAATACCAGATGATAATCCGGATGAAGAAATAGGAACTAACCATGTCGTCGAAACAGTCTCTGGTTGGACTCCAGCTTGTTGTTGACAATTTGCCGGGACAGATGGTATACCAGCGAAGATTGTTGGAGTAGCAGTAGGAGGCTCTGCCGCTGCTGTGTCGGATGACACAGTCCTGGATGTCGACGGTTGTTCAGACATATTTAGTCTATCCAAAAGATTTTCTAGCGATTCTACAAGAAATTACGGTGAAAAGCGACTAACTTCGAAGATCAATGAGGGAATGGTGATGATTATTCCATTTAAAATAAATTTTAACGACGCTTGGACACAACTTGCTTTTTCAATTTTAAAGAGTCGAGAAAACTAAAGATGACTCTAGTCTCCTTCGATGTTTTAACGAGCCCGAAGTGACAAATGCTCGGATGGACTTTTTCTGTTATAGAGTCTGAAAAAGGCCAAAAGAAACTGCTCTGGAGATCTAGGCTGAGGGTGTGCCAAACTTTTCGCAAAACCGCAGAATACTTTTTAAGGTACGGGCGGTCGATCTTTGTGAATGCTGTGTTCACTGCGTTGCGATCAGTAGGGCGGCCGACACGGCTTCCTAAGGATAAAGGATATATGCCTATAGGGGTCTCCCAATATATACACGATGGTACGTGGGAGCACAATCCGTACTAGCGCTATCGTCCCTCAGGAGGAATCACCCACCTTCCACGAGATCGACAGTCACTAGGCTTAACGACGCCGGAACACGTCTCTAGCCTAGACCTCTATGTTGTGCGTTATGTTGCAAAGCGTTGTTAGGTTCATTTAGTTTATTTTAAGTTGATCTTTTTTAGAAGTTTGCCTTTCAGGATCACCACGAGATGTATGGTACAATTCCTAAATGCAGTCTAAGATGATAAGCAAGCTTTATTATCTTTTCAACTTTGAAAATCCTAGCTACTAAGGGAAAAGAAAGACACTATCTTTTCTCAAAGAGAAATCAGCACACTCTAATGCACTTTCCCTAAATCCAACATGCAAACTATCAAATGCAAAATGCACAATGCAGGTGTTTGTTTTCCACTTTCTTAGTATAAATGCCTACAAAGAAAGCTTTTTGCACAACTTTGAATTTGCTTTTAAAATGATCAATACAAACAAGTTCACTTTTTTCGAAATCAGAGAAGGTAGAAGAGATTACACTACTTAACGATTTTCGAAATAAAGACTTGTTTTGACGCTTCAAAAGAGACAAATTCAAACCAATAAGCAAAAGTAAATCTATAATCAATCTGCAAACAGCCAATGAACTCTCTTCTAAGATCTCAATCAGTTAGATCTGAATTAAAGGCTACAGGATGACTACTTTACTCATGCAAAGGAAAGCTGTAAATGACGCCACAAACACATAAAAACATTCACAGTCTTTTTGTACAAAAGGAGGCGGAATCTAAGCAAGGAAAAGACGTTATCTGACTGGTACCTATGCTGGTTAAAGGCTGCAAAAAACAGAGATCAGAACAGGGCAACAGACAGCAGAGAACCCCAGCTGCACAAGGCTAAACTGGTTTAGCGCAAGTCCAACACTGTGGAGTTGACATTCAGCGCAGGTAGCCTTCACGGGACCTGCGTTGAAATGCAGACTGCCTTCACAGTGCCTGCGCTGAAAGAGAAACTCTCGTTTCCCTTGGTTTCTGGGTCACAAAATGCTCAAAAATCAACTGTTTCAGGCCAAATCAGAAACACAAGCAAGGTATAAACAGAGGGATGCTTTGAGAGGGTACTAAAGACTATCACAAGGATCATCAAATCATTTGTGGATCTAGTTTAGATCATAGACAAGTCCAACAACTGGATCAAAGCAGCAACTTTCTACTTTGCATCCGGGAAAGATGCAGTTCGATAGTTGCTGTCAAGTCTATGAAGTAAACAAATGATGGAAACACAAATGAAATGAATAAACAAATTCTTCCCCAGTATGGTCGCCAATTTGTTGTGGGGAAAAATTCCTATGCAGGACGATCCTATCCACCTAAGGTGTGACAGCGCCTTAGCAACAAACGAATACAGCTATCATGATTTCTTCCTTTATGAAATGTGAAAGAGGGGAGATTGGGAGACTTACCGTTGTCTTCCAGTTGTCCCTCGATCTAGATCCTCTTCTCTTTGTGTGTCCACAGCTACTTGTCTCCTCGCTTGCTCAAGAGAACAACTACTTGAATCCCACGAGATCACAAGAGAACAACTACCTGTGACAAGAGAACAACTACTTGCGACAAGAGAAGAACACAACACAAAGGCAAATATACATATTCATAAATGATTTAGGATTGGAAGTAAATCAAATACACTAATGCAATCATACAAAATACACCAGCATATAGGAAAGAATCAAGATAGCTTTATTGATAAGTAACAGGGTTCAGGAAGAGATACAACCCATAGGGCTACAATCTAGTGTCTCCTTCCCAGCAGAATGGAATTCCTTCTTCAGCTCCCTTCAAAGCATTAAGCACCCAATGTTTCCAGCCACAAACCAACAACAATTCTTTGCAATCACAAAATTCCAGCCTCCTCTTCCCATGGAGGAGAGATCTATATATAGATCTTTTGGAGAAAGGATGAGTCAGCTTGAGGCTGGTATGAAGCTGACTAGTGTCCTCTACCTCTCTCAGTTCTTGAGTCCACTTGGAGGTTCTTGCTTCTACTTGGAGATTTGGAACCTCTTACTCATCACCAGTCGAATTCCTTGATGCAAGTGTCATTTTGGAAGCTTCCTGGGCATTCACACATTGAGGAATCAGCCTGCCACTTGTCCAATTACGCTCAGCACAGGTAGCCTTTGTTGGAGTTGACATTCAATGCAGGTAGACAGTGGAGCAGTTGACATTCAGCGCAGATGCTCAGTGGAGTAGTTGACATGATCCAGAATTGGCTTGTTTTTGAGTCTTTTCAGGTGGAGAACTTCTGTGAATTGCTGTGGTTAGATGGCCTTGTTCCTCTAGGGGTAGGAACAACATGTTTAGGGACTTTGGATCCCTTAGATTATGGACATTTCATGCTCAATGCTGTAAGGCACAAAAATGTCTATAACAATCATGAGAAGGTGGTTGTATAGAATTCTCTAGAGACTCCAAAATGTGGGAGATAAATAGGGGAGGTGGCACCAGGCTGCAACATATCTCGCACTTCATATATTATGTGCAAGTAGCGTCACCCCCATCAAGAAAGTAATATTTATGGGAGACTCTCCTAGTCCCATAAATGCTTACATATAGAGTAGGGGTTATTTTAACTTTTGGTTTCTAATCTATCTGTTATTTTGTTTCCATGCCTATGGATGTGAGAAGAAATAACTATAGGCACCTAGTGGAGAAGTGAAGCTATACATGAAAAGAATTTCTAAAGCCTCGAACTGTGGGAAATATGAAGCAATAGAAGAAATTTCAGCCTAAAAATGTACATGAAAATTTCTTGTAATTTCCATGTCATAATATGTAAACCAATCAAAATCCTTTAAATCTAAAAAGAGATACATGTGAATATTTTAGAGAGAAACAAAAAAAACTACTTTTTTTAATTGTATTTTTGGTTTATCTCCTAATAGGTTTACTCAAATTCCAAGTGTAGGCACTTGTTGTATGCATAATTAAATTCCACATCCAACTTTTACCCACTATGCATACTTTTGAGAAGACCCACATTGATAAAAATTGAAGATACATTAAAAAAGTGTTCTGAACATGTTTTTTTAATGTATCTTTTACTTTTATCAATGTGGGTTTTCCTACAAGTAGGTATAACAAGTGCTTCTTGGATGAAATTTAATTCCACATACAATGAGTGCACACACTTGAAATTTGAGTAAACATATAAAGATATAAGCCAAACATACAATAAAAATGTAGTTTCCCTTCTTCCTTTTTAACTCATATTTTGTTTTCTTAATTGTTATTTTATTATTTTTCCTTAGGATGCCACTTTTATGCAGAAATTTTCTCTAATGGAATGAATATCCATTTAGTAGCCTTATAAACAAGGAAATAACGAGGCAAGAGTCCTCTTCAATGCAAAGTTTGGTGAGATTCCTCAAGAGTGCTTCCTTGAGCCCAAATTTAAGAGTAAATGGCTTACAAACATTATTTTTGTTGAAGCCCATGTAGCCTATATAAGCACATATGATAAGCTCATAACTAGCAATTGCACATAATCTCCTTGTTATTATTAACACTTATTAAGAATTATGTATACTTTGGAATAACCTATGACCTTTAGTGTGACTTATAATGAAACCATACATCTATGGCCATATGGTTTTGATAATTTTTCCATAAGAAGACTTGGGTGTTGTTAGGATTAGAGTTTTCCAGGATTATTAGCTACTTGTGACATGAGCAGGGACAATAGTGGATCACCCAAGTCACTACAAGTCTAATAAATCTTTACATTAAGTAATTTTAGCTACTTCTCATTGCAAAATATGTTGTATCAACGAGTCCTAAGGAACATCATGACAAAGTAATGGAAGATACCCTAAAAATTGAATGGCCACATGATTATATTTTAAAGGAAAAACTTATTATATTGAAATCAGAGACTATGACTCATGATATTGAGACAAATAAAATAGTTTTACCACTCAGATATCAGATATCATTGTTGTCTTTCAATAATGCATAAGAAATTCTTCACAAGATTCACATTAGAGGATTTGAAATTATATTCATAGAATTCTATGTGTATTAGGAAGTGAAAATTTGCATCATGAAACTAATTAATGTAAAAGTATTATCCCTGCCAAAGGCTGAGGACCATTCATTTCTGCACTAGGAATTTGGATACAGACAAACATTTGGGATACTATTCATTGGAAGTTTTTTCATTCCCGTGGTGCACATTTGGTTGTGAAATGTCAATTCCAACTTTGAGAAGAATGGGAGATGAATGAGTAGACCACATTTTCACTTCAAATATTTGCTTGAATATAAACTGACAACAAGTTATCTATAAAGATGTATGTTTAAAATGTTGAATTGTTAGTAGATTAATTTACGTGAGAGACCTGGTTCATAAATCATTTGGAAAAGAGATAAATATAGAAATACATGCATAAGAGAAGTTGGCTTGAGGTGCAAGAGAAGAGAAGATAAGTAGTTCTAAAGGAGTAGAGACATAGTATAGAACAAACGAAAAGAGAAGAAACAATATAGAATTACAGACTCAGTAAGGAAAAAAAATAAAACTTTCATGTATTAGGAGTTTGGTGTCTCCTTTCAGATAGTAGCGTAAAAAATAATAGGTTGGAGCCTATGAGAATAGGGAGTGGGTTCCTGTCTTTATATCACAAAAAAACTGTGGTTTTCTCCCTTTATGGGTTTCCACTTATATCTGGTGTCGACATCTATTACTTGTGTTTGTCGTTGAATTTTTGGTTAATTGTTGAACACCTACGTAAGTCCTCTAATTGTTAAAGAAAAGTTTAAAATGAAGTTAAGATAATTTGAAATTGTTCATTTAAAATACACAATTACTAACTCACCCCTCCTCTTAGTAATTTCTTAGTTTCCAACAATTGGTATTAGAGTGAGTTCCTTCTATAATAGCCTAATGGATAGAAGGAAGATCTAGTTCATAAGAATGGCTACTTAGGAAGGGTCTTCAACAAGTAAATATCTTTTGTTATTGGTACTAACTATACCAATCAGAAAGTAAGAATGAGGACATATATAATTTCTCTTGGAGTAGTCTGGGATGCAGTGGAGAATGGCTATGAAGAGCCACGTGTAATAGCTAACAAATATGACAAACTTAAATATCCATTCAATTCCAAAGCCATGAATGTGATCCTTAGTGGGATAGTTGAGTCGTAATTTGTAAATATAATGCATTGTAAGACTCCTAAATGTGGGAAAAAATAAAAATCATTCATGAAGGAAATGGTAAAGTGAAATTGGCCAAATTACAAATTTACATACTGTAGCTTGAGACCTTTAGAATGAACGATGATGAAGACATAACTAAGACATTTCTTCATGTTGATGAAATTTCTAATGTCATGAAGGGTTTGGGTGAAAAAAATAAGGAGTGTACAATAGTCCAAAAAAGTGTTGAAATCACTCCCTTCGATGTTTAGTCCTAAAGTATCAGCGATTGACAAAATGTCTAACTTTGAAACACTAACAATGGATGAATTTCTTGGTTCCATAACAATATATGAAATGCGAATTACAAAAGAAAAGTATACGTCAAGATATGTAGCATCTAAAGCAAATAATAAATCAAAAGAGGACCAAGAAGGCTTAAGTTTAGGCTTAGATGAAAAAGAAGCAAAATTTGTGAGAATACTGATGAGCCTCAGTATTGCAATAAGAATGCTGCAACTCCCAAGGCTACAAACTTTAATTATCGACCTAGGGTTCATACAAACTTAAGAGGTATCAACACTATATGTGCGGCATAAAATTTGTCCTTCATTTCCTATCATGATGTAATGGAGTGCATGTAATGAAATCAAACCCTAACTAGTTGCAGAAATGAAAATGCTCGAAATGGAAACCTTAACCTATTGCAAGAAAAAAATACAAGGAAAACTATTCTAGCTACATAAAGTAAAGGTAATTAAATAAATATAAATCATTACATTTCAAATATTTTAGATCCATTGACAGATTTCATGGGTTGTGGCAATCAAGAAAATCATTACTGTATTATCCAATTCATAAATGTGTCCATTAACCCAGTTCACTAAGATGTTTTGCATGGGTAAAAATGCAAGTCCTAAGTGGTGTTTATTCCTCCTCAACCATTTATTTAGAGCCTAGGCGTAAATATTCAACCCTAAGGGACACAAACCAACCTTTTTGAGAAAATTTGGGCAAGTATATAGATGTTGGAAGAGTGCTACAAGAATCTGCTACAGGAAACAAGTTTGCTACATGAAGATATAATTCACCTAATGACAAAGAAAATCAAATCCAAATTTGATGGGAATTTTTTTTTTATTGATTAAGATGTCTTAGGTCTCCATTACAAGCGGAATCACTCAAAAATACCCCTATTAACACATGCTAAAAAATAGCAAAAAATTAATAGTCTAAAATCTAGACATTCGAGAAGTAGTGAGCTAATTAATCTATCAAATGCATAAACTAATCAAGTGAGAATGAAATGGGGTAAATTTTGTTATTATATGGAAATATTCTATGATCTAATGCAAGTGTAATAAACTATATTTAAACTAGTTAGCATGTTCTAAAAAATAGCATAAATTTACTACTATTTGCCACAAGGGACTTCCAAAAATTTAGATTTGGGAATAAGGAAACTAATCAAAGTAGCTCAATGATTACTATGGCCTTGCAAAGTTGTTCAAAGGATGAAATCACGCTTTTTATCCTTAAAAAAAACTTACTTCAACCATTTAACCCAATCCTACAACAAGAAATCATCAATACTAAATGGAGAAATAGAAAACGACAAGAACAAGAGATGCATGTGAATAAGAAGTGAAAGGAAGAAATGTAAATGATACAAAAGGGCTCTGAGGCTCCTGGGATGGCCAAGCCCAAGGAAACTTAGATTCCTGTGAAAGATACCAATATTGAGAAGTTGAAAATGGCACCGATCTTCATTATTTTCATCAATACAATCACATCCCTGCAAGAAATGAAAGTGGAGCTACAAAAGTACGAGTTCTCTCCATAAGAAGACTAAGAAAAATCAACCCCTATAGGAACATTTGACTTGGTACTTATATAAAATGATTAGGAAGCATTCTCCATGAAAGGAGGAATTTTTTCAATCCAAAATCCCTAATATCGTGGATTTGCTTCCCAACACTAGGAACCTACATTAAATGAAAAGGAAAACATTCCTAGGTTTTCTCAGTCATTGGAGCTCCATAATCTGTGCAATAATTTTAGAATATCTTGTTGATTTATTATCCAATACTGATCCTCATGTAGTAGGGATAAAGTCCCTAAATTATCTCTTCCTCCAAATGTCCATAATCTTCCCAATATTCTCGCAGTATTCTACAAAAATAAATAATATTAGGCACAAACATGCAATTATCCATAAACCTTCCTAATAAACATATTAAAGCTAAAAAACAATTATTATGTGTACAAGGAGAGGTTTAATATATCCTTCATGTGCCTAATAAAGGTTTGATAGCCCTTAATTTATGTTTAATTTGGAGGCCCATCATACCCGCTTCCTGAAACTATTGCTCATCCTTTGAGCAACTTATTCATCTTGATCGCCTTATTGTTCTTCATGAATGTTGACATGTTTCATGCTCTGTTTTATAGTCTATTTGATGCTCTTTTTTCTTCTCTTCTTGCTACTGCATTTTTCTATCTTAGTTTCCCAAGGAAACCCTACTATAGGTTGAGGCTGCTTCTTTCCCTTAGGTGGTCCTTCAACTCTAAGGAGTTGCACACAACCTGAATCCAGTAGAAACTAAATTTTCCATGCAAAGTGGTGGTGGTTCCACCATTTATTGCTTTCTTTCTTATTTCTTCTATTTTTCATCTTTTCCATTATTTTTTCTCTTCTTTTTACAACTTTTCTCAATCTTTTTATTGCATGCAAAATAAACTCAAAGTGCTTTGAGTCAACTGGGTTGGCCCTCACCTACCCCTTCACACTCCTTGTCTTCCATCATGACTAAATTGTTACATCCTACTTTCTCAAGTCTTTTTCACTTTTGTCTTGTCCTCTCCCCCATGTGCGGATGTCTTGGTGGAAAAGTGAAGTTAATTGTTGGATAAGGCTGAGGTTGCTCTGCTACTAATTTTGGCTATAAAAATATTTTCCTTCATACACTTGTAATGTTTTTCAAGCTAAAATAAGTTCGTAAGAAATGTTTAATGGATTGCATACCTAAGCCTTACCCTTGAAGTGTTTTTTCAAGTGATATTGAGGTTGTTGATATGAATGTTGAATTTTCCTTTGGTGGTCCTGAAGTTGATGCTAGTGATCTTGAAGTCGCATGTGATACTCTTCTGGAGGTCCTATTACTGATATCCTTGAATATGAAGGTCTCCTAGGATTTTTTCTTGTTGTTGCTACCGCTTCACATCCTTGGCTAAAAATTTTCTACTCAGCTTCATAACATGATGATTTCAGAGGTGTTGACTTCCTTTCTTTATTGATGCATAGGTCTTCATAGCATGATTCTTTTTCTCAATGATGTAGCATTTTTGTGTGCAGGCCAATTTATGGTGTTCAATCTGTTTCTTTTGGAGTTCATGGATGCCAACCCACATTCTAAACCTTTGTCTTCCAGTTACTGTTAGCAACTTGTCTTAGTCAAATCCGACCTTCTTGGAGTGTTGGGCTTGGACATGGGTGATGTTCACCTTCCCCACACTTTTCACACCTGTCACACACCCTTCCAACACTTCATGTCACCATTTGTTTCGTCCAAAACCCCTCAGCCAGCTTCTTGTAGCAATTCAGGACATCCTGTAGCAGTACAAAGAATACTGTAGTAACATTGTGTAGCAAACCTGTATCATACATGTTTTGCCCATATCTCCCAAATTCTATACTGGATTGACCTGAAATTTTCTGAGCATGTTCCCATCATCTATATGCACCTCCCCATAAAACAATCTTGGCCAATGGATGCACGAATATCGAGAAAAATTAAAAATGGTTGTAGGTGATGGGGGACTATTTCTCGAAACTTGTGCACTGGAATTTTCTGAAATTTCTTAGGCATGTTACCATCATCCATATGCATCTCCCCATGAAACATCTTGGCAAATGGATGCACGAATATCAAAAAAATTTAAAAATGGCTATAGGTGATGGAGGTCAATTTCTCGAAAAGTGTGCACCCAAATTTATTCAAATTTCTTGGGCATCTTACTATCATCCATATGCGTCTCCCACTAAAACATCTTGGAAAATGAATGAACTATTTTCAATATATGCCAAAAACAATTTTCTTCTCTGAGTATATTTACTTCCTGTAGCAAAACAGAGCCTTCCTGTAGAATTTTAGGAAACTAAGAAAAATTAGTGTTAAAATCTTGGGAAGGATGACTGGATTGTGGCAATAGATGAGGGTTATGGATTGGCATGGCCTTGGTCATTCATTAGCATTTGAGAAAAGGAGGAGAATGTCCAAGTTTGACTTCCTTTGACTAGGCTTTTAATCAACCTTTCTTTTGGTGGCTAACGTTTTTTTGTTGCTTGCAGAGCTTGGAGAGTGCATGCATCCATGAGAGAAATATACGTGGAAAATTTATTTTTATTCTTTTTTTCCTTTTCTTCTTTTAGGCCTACTAGCTGCCTCAATGATGTTTTCAACTAGTAGGTACTCCTAGGTACCTCAAAGGAGGTTTTCACCTAGGGCCTTTTCTTTTTCTCTTTTTTCCCAACCCATTGACCACCTCATGGAATTTTTCAATCAATGAGCGAACCTCAGGCACCTCAAGGGAGGTTTTCACCTTAGATTTTATTTTTTTCTCTTATTTTTCTTTTTTATTTTTTTTCTATCCTACTCTACTTGAAAAAAACAATCTCTTCCAAGTATAAGAATAATTCCAATGGAGCAATGTGCACATCATGATGACAGATAAACTGATGTGTAGACTTGAAATATATGCTTTGACATGTACATGAATTTTAGAGAAAAAATGCTTTCATTGAGATAATATCTGGAATTATTGAAGAAGAGTGTGTGGCTACAAATTACCAATTTCATGGAACCATATTTCAATCTAGTTTGGATATCCCTGGTCCACTTGTTGATTTGGATAATCTTGGATGTCTTTTTCTTCCATGAAGTTCAGATTTGCTTCTTTTTGTTGATTATTCTATTGAACAAATGGAGGATCTAATGGTAAACATGAGGGAACTTTCTCAATCTCTAATTTTGATGTCTGCTCTTCATCAAGTTTAGCCCATGATTCTTTGGTCTTCTCATTTGAATCTTCTTTTTCTAAATATTCACCTTCAATGACATCAAGAGAATCATTTTTTTGACAATTCTCTTGTTGATCTAAGATGAATATGTTAGGAAAACAACTCACAAAAATATAGAAAAGATAGATCAATGCCTTAGAATTCAGCTTATTCGAGGGGGGAACCTCCTTTACATTACACAAATGAACAATTCTTGGATGATACAAAAGACTAAACCTCCCTTCTATATATAGGAGTATAAGGGGTCATAATATAATCAAGTCAAAATAATAGTAATAACATAAGGGCATAATAATAACAATAGTGGGTTTCTATGGGGCACACTAATAACAATATTGGGACAATAGGGCACAATAATAACAACAAGGGATACAATGACAATAGTAATGGGGGAATCACTGGTATTATAGCGACCTAACATGCCCCTCTCCTTCCGAAAAGCATTTTCCTCAATGCTTGAGTAGTTCTGGAAGCTTCTGTATAAAATTCTCATCCTCCGATGTGGAATCTTCAGCAGATAAGTTCTTCCACTTGATGAGATACTATGAAATTGATCGATTTCATAGCTGTTGAGTTCTTGTTTCTGTGACTGCTTCTGGTTTCAATATGGTTTTTCCTTCCTTGTCAAGTTCTCGCAATATTGTTTGAACTTGGAGCTTGTCACCTATAACCTTCTTTAAACATGAAACATCAAAAACTGGGTGCACTAGGGAAGCTGCAGGAAGCTCCAATTTGTATGCCATAGTACCAATCTTTTGCAACACCTTGTACGGACCATAATATTTTGGTGATAATTTATTATCCTTCTTAGCTTTCTTGAGGGACATTTGTTTATATGGTTGTAGCCATAGGACTATCTAGTCACCTACATCAAAACTTCTTTCGCTGCGATGTTGGTCTGCTGCTTGTTTCATTCTATTCTGCGCCAACATGAGGTTATCCTTTAAGAGTTGTATAACTTGTTGTTGATGCTCGATGTGATGTTCCACTACTTGAACCTTAGAATTTTCTCTTAAATATGATGTGATGGATGGTGGATGATATCCATAAAGTGCCATAAATGGGTTCATTTTTGCTACAGTATGGAATGAAGTATTATACCACCATTCAGCCAGAGGCAACCATTTGACCCATTGTGTCTATTTATCAGATACAAAGCAACAAAGATATCCTTCCAAACATTTGTTTACTATCTCAGTTTTCCCATAAAATTGAGGATGATAAGATGAGCTATGAGCTAACTAAGTGCTGAGACATGAAAATAATTATGTCCAAAAATTTCCAGTAAAAATGGGATCTCTATCACTTACAATAATCTTTGGGTTTCCATGTAGCTTTTGAATTGTTTCCAAAAATCCAGTAGAAACTGTACTAGCTTTAAATGGATGCAACAATGCACAAAAGTGTGCATACTTTGTAAGTCTGTCAACTACAACCATGATGACAGTCTTTCCTTCGGACTTGGGTAAACCCGTGATAAAATCCACTGAAAACCTCCTCCCAACGTTGGCTTAGAATGGATAAAGGTTGTAATAGACCCTGAGTCTTAATTGTTTCAACTTTATTTTGTTGGAAAACCAAACATTCTGCCACAAACTTTTGAATATCCAACTTAAGGCCATCCCAAAAAATTCCTTCTTAACCCTGTGCTAAGTTTTTAAAAATCCCGAGTGCCCTCCTAAGGGAGAAATGTGCAATTCCATAATAATATTTTGTTTGAGTTGGGAATTCTTAAATAGGTATAAGTGATCTTTGTACCATAATGAATCATTTTTCCAGCAAAATGTATCAAATGTACTAGGATCTTGTTGTAACTTTTGAATGAGTGCCCACACTTCTTCACCATTTTTCCATTCATCCCTTGCTTTATTTATCCAATTTAGTGGGATAATAGAAATGGCGCACAACAATGCTTCCACATCCTCATCCTTTCTTGAGAGTGCATTTGCCACAACATTTTTCTTCCCTTTTTTGTAGACGATTTCAAAGTCATAACCCAACATCTTTGTGACCCATTTTTGTTTCTCTTCAGAGGATAATCTTTGTTCTAAAAATTATTTAAGATTATCATGATCCATTTTTACCTTGAAGTGTGTCCCCATTAGGTAGGGTCGCCATTTCTTAAGTGCATGTAGTATTGCCAACGTTTCCTTCTCATAAATAGCTTTGTGTAAATACTTTTCTTTGATTGGATGAATTTCGAAAGCAATGGGTCTTTCATCTTGCATTAAAATATCACCAATTCCATTTCCTACAGCATCACATTCCACAATAAAGGTTTTTGTGAAGTCTGATGTAGCTAAGACTAGTGCTTGGTACATTGCCTCTTTAATATGTTCGAAGGCATTTGTTTCTTCTGGAGTCCATGAAAATGCACATTTCTTCAATAATGTTGTTAGAGGTACTGTTATCCTCCCATAATCTTAACAAACTTGCGATAATACGCTGTCAACCCAAAAAATCCTCGCAAATGCTTTATGGATGTGGGGATTTTCCATTCTTTATTGCTTTAATTTTGCTAGGGTCTACCTTAACACCTTCATGAGATACAAGATGACCCAGATATTCCACCTCTTGTACTCCAAAGAAACATTTGGAGCTTTTTTCATATAATTGTTTCTCCTCCAATAGTTTGAGCACCCTGTGAACATGTTCAACATGATCCTTCCAAGACTTGTTGTAGATTAGTATATCATCAAAAAATACTAACACAAATTTTTTGAGGAATGGTTTGAAAATAGAATTCATCAAACCTTGAAATGTAGAACGTGCATTGGTAATGCCAAAAGGCATGACCATAAATTCATAATGACCCTCATGAGTTCTAAATGTTGTTTTCAGAATGTCTTCAGTTGTCATTCAGATTTGATGATATCTTGAAGATCGAATTTGGTGAAGTAAATTGATCCATGTAATTCACCCAATAATTCATCCATGACAGAAATGGAAAATTTATCTTTAATAGTGATCTTGTTGAGCTCCCTATAATCCTGAAACATGCGCCATGATCCATCCTTCTTATGCACCAATACTATTGGAGTAGAGAAAGTACTTTGACTAAGTTGAATTATACCAGCCTCTAGAATTTCTACAACCATACGTTCAATTTCACTCTTTTGGGCATAGGGAGATCTGTACGGCATGATGTTTGGAGGAACAGTTCCTGGACTCAAATGAATAGCATGATCATGATCACGAATAGGTGGGAGGCCTTTGGGAGTCTCAAATACCTTGGAATGATTGTCCAAGACTTTTTTGAGATCTGGAGAAATAGATGATTTCGATGTGGGAACCTCTAGCGAACATAATTGTGCAATTACGCCTCATTGTTCCTTCATTAGAAGCTTTCTCATACTGTTAAAGCTAATTATCTTTCCCAGTTTCCCTGCAATACCCCTTAATTCTACTTCCTTTCCTTCCACACAAAATTTCATGAAAAGTTCTTGAAAATTAAAAGCTATTGTACCCAAGGATTGTAGCCATTGGACTCCTAGTACAACGTCAACACCACCCATTAGTTGGAAAGAATTGGGCTATTCAATACATGTCCTCCCATTGATAGATTGATATTATGGCACTTTCCAGAGTAATTCATGGTTCCTCCACTTGCAACCATCACTTGAAACTTTGGTGTTGGATATAGGAATCAATTCAATTCCTTGGCTATCTTACAATGAATAAAATTATGGGTACTTCCTGAATCAAGCAACATTATTACCTTTTTCTTCTTGATATGTCCTTCTATCTTGACAGTTTGAGGAGTGGTAATTCCAGCCAATGCATTACAAGATATGGTCGGATTCATTTCATCTTTATATATGGTTTGTTCCTAGAGTATATCCTCTTCTTTTGACATTTCTTGTTCATTTTCTTCCTCCTCTTCACAATATATGTAGAATAATTTCTTCTCAGTACACTTATGACCTTTAGTTTATTTGTTATCACAACTATAACAAATCCATTTTTCTCCTTTTTCTTCCAATTGTTTTGGTGTCAACTTGTAGGTTGTGGAAGGCTAGGGGCAACAACACTTCCATCTTTATAGTTGTGAGTGGTAGGCTTCCTGGTTGCCATAATTTTTCTTTCCATTTTTCTTGCTAACATGAATGCCTTCTTGAATGAATTAGGTTCCCAAAGGTGAACCTCATGTTGTATATTATCGCTTAAAGTCCCTATGAACACACCAATCCTATGCTCCCCTGGAATATCTTTTACCCTTATGTTCAATTTTTGGAAGCCCTCAATGTGCTCCATCATTGAACCCTTTTGTTTGAGATTTATCAATTGGATAAAAAAGGTGTTGATTTTTGTATCCTCATAATGTGCTATCATTTCTTCCATAAAAATTACCCAAGTGACAATTTGTTTACGAGAGCAAAGCCATCAATACCATACAAACTGATTTCGTTCCAAATATAAAGTTGCATTATGTACCTTTTGTGTGTTTTGCACATTATGGAGATTGAAAAATTGCTCCATCTATAGTATCCATGTTCCGGGATCCTTTCCATAAAACTTCCTCATATCGATTTTTGGAACATGGTGGGTCTTCAATCCAACATTAGATTCTATGAAATCATGATTAATATTTCTTTTGTTCTCATCATGAGTTTCCTTTACTACCCTTTCACCATTAGTAATCATTTCTTGTAGCAACTTATTCAAATTTATCTTCAATTCTTCCATCTTTGTGTCCATGCCATTCATCTTAACTTCCATGCCATCCATCTTAGCTTTAGTTACCTTTTGTGAGAGTGAAATTTGTTGTACTTGATCTTCTAATTTTGATATATCATGTTGCATTTCTTCCTCTTCTTCATGAGTCATGCTAGAGCTTTCAGGTTTCTTACTAGGTGTTTCCATTTTATTTTTTTGGGGCATCAATTAATGCTAATAATTCTTCACTATTCCCTTTGAATTCTTTCAAACTAATTTTTCAAACCAATCTTATGCAAAATTTTAAAAAAACTACACACCACTTTTTCACTTTGTAAGAGCTCGATATTAAATATGTTTTATATTTGTAATTGCAGATCTCGAATATCTAAAATTGTGTCCTGTAGTATCACTTTGAGTAATCTTTCTAATCCCACGAGTCTGATCAAGATTGGATTCTCCAAGGAATAGTTATGCCAAATCTCCCACGCTGACGTGATTATATCCTAGTTCAGTAGAGCAAATGTGTGCGAAGTGCCACGTGTCACTATTTCAACTTGAGTACCTGAAACTGACATACATAAAACTATAGGTCGACCTCTTTCTGAGACTTCTTACGAAAGTCTAATCTGATGCTCAGAACAAAAGTTATGACGATTTTCCCCAGGTCACCTGTTTGGAATGTAATTCGAGAGTCTGCAAAAACCTTACCTTCCTCAGATCATATCTCCAAAAATATAGCGTGAAAAGCTCTGAAATTTGTACCCAAAGTTCAGCATGATTTTGGCTCAAATGGGGGTTTTTTTTATCATCTGAGATGTTGCAAAAAAAAACTATCGAGAAAATGCCATGATGACCTTTTTGGAGCAGCGAAACCGTAGAATCCAAAGCTCTCATACCAAATGTTAGGAAACCAACTCACAGAAAGATAGAAAAGATAGATCAACGCCTTATAATTCAGCCTCTTCGAGGGGGAAAACTCATTTACATTACACAAATGAACAATGATTGGATAATACAGATGACTAAACCTCCCTTCTATATATAGGATTCTAAGGGGTCATAATATAATCAAGCTGACATAACAATATTAACATAAGGTCACAATAATAACAATAGCGGGTTTCTATTGGGCACATTAATGAAAATATGGGGACAATAGGGGCACAATTATGACAATAAGGGATACAATGACAATAGTAATGGGGGAATGACTAGTATTATAGGGACCTAACAGAATACCATTAAGATCAAGAGGAGATGTTTGGAAGTGTTGTGACTCAACATTGTAAGTGGGGTGAGCTACTTCCTTATGTGGATTTGGAAATGGTGGTACAGGTAGTTGAGTGGGAATGGATCTTTGAGATGGATGTGGTTGGGGTTGTGGTTTTGGTGGAGGTGAAAGGTAGGGATAGAATGGATTTGGAAAATTAAGGGGTGATAGTTTTTACCTTTCAAAAAGAACATTTTCATCTCTATATGCATTTAAAAAAAAATGACTTTCTTTTGAAAAACAATTAAGCCACTTTGCTGAATATGAGATTTTTGAAGCTCTTCTTATGACTGTTCAGGGCACTGAAGGCACTGGGAAGTAATTCCTTATCCATTACAGTTTTGAAGCTCTTTGTAATTTGTCAAGTAATGGAAGAATCCATTTGTTTCTTGATGCCACTATAGAAATAACTTCTTTTCATATACATGCAAACACAATACACTCAGCTCTAAAAATTCCAATTAAAGATATTAAACCACTATAAGGGTAGTCACTAGCAGTGTCCCAAGAAAATGAGACATATTAGACATATTGATTCCTGAAATGAGCTTTCTAGGATCAAGGTTGTTTATGCGAATAGATGCTCAATTACGAGAAGCAATGCTAGAGAAAACAAATTGCCATTTTGGTGGCAGATCCATTATCTTTGTGGGTGACCTTGGCCATATTCTTTGTGTGAGAGATAAGCCTTCATATCTAAGTAATATAGCAGGTAAAGTCATGTGGAACAAATTCAACATTGTTGTCACTCTTAACACAATATTTCACCAACAATGGAATAATGAGAAGCAACCTTATTTTCACAGAGTCCTTAATAACATAAGAAATGCAGAACTTATTCTTGAAGATTGGGATTTTCTTATGTCATAGGCTGATATGAGGTTGCATCCTAGAGAAAAGGGATTTATTTAATTCAGTAGTTCACATGTTTCTAACAAATAATTTGGTCTTCTTCCATAACAGACATATGTTAAATTCATTAAATTCTCCAATTACACGATGTATTGCTGAGCATTGAAGGCATTCATAGATCATTGGTGCTGATGATGATCAATTGGACTCAAAAGTTTTGTTGTTTTTTGTTGAATAAATGAGACATATTAGATATATATTGATTGATGAAATGAGTTTTCTATGATCAAGGTTGCTTATACAAATAGATGCTCGATTACAAGAAGCATTTCTAGAGAAGAAGAATTTTCCTTTTAATGGGAGATCCATCATCCTTGTGGGTGACCTTGGCTATCTTCTCCTGTGAGAGATAAGCCTTCGTATGCAGGAAATATACGAGGTAAAGTCTTGTGGAACAAATTCAACATTGTTGTCAATCTTGACACAATATTTCACCAACAAGGGAATAATAAGAAACAATCTTGTTTTTATACTGTCCTCAATAACATAAGAAATGCAGAACCTCTTATTGAAGATTGAGATTTTCTTATGTCATAGGCTGATATGAGGTTGCATCCTAGAGAAAAGGGATTTATGTAATTTAGCAGTTCACATATTTCCAACAAATAATTTGGTCTCCTTCCATAACAGGCATATGTTAAAATCATTAAATTCTCCAATTACACAATGTATTGTTGAGCATTCAAGGCATTCATAAATCATTGGTGATGATAATGATGATTAATTGGACTGTGAAGTTTTGTTGTATCGTGATCAGCGTGTTATGTTGACATGTATTTGTGGGTTGAAGCTGGCTTGGTCAATGGTGCACTTGGTTATGTTAAGGATATATAAATCCAAACATTGTTCCTATCACACCAGTGATAAAAGGAAATCAGAAACAAATTCCTTTGAAGATGGGATGTTCTCTTACAATCCACAAGTCACAAAGATTGAATTTAGACCTGGAATCAGTGGATATCGGAAATAAAGAGCAACAAGGCCTAACCTTCAGAGCCATATCAAGAGTGAGATTAATAGATGGTTTACGTATTGCACTCCCTTTCTCTTTTCAACGTTATGCCAATATGAAAGATCTAAGTGCATATGTTACAATAAGGAAGAAAGAAGAGGAGTGATTGAAGTCCATATCGCTATGACATACAACTAATAACATTGTGACATTTTTATAGAATGTTTTTTGAATTTCTTTTATTGTCCTCTTGATTTACTTTACATATAATAATCATTTTCATATATTTATGAGATTAATACATTCATCATATTAATATTAATGTTCGAGAAAGTTGTTTACGTCATTTTCCATGTTGTTAAATTTACATTTTTTTTAAGTGGCAATTGTACTTTTGTTTACAACAAGCCATTCAAACATAAACAACCAGTTATATGAACCAATCATTCAAAATAAATTTTATAAATGGTTCACATTGATATTAATATTGTGGATTCATATTACATCATGAAATGCAAAATGGAGGTCTTGAATATTGGCCATCACTGTGTCCAATATTCATTTTTTGAATATTGGCCATGGTTTTATTCTATTTCCATTGTTTTATCCATTGTATTGTGAAATAAGGTTTATATTAGTATACTTTTTTTATATCATTTGGTTAATGTAACATTAGATTATTTTATAGCATGAGGTCTATAAGATTAATTTTTTTAACATAAATAAAAATGGGGTGTTATGTTTTATGTATATATATCTATATATGTGTACGCTTATTTGTTTGCGCGTGTGAGTATTAATTTTTATTTTGTTGTTTTGTATTTCAAATGCATATATGGACAATAATGATGCCATCTATTATGCTAGAGCAATGCACAATATTGTTGTAGTGATAACTTTTCTTTCGTATCTTTAGAACACGTTCGATAGAAAACATGGGTTCCAACCTTCTTTTATTAATGAACATCTTTGTGTGGTAGATGAAATGAAAACAAATGTAAAATAATTGTTACATGTGCACCAGAGGGAGTCTAGGAGGACAACAAGAAGGAATTGGCTGGAAAGTGTTAAGTATCATGATCATTATCCTGTTGATTTGAATTGGTGTTACTTTCGTCATCGCTCTGGTTGTTTTTGGAAGAGGGTATTCCATAGATGACTTTTGGTGGACTGTTTCAAGTTCAATTTTGTAGTGGAAGTATTTGATGTAAAGAAAATATATCTATATATATATATATATATATATATATATATATATATATATAAACATATATATGTTAATTTCAATGTACTTTCTTTATTGTCAATGCCGTTGAAATTGATTTTTTTTCTCATTGTTGTTGTTATGTAGAAACCTGTATATCTATGGGTCCCTTCGCTTTGTTCATGTCTTTCATAAATGAAAATATTATTGAGGTTTATAATATTATTGTTGGGCCTTCATGTTCTTGTTGTTTATATCAATATTCTTGAGATTTATACTATTAATATATTCATGTATTGATATTAATGTATTTATGCTTTAAAATTTATTTATTGTTTATAATGTAGTGATATAAATGTGTTATTATTAATGTGTTGATGATTTATCATGTTTTAATGCTTTATAGTGTATTATTATTAATGTATTCATATTAATTTTTTGTATTGATGTCTTAATGGTTTACAATGTGGTTCTTATATTGATTGTGGTTTATGTTTATTATTATTGTTTTGTATTATAGCATTATTTACGTTTATAATATTGATGCCATGGATTTAGAGCTTGGGGGGTTTAAAATATTTAATATGACATATATTCTCTCATTTTCAAACCAATCATCACGAGTCTTGTTGAACGTTGTGTTATAACGAAGATTGTCTTTAGATGAAAACCATAATCAACCATGGAGAATCATGGTCAACCATGGTCCAACATCGCATTGTAAAAAATATTGTCTCAATATGAAGATCAACGATGGTTAAGCATGGTCATTTGTTCTTATTTTTCTATTTATACTATTTATATTCGGGTTTAAATAACTTGCTCTTATAATATTATTCCATTAGGGTTAAAATATCAATCCCTTCCATTTTTAATATTGATCCCTTGCATTTTTTTATCCCTTAGGTTTATAATAGTTTTCTCTTGGGTTTATAATATTAAAGGCTTGGTTCTATTTGTTATTTTAGTTTATAATATTAATAATTCCTTTGGTTTATCATTTTATCCCTTGGGTTTATTAATCCCTTGACTTTAAAATATTAATTACTAGGGTTTATTAATCGTTTAGGATTTTAATATTAGTTTCTTTGGTTTATTTATTCCTTGGGTTTATTGTTGCTTGGATTTATTAATCATTTGCTTTTAAAATATTAATGCCATGGGTTTATAATATTAATAATGCATTGGGTTTATTCATCCCTTGTATTTATAATAATAATAATCCATTCAGTTTATTAAACCCCAATATTAAGGGTTTAATCTGTTAGGTTATTAATATTTATCTGTTTAGTTGATTTATTCTTTGGGTTTATAATACTAACAATCACTAAGGTTAATTAATCACCTAGGTTTATAATATTAATAATCATGCAAGTTTATCAATCCTTTGTGTTTACAATATTAATTCCTAGGATTTATTAATCTCTTGTGTTTGTAAAATTGATCACTTGTGCTTCTTTATCCCTTAGCTTTTCCATATTTATCCCTTAGGTTCACTAACTCCTTGGGTTTATAATATTAAACGGTTGGGTTTATTAGTTCCTTGGGTTTATAATTTCAATGATCCCTTTTGTTTATTAATCCATTAAATATAAAATATGAATTCTTAGGGTTTATTAATCTCTTCGGTTTTTATATTAGTTTGTTGGGTTTATTGATTCCTCAAGTTTATTAATCACTTGGATTTATTAATCCTTTGTGTTTATAATATATTTTTTTTGGGGTTCACTATTTCCTTGGGGTTATAATATTAAACGGTTAGGTTTATTTGTTCTTTAAGTTTATAATATTAATAATTCTTATGGTTTATCATTTAATCCCTTAGGTTTATTAATCCCCAATACTAAGGGTTAAATAATAGTCCTAAGGTTTAATACTAATCCCTTAGGTTTACGATGTTTATCCCTTCAGTTTGTTAACATGTTGGGTTTATAATATTAACAATCCCTAGGGTTTATTGATCCCTCGTGTTTATAATATTCATAGTAATGTGGGTTTATCAAACCTTTTGGTTTAAAATATTAATTCCTAGGCATTATTAATCCCTTTGGTTTTTAATATTGATCCCTTGGATTTTCTTATCCCTTGGGTTTATAATATTAAATGCTTCATTTTTTTTGTTCTTCAAGTTTATAATTTTAATCCCCTAAGCTTAAAATATTAATTCCTAAAGTTTATTAATCATTTGGATTTTTAAATTTAGTTTGTTGGGTTTATTGATTCTTTGCGTATATTGATCCCTTGCATTTATTAATCATTTGTTTTTATAATACTAATGCCTTGGGTTTTTAATATTAATAATTCCTTGGGCATATTGATCTTTGTATTTATAATTTTAATAATCCCTTGGTTTTATAAAACCCCAATATTAGGGTTTAAATAATAGTCCAACTATTTATGATTATGTCGATATCATAGTAGATTAATGTAATATGGAAATTGACCATGGTCAACCATGTTTATTTTAGAGTTTATAATAAGAATGTTAGGGTTTATATGCATTGGCTTTATAATTTTTATGCCTTAGGTTATTATTCCCTTGGGTTTATAATATCAATCCCTTGGGTTTATTGATCTAAGGGTTCATATTCCTAGGGTTTAATAGTATTCAACAATGGTCAACAATAAACAACCAGGTTCAACCATGGTATAAAGTCGCATTGTGACAAGGATTGTCTCAACATGAAATTAACCGTGCTCAACCATGTTTATTTTGGTATTTTTAATATTTATCTAAGGGTTTTTATACCTTGGGTTTATAATATTAGTCCCTTGGGTTTAATATTATTCCCTTGGGTTTATAATACCTTGGGGTTTTAGTACTAATCCTTTGGGGTTTTAGTATTAATCCCTTGGGGTTTTAGTATTAATCCCTTGGGTTTATTATTCCCTCAGGTTTATAATATCAATCATGGTCAACAATTTTCAATCGTAGCCAACCATGGTCAATCATGGTTGAATGTCACATTATGACAATGATTGTCTCACCATGAAAATAAACCATCCTTATTTTAGTATTTATAATATTTATATTAAGGTTTACCAATGTTGGGTTTATAATATTAGTCCCTTGGGTTTTATATTATTCCCTTGGCTTCATAATATTAATCCGTTGGGTTTATTATTAACCTAGGTTTATAATATCAATCATGGTAAACCATGGTCAACCATAACCAACAATGATAAACCATGTTCAATCATGGGCAGATCTCACATTATGACAAAAAATGTCTCCATATAAAAAGCATGGACAATCATGGACAAACATGGTCAACCATGGTTGATGATGGTCAATCATGTTTGATAGAATCAAACATGTTCAACCATGCTCAATTGTGGTAAAAAATGCTTGAGCATTAAGTTTTGACAAAAATTGGCTTGATATGAAAATCAACCATGATCAACAATGGTCCAAAGTCACATTGTGACCAAGATTGTCTCAATATGAAAATTAACCATGGTCAACCATGGTCCAACATGACATTGTGATAAGGATTGTCTCGATATGAAAGTGAACCATGGTCAATCATGTTTATTTTAGTGTTTATAATATTTATCTTAGGGTTTATATATGTTGGGTTTATAATATTAGTCCCTTACGTTTAATCTTATTCCCTTGGATTCATAATCCCTTGGGTTTATAATATTAATAATTGTAAACCCTAGTCAATCATAACCAACCATGTTCAACCATGGTAAAATGGAAATCAAACATTTCATTCTAACAAAGATTGTCTCGATATGAAATCAATCATTGTTAACCATTGTTAACCATGGTCCAATGATGCATTGTGACAAGCATTGTCTCTATATGGAAATCAACCATGGTCAACCGTAAACCATGTTTATTTTAGGCTTTATAATATTCATGTTATGGTTTATATACATTCTGTTTATAATTTTTATCCCTTAGTTTAATTATTCCCTTGGGTTTGTAATATCAATCCCTTGCGTTTATTGATGTAAGGGTTCATATTCCTATCGTTTAATATTATTCAACAATGATCAACCATAATCAACCATGGTCCAATGTCGCATTGTCGCATGAATTGTCTCAATATGAAAATCAATCGTTCTCAACCATGTTTATTTTATTATTTTTAATATTTATCTTAGGGTTTTTATAACTTGGGTTTATAATTTTAGTCCGTTGGGTTTAATATTATTCCCTTAGGTTCATAATCCCTTGGGGTTTTAGTATTAATCCCTTGGGATTATTGTTCCTTTGGGTTTATAATATCAATTTCTTGGGTTTATTATCCCCCAATCAACCATGGTTTATTATAATGTAAACCGTGGTCAACCATGGTCCAACATGGAATTGTGATAAGGATTGTCTCAATATGAAAATCAATCATGTTTATTTTAGTGTTTATAATATTTATCATGGTCAATCATGTTTATTTGAGTGTTTATAATATTTATCTTAGTGTTTATATATCTTTGGTTTATAATATTAGTCCCTTAGGTTTAATCTTATCCCCTTGGGTTCATAATCCCTTGGGTTTTTAGTATTAATCCCTTGGGTTTATAATATCGATCCATTAGGTTTATAGTATTAATAATTGTCAACCATGGTCAATCATAACCAACCATGTTCAACCATGGTCAAACAAGGCTAGATATGGAAATCAATCATTGCGTTCTGACGACGATTGTCTTGATATGAAAATAAATCATGGCTAACCATGGTCTAATGTTGCATTGTCACAAGCATTGTTTCTATATGGAAATAAACCATGGTCCACCATGGTCAAGTATGTTTATTTTAGGATTTATAATATTCGTGTTAGGGTTTATATACATTGGGTTTATAGCTTTTGTCCCTTATATTTATTATTCCCTTGGGTTTATAATATCAATCCCTTGCGTTTATTGATGTAAGTTGGGTTCATATTCCTAGGGATTAATATTATTCAACAATGGTCAACCATAATCAACCATGGTCAACCATGGTCCAATGTTGCATTGTGACATGGATTGTCTCAATATGAAAATCAATCATGATCAACCATGTTTATTTTAGCATTTCTAATATTTATCTTAGGGTTTTTATACCTTCGGATTATAATATTAGTCCTCTTCAGTCAATTTAGTGTTATCTAAATTGCTAGTATTTATTGTCAACCCGGGGCTCGTAAGCTGATGAAGCGAAGGTGTACTATATGTACTTAAGTAACCTCTTAGAGTTTTTCTTATCGTTGGGGGTGTTGTTGTGGTTAATTATGTTCCTAAGATGGAGTGATAATTTATAAACAAGTGAGTGATGGTGTGTGTAGAGTGAATCCTAAATGAGTGAAAGTGTGTGTTTAGTGATCTCTAACTACTTGCTGAAAGGAAATGCTTGAAAGGAATAAGTGAACTGAAATGACTTGAAATAAAATTGAAAGCAAATGACCACTTCCAATGGCACTAGACACCATTCAAGCTGCTGCTAATAAAAGAAAAGAAAATCACTTTTAAAACCCAAAAATAAAGATTATCTCTCTCTAACTCGATGCTTCAAAGCACATGTACTGTGTAAAGCACGGATAGAAAGTAGCTTAAGTTGAATTAGAAAAGTGAGAAAAATCTGCTTGAAAGACTAATGATGATGGTTTGCTCTTTCTAATTCTCTACTTCAGCCATATGTACTATGCAAAGTATGATTAGAAAGTAGTGAAGGAATAGTCTAAGAAGCACTTAAAATCAAAACTCTACTTTAAAGACTAGTAGTAATATTTTGCTCTTTCTAACTCTCTACTTCAGCCATATGTACTATGCAAAGTATGGTTAGAAAGTAGTGAAAGAATAGTCCAAAAAGCACTCAAAACTGACTGCAGGTTAGTGATATTCTGATCTTAAAAGATAACAGTTTATGATGAAGATCATTCATGTGTTAGCAGCTCTTTGAGAAATAAGATTAAAAATCAGCTATAAAAACAAAAGCAGCACTTGAATTTGTCAACTTCAAATACCATTAGTTTGTAAAGCAAACACACACACATAAAAATAAATCCCGGGCTAAAAGAAACCTGCAAAGAAATAACACTGATCAGCTTGAAAGAAAGGAAAACAAGTAAATGAAACTATACATGCTTAAGGAAATGAATAAGAAAATAAAGAAATACTGCACATAAAAATACTTTACAGAGGCTGAGATGAGCAGGGGCCCTCTATTCATTCAGCCACAAGAAAACTCAAAGATCTGGAAACTTCAAAACAGTGCTATGTCTATTCCTCCATTTGCAAAAAGTGTACAAAACAGAGTGCTAGGATAGCACTAAAAAAACAGAGTTCACAACGCTCTTAAATTTAACACAAGTTCAGAAATTACAACTAATAAAAGTCTGATGAGTGTATGCAGACGCAGCTATTTATAGAGGTTTCTAAGATAGCCTACTCGTACAGCTAATTAACTGAAAAACAACAAACAGTCATGCGTATTTATGGTCCCTTGACACATCATACGGCTGCGTGGATGAGTTTAATGCTTCTGTCGTCATGGGTAATGAATCCCATGTTGGATCATGTTCCCTGCCACCTGTAGAACGTGGACAAGTCACCGTTTAAGATGACGTGACCAAGCAGCTCACAATCACCGTTAAACAACCTTGAGTTGACCGTAACTTGACCAGCTTTGACCATGGGTAAAGATGACGTGGATGGCTGGAAAAATGGGACAAGAACCTTGAGCACGTTGATACCTAAGTGCCCATGTGGCTCATCTAGCAAACCGACACGTGAAACATTGCGTTTAACAAAAAGGCTGCATGATCTTCAGATAGCTGCAGGATCGTCAGATAGCTGCGGGATTCCTGCAAGTAAGTCAAAATCTAAAAAAATAGTCATTCATTAGCAAAACTTGCTTGATCATGCTTAATGACACCTAATGTAATGATCTGGGTGGTTTTATGGTGAAAATGAGGCAAAAGTGAAGGAAAGATAAGGAAAAACTGAGGAAAATGGTAGACAAGTAGGTGTAGAATAGAGGCTCTACATACCCCCACTCCGAGGGTATTGCATGTCCTCATGCAATGAAAACACAATTCAATCCACCTGCTGGGATGCCTCAGCTAAGACATCCAATCTCCTCCTCTTCCTTTGTGTGGAAACATTAACCTTTGGTCTCTTGAACATGCATCTGAATTTCAAATTGATTAAGGCTCTGTTCAGCCTTCTACATCTCTTCTTGAGTCTGCTGTGTTTCTTCTGCCACATGCTCATGTGAAGAAAGGTGTTATCTTGGATTGCTTTGGCAATATCAGCTTGCTGCTTCATTTCTTCATTTCTCTGTTTAATGTGACGGTTTAGCACCTCACGTTCATAGATCTCTTGTTTGAGTAAGTCTATTTGCTGCTCATGAGGTATGACATTACTTGGGCCAGCAGTGTTCTGCTCCAATGTTTCAAAATAATTGTACACCTCTTGTTGAATTGGGTCAACAATTGGTGACTTCCTTGGACTATATTCATGCTCAGTTTCAGTTTCAAACTCCGGCTGAAACGGACTGTCCTCCCTTGGAGGAGTAGCTGCCTCACGTTGTGGACTATCCTCAAGGTCTGTTTTTATAGCACCCTTCTCAGGTGTGCTTAGATCAACGAAGAGTGTCCTTGTGGCTTTCCCTTTATTCTGCAGTCTACTACTCCTTCTTACGGTGGCAGCACTCTGTGTTTCTTTTTGTGCCTTTTTCCTTGGTTTTTGTACTTTTACTTTCTTGGAGAGGGCAATTTTCTCATGGAGTTTAGCTAACCTTTGTGCTAAGGGCTGGCTATCTCTTTCTTCATCATTAGAATGCTCTGGAGTCTGATCATTTTCTTGAATTACGGATTTTCCCTTGTCTTGTTTTTGTTTCTTTTTATCTTCTCTTCTCTTTTTGGCAGCTTCTTTGGCAAGTTCAGCGAGGGTTTCTGAGATAATCTCTTGAGCACTGTCTTCAGTAGGTTCAATCTCAGGTTTAGGATGATATACTTCTATTTCCTCTACAGTTTGTCCTTGAACAGTCTCAGAGATACTTTCTTTTCTCTTCCTTCTGCTTTTCCTAGGTATAGAAGATTCTCCAGGTTCTTCAAAATGATTCCTTACAAGGAATTTCTCCCATGTGTCTTGTTTTTCTTTTAATTGTTCTTCTATCAATAACTTAACAAGACTATGGTGACAGAGGTAAGCTTCTATGTTTCGTGGATTCCGTTGAGCCATGGAACACATTTTCCTAAGGCTTTGGAATAGAAAGTAGGGAAGATTTATATCATGTTCTCCTTGAAATTGCAGCATAATTTTACCATGATAAACGTACAATACTCCAAATCTCCCTTCACACGTGAAAAATTTTTGCACTAACAACAGTAGAACTTCCCATTCTTCTTTAACATGAGAGATAGGAATTCCTTTGGTGAAAACACTTGTATTCATACCTGGGTTTTTAAAAATCCGCTTCCATTGTTGATCCTGGACTGCCCGGTTTTTGAACCAACGTTCACCGGTTTGTGGAAGAGATGTAGCCCTTGCTATGCTTCCTTCACTGACTGCAAATGTTAAATCACCCACCTCTACTTGACTGTCTTTATCCTTGAATGACCTTGCAAAGGCTTTTGTTACTTCTTTGTGGTAGCCTTTAAACTTCTTGATGCACTGTAGCCAATTGACTTTTTGCAATGCCTCTTCAACCTGAGGGTATGCCTCCAAGAATTTCGAACCTTCTGGTTTAGCCCTTAAAAGTTTTCCCATCGACTCCTCAGCTCTGTTTAAAACACGACTTTGATGGTGACTTTACACAGTAATTCCGTGACTTTTCACAGTAATTCCTCGGTTCCTGCTCAGACTTTGTGGAACAGAGGATATATGGGTGCATCAACAGCCTCAGACACCGAGAATTCACGGCTTGAATCAGAGTTAAGTGGTGGATAACAGCGTGAACACAGTGAAACGGTGACTAGCAGTCGTAATACAACTGTATCACACGTTTACTGGCTGTACAGCAGAGGGAAAAACAGAGTATGGTTTATGGAGGTAATCGTAGTGAGTGAAACGGAATAAGGGAGATGATAGCGAGGAATGGAGTGTTATGAGCGTAGAGGGTTTCGAAATAATGAATGGAATGGCTATATTCTCCGATTTCGGCTGTGGATTGACACATGGCTGCGGGATGAGAACTGAGAGACGTAATACGGTAGGTTACGTCATTAGGGTATGAGACCTTAATGACAGAAACAACCATATGTGATTTCAAAAATCATGGGTATTATGAGCTAGTAGACGTGGAGGATTCGTAGATTTGTGGTCGCATGGGAAAAGAAAATGGGTAATCATTACGATTAGTGGCCAACAAGACATAACCCAGAAAATTCCGCGTAATGAAATAACTATAGGTTTAAAATTTTAAACATACCTCAGATCCGCATTTGATTTGGCTTCTGATAATTTGCTACTAACCTTTTGTTAACTTTATTGCTAGCACATGATTCTTTCCTCTTTATCTTTGATGATTTTGAACTGTACATATTTTCTTCAGACAGACTGTGTTTCTTGTGCAGGTGCAGAAGGCTGCAGAAAGGCTAAACGGCTGCAGAATTGCCAGATAGTTGCAGGAACTGTAATGAAGTCTTCCAGCTGCATAAAATACTTTAGTTGCCTAAAAAAAACTTTATTAATGAAATGAAATGGAATGAATGAATGAAAGAATGGGTGGAAAGCAGTGAGGTGGAGTGAGAATAGTGAGATGGAAAGAAATGGTGAGATGGAATAAATGAAATGAGATGAAAGAGAGAGAGAGATTTTTTTGGAAAACATGAGGTGTCAGGTGACCCTGATTTTCACCTCATGTTTTCTGCATGAGACTGCCAATCAAAGATTGGTTTTCAGGCTCATACATTTATTTATTTTTCCTTTTTTTTCTCTTTTTTTTTTTTTTTTTTTTAATTGAAATTGAAAGAAACAGAGATTAGGCTGATGGAGGAGAAGAATTCTTCTCAACCAGCCTCATTTCAGAATCGCCTTGGAATAACTTAACAAACTCCTCTTTTGAGAGTGGCTTGTGGTAGACTTTCAATCGGTGGCCATTCACAATAAAGGGAGTTTGAAGTTCATCAATAGTCTTCACTCTAACTGCTCCATTATTAAAGACTTCATCAATCTCATATGGCCCAAGCCAATGAGTTTGAAATTTTCCTTTGAAGTCCTTAAATTTTGAATCAAACAAGAGTACCCAATCACCCTTTTGAAACTTCTTTCCTTTGATATGTCGATCATGGCATTTGCTTCTTTGGTGCTGAACTAGATCAGTTTTTAGAATTGCATCTTGTCTCATTTCATCTAGTTCGTTTAACTGGTCCATTCTGTGCTTCTGGGCTTCTGATAAGCTCATCCCCAATTGAACTGTTGTCTTGAAGGTCTTGATTTGGAACTCAATGGGGAACAAGACTTCCTTCCCATAAACAAGTTCATAGGGAGAATGTCCTGTGGTGTTCCTCCATGTAGTTCTATAGGCCCATAAGGCTTCAGGAAGCCTTTCTGCCCAATCTCTTCTATGAAGATGAACAGTCTTTGTGATGATGCTTTCAAGAACTTTATTTGTAGATTCTACTTGACCATTCGCTTGCGGATGGTATGGAGTAGATGTTCTATGCTTGATCTTATATTCCTCCATCAGCTTCTCTATCATCCTTGATGTAAATTGGCTTCCCTGATCTGTTACAATTTCTCTTGGGACACCAAAACGAGTGAAAATATCCTTGAAAAGAAATTGAACAACTGAATTTTCAGTAGCAGAAGTTAATGCTATAGCTTCTACCCACTTGGTAACATAATCAGTACAAACCAGTATATATCTATTTTGCTTGGATGGCGGATTAATTGGTCCAACAAAATCTAGAGCCCATTTCTCGAAAGGTTCGATGCATACCTGTGGCTGTAGTGGCATTTCATTTGAAAGAGTTGGTCTCCCAATTCTCTGACAACTGTCACACCTCTTAACATATTGCTTCGCATCCTTAAAGAGAGAAGGCCAATAATATCCTGATGAAAGGATTTTATAGGCAGTCCTCTTATCAGAAAAATGTCCGCCACAAGGTTCGTCATGACATGCCTTAAGGATGTCAGGCATCTCATCCTCCCGTACACATCTTCTGATCATCAAATCTGGCCCTGTTCTGAACAATTCATTAGAAATCCAAGAATAATGTGAACTATCCTGAATGATTTTCCTTTTCTCATTAGGAAATAAATGTAAAGGTAACTTTCCAGTAACTAAATAATTAGCAATATCAGCATACCAAGGGGTTTTGGTAGTTACTGCAAACAAATACTCATCTGGAAATTTATCCTCTACAGGAGAGTCCTCATTAGTGTTTTGGATTCTAGACAAGAAGTCAGCTACTGTGTTCTGTTTACCTGGTCGATCTAACACAGTTATGTTGAATTCTTGTAAAAGAAAAAGCCATCTTGTAACTCTACCATTAGTGACTGGTTTGTTCATGAGGTATCTAATGGCAGAGTGATCAGTGTGGACAAAGGTTTCATAGCCGGTTATATAGTGTCTAAACTTGTTTATAGCATGAACAACGGCTAGAAATTCCTTTTCAGTAACAGTATAATTTAACTCAGTAGGAGTCAAATTCTTACTTTTGTAATAAATGGATCAAATCCTTTTGTCCCAAAACAGCTCCTAAAGCTGTATCTGAAGCATCAGTAGAAATGTGGAAAGGGAGTTTCCAATTTGGACCCCTTAAAATGGGTGCTTCAGATATTCTAGTCTTTAAAGCTTCAAAGGCAGATTGACATTCAGGATCCCACTTAAATTCACAATCTTTAGTAAGTAGTTTGAAAAGAGGGGATGCTATCTTAGTGAAGTTTTCAATAAATCTTCTGTAATAACCAGTAAACCCAAGAAAACTTCTAACATCTCTTTGGCAATTTGGAACAGGTAACTTAGAGATGACTTCTACTTTAGATCTATCAACTTTGATTCCATCTCCTGAGATATGATGTCCTAAAACAATCCCTTCAGTAAACATCATAAAACACTTTTCATGACTTAAAGAAAGATTTGTTTCCTTACATCTTACCAGTACTTTTTGCAAATTTGCCAAAGCTTCTTCAAATGTATTACCATAGACTGTGAAATCGTCCATGTATACCTCTACACAATCATGAATCAGATCTGAGAAGATTCCTAGTACAGCCCTTTGAAATGTAGCGGGTGCATTGCACAATCCAAAAGGGAGTACTCGATAGGCAAAAGTTCCCCAAGGACAAGTAAAGGTGGTTTTGTCTTGATCTTCAGGTGCTACCTGAATCTGATTGTAACCACTAAAACCATCCAAGAATGAGAAATACTTTTTACCTGCTAAAGTGTCTAATACCTGATCAATAAAAGGTAGAGGAAAATGATCCTTTAAGGTTGCCTTGTTCAATTCTCGATAGTCAATGCAAACTCTCCATTTACCATTCTTTTTGGGCACTATAACCAAGGGAGAAACCCATTGGCTATCTGAAATGGGGTAAATGAAGTTTACCTTGAGCAATTTCTGAAGTTCTTCTTTCACAATTTCCCTAAGATTTGGATTCATCCGTCTTTGTGGCTGCCTAGTGGGTCTGCTGTTTTCTTCAATATAAATGTGATGAATACAAGTCTTAGGGTCGATTCCTTTCATGTCATTATATTCCCATGCAAAGGCAGTGGAATGTTTTTGCAACAGTTTAGTTAATTCTTCTTGTTGTAGTCTTTCCAAGTTCTTGTTAATGTTTAATGTTTTTCCTGGAAAGATTTCAACTGTAGAACTACCAAACTCTTCCATTGAGAAGAGAGACATCTGTCTAGAGGAGAGATATTCAATATCTGCATCTAATTGAAACTGTGAAGAGTCATATTCTAAAGGTACCTCAAAATTTTCTAATGTATTTAGAATTTGACTGTCCTCACTGATCTCAGAGATGGTTAGAACAGGTTGAAGAGTATCCTCATCATCAATCCACTCATCTTCTCCTATTTTTGTTATTGCCTTTGCGGGAGGATACAAGTTGAATTTCTTGGTAGAATTACCATCTGATATATACATGTCTCCCGACCTACAACTTATGAAAGCATCAGCTGTGGCCAGCCAAGGTCTTCCTAGAATAAGAGGATGTCCTCCTAGATTGTTCATGGGAGTTAAAATCATAAAATCAACTGGATATTCCCAAGAGTCTAGTGAGACTGGAATGTCTTCCAATACACCATCAGGTTTAATGATTGATCTATCTGCAAGTTGCAACAAAGTAGGTGTAAAGAGAAGGTTAGGAAGTTTTAACTGATCCATGGTCTGTCTACTCATAATGTTGATAGCGGCTCCTAAGTCAATCAAGGTATTTGGGATTTCAACCCCATTAATATGAGTTTTAACAATAGGGCTACCGGGATCTACATATTTTTGCATGGTAATTTTACCCATCATAATGTCTGCAATTTTTCCAACTAGATGTATCCTTTTGGTATCTCTGGTTCTTTTTATTGTTTTTTTCAAACTCATCTCCTTTATTGTCTTTGCTAGAATGGGAATCTCCTTAATGGCTGTTAACAAGGGAATCTTGATACAGACATTTTTCAATTCATCTAGAAAGCTATAGTCAGGCATCCAAATCTGCTTCTCCACTCCTTTATCAATTTGCAATCTTTTAGGAAAAGGAGGAATAGCTGAAGATGTGGGTTGCTCTACTAAGGGAGTTGATTCTTTTTCTTTTTCTTTAATGCTTGGGTTTTGAAGGGATACTTCAGAACCCTTATTGGCTTTGAGAGATTCTTCCTCAGAAATGCTTGGTTGTTGAGCACTTGTAGAAGGTTGGTCTAGGATTCTACCTGATCTGAGTTGGACCTCATTGAGAGGAACAACCATATAGGTAGGGAATGGTTGACCTTCCATGAGTGGTTGACCTTCCATCACGTAAGCACTTTGAGGATTCCTATTATTGGGGTTTGGTTGAGGTTGAGAGGGAAGTTGATTTGGCCTCTGTTGAGATTGTAACAAGAGTTGAGAATTTTGATTTTGTGGAGGAGGTTGTTGTTGTTGAGGGAATGGTAATGACAATTGTTGACCTTGATTTGGAAGTTGGGGAGCTTGCTGATTTTGAAAGGATTGAGGATATTGATAGAATTGGGCAAATCTCCCATAAGGATTTTGCATTTGCATGCTTTGCAACCATGCTTGGAAAGGATTTTGTGGTTGTGACCAAGGTTGTTGCCAAGGATTCCAATTTGGTGGGGGTTGGAAATTCATAGAGTTATTAAACCCTTGATTTTGCTGCCCCTGCCAAGGTCTTCTTGCAACAAAACAAAGGGATTCAAGCGTACTTGGATCTTCTTGAAAGACTGCTTTGAGGCTAGGGATTGAAGGACATTCCTTGGTCTCATGGGTTTCTGAGCAAATTACACAGGTTTCCACAACTTGTGCTTCCAAGGGACATTCCCTTAAAGCATGCTTCTTCCTACACTTCGGGCAAAAGATAGTCATAGCCTCGGCTTCTGCTTTTTGTTTATTTTGAATCTTAAGGGTATCAATTTGTTCACTAAGACTCCCTAAGATGTCAGTTTTAAATTCATCTAGCATATTACCGATTTCAGCCCTACTCACTGATCCTGTTGCAGATTTATTTGCCCTAAGGAGAGAAGGATCTCTAGGCCCTTTTTGAGTTTTTGATTTGCCCCTTGAGAGATGGATACAAAGTTCTGCTATATCATTGAGAGAAAGTTGAGAAATATCCCCCTTTCCCATCATGTTTAAGATATCTATCCATTCATCCCTAATGGCTTTTAATAAGAGGGCTTTTAAGGTCTCTTCATCCAAGGTACTCATTTTTGCTCTTTTTAAATTATATTGAAATCTCTCAAGTAAATCTTCTAAGCTCTCATCTTCTTTTTGCACCATTTTAAAAACCTCATCCTTATGATTAGTAGGCATACAATAGTCCAAATACCTATCCAAAAAGGTTTGTTTCATTTCATCCCAGGTCCTAATGGATTGAGTAAGTAACCCCATGAACCATTTCAAAGCTTGATCTTTTAATGTTGATGGGAACAGTTTGAGTTTCTGAGTATCATCCAGATAGTCATAGGTTCGACACACAACTTCAAATTCAAACAAGAATGTTTCAGGGTCCTCAGTTCTTAATCCATGAAAATTTGGGAGGACGGATGGTGATATGTTTTTCATGGTGGCTCGGGAGTCCTCATTAACAATGGGAAACCCAAATGAATTATCCCCGTCTCTATTTCCTCCAATGGGACCTCTACCTCCTCCATTGTTATTGTTACTTCCTCCTCCTCCTCTACCTCTACCTCTACCACCTCCTTCTTCCTCTGCCATGATGATTCTCCTAGGGATTTCAAAATCTTCTTGTTCTTCTACAAAGGGTGAATGAGAAGAGATTTCTCCTTCCTCCTCAGGTGAGTCTATTTCCTCAATTACAATTGGTTTTCTTGTAGGAGAAAGAGAAGAGTCTCTTCCTAGTTCAAACTCAATAGAAGGTATAGGAGAGTCAACTCTTGGCTCTTGAATTTCAGGACTAGGAGTTTCGGTTGGAGATAAGGGAGGTGTCTCTTGTCTATCTCTTGAAGCAGATGGACTTGTAAAAATTGAACTTCGAGCTCTAGCTAAAAACCTTCCCCTAGAATCTCTAGCTCTATGCATGTCATTTTTTTATTTTATCTTCAAGTCGAGTTAAATAGTTCTTTTTCTGATCTTCCAGTTCACTCTAGGTGCAAGAAGAGAGCATACTCAAGAAACTATTAAATCAATAACTTTCTCCTTTCTGATCCTCCAGATCACTTCAAAGTGCAAGAGGAGAGCATACTTAGATAGGCTATTAACTTCTTTCCTTGAAACTTTATATTTTTTTTCTTCTAAGAATATGGCTACTTAATTTCACTTCCCCGGCAACGGCGCCAAAATGTTCAGTCAATTTAGTGTTATCTAAATTGCTAGTATTTATTGTCAACCTGGGGCTCGTAAGCTGATGAAGCGAAGGTGTACTATATGTACTTAAGTAACCTCTTAGAGTTTTTCTTATCGTTGGGGGTGTTGTTGTGGTTAATTATGTTCCTAATATGGAGTGATAATTTATAAACAAGTGAGTGATGGTGTGTGTAGAGTGAATCCTAAATGAGTGAAAGTGTGTGTTTAGTGATCTCTAACTACTTGCTGAAAGGAAATGCTTGAAAGGAATAAGTGAACTGAAATGACTTGAAATAAAATTGAAAGAAAATGACCACTTCCAATGGCACTAGACACCGTTCAAGCTGCTGCTAATAAAAGAAAAGAAAATCACTTTTAAAACCCAAAAATAAAGATTATCTCTCTCTAACTCGATGCTTCAAAGCACATGTACTGTGTAAAGCACGGATAGAAAGTAGCTTAAGTTGAATTAGAAAAGTGAGAAAAATCTGCTTGAAAGACTAATGATGATGGTTTGCTCTTTCTAATTCTCTAATTCAGCCATATGTACTATGCAAAGTATGATTAGAAAGTAGTGAAGGAATAGTCTAAGAAGCACTTAAAATCAAAACTCTACTTTAAAGACTAGTAGTAATATTTTTCTCTTTCTAACTCTCTACTTCAGCCATATGTACTATGCAAAGTATGGTTAGAAAGTAGTGAAAGAATAGTCCAAAAAGCACTCAAAACTGACTGCAGGTTAGTGATATTCTGATCTTAAAAGATAACAGTTTATGATGAAGATCATTCATGTGTTAGCAACTCTTTGAGAAATAAGATTAAAAATCAGCTATAAAAACAAAAGCAGCACTTGAATTTGTCAACTTCAAATACCATTAGTTTGTAAAGCAAACACACACACATAAAAATAAATCCCGGGCTAAAAGAAACCTGCAAAGAAATAACACTGATCAGCTTGAAAGAAAGGAAAACAAGTAAATGAAACTATACATGCTTAAGGAAATGAATAAGAAAATAAAGAAATACTACACATAAAAATACTTTACAGAGGCTGAGATGAGCAGGGGCCCTCTATTCATTCAGCCACAAGAAAACTCAAAGATCTGGAAACTTCAAAACAGTGCTATGTCTATTCCTCCATTTGCAAAAAGTGTACAAAACAGAGTGCTAGGATAGCACTAAAAAAACAGAGTTCACAACGCTCTTAAATTTAACACAAGTTCAGAAATTACAACTAATAAAAGTCTGATGAGCGTACGCAGACGCAGCTATTTATAGAGGTTTCTAAGATAGCCTACTCGTACAGCTAATTAACTGAAAAACAACAAACAGTCATGCGTATTTATGGTCCCTTGACACATCATACGGCTGCGTGGATGAGTTTAATGCTTCTGTCGTCATGGGTAATGAATCCCATGTTGGATCATGTTCCATGCCACCTGTAGAACGTGGACAAGTCACCGTTTAAGATGACGTGACCAAGCAGCTCACAATCACCGTTAAACAGCCTTGAGTTGACCGTAACTTGACCAGCTTTGACCATGGGTAAAGATGACGTGGATGGCTGGAAAAATGGGACAGGAACCTCGAGCACGTTGATACCTAAGTGCCCATGTGGCTCATCTAGCAAACCGACACGTGGAACATTGCGTTTAACAAAAAGGCTGCAGGATCTTCAGATAGCTGCAGAATCGTCAGATAGCTGCGGGATTCCTGCAAGTAAGTCAAAATCTAAACAAATAGTCATTCATTAGCAAAACTTGCTTGATCATGCTTAATGACACCTAATGTAATGATCTGGGTGGTTTTATGGTGAAAATGAGGCAAAAGTGAAGGAAAGATAAGGAAAAACTGAGGAAAATGGTAGACAAGTAGGTGTAGAATAGAGGCTCTACAAGTCCCTTGGGTTAATATTATTCCCTTACGTTCATAATCCCTTTGGGTTTTAGTATTAATCCCTTGGGCTTATTGTTGCTTTGGGTTTATAATATCAATCAATTGGGTTTATTATTCCCTGTTCTACCATGGTTTATTATAATGTCAACCATGGAAAACGTTGGTCCAACATGGAATTGTGATAAGGATTGTCTCAATATGAGAATGAATCATATTTATTTTAGTGTTTATAATATTTATCTTATGGTTTATATACGTTGGGTTTATAATATTAGTCCCTTGGGTTTAATATTATTCCCTTAGGTTCAGAATCCCTTGGGGTTTTAGTATTAATCCCTTGGGTTTATAATATCAATTCATTGGGTTTATAATACTAATCATTTTCAACCATGGTCAATCATAACCAACCATGTTCAACCATGGTCAAGCAAGGTTGGATATGGAAATCAAACATGGTCAACCATGATCTAAAGTTGCGTTCACACAAAGATTGTCTCGATATGAAAATAAATCATGGTCAACCATGGTTAACCATGGTCCAACATTGCATTCCCACAAGGATTATATCAATATGGAAATCAACCATGGTCATCCATGGTCAGCCATGGTTAACCATGTGTATTTTAGGGTTTATAATATTGATGATAGAGTTTATATACCTTGAATTTATAATTGTTATCCCTTATGTTTATTATACCTTTGGTTTTTATACTTGGGTTTATAATATTAGTCCCTTGGGTTTAATATTATTCCCTTAGGTTCATAATCCCTGGGGTTTTATTATAAATCCCTTGGGTTTATTGTTCCTTTGGGTTTATAAAATCAATCGCTTGGGTTTATTATTCCACGATCAACCATGTTTTATTATGATGTCAACCATGGTCAACCATGCTCCAACATGGAATTCTAATAAGGATCGTCTCAATATGAAAATCAATGATGGTCAATCATGTTTATTTTAGTGTTTATAATATTTATCGTAGGGTTTATACACATTGAGTTTATAATATTAGTCCCTTGGGTTTAATATTATTCCCTTGGGTTCAGAATCCCTTGGGGTTTTAGTATTAATCCCTTGGTTTTATAATATCAATTCATTGGATTATAAAATTAAACATTGTCAACCATGGTAAATACTAACCAAGCATGTTGAACCATGGTAAAAAAAGGTTGGATATGGAAATCAACCATGGTAAACCTTGGTCTAACGTTGCATTCTGACAAATATTGTCTCGATATTAAAATCAATCATGGTCAACCTTGTTTAACCATGGTCCAACATTTCATTGTGACAAGGATTGTCTCTATATGGAAATCAACCATGGTCAATTGATGAGCTCCAGTATTGTAGCAAGGATGCTGGAACTCCTAGGCTACCAACATTACTTATCAACCCGAGGTTTTTACAAACTTTCAAGGTGACAGTGCTATATGCACAAGTAAAAGTGAAGGTCCTACCTGTTGTGATTGTTCATCTGGTGAGAGACTCGAAGGGTTCCAAGCGAGACTTCTATATAGTAAGAAGAAGCTTGATTCTTTGATGGAAGAAGAGAAAATTTATTCTAAGAGAGCTACTCTACTGCAGTAATGAGGAAAACAACATGTAATGCTAAATCACACCATATCCTAATTAACGATTTAAACATCTATGCTAAGCTCTCATTACTGCAGTAGAGTAGCATCAAACCATACTAATGTGTGAGTAAGAAAATTAAGCTAAATCTGTTTTCACTATTTTGGTTTTCTTTGATAAAATCAAGCATGCAATTTAATTGTTCTTGTGGATGTGACAGGTGGATGGAAGGTGGTTGAGGATGGCTAGAAGGTTTAGGGAGTGGTTGGATGGTGTGGAAGGGTCCTAGGAGGATTTTATGACTTCCTATAGGTACCCCATCAATTCGGCCTGAAAACAGGCCATTTCAGGAAAACCTACAGGATGTACTAGAAACCTACAGGATGATCTCGTAGGAAATAAAGGAAACCTACAAGATACAGTCGAGAGCAAATTGTGAGGTGTTGGAGGTGTTGGGAAGCTTGTAAAGGGTGTGTGATGAGTGGGATAGGGTGTTAGAAGGTCGAGGAACACTCATGAGTCAATACGGAAGAGAAGAGATGGCTAGATTCACTTAATATATCTATGGGAATTTCAATAAAAAAAGGACAAAAAAATTAGTGACAGTGATGGTGGAACAAGAGATGGTTGAGGTGGATGAGGTGGAAAATGGATGTTGGTGATGAAGTCTAGACCTCCCCCTGAAGTACCTGCAATGCTTAAAACATGTGTGCCTTCCAAGAACTATGCAACAAGATACATTCTCATAAACTAGAAAAGCATGAATCAATTTCCCATATTATGAATGAACAAAGTGTTGAAGGAAATGATAACATGAGTGAGATATTATTCTAGAAAGAGAGTGATGAAAAAAGATGACAATGCAATTAACCAAGTACTGAATAATGATAACAAACTCCAAAGCTCATGCAAGAACTAAAAGTCTGTGTTTTTGGGGTTGATGAAGGGTCTCTTCCTCAAGTCGTGGTCCCAGAGGGATGAGGTCAAGCTGAGACACCTTCTGACAAACTTACAGTGATCTTTTTCTCCTTTCTAACCTGTTAATTGAAATCAGGCACAAACGGAAGCAAACTAAAATACAACCAATCTACTCTACATTGTTGTAATGGAAATGCATCTACTTAAGCAAATGAATAATTAGACCATGAATCTATGCTAGCATACATGTACAGTAAAGAGGAGCCTTGGCTTCTAGGGTTGGGCCCTAACTCAAGAGCTTTAGCCCTATGAGTTAGCTCAGTGTTGGTTCAAAGGAAAACTCATTTTTATTATCAAAACCATGGCTTACATCAAAAACTTTCACAAGTATTGCAACTCGAAAATAGAGTAGAATTTGACAATCAAAATCCAAATCCTACTGAGATCCTAGGCCTCTCCACCTATAAATCTAAAGTCTCCAATGAATTCCTTAAAATTATGGAAGCTGGGCTCCCAAACATTAATATAAATTGGTGCTTTGTCTTTCACTTGCTCGGCTACCTTCTAGTCCTCATGATTTGGTTATTTCCACTTCGAGATGATGGAGGAATATTCAAATGGAGGGGCAGTAAATGAGGAGGATTTATCTCCTATAATTCCTCTCCCTTGTCCCATTCAAGTTTTGACCAAGGCCTTTGCCAAAATTCCTTGCTTCTATCCTTTAATCCTGCATTAAATTCACATGAGACCACAAATCAAAATATCTAACTCTAACTCATCTCATAAACAAAATATAATCAAAAGTATGCAATAAGTTGTGAGAATAGTTTGTTTGAATAGGTTATGAGGTCAATTAAGTCCCATATAATTACCCAATGATGAGGCTCATCATCACCCCCCTACTGAAAGTGTTTCTCATCCTCTGAGAAACTTAGTGAATTTCCATGTCCTTCATGGCTCTGGTAGCCTCTCTGACATCCCATGCCTCTGTTGTGGTCTCTTTTTCTTGTTCATAGAAACCTTCTTTCATTTCTAATTCTTCCCACTACCTCTTTCCGTCTTCTTCTTTTCTCCCTTCTAGAATCCCTAGGAGTAGTGGTGGACTGAGTTTTAGGCCTATCCAATTAACCTTCAACATTTGCATTGATTTCTTATACATAGGTGCCTTGTTGAGTGCCTCTCTAAACCTTTGAGGGGACTGATATTCCCTGATGTTCAAGCTATGTGGCAGTGTGTTCCATCTCCTTAGGCAGGCATGTATACTATCATCTCCATCAGTTTCTTCCTTAGTTTCCTCCATTGTTTCAGCATCATCCTCCTTCTCTTCTACCTCTTCTTCTTCTGCTTCATCATGTTCCTCTGTATTAGTTTCTTCTTCATCCATCTCGCCCCCATCTAGCTTTGTATCTTCTTCTTCTTGTTTTGCCTCCTCTTCACTCACAGAAGGACTAACATCATAGGTGAGGGTTTTGATGTCATCCTATGTTGGAAAGTCTATAAAGAATGACCATGTTATATAGATCCTGAGGTTTTGGAGGGCATCGTCAATGAGGATGCTCATCAACCCATGGTGAGACAATTGTTGGGAATTACCTTCCTTGACTTTGTTGTTGGAGTCTATGAGTGATTGCATCAAGAAATAGGGTACGATGAGTCTTTGGTGAACTGGTGTCTCTACCCCAAATTCTAATATTCAAGGATATCAAAGTGGTCTCCATAAACAACATTGTATCTGCCCTCACATGAGATATATTTGATGAGTTGGTAGCCGACATCACTCCATGGGTATGGCAAATTGTCCCTCCTTACTCCATTTTCATCCTTTTCGGGTTCTTCGCCATATAAAAATAATTTCCTTTTTTCCACCTGAATCTCTACTTTGACTTCTTTTATCCATGGAATTCCTAGGGGAAGTGTTGTGACCCTACTGATGAGGTCTAGGGTGAGATCTATAGTGAGCCCCCTAACTATAACAATGGCATGGATTCTGTTGTGTGGAGTGAGGGAATGAGAAAATTCTTGAACCACCTCATCATCATACCCTATGAATTTTTCGAGAAACCCCATCCAGTTGTGTCTTCTAAAGATTTCAAGTTCTTTGGGGTGTTGTTGTATCCTCACAGTGTTTATGGGTTCTCTCCTATTAAACCCTCCTATCATCTTGCTTGTGGTGCTTGAGGAGAAAATGAGAGGTTTGACACAAAATTTTTAAATTCAGGAGGAAAATAATGTTTACTGTGTATGTAATTCACCTCCTACAGTTGCTAACTCCACTAGATTTTGGAGCATTTGTAGTTCATTTTCTTGTAAATGGGGATGGATTTTTAGATCCTACCTCCTTAGAATAGTGGAAGTGGACAATTCCCATGATATCCCCTCTTGAACTCTTCTCTACCTATCCTGTAGACTACTGTTATAGACTGTATCATGTAGACTATTCCTGTAGGAATTCCTGTGCATGCTCCTGTAGAAATTCTCTTGCAGAACAGTGGATCCTTGCTTCTAGTGGGTGGACAGAGTTATGAGAGTGACTTGAGTGAGGGTGTTTCAAGGAGGTGGAATGGATGAATGCATGCTAACGTTTTTTTATTTCCCTTTATAGTGTTTCAGGGTGATGTGGTGTGCTGGCAGCAAAGTTACGGTTCCATTTTTGGATTGTTGGTCCCCACTGCCACCTCATAATTTCTTCTCCTCGTAATCAACTCCCACCACATAGGTCTGTAGTTAACCACCTCTTGTCCTATTCCTCCTATGTCTTTGAGTTGACTACAGCCACGTGTGAGAGGACACCCAGTTTTCCATGTGATGATTGAAGGAAGGTGGCCAATTTAACTGGCCACCTTTTCACTTATAAACCAACTATCTTGTAACCATTACAACTTTTGATCAAATGATGCATATGATTGAGTGAGTGGGATACTTACCTGTGGTCTCGATGCCATGTTGCAGTTGTCTAAGATAAGAGGTGCTTCGTTTTTTATTTGTTGCATGGTCATTCTTGTTTCTCGTCTTGCTGTCTACTGATGGTTTCTTGGCTTTTGCAGTTGTCTATGACTGTAGATCTAATGTTGTTGCTGCTATGGAGCTCCTAGATAGGCTTCTAAAGGATTTACTATAGGATGCCCGGTAGCTACTTCTCCCTTAGACTTTCTTAATCATGTTGCTGGCTAGGGCTGTGAGGATGGTGCAATGAATGTAAAGAGGGAGTAGGACTGTATGTGGAGTAAGGCACATTCAGGTAATGCTCTTACTCTCTTTTGTTTTTCCTTTTTTTTTTCTTTTTTTCATAACTGGCAGAAACTTATCTCTTTTTGATTTGGATGGTGATTGCAGGGATGATGATAATCGATGAGGTGAGGTGTTAGATCATCTCTAGGATGAATTTTAGGGACCTACCAACCCTACCATTCACCCTCGAATTGCTTCCTGTAGGTTTTCCAAGCCGTTGTAATTCCTATAGGATCATCCTGTAGTTTTTCAAGGGCTCCTGTAGGAATACAAGGGATCCTGTAGAAAACACATTCTTCACCTAAATTGAAGCAATGGAGTGAAAAAACGATAAAATGATGGAGGGATGCATGGTAAGGAGTGGAGGAGATGGATAGGTGTGAGGCAGGGTTCCTTTTGGATCCTCTTTTTGCTTCTTAACTATCTCTCTCGTCCACCTCCAAATAACAATTACATCTTTTTTAAAACTCCTTTATTTTTTCTTTTTTTTTGAAAAACACCTAGGCTGCCTCAGAGAGGTTTTCACCCTAGATTTTTTCCCTGGCCGCCTCAAGGAAGGTTTTCACCTAGGGATCTTCTTATTCTTCTGTCTATTTTTTATCATCCTTGGGCCACCTCACGAGATTTTCAACCCAAAGATGCGACTCAGGCGCCTCATTGAGGTTTTCACCAAAGTCCTTATTTTTATTTTTTTTCAATGACTTGATGAGGGAGGAGCTAGAACTTGCTCCACCATCATCACTATTTTATTAATGTTGTCAATGAACTCTTGCTTTGATAAAATCTTGTACATTTTCAATATGCGCCCATTAACAAGCAATGGAATGGCTTATTCATCTATAGTTATAATTTGCACTGAACCATTATCATGGAATCTCTCCACCAGATATGGTCTGAGCCATCTTGTCCTTAGCTTGCCCTTGAAGTCCTTATACCTAGAATCATATAACAATGCCCAATCGCCCTCTTGAAATTGCTTCTCCTTAATATGTTCATCATGCCAGATCTTCCTCTGAAGTTGAACTATCTCTATATGTAGGAGGGCCTACATTCTAAATTCATCCAAGTTGTTCAATTAGAACAATATTTCTTTTTGTACATGAATGAGATCGAAATCTAGTTGGTCTGGCATCGTCAATGTGTTATATTCAAACTCAATGGACAGAAAAGCCTCTTTTTCATATAGCAGCTCATAGAGTGTAAATCCAATGGTGGTCTCAACTAGTCTCTCTTCCCAATCCTTTCTGCTGTTGCTCACTACCTTGGTTAAGATGCTTTCTAGTGCCTTGTTGGTCACCTCCACTTACCCATTAGCTTGTGGATGATAGAGAGTGGAGGTCCTATGCTTGATTTTGTGATGGCTGAGCAGTTATTCAATCATGTTGGAGGTAAACTAGTTGCCTTGGTCTGTCGCTAGCTCTCTAGGGTACCCAAATTTGTAGAATACATTCTCCTTTAGTAACTCATCCACCTTCTCTTCTGTTGCTGCCTTAATTTCCATATTTTCAGCCAACTTAATCAAATAATCAGTTCACACAATAATGTATTTTTTTTTATTTGAAGGAGGGTTGATAGGCCCACTAAAGTCCATGCCCCACTTGTCAAATGGCTCGAAAGTCACTTGAGGCAGTAGGGGAATTTCATCTCTTGGAGTAGGCTTTCCAATCCTCTGGCATCGATCACACCAACTAATGTACTTTTTCACATCCTGATGAAGAGTGGGCTGATAATGGCCTACTTGTAACACTTTGAATGTTGTCCTCTTTGCTGCAAAGTGACTTCCACAAGGCCCATAATGATAGGTCATAAGGATGTCAAAAACTTCCTCTTCCTTTACACATCTTCTCAGGATTTGATCTATGCCAAGTTTGAAAAGACTACCGTCAATCCAGGTGAAGCGCGCGCTTTTCCTGACTATCTTACTCTTTTCTTTAGAAGGCAAGTTTGGTGGGAACTGTGTTGATACCAAATAGTTTTCTATATCAGCAAACCATGGAGAGAAAACTGAAATAGAAAATAAGTGCTCGTCTGATAACTGGTGATCCACCATTCCTTCCTCACCTGCAAGCAGATTCATCCTTGATACAAAGTCTGCAACGACATTTCCCTTACCAGGCTTATCAACATTGGTTAGATCAAACTGTTCTAATAAAAGCAACCATCTTATAATTCTAGCATTCACATCTGTTTTGTTCATTAAATATTTTATCACAGCATGGTCAATATGCAAAAATTCTTGATAGCCTATAATGTAATGCCTAAATATTTTTAATGAATGCACAACAGCCAGGAGTTCCTTTTCGGTCATAGTATAATTTAGCTCAGCCTTTGACAAGTTCTTACTGATAAAATAGATGGCATAGGGAAATTTCTCCTCTACCAGACCTAAGGTTGCTCCTATGGCTTTGTGTGAGGCATCAGCATGAATATGAAAGAGGAGGGCCCAGTTTGGGCCTCGGAGAATTGGTGTCATGGTTAACTTACCCATTAAAAAGTCTAAGGCCTCTTGACAACTTTTTGACCATATAAACTTAGAATATTTGGCCAACAACCCAAATAAAGGAGAGGCCAACTTGCTAAAGTCTTTTGTGAACCCTCGGTAGTATCCAGCTAACCCTAGGAAACTGCTGACATCTCTCTGCTTTTGTGGAGGTGGGACCCTTTCGATGATTGCTATTTTGTTCAGGTCCACCTGTAGTCCTTGCTAAGATATTGAATGACCTAGCATGGTTCCTTCAGTCATTAAGAATTCTCATTTTTCCAAACTGAGAGACAGGTTCATTTCCATGCATTTGTGGAATACTTTGCCTGGGTTAGTCAGGGCTTCTTGAAAATCATAGACATGAGGTGTAAAATCATCGATATAAATTTCCACCACATCATGTACCAATTCGGTGGAAATACTCAAGTCTGGTCTCTGGAAAGTGGCAAGAGCATTGTATAGACCAAAAGGAAGGACCCTATAGGCAGAAGTACCCCAAGGATAGGTGAATGTTGTCTTATCCTGGTCTTTTGTGCAGATTTGGATTTGGTTGTTCCCACTGAATCCATCTAGGAAAGAAAAAAAATTCTTCCCTGCCAGGCCATCCACCACTTGGTCAATGAAGGGTAGGGGAAAATGATCCTTCTTTGCGGCTTTGTTCAACTCCCTCTAATCGACACAAATTCTCCACTTATCATTTTTCTTGGGAACTAGCACTAAAGGAGAGACCCACTCACTGTCGGAGATAGGGTAAATGAATCATGCATCTAGCATTTTTTGCAGTTCTTGTTTGAATATATCTTTAAGAGTTGGATTCATCCTCCTTTTTGGTTGTTGGATTGGCTTACAACCTTCTTTGATGTATATGTGGTGAGTACACACTGAGGGGTGTACTCCCTTCATTTCCTTGTAACTCCAAGCGAAGGCTTCTAGGTTTTCTCTCAACATGTTGCATAACTTTTCCTCTTCGAGAGCAAAAAGAGATGGACTAATTTTCAAGGATTTCTCAGGGTCGAATTCTATGCCTTTGACATGGAGTGGGTTGGAATCGGCTAAGCATAAGTCAATTGGATGATTGTTCTGAGTTTCACTTACTTCTTCTTCTAATGGTAATGAACCAGGAGTTGGATTTTGGAGGAGGTGTTTAATTAAGTCATCCTCATCTTGTTGTCCTCGTCCTATGGTTTCTTCCAAAGCATAAAGTTGGGCAGAATAAACCTCATCTTCTTCCTCCTCCTCCAATGATGAAGGTAAATCATGCTCTCGAGAACATTGAGCATGAGGGTATAGGACTAACTGTTTAGACATATGCCTGTTCTTTATGGTCATATTCCCAGCTCTACAGCTAATGTAAGCATCAGCTGTGGCCAACCATGGCCTCCCAAGGATGAGAGGGTAGCTAGTAAGCTTACCCTTAGGCTGGAGAACTAGAAAATCCGCAGGGTATTCCCAGGAGTCAATGGAGACCATTACATCCTCCACAATTCCCTCAAGGGTGACTGTGGAAGGGTTTGCGAGTTGAAAAACTATTGTGGTCTTCCTCAAATACCCTTGGAGGTTGAGCTTGAGCATGGTTTCCTTGATCATCACATTAATGTCAGCCCTAAGATCGATCAGAGTGTGTGCGATGATGGTTCATTGATGTGCACATCTACTACAGGGCTTCTAGGGTCCAAATATCTCAGATATATTACCTGCCATAGAATTAACTTGGACAGCTTACGAATGACATTAATGGTAGGGGCATCCATTTTTCTTTTACCTGGATGCTTGAAGCACTTCTCCTTAATCAATTTATTGTAATTTGGGACATCTTTTATTGCTTGGAGAAGGGGGATCTTTACGCATAGATTTTTCAATTCTCCAAGAAGTTCAATTTCTTCTAGGGTAGGCTAGAGTGGTTGGGCTAATCTCTTAGGAGAGGGTGGATTTACTTTAAGGTGGATTTCCTCTCTTTCTTCCTCAACCTCCCTATGTGGAGAGGGAGGTTGGTTATCCGAGAGAATTCTTCTAGATCTTAGGTTGATCTCCTTGATTTCTACAGCTTAAGCTAGGTATGATGTCTCTCCACTATATACTTGTTGAGCCTGCCTATTATTCGGGTTCGGATTTGGATGGGCAGGAATTTGGGGTTGCTTGGTTGGATCAGAGTGTAGAAGTTTTGGTTGGGTAGGTGGTGGAGGCAATAGAACTGTAGCATTTGTGTATTGGGGCCTCCACCCCTGGAGTAGTTGATTCCACTGAGGTTGTGGTAGAGTGTAAGTTTGAAATGACTAGTTGGCTGGCTGAGAATGATACTTAGATGCATAGGACAAAGGAGGGGGTGTAGACCAGGAAGGATGAGCAGGGGGTCCCCAAGAAGGTATAGTTGTGGTTTGGTTGGGGTTGTAATATACATGGGATGAGCCTTTCATACCCTGCTAGTATGGTCTAGACCCAGGAGGTCTCCTTTGGTTGATGTAGCAAAGCTGTTCAGTGACCCCTTCAGCTCCTTGATATACAACTTTGAGTCTGGGTAAAGAAGGGCATTTGTCTGTGGAGTGGTTTTCTTCACAAACTGAGCAAATTTTAATATAGTTAAATGAACATTTGTTCCTAGGATGCCTCCTAGTGCACTTAGGACAAAAGATGGCCAAGGATCTCTCTAATTCCTCTTGCTTCCTTTTGATGTTCATGATATCCAATTGCAAGGCAACGGTTCGCAGCATCTCTCTTTTGAAATCTTCCAACATGTTTCTAATTTCACCCTTGATGGATGAGTTGGAAGATGATGTACTGACCATAGGTTGACTACTTCTACCCTTTTTCCTGGTTGCCCGAGAATGGTTTCTAAAGATAGCCTTGATATCCTCATAGGGTAATTGGTAGATATCTCCTCCTACTAACAAATGTAAGGTATCTAGAAGATCTTCCCTTACTCCTCTGAGCAGGACCATATTTAGTGACTTGGGGTCAAGTGTGCACCTGGCCCTTTTGTAACCAAGTTGGAGTCTTTCTTCGTAGTCTTCTAAGGATTCATCTTCGCCCATGGTCATCCTGAAAATTTCTTCTTTAGTATCCTTTGACCTACAGTAGTCCCAATATTTGTTTTTAAAAGCCTGCTACATCTGAGCCCAAGTTGTGATGCTATCTCCTGGTAAACCAATGAACTAGCACAATGCTGCATCCTTGAGGGTAGATGGAAATTAACTTTTTCTCATCATCTGTATAGTCATAGGTTCGGCATATAACAAAAAAATCAAATAGGAAAGTGTCGGGGTCCTCTTTGGTCAGCCCATGGAAATGAGGTAGTGTAGAGGGGCTTATATTCTTCATCTTAGTGTCCCCGTTGTTTACCCTGATGGGGAAGGCACCCTTAGCTCTCTCTCTATTCCCTCTGTCATTTCAGTTTTCAGCCATTGGTTCGCTAGGAATGGGTTCCTCTTCCTCTTATTCCCTTGTAGGTGCTTCAAATATGCCAGGTTGCAAACCTAAAGGTTCCTCCAGTCCACATCCACCAAAGAAGAGAGAAGGTTGGATGTTGGATGTAGTGGGGGTATTTGGAAATAATTTCCCTAAATTGTCCCTATTCCTACGAGGCATGAAAGGACATTTTTTTGGGTTGGCTTTTATAAGATTTTTTTAATCTAGAATGTACTTTACAGAATTGAATTTCTAATTGAATGAAAACTACTGACAAAAGGAAAAGTTACTTGCTGAATTGAAATTCTACTTGCAGAATGGAAAGCAAAGCAGATAATGACAACTGAAAGAAAGGAAGCGACTAGATTACTCTTGGAGAAATAAACTAATGGCATAAAATTGGAAAATAGAAATAGAAGAAAATAAAGCGGTAATAACATTCTACTTAAACACCTCCCTGACAACGACACCAAAAAGTGATGAGCGCCAGTATTGCAGCAAGGATGCTCCAACTCTAGGGCTACCAGCTTTACTTATCAACCCGGGCTTCGTACAAACTTGGAGGTGACAGTGCTATATGCACAAGTAAAGGTGAAGATCATGCCTGTTATCACTATTTATTCGACGATAGACCCCAGGGGTTCTAAGCCAGACTTCTATAGAGTGACAAGAAGCTTGATTCTTCGATGTAAGAAGATAAAATTTATTCTAAGAGAGCTACTCTATTGCAGTAATGAGGAAAACAACATGTAATTCTAAATCACACCATATCCTAGTTAACCATTAAAACAACTATGCTAAGCATAATTGATAAATCAACACTAACCTAATGTTGTTATCTAAGTTATAGAAGTAAAGAGCATCAAACCATATGAATGTGTGAGTCACTCTTTTGGTTTTATTTGGTAAAATCAAGCATGCAATTTAATTGTTCTTGTGGATGTGACAGGTGGATGGAAGGTGGCTGAGGATGGATAGAAGTTTTAGGGAGTGGTTGGATGGTGTGGAAGGGTCCTAGGAGGATTTTTGTGACTTCTTAGAGATTCCCCATCAATTCGGCCTCAAAACAGGCCATTTCAGGGAAACCTACAGGATGTACTACTAACCTTCAGGATGATCTTGTAGGAATTATAGGAAACCTACAAGATACAGCTGAGAGCTAATTGTGACGTGTTGGAGGTATTAGATAGATTGGAAATGGTGTGTGATGAGTGGGATAGGGTGTTAGAAGTTCTAGGAACACTCATGAGTCAATATCCAAGAGAAGAGATGGCTAGATTCACTCAATGTGTCTAGGGAAATTTCAATAAGAAAAGGAAAAAAAAACTAGTCAGGGGGATGGTGGAACAAGAGATGGTTGAGGTGGAAGATGGATGCCACTGATGAAGTCTAGACCTCCCCATGAAGTACCTACAATGCTTGAAACGTGTGTGTCTTCCAAGAACTATGCAACAAGATACATTCTCATAAACTAGAAAAGCATGAATCAACTGCCCATATTATGCATGAAGAAAGTGCTGAAGGAAATGAGAACATGAGTGAGATCTAACTGCAGAAAGAGAGTGATGAAAAAAATGACAATGCAATGAACCAAGTACTGAATCAAGATGACAAACTCCAAATCTCACGCAAGAAATAGAAATCTATGTTTTGGGGGTTGCTAAAGGGTCTCTTCCTCAAGTCATGGTCCCAGAGGGAGGATGTGAGGTAGAGACACTTGCTCACAACCTTATGGTGATATTTTTATCCTCGCTAACCTGATAATTGAAAGAAGGCACAAATGGAAGAAAACTAAAATAGAACCAATCTACTCTACACTGTTGTAAGGGAAATGCAGCTACTTAAGAAAATGAACAATTAAACCATGAATCTATGCTAGCATACATGTATAATAAAGAGGAGCCTTGGATGTTAGGGTTGGACCCTAACCCAAGAGCTTCAGCTCTCTGAGTTAGCTCAGTGCTGGCTCAAAACAAAACTCATTTTTATTATAAAAACCATGGATTATGTCAAAAACTATCACAAGTCTTACAGCTCGCAAATAGAGTAGAGTTTTACAATCAAAAATATGAATCCTACTGAGGTCCTAGGCCTCTCTACTTATACATCTGAAGTCTCCAATGACTTCCTTAAAATTAAGGACGCTCGACTGCCAAACTTTGAGATAAATTGGTGCTTTGTCTTTCACTTGCTCGGTTGCCTTCTAGTCCTCATGATTTGGCTATTTGCACTCCGAGATGATGGAGGAATATTTGAATGGATGGGTAGTAAATGAGGAGGATATACCTCCTATAATCCCTCTCCCTTGTCCTGTTCGAGTTTTGACCAAGGTCTTTGCCAAAATTCCTTTCTTTTATCCTTTAATCATGCATTAAATTCACATTAGACCACAAAGTAAAATATCCAAGTCTAACTCATCTCATAAACAAAATATAATCAAAACTATGCAATAAGTTGTGACAATAGTTGGTTTGACTAGGCTAGGAGGTGAATTAAGGCCGATATAATTACCCAATGATTAGGCTCATCATCAACCATGTTTAATTTTAGGGTTTATAATATTGATGTTAGGGTTTCTATATGTTGGGTTTATAATTGTTATCCCTTAGGTTTATTATACCATTGGTTTTTATACCTTGGCTTTATAATATTAGTCCTTTGGGTTTAATATTATTGTCTTAGGTCCATAATCCCTTGGGATTTTATTATTAATCCCTTGGGTTTATTGTTCCTTTTGGTTTATAAGATCAATCACTTGGGTTTATTATTCCATGGTCAACCATGGTTTGTTATGACATCAACCATGGTCAATCACGATCTAACATGGAATTGTGAGAAGGATTGTCCCAATATGAAAATCAACAATGGTAAATCGTGTTTATTTTAGTTTTTAAAATATTTATCTTTGGGTTTATATACATTGTGTTTATAATATTAGTCCCTTGGCTTTAATATCATTCCCTTGGTTTCATAATCCCTTGTGGTTTTAGTATTCATCCCTTGGGTTTATTATTCCTTAGGGTTTATAATATAAATCCATTGGATTTATAATATTAATCATTGTCAACCATGGTCAATCATAACCAACCATGTTGAACCATTGTCAAACAAGGTTGTATATGGAAATCAACCATGGTCTAACGTCGTGTTCTAACAAAGATTGTGTCGATATGAAAATCAATAATGGTCAACCTTGGTTAACCATTGTCCAACATTGCATTGTGACAAGGATTGTCTCGATATGGAAATCAACCATGGTCAACCATGTTTATTTTAGGGTTTATTTCTTGATGTTGGGCTTTATATACCTTGGGTTTATCATTGTTATGACTTAGGTTTATTATTCCATTGGGTTTATAATATCAATCCCTTGGGTTTATTGAATTAAGGGCTCATATTCCTAAGGTTTCATATTATTCAACAATAGTTAACAATAATCAACCATTTTCAACCATGGTCCAATTTCGCATTGTCACAAGGATTGTCTCGATATGAAAATAAACTATGCTCAACCATGTTTATTTTAGTATTTTGAATATTTATCTTAGGGTTTTTATACCTTGGGTTTATAATATTAGTCCCTTGAGTTTAATATTATTCCCTTGGGCTCATAATCCCTTAGGGTTTTATTACTAATCCTTTGTGTTTTTTATTCCTTTGCGTTTATAATATCAATCCCTTGGGTTTATTATTCCCCTAGGTTTACAATATCAATCATGGTCAACCATTGTCAACGATGGTCAATTGTGGGGTTGTAGTATTAATCCCTTGGGTTTATTTTTCGATTGGGTTCATAATATCAATCCCTTGGGTTTATAATATCAATCATGGTCAACCATGGTGAACCATAACCAATCATGGTCAATCATGGTGGGATGTCACATTGTGACAAAAATTGTCTACATATAAAAATCATGGACAATCATCGTCAACCATGGTTAGCCATGGTTGATAATGGTCAACCACGGTCAATCATGGTCAACCATTGCCAATATTTGGTTTTTAGTATTAATCCCAATGGTTTGTTATTCCTTTGGGTCAAACATATTGAACCATAGTCAACCATGATCAACCATGCTCAAATGTTTATTTGTGACAAAGATTGTCGCAATATGAAAATCGACCATGGCCAACCATGGTCAACCATGGTCCAACGTCACATTGTAACAAAGAATTAGTTATTATTATTATTATTATTTAATTAATCAATATTCATATTATTATTATTTAATAATATTTAATTTAAAAAATATTATTATTGTTTAGTAATAACTAACTATTATTATTATTATTATGAATACAATAGATAAAATAAAATAAAATAAAACTATTTATATCTTTTCTAAAAACAATATTCTTTTTTTTAATAAAATAAGTAATTATTTATTTACATTTTATAAAAGATGAATAATAAATTAGTACTATTATTATTGTTATATGTATAATATATTTATCAATGGTTTGTGCGAGAGATATAAATGAAGCCTTATGTGTATATCAACCACATTTACTAAAATAATTATTGTTATTAAGATTATTATTATTAATTAATATTACTAATATTATTATCGCTTAATATTATTATTAAATATTTAAATTATATTAAATAATTTAAAATTAAATAATATTAAATTAAATATTATAGAGTAACTTAATATTATTTTAATATATAATATAATATTAATATAATAATCATAAATATATAAGAATATGGTTGTTATTATTTAGATAGTTATTAATAATCATAAATAGTTGGTGTTTAAAAAAATACACATAATAATAATTAATGTGGTTGATATATGCCTATAGGCGTATATCAACTAAATCGGAAAATGTAGTTGTATATATGCTTCATATATGCTTATCGGCATATATCAACCACATTGGAAAATGTGGTTGAAATGAATCCATTCCTTTGATTTGTGACTACTATTAAAAATATTTTGGAATATTCCATGGAGGTTAAACCTCTACCATGCACCTAATAATAATTCATAATAGGGTTTTCAAAATTGTAATCCTAAATAAACACACCATTATCAATAATTGTTATGTGTATGGTAGAGAATGCGGTCTCCACAAAATATTCTAGATTATTCTTAGTAGTAGTCACAAATCAAAGGCAAGATTTATCTTGAAAGTAGTAGTTTCTTTCTACTCTCTTTAATCAATTGATTTATTCAAAAGAAATGTCATATGAACAAGGGCTATATGGAACAAAGTTATGGTTTTGGGGCATGTGATATTTATAAGCCATGGTATTAGCTAATGGTATTGTAAAAAAGCCTATTCATAGGTTATGAATCTCCATGATAAAGTAGGCATGAATCTCCATAATTAGGAACTTCGTTACACATTTTTTTAAGGTATGTATGTTCGAATCATATATTAATTAATTTTATAATTCGTAATTTCAATTAAAATTTAATTTAATTAATTTTATGGTTATTTTTAATCTTGACAAGGCGAGATGTATCATGAAATAACTATTTGATATTATTATCATGGATTTATGTTTATAATGATTTACCAAACAATTAATTTATATGATTGTGTGAGTTAATAAAGTGAGAAAAACATATAGAAATAAAAAATTAATAAATAAATAAATAAAAAACAAAAAAACCAAAAAATTATAGAAATAAAACTTCTAATTAATAAACTAATAACGTAACAAATAAAAAAATTTAAAATAAACAAATTTAAAATAATAATAATTCACTAATTAACTTTTTAATATTATACAAGCCCCAAGGGTTAGCTCATTTGGTCAAAATCAGTGCCTTGCCATCGGGAGGTCACAGGGTCAATTCACCCTAAAGCCCTTGGGGTTAGGCCTAGCTAGTGAGCCACAGGGCTAGATTACCTTCGGGGTCGATCAACCCAAATTTTTCCGTGGACGTAGTGCCACCCGTTGACCAGAGTGTCCATGAACCACGGCCTTTAAAACAAAAAAACGCAACAAAAGCAAAAACTTTTTAATATTATACCACTTAATTAATCAAAAGCATATTGAAGGTGGAAATCACAACTCATATTGCCAATGAAACATCAAATTTGAAAACAATTCTCAAAAATTATCTCACGAAACTCTTAGCTAATTATATTTATAATTTTCATATATATGTAATTTATAAAGTTAAAAAAAAAAATACTTGAAATTTGTTATAAAAGAATTTCACCGCTATTTTGCAGGGACATTAGAACAAATTAAATAAATAAATTATTTTCTTTTTAAGTTTGATTTATTGACGGATTTGTTTACCGATATCATAAATTGTTTAGATGATAGTTTTCTTGTTGGAATTTGTTAAAAAAATATGTAGTAAAAGAAATTTCAAAAAATTAGAATTTTGAAGTGTTTTAATAGTTTTTCTTACAATGGAAATGGATTCAACACCATAAAAAAGCCTTTGGGCACCAAAATCTTGAAATTTGACAATTGCAACACAAATTTTGAAAAAAAATTGCAAAATTTTATTATAATTTCCCCAAAATTTCCATTATTTTCCAAACTAATTTTTATATTTTTTAGATTACCCTCTTATTAACCACCATTTTATATTACCAAACAAACACATAAGATAATAGTTTAACCGAGTTTTTTTTAATGTGCAGTCAACTTAACCCACGGTAATTAAAATCCTAAAATATAATGAATAGAGTCGTCTACGGAGGCAGAGGAATTGTCAGGATGGCCAAAAGTGGTCGGAATTCGGGTAAAAAATATTCAAAAAATCTTGTAGATGCACTATTTGAATCATGTTTTTTATGGTGGAAATGAATTCATGACCATCAAAAACATCTAATGCAGCTAAAATTATGAAGTTTGATAACTTCACTTAGATTTACAAAAATCAATTCCAAAATATTTTCAAAATATAACGAGAATATCCATAATTTTCAAGACAAAAAAACATAATCATTATGCTACAACATAATGAATTACTATTATTTAGTGACATTGAAAATATTGTCAATCAATGTCGGTCAATGTTAACATTCATCATAGTTAAGATGATGCATCATAGATCATATTTCTTCTTTATTTCTTTTTCCTCAATGGCTAATAATCACATTATTCTGTACATTTAAAAAAATTCAACTAAATTCAAAATCCACCAAATAATTATACTAATAATATAAACAAAATAATAATAACACGAAATATAAGAAGCAAAATCTCGACATTTAAATTAAATGCATGAACTTTTACAAGAATACATATCTACATCTAGAATTAACAAGGGAGGCTGCATCGCAGCTAGTCCCTGCGTTGGGGATTTTCAAGTTTCAACTACTGCCATGCATACCATATCTTAATGGGAATGACCTTGTAAGAAGAAAAAACAGCTTACTCTGATTACCCATTTCAGGATTGAGCTGGAGACACATAGAAAGTCTCAGGGATCTTAACCAGGTCTCACAACACTGCGTGAAACTTGTTGTGTAGTGGTGGTCCAAACCAAGCCAGCAAGATCATGGCAAAAAACCTTGATGAGAGCATTTGCCTCAAGGTAAGGATCTGATTCATTTACATTTTCCAGCCAGAAAAGAATTCATTTAATGAGAGGAGTGCATCAGACATCAGAGAGAATAAAAAAATACCACCATGAAGAAAATCAGTCCACTCCTGCATGCTAGCTGTTCAAAGCTAGAGCAAGGGAACTCTGTTTTTAAGCATTTGCCAGCTACAGTTAAGAAGGAGCATGCTAAACTCCTCTGTCATCCTATGTGACATTTTCAAGCTTGAAAATCTAGTGCTCAGAATAATAAAACACATTTAGTCTTCTTGCACACATGCATTATCTTTGAATACACCATTGTGATTAAAAAAAATTAAGCAGTCGGTGCACACCTTCCATGTCAGGGTGAGAGCATGGGTGTCTAGAAAACATGGATTTATGCTTAAAGCCTGAAATTTACCAGCTCAAAAAGAAAGTCTATTCATATCAATAATTAAAATGTAAGATTAATGGCTAAAATATCTCAAAAATTTTTTCCTTCCAAGACACAAGTTCCCTTCTTATTTAAGCAAAAAAATATAAAAAAAATCTCAGTATTTGAGACACATTAGAGCAATGCAAAGAGTTCAAAATGCACCGAATTAATCTACGGAACCACTCACCCTGATTATAATGGTATTCTCTCACAGTAAAATTTTAAGATTAATAGAATTTTTAATTTCCAGCTGCTGAAATTAATTATTTTCAAATTCCTGTATTTGCTAATAGGGCATTGTTTCATTTGTGAAGTCAAGCGAAAAGCCAGCTACCAAGGTCCCATCCCCGCTGGGTCTGCCCCCACTCTTAAGGAGTGAGTTGAGTTTACAAAGAGACAAGGCCGAGTGTAAAGCTCTTTTGACTTAAGCTAAATGGATACCTTCAAACCTGCCTTCCAAAGAAATTCAGTTTTTTTTGCAGTGCAACTTTTTGAGGCATGTTTCCTGAAGCTCCCAACAAAAATGAATGCATGCAATAGATGGGAAAGACATGATTTAAGAATTCACAGGTTCAATTGCGCACTAATGCAATATCATGACTGGATTTTCATATTGGACATATTTTTATCTAGGCACATAAAGTTATATGGGATTTGAAAACATGAGGAATTGCGTACTTTTAGAATGTAGTTTCAAGTAAACTGGCTTCTGTTATTTTTTTGCAGAAGATAGAAGCACCATGGCTATCAAATAATACAAATTTTAAACTATAATTTTCAGTTCTAGGGAAGCAGAAGCCAAACTAATTTCATGCTCAGTCAAATCAAAAGTCAGTTCCATATCATACAAAACAGCAAGCATGCATGACATGATGGTGGGGAAAGAAAAACAACTCACCATTCAGGAAGACAAAACCAGTTGAATGGAATCCAATAGACCCTGGTTCACAACCCGGCAACTTAAAATCATCTTTAACTCTGTCATCCTATGTGGCATTCTCAAGCTTGAAAATCTAGTGCTCAGAATAATGAAACACATTTAGTCTTCTCGCACACAGGCATCATCTTTGAATACACCATTGTGATTAAAAAATTTTAAGCAGTCGGTGCACACCTTCCATGTCAGGGTGAGAGCATGGGTGTCTAGAAAACATGGAGTTATGCTTAAGGCCTAAAAATTACCAGCTCAAAAAGAAAGTCTATGCATATCAATAAGTAAAATGTAAGATTAAGGGCTAAAATATCTCAAAATTTTCTTCCTTCCAAGACACAAGTTCCCTTCTTATTTAAGAAAAAAAAAAAAAAAATCTCAGTATTTGAGACACATTAGAGCAATGCAAAGAGTTCAAAATGCACCGAATTAATCTACGGAACCACTCACCCTGATTATAATGGTATTCTCTCACAGTAAAATTTTAAGATTAATAGAATTTGTAATTTCCAGCTGCTGAAATTAATTATTTTCAAATTCCTGTATTTGCTAACAGGGCATTGTTTCATTTGTGAAGTCAAGCGACAAGCCAGCTGCCAAGGTCCCATCCCTACTGGGTCTGCCCCACTCTTAAATTCTCATAATCTCGCTTTACGGGGCTCAATATGACGGTCTCCTTGCATTTCCATGGCAATTTCTTTCATCTTTAATTTCTGGTGTAATTTCTTTTGGAAAAACTGCACTTGTGAAGCTAATGCTGATGGGTTTCTTAGAGGCAAAAATATCAATTTCTTCAATATTACCAGAGCTTAAATTTAAGTAATCATACGCTAGAAGTCCTAAAATAGGTGCCACAAGATTAAGTCTGAGCTTAAACCCAAACCCAATATTATTGCAATAATTAGAGGACCAATTTCCAAGGTTGTGATAAACAAGCACTAGTCTGCGAACATAAGGCTTGGCTTGGCTTGGTGTCCTTGCCCAACTCTTCGAGCTTGAGGAAAAGGGAAATCCAAACAGTGTTTAAACTGGCGAAGCTTGTAGAATTGCCCCTAGGATCTAATACCTCCCTCGAGAACAAAGCTAGACACCTGGAATCCTCACTACTTGAAGAAAGTAGTGAGGGATCCCGTTGAGAGTATGGTGGTAGAGTAGCTATTTGCTTTGGTCACTTATATTTAAAATTGCTATGCACACACTGTGACATTGTGTTGTAGTAGTTGTGATAGTTGTGGGTATCTTTCTCAAATTCATAACTGTACTAATAGAAGTCTCCCTAATTTTTAGGTAGTCTAATAGGAACGACTCTACACCCACTAGGGCTTGAACCTGGGCTCTTTGCATAACATCCCCCAATACCAACTACTAAACCACAACCCTCATAGATAAAGGGCACAAACAGAAGCAACACGAATTTTTTGTTTTTCCTGAGCTGATTTCACAACAAACTACTATCAAACCTGTCAATTGTCCAAATTCCGTGGCAATTTGTAGTATACAGTATCATCTATGTCATTTGAAATGAATTATTATTGTTGAAATGAATTATTATTTAAAATTTAAAGTAGACATTGTAAAATTTACTCTTCAACCATTCATAGTCATTCTCCAATTCAGAGTCAGATAAATTACTCCGGCAAGCTCTCAATCCAGCGGCAAGAAATGAAACTCGGGTGTGTTTTGCAACCTTCTATCCGACTAGCTATTGTTTTCCATGCAATCCTTCATGGTAAAGGCATCATGTTGCCTAAGTTTCCACACCGCTGATTAATTATAGCAACGCGAATGCAAAAAGTGAAAAAAAGAAGAAGAAAATAACACATGGCCTGAAATGATCCCAAGGAATTGAACCAACGACTTCTGTGAACGACATTACAGCATAAACTGACACAAAGCTATGTCCCAACACTTAAATTTATCTTATAAACACACTGACACAAAGCTCAGTCCGAACATTTATATTTAACTGATAACCATACTGACACTAAAATTACACCAGAAATTAAAGATGAAAGAAATTGCTATGGAAATGCAAGGAGACCGTCATATTGAGCACCATAAAGAGAGATTCTGAGAATTTAGCATAGGCCTTGAAGTGCGAAACCCCCAAACATGTATATAATAACATCTATAGATAATCTTTGAGACAATGCATTGAAATGCGAACGTACCTTTCTATTTTCTGGATCAGAAATGAGAGCTCCAGCAACCTGATCTAGCACAGGTCGTTGGTCGCTATTAATTGTCCTCGCTGTGGTCAAATGGCAGAGGAGGAAGACGATGTAAAACAAAGTGAGGAAGATAGAAAGCTCTAAATTGCTGCACGTACCTGATTTCGATCCCACCATGTTGCAAACCTATGGTTCTAAATGAACCTTATGGAGTCCTTAAACGAATAAAAATACTATTCAAGGGGGACCTTGTGCCATTTATATCCACTTGAAGATTTTCATTGCACCGGCCACCACTAAAATAGCTCTTCAAACTGACAGAATTTCCAGGACTAGCATGATATGCTAGACTTTTATTTGCACCTTGATCCTGCTTTATTGTATTCTTGATTGATTTCTCTGATGGACCATTGGCTTCCATGAGTACAGGCATTTTCCCTTTCGGGGGAGCAAGAGGCATATAGACGCCAGGGGTTCCAAGCCAGACTTCTATAGAGTGACAAGAAGCTTGATTCTTCAATGGAAGAAGAGAAAATTTATTCTAAGAGAGCTACTCTACTGCAGTAATGAGGAAAACGACATGTAATGCTAAATCACACCATATCCTAGTTAACCATTTAAACAACTATCCTAAGAATAATTACTAAATCAACACTAACCTAATTCTATTATCTAAGTTATAGAAGTAAAGAGCATCAAACCATACTAATGTGTGAGTCACTATTTTTGTTTTCTTTGGTAAAATCAAGCATGCAATTAATTGTTCTTGTGGATGTGACGGGTGGATGGAAGGTGATTGAGTATGGACAGAAGTTTTAGGGAGTGGTTCGATGGTGTGGAATGGTCCTAGGAGGATTTTTGTGACTTCCTAGAGGTTTCCCATCAATTCGGCCTTAAAACAGGGCATTTCAGGAAAACCTACAAGATGTACTAGAAACCTTCAGGATGATCTTGTAGGAATTATAGGAAACCTATATGATACAGCTGAGAGCTAATTCTGAGGTGTTGGAAGTGTTCAGAAGCTTGGAAAGGGTGTGTGATGAGTGGGATAAGGTGTTAGAAGGTCTAGGAACACTCATGAGTCAATATCCAAGAGAAGAGATGGCTAGATTCATTCAATGTGTCTAGCGGAATTTCAATAAAAAAGGACAAAAAAACTAGTCAGGGGATGGTGAAACAAGAGATGGTTGAGGTGGATGAGGTGGAAGATGGATGCTAGTGATGAAGTCTAGACCTCCCCCTGGAATACCTGCAATGCTTAAAATGTGTGTGTCTTCCAAGAACTATGCAACAAGATACATTCTTATAAACTAGAAAAGCATGAATCAATTGCCCATATTATGCATGAAGAAAGTGCTGAAGGAAATGAGAACATGAGTGAGATCTAATTGCAGAAAGAGAGTGATGAAAAAAATGACAATGCAATGAACCAAGTACTAAATCAAGATAACAAACTCCAAAGCTCATGCAAGAACTAGAAATCTATGTTTTTGGGGTTGCCAAAGGGTCTCTTCCTCAAGTCATGGTCCTAGAGGGAGGAGGTGAGGCCAAGACACCTGCTCACAACCTTACGATGATATTTTATCCTTGCTAACTTAATAATTGAAAGAAGGCACAAATGGAAGAAAACTAAAATACAACCAATCTACTCTACACTGTTGTAATGGAAACGCAGCTACTTAAGAAAATGAACAATTAAACCATGAATCTATGCTAGCATACATGTACAGTAAAGAGGAGCCTTGGCTATTAGGGTTGGGCCGTAACCCAAGAGATTTAGCTCTCTGAGTTAGCTCAGTGCTGGCTTGAAACAAAACTCATTTTAATTATAAAAACCATGGATTACATAAAAAACTATCACAAGTCTTGCAGCTCGAAAATAGAGTAGAGTTTTACAATCAAAAATCTGAATCCTACCGAGGTCCTAGGCCTCTCTACTTATACATATGAAGTCTCTAATGACTTCCTTAAAATTAGGGAGGCTCGGCTCCCAAACTTCGAGACAAACTGGTGCTTTGTCTTTCACTTGCTCGGTTGCCTTCTAGTCCTCATGATTTGGCTATTTGCACTCCCAGATGATGTAGGAATATTTGAATGGATGGGTAGTAAATGAGGAGGATTTACCTCCTATAATTCCTCTCCCTTGTCCCATTCGAGTTTTGACCAAGGTCTTTGCCAAAATTCCTTGCTTCTATCCTTTAATCATGCATTAAATGCATGTTAGACCACAAAGAAAAATATCCAAGTCTGACTCATCTCATAAACAAAATATAATCAAAAGTATGTAATAAGATGTGAGAATAGTTGGTTTGACTAGGCTAGGAGGTGAATTAAGTCCGATATAATTATCCAGTGATTAGGCTCATCATAAACCATGCTTATTTTAGGTTTTATAATATTGATGTTAGGGTTTCTATATCTTGGGTTTATAATTGTTATCCCTTAGGTTTATTATACCATTGGTTTTTATACCTTGGGTTTATAGTATTAGTCCTTTGGGTTTAATATTATTGTCTTAGGTCCATAATCCCTTGGGGTTTTATTTTTAATCCCTTGGGTTTATTGTTCCTTTGGGTTTATAAGATCAATCGCTTGGGTTTATTATTCCATAGTCAACCATGGTCAATCACGGTCTAACATGGAATTGTGATGAGGATTGTCTCAATATGAAAATCAACAATGGTAAATCATGTTTATTTTAGTTTTTATAATATTTATCTTTGGGTTTATATACATTGTGTTTATAATATTAGTCCCTTGGCTTTAATATCATTCCCTTGGTTTCATAATCCCTTGTGGTTTTAGTATTCATCGCTTGGGTTTATTATTCCTTAGGGTTTATAATATAAATCCATTGGATTTATAATATTAATCATTGTCAACCATGGTCAATCATAACCAACCATGTTGAACCATGGTCAAACAAGGCTGGATATGGAAATCAACCATGGCCTAACGTCGTGTTCTAACAAAGATTGTGTCGATATGAAAATCAATAATGGTCAACCTTGGTCGACCATTGTCCAATGTTGCATTGTGACAAGGATTGTCTCGCTATGGAAATCAACCATGGTCAACCATGTTTATTTTAGGGTTTATATTCTTCATGTTGGGCTTCATATACCTTGGGTTTATCATTGTTATGACTTAGGTTTATTATTCCATTGGTTTTATAATATCAATCCTTTGGGTTTATTGAATTAAGGGCTCATATTCCTAGGGTTTAATATTATTCAACAATGGTTAACCATAATCATCCATGTTCAACCATGGTATAATGTCGCATTGTTAGAAGGTTTGTCTCAATATGAAAATCAACTATGATCAACCATGTTTATTTTAGTATTTTGAATATTTATCTTAGGGTTTTTATACCTTGGGTTTATAATATTAGTCCCTTGAGTTTAATATTATTCCCTTGGGCTCATAATCCCTTGGGGTTTTATTATTAATCCTTTGAGTTTATTATTCCTTTGGGTTTATAATATCAATCCCTCGGGTTTATTATTCCCCTAGGTTTACAATATCAATCACGGTCAACCATTGTAAACGATGGTCAATCATGGGGTTTTAGTATTAATTTTGTGGGTTTATTTTTTTCTTGGGCTCATAATATCAGTCCCTTGGGTTTATAATATCAATCATGGTGAACCATGGTGAACCATAACCAATCATTGTCAATCATGGTGGGATGTCGCATTGTGACAAAAATTGTCTACATGTGGAAATCATGGACAATCATCGTCAATCATGGTTAGCCATGGTTGATAATGGTCAGCCACAGTAAATCATTGTCAACCATTGCCAATATTTGGTTTTTAGTATTAATCCCAATGGTTTGTTATTCCTTTGGGTCAAACATGTTGAATCATAGTCAACCATGGTCATCCATGCTCAAATGTTTCTTTGTGACAAAGATTGTCTCAATATGAAAATCGACCATGGCCAACCACGGTCGAGCATGGTCCAATGTCACATTGTAACAAAGAATTAGTTATTATTATTATTATTTAATTAATTAATATTCATATTATTATTATTTAATAATATTTAATTGAAAAAATATTATTATTGTTTAACAATAACTTACTACTACTACTACTACTACTACTACTATTATTACAAATAAAATAACATAAAATAAAACTATTTATATTTTTTCAAAAAACAATATTTTTTCTAATAAAATAAGTAATTATTTATTTTCATTTTATAAAAAATGAATAACAAATTAGTATTATTATTATTGTTATTTGTATAATATATTTATCAATGGTTTGTGTGAGAGATATAAATGAAGTCTTATGTGTATATCAACCACATTTACTAAAATAATTATTGTTATTAAGATTATTATTGTTAATTAATATTACTAATATTATTATCACTTAATATTATTATTAAATATTTAAATTATATGAAATAATTTAAAATTAAATAACATTAAATAAAATATTATAGAGTAACTTAATATTATTTTAATATATAATAAAATATTAATATAATAATCATAAATATATAAGAGTATGGTTGTTATTATTTATATAGTTATTAATAATCATAAATAGTTGGTGTTTAAAAAAGACACATAATAATCATTAATGTGGTTGATATATGCCTATAGGCGTATATGAACCAAATCGGAAAATGTGGTTGTATATATGCTTCATATATGCCTATCGGCATATATCAACCACATTGGTAAACGTGGCTATGCTAGTTAATCAACTTACTTGAAAAGACTAAAGTGTGTAACTATCTTTGAAATGAATCCATTCCGTTGATTTGTGACTACTATTAAAAATATTTTAGAATGTTCCATGGAGGTTAAACCTCTACCATCCACCTAATAATAATTCGTAATAGGGCTTTCAAAATTGTAATCCAAAATAAACACACCATTATCAATAATTATTATGTGTATGGTAGAGAATGTGGTCTCCACAAAATATTCTAGATTATTCTTAGCAGTAGTCACAAATTAAAGGCAAGATTTATCTTAAAAGTAGTAGTTTTTTTCTACTCTCTTTAATCAATTGATTAATTCAAAAAAATGTCATATGAACAAGGGCTATATGAAACAAGTTATGGTTTTCGGGCATGTGATATTTATAAGCCATGGTATTAGCTAATGGTATTGTAACAAAGCCTATTCATAGGTTAAGAATCTCCATGATAAAGTAGGTGTGAATCTCCATAATTAGGAACTTTGTTACACATTTTTTTAAGGTATGTATGTTCAAATCATATATTAACTAATTTTATGATTCGTAATTAAAATAAAAATTTAATTTAATTTATTTTATGGTTATTTTTTCTCTTGACAATGCGAGATGTATCATGAAATAACTATTTGATATTATTATCATGGATTTATGTTTATAATGATTTACTAAACAATTAATTTATATGAGTGCGTGAGTTGATAAAGTGAAAAAAACAATTAGAAATAAAAAATTAATAAATAAATAAATAAAAAACAAAAAAATAAAAAAATTATAGAAATAAAACTTCTAATTAATAAACTAATAACGTAACAAATAAACAAATGTTAAAATAATAATAATTCACTAATTAACTTTTTAATATTATACAAGCCCCAAGGGTTAGCTCATTTGGTCAGAATCAGTGCCTTGCCATCGGGAGGTCACTGGGTCAATACACCCTGAAGCCCTTGGAGGTAGGCCGAGCTAATGAGCCGTGGGGCTAGATTCCCTTTGGGTTCGATCAACCCAAATTTTCCCATGGACGTAGTGCCACTCGTTGACCAGAGTGTCTGTGAACCACAGCGTTTAAAACAAAAAAACACAACAAAAACAAAAACTTTTTAATATTATACCACTTAATTAATCAAAACACAAACTAATACAAAATCGAAAGCATATTGAAAGTGGAAATCACAACTCATATTGCCAATGAAACATCAAATTTGAAAACAATTTTCAAAAATTATCTCATGAAACTCTTAGCTAATTATATTTATAATTTTCATATATATGTAATTTATAAAGTTAAAAAAAAAAAAACTTGAAATTTGTTATAAAAGAATTTCACCACTATTTACGTGAAGGGAGATTACAGCAAATTAAATAAATAAATTATTTTATTTTTAAGTTTAATTTAGTGACCGATTTGTTTACTGATACCATAAATTGTTTAGATGATAGTTTTCTTGCTGAATTTGTTAAAAAAAATATTTGGTAAAAGAAATTTCAAAAAATCAGAATGTTGAAGTGCCTTAATAGTTTTTCTTACGATGGAAATGGATTCAACACCATAAAAAGGCTTTGCAACTCAGATTTTGAAAAAAAATTGCAAAATTTTCCCCAAATTTTCCATTATTTTCCAAACTAAGTTTTAGATTTTTTAGATTACCCTCTTATTAACCACCATTTTATATTCCCAAACAAACACATAAGACAATAGTTTAACCAAGTTCTTTTTAATGTGTAGTCAACTTAACCCATGGTAATTAAAATCCTAAAATATAATGAATGGAGTCGTCTACAGAGGTGGAGGAATTGTCAAGATGGACAAAAATGGCCAGAATCCAGGTAAAAAATATTCAAAAAATCTTGTAGATGCACTATTTGAATCATCTTTTTGATGGTGGAAATGAATTCATCACCATCAAAAACATCTAGGGCACCTAGCATTATGAAGTTTGATAGATTTTATTTGGATTTACAAAATCCATGCCAAATTTTTTCAAAATATAACCAAAATATCCATAACTTTCAAGACAAGGAAACATAATCATTAAGCTACCACATAATGAATTACTATTATTTAATGACATTGAAAATATTGTCAATCAATGCCGGTAAATGTTAACATTCATCATAGTTAACATGATGCATCATAGATCATATTTCCTCTTTATTTCTTTTTCCTCAATGGCTAATAATCCCATTTTTATGTACATTTAAAAAAATTCAACTAAATTCAAACTATTTAATTAAAATCCACCAAATATTTATACTAATAATATAACAAAATAATAATAACACGAATTATAAGAAGCTATATCTCGACATTTAAATTAAATGCATGAACTTTTACAGGAATACATATCTACATCTACAATTAAAAATGGAGAGATTAAATTAACTTTTTCTTACCTATGTAACAAAGAGATTATATGAGCTTTTGTTTCTCTATCATAGTTAGTGGTTTAGTGTAGTTTATATCTCACAAAAAAAAAAAATGTAAACTTAAAATTGTACGTAGTTTTTTTTTTCAAGTTAATTATTTCTTTTAATAATTCAAGAAATTTTGCATTTATTTAGAGTTGAAAATTATTTCTAGGCTTACATCAAGGGAACCTCAAAGATGAAAAATTTGTTGTTTTTTCCAAAAAAAAAAAAAAAATATAGATGAAAATAACACCCAAAAATTGAAAAGTCTAACGAATTATGTTGCCTCATAGGATGAAAAACTAACAATTAATTGACTCAAAACATAACCTATTTTATTGGATTACCAAATGGGAATAAGACCCATTAGTGCTAAAAATAAAAATAATATTCCTTGTAGGGGAAATCAAGCTTTTGGGTGGTGAGCATAAGGATATGGATTCTAAACTATTGAAGCATAAAATAATGATGGAAAATGCAAGCATTATGAAGACAAGGATTTATCCACGTTAATAGGTTTATGTGATTCTTTACAACATGATGACATCAGAGATCCTAAAGGTGAGCCCTCTCTAAATGAGCAAAATGGCCTTCCACATCCAAGAAAAGCTTCTCTAGCTCCATGAGCTTATGCAAAAGGTAATACTTTGCTTCCTATCTATCAAGGATAAGCTTTCCTAGTAAAAGCTTAACATGCCAATAAAGATCAACGATATTGAGATAGTGGTTCTTCTTTCCCCTAAAGTTTCTGGTGTCTAGAATCCATGTAGCTACACCATCCAAAATTCCAAATATAACATGTTATGCATTTCTTGGCACACCTATGCTTCAAATTCATTTATTTTTTAACTGGATTTTAGGAGAATTATGGACCGGTTAATGAAAAGATGAATATTCAACTCAAAAACGTGGTCAAGAACCACTAAAGTTGCTACAACCACCACTCCCTTTACAACAACAGACACACTCACATTATCTAGTCATTTTTACTAGGTGGAGGTGAAAACTAGTGGACTTTAGAACGCACACCACAGATGGATGTAGAGTGTAGAAACCAAAGGAGAAGGAGAAACTATCCCACATGGGAAAGTGCAAGATAGAATGGAATAGGGTGAGGCCCTTCTCATTAGAAAGAACCTACGAGGGAAAGAGAAATGCAAGAAAAGAGAGTAGAAATGAGAGAAACCCAAACGAAGAGATCCAATCGAAAATCATGGAGGCTAGAGGAAATAACCTACATGGTAGGTACCCAAGTGAAATAGAAACCCAATGAACATATCATTGTTGTGGGGAAAAATGCCTATGCAGGACGATCCTATCCACCTAAGGTGTGACAGCGCCTTAGCAACAAACGAATACAGCTATCATGATTTCTTCCTTTATGAAATGTGAAAGAGGGGAGATTGGTAGACTTACCGTTGTCTTCCGGTTGTCCCTCGATCTAGATCCTCTTCTCTTTGTGTGTCCAGAGCTACTTGTCTCCTCGCTTGCTCAAGAGAACAGCTACTTGAATCCCACGAGATCACAAGAGAACAGCTACCTGTGACAAGAGAACAGCTACTTGCGACAAGAGAAGAACACAACACAAAGGCAAATATACATATTCATAAATGATTCAGGATTAGAAGTAAATCAAATACACTAATGCAATCATACAAAATACACCAGCATATAGGAAAGAATCAAGATAGCTTTATTGATAAGTAACAGGGTTCAGGAAGAGATACAACCCATAGGGCTCCAATCCAGCATCTCCTTCCCAGCAGAATGGAATTCCTTCTTCAGCTCCCTTCAAAGCATTAAGCACCCAATGTTTCCAGCCACAAACCAACAACAATTCTTTGCAATCACAAAATTCCAGCCTCCTCTTCCCATGGAGGAGAGATCTATATATAGATCTTTTGGAGAAAGGATGAGTCAGCTTGAGGCTGGTATGAAGCTGACTAGTGTCCTCTCCCTCTCTCAGTTCTTGAGTCCACTTGGAGGTTCTTGCTTCTACTTGGAGATTTGGAACCTCTTACTCATCACCAGTCGAATTCCTTGATGCAAGTGTCATTTTGGAAGCTTCCTGGGCATTGACACATTGAGGAATCAGCCTGCCACTTGTCCAATTACACTCAGCGCAGGTAGCCTTTGTTGGAGTTGACATTCAACGCAGGTAGACAGTGGAGCAGTTGACATTCAGCACAGATGCTCAGTGGAGCAGTTGACATGATCCAGAATCGGCTTGTTTTTTAGTGTTTCAGGTGGAGAACTTATGTGAATTGTTGTGGTTAGATGGCCTTGTTCCTCTAGGGGTAGGAACAACATGTTTAGGGACTTTGGATCCCTTAGATTATGGACATTTCATGCTCAATGCTGTAAGGCACAAAAATGTCTATAACAGTTGCCCCCTAAAGTATGGGGCCGTTTATCGGGTGAAATGCTTTATCCAGGAGGGTCCGAAGTTCATCCATCTGCTGGGAGGAGACCTGTAATAAAATACAATACAATACATTATGATTCATACTGCTTTCATGATCTAGCTGAGGCGGGCATTCCCATGCTCAGCTTTATAAATTCATTTTGTACATAGAACAGACGATCGTCTGATGGTAGATTGATAATTTTGGCGAAATTATCATCCTTTGAGTAGGATGATCATCTGCTGTAATGATGTACATGTCAAATGTCTTTATTTTTCTTGAATATATATATCGCAGCCTGGATGGATGAAACTAGATCCGGGGTCTTCAAACTCGTTCGATCTTCACTCTAAGTACAAGTCGATCCATGTGAGAATTGTGCTGAAGTCGAACATGGAAAGACATCGCTTGATTACAGGTCAATGATGTAAACCGTTACCAAGCGCGAGAGGAATCACTGATAATGATAATGACCCTCAAGGTACTGCAGTACAATTCACGTGGTGTGAATAAAGGACTTGGCGTCAAACACCATGCAAAATCTTCTGGTCGAAGGTCATTGATGTATACCTGTCGCCGGAAGTGAGAAACTTGCCATTGAGGCATGCAAGCTTCAAAGTACTGAAGGGGTTGTTCCTAGATCAACTTCTTGGATAATGAGCTGATGTCGACAAGAAGCGATCCGTCAAAGGAGGGCCTTGATGAATCCCACATCAGTGACACGGAACGGAGCTAATGATTTTAATGTAGGTGAAAACGATCTGTGACATATGATTCAGGGTGGCGGTCATGAATGGATGAAGGATAATGTATGGCAGTGGATGGGACCCGGTTGACTCTTTCTGAACGACTTCTCTTGAACATATGGCGACACTGATGCGATGGATCAGTAGCATTACCCCAAATATGGATGGTATGGCGAGACCATGGTGATGTGACCGGTGAATGAAACAACCCAACCCAATTGTGGTACGGAGGAAAAGTGTCATGTTCAAGAGCGACCTGCTACCATCAAAGTTTTCTTGATCTTTCCCAATTTTTCCCCAGTCATTGCTGACCAGTACCTCTTTATTTTTGTCAAGCTTAAGGAGGATAACATACGCTTGTTCTATAACCTGCCCTTCGGGCAAGCCCATCGCTATGTTTTAACGAGCCTAGCGATAGTGAAACTCGTTCTCGTCTAAAGACAAGTTTGTCGCTATTTAATAATTTTAACGAGTCTAACGACAAGGATAACTCGGTCCTTTTCATTTTTAGAGAGTCTGAAAAGGTACATAAAGTTAACTCCAAAATTCCTTTTTCGTCATCTAATCCCTTAAGTCCGAAAAAGTATAAAACAATACAGAAGGGATGAGTTTTCGATAATTTTAACGAGCCGAATAAAACAAGCGCTCGACCTTTTTGTGCAATAATCGCTCAGGTCCAAAAAGATTAAAATCTAGAGGAGGGATAGCTCTTCCTGTCGCTTTAACGAGCTGGAAGGCCAAAACTCGGCAATCTTTTCATATTTTACAAGTCAGTTGAAAATAGCTTCAAGAAGACTCGTCTTTTGAGGAACGAGTGATAAACAGGGTTAGCAGCAGGTTCTAGGTACAGGTTGGAATTTTCCAATCACGGCAGTGTCACAAGGATGGCTAGGTGAAATCACTCTTCGCAGCTGTTCCTCAAAATGGGTAAACAATCATATGGAGGTGAACGATCGGCCAAATGAAAAGTGGAGGTGACGGTGCAAACACGACCAAGGCTTTAATGGCTGATAAGGTTACATTCACAGTGGTTATTTACCGGGATAGTTCATTTTTTGACGAGCTTAAACGTGGGTGGAAACATTTGCTCGATATTATGTTTATTTTTCAACGAGCATGAACTATGTGCTAAAACTGCTCGGATCTTGTGTTTATTTTTTAACGAGCATGAACTTTATGCTAAAACTTCTCGAAGATAAGTTTGCATGCCCCCGGCATAATAACGCAAATCGAGGTGCATGCCCCCCAAGCTTCATTGCATTCAACTTGGTGGTTGGAATGAAGGTTTACCTTTGAGATTTGGAAAGGCGATTGTTTTCATTTTTTAATGAGGTTGACACAATAAAAGAACTATCCTCATGACTCCTTGTTTCATTTTTTAACGAGGTCGACACAGGGTAAGAACCGTCCTCGGAGTCCAAATCCATTAGATGTAGAAGGTTTGATATTCCACTGTGGCCATTTCCGCCAAATTACTCAGAGGAGGTAAGGCAAAAGTACCCATTAAGGCAGGGTCTTTTAGGAGACCTACTCCGATATTTTGGAGTGAATGATTACTTCCATGGATCATTGGAGTGCTTCCCGTAACTTGAGAACCATTGGGGAGGAAGTTTTGCTGATCGACGATTGTAATCTTTCCTTGAAAGGGAAATGCAATCTTTCTGAAATAGGTCGATACAACAGCTGCCATGGCATATATCCATGGTCTTCCCAATAGGATGTTGTAATCAAGGTCTCCATCGATTACTTCAACATAAATTTCTATTGTTTTCCCTCCTAGTTCAACTTTCAAGTTATTTAGAATACCATATGGGGTATATGTCCATCCATCAAATGCTTTTAATGTCGTCGAAGATTGCGACAAGGGTGGTGAGCCTAAATTTTTCTAACAACTCATCGACATAAGACATGTAGATGCCCCCTCATCAATAATTGTTCGTTGAACAGTTTTGTTGAGGGCTTTCACTTGAATAAGGAAAGCTAGTTGAGATGGTAACTGAGGATCATATCCTTTATGATCAAAGGCCACAAGATTGGAATCCATTGGGTGAATCCCACCTATTGCTGATAACAAAGCTTGCTCTTGGGAGGGGCAATTTTGCGATACCTCAAGTTTCGACATAGCGGACGACGATTGGGCCAGGTCCTCTATCTGTGCTATTTTCACACAAGGATTAAATGTCGATTTGTGTACTACTCCCTTTTGCGACTTTATCATTGGCTCAGGAACGATGGTTTGCACAACTTCGGTCAAAGTTGTTGTCGAACTACTAGGTTGTTCATTAGCCTTGTTGTTCGACAGCTTTGGATTCCTGTAATCTTTATTCCTCGTCAAAGCATCATTTTGCTGCTTTGATACAGACAACATAAGCACTTGGGATCAGAAAGCATTTTGATTAGCAACCAGTTCGGTTCCTGGGCTTGGAAACAGATCAGTCAACACAGCTGAGGTTTTCGAACTCTTAAAGAATCTTTTAAGCTCAGCTTTGTATGGACAATCTGTTGTCCAATGATCCTCATCGCATATATGACACCCTGTAGGGGGTTTCCTTTTTCTCCCTTTCTTTTTATTCTTGTCCCCTGGTTGCTTCAGTTGTTTGCCCTTGTCGTCTGACACGGCACTTACTTCCGAGGCAAGAAGTTCCTCATTTTCATTTTGACCGGAAATCTTACGGGCCTTTTTAGATATAGCCTTTGTCGATTTCATGTCTGTTGCACCAATCACACCATCGACGGCATGAGAGTTATTGTTTGATCTAGGAGGAGGAGGAATTGAGAATTCCGGTCTAGGGGCATCAGGTATTTTGTCGTAGAGCATGCCGGACTGAGTGTAAACCAAGTCCAGATATTGTGCACGAGCGATGACTTGCTCTTCCGTTACGACTCCCCCCTTTGCCACATCTTCCGTGATGGCAGGAAGTAATGACTTGATAAACCATTCAGCTAAAAGCTAATCGGGAACATACGTTTTTACCATTCTACGACGACGTTGCCACTCATGTATATGATCAGATATGTGGGTGGTGGTTGTCTGTTTGAAGTTGGTAAGGAGTTCTGTTCCCATTTCATACCTTATCGGTAATTGAAAATGGGTTAAAAAGGTTGTGGCTAAGGTACTGAAGTTGTCGAACGAAGCTCTAGGCAATTCAATGTACCATTTTGCCACTGGACCCGTTAATGTCCTCTGAAAGAGGCGAAATCTTATCGAATCATCATTCAGGGTGTTTGATGAACACCATAGATGGAATGTCATCACATGATTCGACGGATCCTCACCCGGATTTCCATTAAATTTAGGAATATCTGACGGAAGTTTATGCGGAATCGCTGGCCACCAAGGGGCATAAGCAATTGGATCATTCGTCAGCCGGTTTAGATCTGGTAATTCTAGAGTTGCTACAAAAGGCAATTGTTGATTCAGGTTAGGTGAAGCATACCCAGGATAAGATGGAATCGCCTAAGCAGTGGGTCTTTGCATACCAGCATAATGTTGGCAACTTTGACAAGGTTGATGGGCATAACCACTATAATATGGTTGCCCATTACTTACATAGACTTGTTGCTCAGGTCCTTGATATGATTGCTGGAATGGGGGTTGATGAGTTTGAACTAGCTCTGGTTGTTGGACCAGTTGTTGTTATCCAATACTGGATGATTGACCAAGATGAGGAGTCATAGTACTTGTTTGAGCCTGAGTCGCTCCAGATAAGGAGGCACTAACCAGAGGTTGTGATTGAGTTGTCGAGACAAGAGGCTGTTGTATGGCAACCTGAGAAACTTGTGGTTGACATACAACAGGTAGCGCTTGTATTTGCGACGCAATCACCATACCAGGTATAGTGGCAACATTCGACACAGGGTGGACTGGTTGCATTGAATATGAAACCCTTGGTTGCTGAGGCAGTATCGATACCCATCTGCTGGATGTAATTCCAGTTTGACCTGAACTTTGTTGGAAACTCCCATATGGTTGTTCTTTGGGGGGGAACAATGAAAAGGCATACTGACCTCCATATGGTGGCAATCCAGTACTTAAAGGGTAGATTGGCCTTTGAAGACACATTGGATCAATTTGTTGAGTTTCAACATAAGAAATACCAGATGATAATCCGGATGAAGAAATAGGAACTAACCATGTCGTCGAAACAGTCTCTGGTTGGACTCCAGCTTGTTGTTGACAATTTGCCGGGACAGATGGTATACCAGCGAACATCGTTGGAGTAGCAGCAGGAGGCTTTGCCGCTGCTGTGTCGGATGACACAGTCGTGGATGTTGACGGTTGTTCAGACATATTTAGTCTATCCAAAAGATTTTCTAGCGATTCTACAAGAACTTACGGTGAAAAGAGACTAACTTCGAAGATCAATGAGGGAATGGTGATGATTATTCCATTTAAAATAAATTTTAACGATGCTTGGACACAACTTGCTTTTTCAATTTTAAAGAGTCGAGAAAACTAAAGATGACTCTAGTCTCCTTCGATGTTTTAACGAGCCCGAAGTGACAAATGCTCGGATGGACTTTTTCTGTTATAGAGTCTGAAAAAGGCCAAAAGAAACTGCTCTGGAGATCTAGGCAGAGGGTGTGCCAAACTTTTCGCAAAACCGCAGAATACTTTTTCAGGTACGAGCGGTCGATCTTCGTGAATGCTGTGTTCATTGCATTGCGATCAGTAGGGCGGCCGACACGGCTTCCTAAGGATAAAGGATATATGCCTATAGGGGTCTCCCAATATATACGCGATGGTACGTGGGAGCACAATCCGTACTAGCACTATCGTCCCTCAGGAGGAATCACCCACCTTCCACGAGATCGACAGTCACTAGGCTTAACGACGCCGGAACACGTCTCTAGCCTAGACCTCTATGTTGTGTGTTATGTTGCAAAGCGTTGTTAGGTTCATTCAGTTTATTTTAAGTTGATCTTTTTTAGAAGTTTGCCTTTCAGGATCACCACGAGATGTATGGTACAATTCCTAAATGCAGTCTAAGATGATAAGCAAGCTTTATTATCTTTTCAACTTTGAAAATCCTAGCTACTAAGGGAAAAGAAAGACACTATCTTTTCTCAAAGAGCAATCAGCACACTCTAATGCACTTTCCCTAAATCCAACATGCAAACTATAAAATGCAAAATGCACAATGCAGGTGTTTGTTTTCCACTTTCTTAGTATAAATGCCTACAAAGAAAGCTTTTTGCACAACTTTGAATTTGCTTTTAAAATGATCAATACAAACAAGTTCACTTTTTTCGAAATTAGAGAAGGTAGAAGAGATTACACTACTTAACGATTTTCGAAATAAAGACTTGTTTTGATGCTTCAAAAGAGACAAATTCAAACCAATAAGCAAAAGTAAATCTATAATCAATCTGCAAACAGCCAATGAACTCTCTTCTAAGATCTCAATCAGTCAGATCTGAATCAAAGGCTACAGGATGACTACTTTACTCATGCAAAGGAAAACTGTAAATGACGCCAAAAACACATAAAAACATTCACAGTCTTTTTGTACAAAAGGAGGCGGAATCTAAGCAAGGAAAAGAAGTTATCTGACTGGTACCTATGCTGGTTAAAGGCTGCCAAAAACAGAGATCAAAACAGGGCAACAGACAGCAGAGAACCCCAGCTGCACAAGGCTAAACTGGTTCAGCGCAAGTCCAACACTGTGGAGTTGACATTCAGCGCAGGTAGCCTTCACGGGACCTACGTTGAAATGCAGATTGCCTTCACAGTGCCTGCGCTGAAAGAGAAACTCTCGTTTCCTTTGGTTTCTGGGTCACAAAATGCTCAAAAATCAACTGTTTCAGGCCAAATCAGAAACACAAGCAAGGTATAAACAGAGGGATGCTTTGAGAGGGTACTAAAGACTATCACAAGGATCATCAAATCATTTGTGGATCTAGATTAGATCATAGACAAGTCCAACAACTGGATCAAAGCAGCAACTTTCTACTTTGCATCCGGGAAATATGCAGTTCGATAGTTGATGTAAAGTCTATGAAGTAAACAAATGAGGGAAACACAAATGAAATGAATAAACAAATTCTTCCCCAGTATGGTCGCCAATTTTTTGTGGGGAAAAATGCCTATGCAGGACGATCCTATCCACCTAAGGTGTGACAGCGCCTTAGCAATAAACGAATACAGCTATCATGATTTCTTCCTTTATGAAATGTGAAAGAGGCGAGATTGGTAGACTTACCGTTGTCTTCCGGTTGTCCCTCGATCTAGATCCTCTTCTCTTTGTGTGTCCACAGCTACTTGAATCCCACGAGATCACAAGAGAACAACTACCTGTGACAAGAGAACAGCTACTTGCGACAAGAGAAGAACACAACACAAAGGCAAATATACATATTCATAAATGATTCAGGATTAGAAGTAAATCAAATACACTAATGCAATCATACAAAATACACCAGCATATAGGAAAGAATCAAGATAACTTTATTGATAAGTAACAGGGTTCAGGAAGAGATACAGCCCATAAGGCTACAATCCAGCGTCTCCTTCCCAGCAGAATGGAATTCCTTCTTCAGCTCCCTTCAAAGCATTAAGCACCCAATGTTTCCAGCCACAAACCAACAGCAATTCTTTGCAATCACAAAATTCCAGCCTCCTCTTCCCATGGAGGAGAGATCTATATATAGATCTTTTAGAGAAAGGATGAGTCAGCTTGAGGCTGGTATGAAGCTGACTAGTGTCCTCTCCCTCTCTCAGTTCTTGAGTCCACTTGGAGGTTCTTGCTTCTACTTGGAGATTTGGAACCTCTTACTCATCACCAGTCGAATTCCTTGATGCAAGTGTCATTTTGGAAGCTTCCTGGGCATTGACACATTGAGGAATGAGCCTGACACTTGTCCAATTACGCTCAGCGCAGGTAGCCTTTGTTGGAGTTGACATTCAATGCAGGTAGATAGTGGAGTAGTTGACATTCAGCGCAGATGCTCAGTGGAGCAGTTGACATGATCCAGAATTGGCTTGTTTTTGAGTGTTTTCAGGTGGAGAACTTCTGTGAATTGTTGTGGTTAGATGGCCTTGTTCCTCTAGGGGTAGGAACAACATGTTTAGGGACTTTGGATCCCTTAGATTATGGACATTTCATGCTCAATGCTGTAAGGCACAAAAATGTCTATAACAATCATGAGAAGGTGGTTGTATAGAATTCTCTAGAGACTCCAAAATGTGGGAGATAAATAGGGGAGGTGGCACCAGGCTGCAACATATCTCGCACTTCATATATTATGTGCAAGTAGCGTCACCCCCATCAAGAAAGTAATATTTATGGGAGACTCTCCTAGTCCCACAAATGCTTACATATAGAGTAGGGGTTATTTTAACTTTTGGTTTCTAATCTATCTGTTATTTTGTTTCCATGCCTATGGATGTGAGAAGAAATAACTATAGGCACCTAGTGGAGAAGTGAAGCTATACATGAAAAGAAGTTCTGAAGCCTCGAACTGTGGGAAATATGAAGCAACAGAAGAAATTTCAGCCTAAAAATGTACATGAAAATTTCATGTAATTTTCATGTCATAATATGTAAACCAATCAAAATCCTTTAAATCTAAAAAGAGATACATGTGAATATTTTAGAGAGAAACAAAAAAAACTACTTTTTTTAATTGTATTTTTGGTTTATCTCCTAATAGGTTTACTCAAATTCCAAGTGTAGGCACTTGTTGTATGCATAACTAAATTCCACATCGAACTTTTACCCACTATGCATACTTTTGAGAAGACCCACATTGATAAAAATTGAAGATACATTAAAAAAGTGTTCTGAACATGTTTTTTTAATGTATCTTTTACTTTTATCAATGTGGGTTTTCCTACAAGTAGGTATAACAAGTGCTTCTTGGATGAAATTTAATTCCACATACAATGAGTGCACACACTTGAAATTTGAGTAAACATATAAAGATATAAGCCAAACATACAATAAAAATGTAGTTTCCTTTCTTCCTTTTTAACTCATATTTTGTTTTCTTAATTGTTATTTTATTATTTTTCCTTAGGATGCCACTTTTATGCGGAAATTTTCTCTGATGGAATGAATATCCATTTAGTAGCCTTATAAACAAGGAAATAACGAGGCAAGAGTCCTCTTCAATGCAAAGTTTGGTGAAATTCCTCAAGAGTGCTTCCTTGAGCCCAAATTTAAGAGTAAATGGCTTACAAACATTATTTTTGTTGAAGCCCATGTAGCCTATATAAGCACATATGATAAGCTCATAACTAGCAATTGCACATAATCTCCTTGTTATTATTAACACTTATTAAGAATTATGTATACTTTGGAATAACCTATGACCTTTAGTGTGACTTATAATGAAACCATACATCTGTGGCCATATGGTTTTGATAATTTTTCCATAAGAAGACTTGGGTGTTGTTAGGATTAGAGTTTTCCTGGATTATTAGCTACTTGTGACATGAGCAGGGACAATAGTGGATCACCCAAGTCACCACAAGTCTAATAAATCTTTACATTAAGTAATTTTAGCTACTTCTCATTGCAAAATATGTTGTATCAACGAGTCCTAAGGAACATCATGACAAAGTAATGGAAGATACCCTAAAAATTGAATGGCCACAGGATTATATTTTAAAGAAAAAACTTATTATATTGAAATTAGAGACTATGACTCATGATATTGAGACAATTAAAATAGTTTTACCACTCAGATATCAGATATCATTGTTGTCTTTCAATAATGCATAAGAAATTCTTCACAAGATTCACATTAGAGGATTTGAAATTATATTCATAGAATCCTATGTGTATTAGGAAGTGAAAATTTGCATAGCATGAAACTAATTAATGTAAAAGTATTATCCCTGCCAAAGGCTGAGGACCATTCATTTCTACACTAGGAATTTGGATACAGACAAACATTTGGGATACTATTCATTGGAAGTTTTTTCATTCCCGTGGTGCACATTTGGTTGTGAAATGTCAATTCCAACTTTGAGAAGAATGGGAGATGAATGAGTAAACCACATTTTCACTTCAAATATTTGCTTGAATATAAACTGACAACAAGTTATCTATAAACATATATGTTTAAAATGTTGAATTGTTAATAGATTGATTTACGTGAGAGACCTGGTTCATAAATCATTTGGAAAAGAGATAAATATAGAAATACATGCATAAGAGAAGTTGGCTTGAGGTGCAAGAGAAGAGAAGATAAGTAGTTCTAAAGGAGTAGAGACATAGTATAGAACAAACGAAAAGAGAAGAAACAATATAGAATTACAGACTCAGTAAGGCAAAAAAATAAAACTTTCATGTATTAGGAGTTTGGTGTCTGCTTTCAGATAGTAGCGTAAAAAATAATAGGTTGGAGCCTATGAGAATAGGGAGTGGGTTCCTGTCTTTATATCACAAAAAAATTGTGGTTTTCTCCCTTTATGGGTTTCCACTTATATCTAGTGTCGACATCTATTACTTGTGTTTGTCGTTGAATTTTTGGTTAATTGTTGAACACCTACGTAACTCCTCTAATTGTTAAAGAAAAGTTTAAAATGAAGTTAAGATAATTTGAAATTGTTCATTTAAAATACACAATTACTAACTCACCCCTCCTCTTAGTAATTTCTTAGTTTCCAACAATTGGTATTAGAGTGAGTTCCTTCTATAATAGCCTAATGGATAGAAGGAAGATCTAGTTCATAAGAATGGCTACTTAGGAAGGGTCTTCAACAAGTAAATATCTTTTGTTATTGGTACTAACTGTACCAATCGGAAAGTAAGAATGAGGACATATATAATTTCTCTTGGAGTAGTCTGGGATGCAGTGGAGAATGGCTATGAAGAGCCACGTGTAATAGCTAAAAAATATGACAAACTTAAATATCCATTCAATTCCAAAGCCATGAATGTGATCCTTAGTGGGATAGTTGAGTCGTAATTTGTAAATATAATGCATTGTAAGACTCCTAAATGTGGGAAAAAATAAAAATCATTCATGAAGGAGATGGTAAAGTGAAATTGGCCAAATTACAAATTTACATACTGTAGCTTGAGACCTTTAGAATGAACGATGATGAAGACATAACTAAGACATTTCTTCATGTTGAAGAAATTTCTAATGTCATGAAGGGTTTGGGTGAAAAAAATAAGGAGTGTACAATAGTCCAAAAAAGTGTTGAAATCACTCCCTTCGATGTTTAGTCCTAAAGTATCAGCTATTGACAAAATGTCTAACTTTGAAACACTAACAATGGATGAATTTCTTGGTTCCATAACAATATATGAAATGCGAATTACAAAAGAAAAGTATACGTCAAGATATGTAGCATCTAAAGCAAATAATAAATCAAAAGAGGACCAAGAAGGCTTAAGTTTAGGCTTAGATGAAAAAGAAGCGAAATTTGTGAGAATACTGATGAGCCTCAGTATTGCAATAAGAATGCTGCAACTCCCAAGGCTACAAACTTTAATTATCAACCTAGGGTTCATACAAACTTAAGAGGTATCAACACTATATGTGCGGCATAAAATGTGTCCTTCATTTCCTATCATGATGTAATGGAGTGCATGTAATGAAATCAAACCCTAACTAGTTGCAGAAATGAAAATGCTCGAAATGGAAACCTTAACCTATTGCAAGAAAAAAATACAAGGAAAACTATTCTAGCTACATAAAGTAAAGGTAATTAAATAAATATAAATCATTACATTTCAAATATTTTAGATCCATTGACAGATTTCATGGGTTGTGGCAATCAAGAAAATCATTACTGTATTATCCAATTCATAAATGTGTCCATTAACCCAGTTCACTAAGATGTTTTGCATGGGTAAAAATGCAAGTCCTAAGTGGTGTTTATTCCTCCTCAACCATTTATTTAGAGCCTAGGCGTCAATATTCAACCCTAAGGGACACAAACCAACCTTTTTGAGAAAATTTGGGCAAGTATATAGATGTTGGAAGAGTGCTACAAGAATCTGCCACAGGAAACAAGTTTGCTACATGAAGATATAATTCACCTAATGACAAAGAAAATCAAATCCAAATTTGATGGGAATTTTTTTTTTATTGATTAAGATGTCTTAGGTCTCCATTACAAGCGGAATCACTCAAAAATACCCCTATTAACACATGCTAAAAAATAGCAGAAAATTAATAGTCTAAAATCTAGACATTCGAGAAGTAGTGAGCTAATTAATCTATCAAATGCGTAAACTAATCAAGTGAGAATGAAATGGGGTAAATTTTGTTATTATATGGAAATATTCTATGATCTAATGCAAGTGTAATAAACTATATGTAAACTCGTTAGCATGTTCTAAAAAATAACATAAATTTACTACTATTTGCCACAAGGGACTTCCAAAAATTTAGATTTGGGAATAAGGAAACTAATCAAAGTAGCTCAATGATTACTATGGCCTTACAAAGTTGTTCAAAGGATGAAATCATGCTTTTTATCCTTAAAAAAAACTTACTTCAACCATTTAACCCGATCCTACAACAAGAAATCATCAATACTAAATGCAGAAATAGAAAACGACAAGAACAAGAGATGCATGTGAATAAGAAGTGAAAGGAAGAAATGTAAATGATACAGAAGGGCTCTGAGGCTCCTGGGATGGCCAAGCCCAAGGAAACTCAGATTCCTGTGAAAGATACCAATATTGAGAAGTTGAAAATGGCACCGATCTTCATTATTTTCATCAATACAATTACATCCCTGCAAGAAATGAAAGTGGAGCTACAAAAGTACGAGTTCTCTCCATAAGAAGACTTAGAAAAATCAACCCTTATAGGAACATTTGACTTGGTACTTATATAAAATGATTAGGAAGCATTCCCCATGAAAGGAGGAATTTTTCCAATCCAAAATCCCTAATATCGTGGATTTGCTTCCCAACACTAGGAACCTACATTAAATGACAAGGAAAACATTCCTAGGTTTTCTCAGTCATTGGAGCTCCATAATCTGTGCAATAATTTTAGCATATCTTGTTGATTTATTATCCAATACTGATCCTCATGTAGTAGGGATAAAGTCCCTAAATTATCTCTTCCTCCAAATGTCCATAATCTTCCCAATATTCTCGCAGTATTCTACAAAAATAAATAATATTAGGCGCAAACATGCAATTATCCCTAAACCTTCCTAATAGACATATTAAAGCTAAAAGACAATTATTATGTGTACAAGGAGAGGTTTAATATATCCTTCATGTGCCTAAGAAAGGTTTGATGGGCCTTAATTTATGTTTAATTTGGAGGCCCATCATACCCGCTTGCTGAAACTATTGCTCATCCTTTGAGCAACCTATTCATCTTGATCGCCTTATTGTTCTTCATGAATGTTGACATGTTTCATGCTTTGTTTTATAGTCTATTTGATGCTCTTTTTTCTTCTCTTCTTGCTACTGCATTTTTCTATCTCAGTTTCCCAAGGAAACCCTAATATAGGTTGAGGCTGCTTCTTTCCCTTAGGTGGTCCTTCAACTCTAATGAGTTGCACACAACCTGAATCCAGTAGAAACTAAATTTTCCATGCAAAGTGGTGGTGGTTCCACCATTTATTTCTTTTTTTCTTATTTCTTCTATTTTTCATCTTTTCCATTATTTTTTCTCTTCTTTTTACAACTTTTCTCAATCTTTTTATTGCATGCAAAATAAACTCAAAGTACTTTGAGTCAACTGGGTTGGCCCTCACCTACCCCTTCACACTCCTTGTCTTCCATCATGACTAAATTGTTACATCCTACTTTCTCAAGTCTTTTTCACTTTTGTCTTGTCCTCTCCCCCATGTGCGGATGTCTTGGTGGAAAAGTGAAGTTAATTGTTGGATAAGGCTGAGGTTTCTCTGCTACTAATTTTGGCTATAAAAATATTTTCCTTCATACACTTGTAATGTTTTTCAAGCTAAAATTAGTTCGTAAGAAATGTTTAATGGATTGCATACCTAAGCCTTACCCTTGAAGTGTTTTTTCAAGTGATATTGAGGTTGTTGATATGAATGTTGAATTTTCCTTTGGTGGTCCTGAAGTTGATGCTAGTGATCTTGAAGTCGCATGTGATACTCTTCTGGAGGTCCTATTACTGATATCCTTGAATATGAAGGTCTCCTAGGATTTTTTCTTGTTGTTGCTACCGCTTCACATCCTTGGCTAAAATTTTTCTACTCAGCTTCATAACATGATGATTTCAGAGGTGTTGACTTCCTTTCTTTATTGATGCATAGGTCTTCATAGCATGATTCTTTTTCTCAATGATGTAGCATTTTTGTGTGCAGGCCAATTTATGGTGTTCAATCTGTTGCTTTTGGAGTTCATGGATGCCAACCCACATTCTAAACCTTTGTCTTCCAGTTACTGTGAGCAACTTGTCTTAGTCAAATCCGACCTTCTTGGAGTGTTGGGCTTGGACATGGGTGATGTTCACCTTCCCCACACTTTTCACACCTGTCACACACCCTTCCAACACTTCATGTCACCATTTGTTTCGTCCAAAACCCCTCAGCCAGCTTCTTGTAGCAATTCAGGACATCCTGTAGCAGTACAAAGAATCATGTAGTAACATTGTGTAGCAAACCTGTATCATACATGTTTTGCCCATATCTACCAAATTCTATACTGGATTGACCTAAAATTTTCTGAGCATGTTCCCATCATCTGTATGCACCTCCCCATAAAACAATCTTGGCCAATGGATGCACGAATATCGAGAAAAATTAAAAATGGTTGTAGGTGATGGGGGACTATTTCTCGAAACTTGTGCACTGGAATTTTCTGAAATTTCTTAGGCATGTTACCATCATCCATATGCATCTCCCCATGAAACATCTTGGCAAATGGATGCACGAATATCAAGAAAATTTAAAAATGGCTATAGGTGGTGGAGGTCAATTTCTCGAAAAGTGTGCACCCAAATTTATTCAAATTTCTTGGGCATCTTACTATCATCCATATGCGTCTCCCCCTAAAACATCTTGGCAAATGAATGAACTATTTTCAATATATGCCAAAAATAATTTTCTGCTCTGAGTATATTTACTTCCTGTAGCAAAACAGAGCCTTCCTGTAGAATTTTAGGAAACTAAGAAAAATTAGTGTTAAAATCTTGGGAAGGATGACTGGATTGTGGCAATAGATGAGGGTTATGGATTGGCATGGCCTTGGTCTTTCATTAGCATTTGAGAAAAGGAGGAGAATGTCCAAGTTTGACTTCCTTTGACTAGGCTTTTAATCAACCTTTCTTTTGGTGGCTAACGTTTTTTTGTTGCTTGCAGAGCTCGGAGAGTGCATGCATCCATGAGAGAAATATACATGGAAAATTTATTTTTATTCTTTTTTGCCTTTTCTTCTTTTAGGCCTACTAGCTGCCTCAATGATGTTTTCAACTAGTAGGTATTCCTAGGTACCTCAAAGGAGGTTTTCACCTAGGGCCTTTTCTTTTTCTCTTTTTTCCCAACCCATTGACCACCTCAGGCACCTCAAGGGAGGTTTTCACCTTAGATTTTATTTTTTTCTGTTATTTTTCATTTTTTATTTTTTTTCTATCCTACTCTACTTGAAAAAAACAATCTCTTTCAAGTATAAGAATAATTCCAATGGAGCAATGTGCACATCATGATGACAGATAAACTGATTTGTAGACTTGAAATATATGCTTTGACATGTACATGAATTTTAGAGAACAAATGCTTTGATTGAGATAATATCTGGAATTATTGAAGAAGAGTGTGTGGCTGCAAATTACCAATTTCATGGAACCATATTTCAATCTAGTTTGGATATCCCTCGTCCACTTGCTGATTTGGATAATCTTGGATGTCTTTTTCTTCCATGAAGTTCAGATTTGCTTCTTTTTGTTGATTATTCTATTGAACACATGGAGGATCTAATGGTAAACATGAGGGAACTTTCTCAATCTCTAATTTTGATGTCTGCTCTTCATCAAGTTTAGCCCATGATTCTTTGGTCTTCTCATTTGAATCTTCTTTTTCTAAATATTCACCTTCAATGACATCAAGAGAATCATTTTTTTGACAATTCTCTTGTTGATCTAAGATGAATATGTTAGGAAACCAACTCACAAAAATATAGAAAAGATAGATCAACGCCTTAGAATTCAGCCTATTCGAGGGGGAAACCTCCTTTACATTACACAAATGAAAAATTCTTGGATGATACAAAAGACTAAACCTCCCTTCTATATATAGGAGTATAAGGGGTCATAATATAATCAAGTCAAAATAATAGTAATAACATAAGGGCATAATAATAACAATAGTGGGTTTCTATGGGGCACACTAATAACAATATTGGGACAATAGGGCACAATAATAACAACAAGGGATACAATGACAATAGTAATGGGGGAATCACTGGTATTATAACGACCTAACATGCCCCTCTCCTTCCGAAAAGCGTTTTCCTCAATGCTTGAGTAGTTCTGGAAGCTTCTGTATAAAATTCTCATCCTCCCATGTGGAATCTTCAGCAGATAAGTTCTTCCACTTGATGAGATACTCTGAAATCGATCGATTTCATAGCTGTCGAGTTCTTGTTTCTGTGACTGCTTCTGGTTTCAATATGGTTTTTCCTTCCTTGTCAAGTTCTCGCAATATTGTTTGAACTTGGAGCTTGTCACCTATAACCTTCTTTAAACATGAAACATCAAAAACTGGGTGCACTAGGGAAGCTGCAGGAAGCTCCAATTTGTATGCCATAGTACCAATCTTTTGCAACACCTTGTACGGACCATAATATTTTGGTGATAATTTATTATCCTTCTTAGCTTTCTTGAGGGACATTTGTTTATATGGTTGTAGCCATAGGACTATCTAGTCACCTACATCAAAACTTCTTTCGCTGCGATGTTGGTCTGCTGCTTGTTTCATTATATTCTGCGCCAACATGAGGTTATCCTTTAAGAGTTGTATAACTTGTTGTTGATGCTCGATGTGATGTTCCACTACTTGAACCTTAGAATTTTCTCTTAAATATGATGTGATGGATGGTGGATGATATCCATAAAGTGCCATAAATGGGTTCATTTTTGCTACAGTATGGAATGAAGTGTTATACCACCATTCAGCCAAACGCAACCATTTGACCCATCGTGTCTATTTATCAGATACAAAGCAACAAAGATATCCTTCCAAACATTTGTTTACTATCTCAGTTTTCCCATCAAATTGAGGATGATAAGATGAGCTACGAGCTAACTAAGTGCTGAGACATGAAAATAATTATGTCCAAAAATTTCCAGTAAAAATGGGATCTCTATTGCTTACAATAATCTTAGGGTTTCCATGTAGCTTTTGAATTGTTTCCAAAAATCCAATAGAAACTGTACTAGCTTTAAATGGATGCAACAATGCACAAAAGTGTGCATACTTTGTAAGTCTGTCAACTACAACCATGATGACAGTCTTTCCTTCGGACTTGGGTAAACCCGTGATAAAATCCACTGAAAACCTCCTCCCAACGTTGGCTTAGAATGGATAAAGGTTGTAATAGACCCCGGGTCTTAATTGTTTCAACTTTATTTTGTTGGAAAACCAAACATTCCGCCACAAAATTTTGAATATCCAACTTAAGGCCATCGCAAAAAATTCCTTCTTAACCCTGTGCTAAGTTTTTAAAAATCCCGAGTGCCCTCCTAAGGGAGAAATGTGCAATTCCATAATAATATTTTGTTTGAGTTGGGAATTCTTAAATAGGTATAAGTGATCTTTGTACCATAATGAATCATTTTTCTAGCTAAATGTATCAAATGTACTAGGATCTTGTTGTAACTTTTGAATGAGTGCCCACACTTCTTCACCATTTTTCCATTCATCCCTTGCTTTATTTATCCAATCTAGTGGGATAATAGAAATGGCACACAACAATGCTTCCACATCCTCATCCTTTCTTGAGAGTGCATTTGCCACAACATTTTTCTTCCCTTTTTTGTAGACGATTTCAAAGTCATAACCCAACATCTTTGTGACCCATTTTTGTTTCTCTTCAGAGGATAATCTTTGTTCTAAAAGTTATTTAAGATTATCATGATCCATTTTTACCTTGAAGTGTGTCCCCATTAGGTAGGGTCGCCATTTCTTAAGTGCATGTAGTATTGCCAACGTTTCCTTCTCATAAATAGCTTTGTGTAAATACTTTGCTTTGATTGGATGACTTTCGAAAGCAATGGGTCTTTCATCTTGCATTAAAATATCACCAATTCCATTTCCTACAGCATCACATTCCACAATAAAGGTTTTTGTGAAGTCCGATGTAGCTAAGACTAGTGCTTGGTACATTGCCTCTTTAATATGTTCGAAGGCATTTGTTTCTTCTAGAGTCCATGAAAATGCACATTTCTTCAATAATGTTGTTAGAGGTACTGTTATCCTCCCATAATCTTAACAAACTTGCGATAATACGCTGTCAACCCAAAAAATCCTCGCAAATGCTTTATGGATGTGGGGATTTTCCATTCTTTATGGCTTTAATTTTGCTAGGGTCTACCTTAACACCTTCATGAGATACAAGATGACCCAGATATTCCACCTCTTGTACTCCAAAGAAACATTTGGAGCTTTTTTCATATAATTGTTTCTCCTCCAATAGTTTGAGCACCCTGTCAACATGTTCAACATGATCCTTCCAAGACTTGTTGTAGATTAGTATATCATCAAAAAATACTAACACAAATTTTTTGAGGAATGGTTTGAAAATATAATTCATCAAATCTTGAAATGTAGAACGTGCATTGGTAAGGCCAAAATGCATGACCACAAATTCATAATGACCCTCATGAGTTCTAAATGTTGTTTTCAGAATGTCTTCAGTTGTCATTCAGATTTGATGATATCTTGAAGATCGAATTTGGTGAAGTAAATTGATCCATGTAATTCACCCAATAATTCATCCATGACAGATATGGCAAATTTATCTTTAATAGTGATCTTGTTGAGCTCCCTATAATCCTGAAACATGTGCCATGATCCATCCTTCTTATGCACCAATACTATTGGAGTAGAGAAAGTACTTTGACTAAGTTGAATTATACCAGCCTCTAGAATTTCTACAACCATACGTTCAATTTCGCTCTTTTGGGCATAGGGAGATCTGTACGGCATGATGTTTGGAGGAACAGTTCCTGGACTCAAATGAATAGCATGATCATGATCACGAATAGGTGGGAGGCCTTTGGGAGTCTCAAATACCTTGGAATGATTGTCCAATACTTTTTTGAGATCTGGAGAAATAGATGATTTCGATGTGGGAACCTCTAGTGAACATAATTGTGCAATTACGCCTCTTTGTTCCTTCATTAGAAGCTTTCTCATACTGTTAAAGCTAATTATCTTTCCCAATTTCCCTGCAATACCCCTTAATTCTACTTCCTTTCCTTCCACACAAAATTTCATGAAAATTTCTTGAAAATTAAAAGCTATTCTACCCAAGGATTGTAGCCATTGGACTCCTAGTACAACGTCAACACCACCCATTGGTGGGAAAGAATTGGGCTATTCAATACATGTCCTCCCATTGATAGCTTGATATTATGGCACTTTCCAGAGTAATTCATGGTTCCTCCACTTGCAACCATCACTTGAAACTTTGGTGTTGGATATAGGAAGCAATTCAATTCCTTGGCTATCTTACAATGAATAAAATTATGGGTACTTCCTGAATCAAGCAACACTATTACCTTTTTCTTCTTGATATGTCCTTCTATCTTGAGAGTTTTAGGAGTGGTAATTCCAGCCAATGCATTACAAGATATGGTCGGATTCATTTCATCTTTATATATGGTTGGTTCCTAGAGTATATCCTCTTCTTTTGACATTTCTTGTTCATTTTCTTCCTCCTCTTCACAATATATGTAGAATAATTTCTTCTCAGTACACTTATGACCTTTAGTTTATTTGTTATCACAACTATAACAAATCCATTTTGCTCCTTTTTCTTCCAATTTTTTTGGTGTCAACTTGTAGGTTGTGGAAGGCTAGGGGCAACAACACTTCCATCTTTATAGTTGTGAGTGGTAGGCTTCCTAGTTGCCATAATTTTTCTTTCCATTTTTCTTGCTAACATGAATGCCTTCTTGAATGAATTAGGTTCCCAAAGGTGAACCTCATGTTGTATATTATCGCTTAAAGTCCCTATGAACACATCAATCCTATGCTCCCCTGGAATATCTTTTACCCTTATGTTCAATTTTTGGAAGCGCTCAATGTGCACCATCATTGAACCCTTTTGTTTGAGATTTATCAATTGGATAAAAAAGGTGTTGATTTTTGTATCCTCATAATGTGCTATCATTTCTTCCATAAAAATTACCCAAGTGACAATTTGTTTACGAGAGCAAAGCCATCAATACCATACAAACTGATTTCGTTCCAAATATAAAGTTGCATTATGTACCTTTTGTGTGTTTTGCACATTATGGAGATTGAAAAATTTCTCCATCTATAATATCCATGTTCCGGGATCCTTTCCATAAAACTTCCTCATATCGATTTTTGGAACATGGTGGGTCTTCAATCCAACATTAGATTCTATGAAATCATGATTAATATTTCTTTTGTTCTCATCATGAGTTTCCTTTACTACCCTTTCACCATTAGTAATCATTTCTTGTAGCAACTTATTCAAATTTATCTTCAATTCTTCCATCTTTGTGTCCATGCCATTCATCTTAGCTTCCATGCCATCCATCTTAGCTTTAGTTACCTTTTGTGAGAGTGAAATTTGTTGTACTTGATCTTCTAATTTTGATATATCATGTTGCATTTCTTCCTCTTCTTCATGAGTCATGCTAGAGCTTTCAGGTTTCTTACTAGGTGTTTGCATTTTATTTTTTTGGGGAATCAATTAATGCTAATAATTCTTCACTATTCCCTTTGAATTCTTTCAAACTAATTTTTCAAACCAATCTTATGCAAAATTTTAAAAAAACTACACACCATTTTTTCACTTTGTAAGAGCTCGATATTAAATATGTTTTATATTTGTAATTGCAGATCTCGAATATCTAAAATTGTGTCCTGTAGTATCACTTTGAGTAATCTTTCTAATCCCACGAGTCTGATCAAGATTGGATTCTCCAAGGAATAGTTATGCCAAATCTCCCACGCTGACGTGATTATATCCTAGTTCAGTAGAGCAAATGTGTGCAAAGTGCCACGTGTCACTATTTCAACTTGAGTACCTGAAACTGACATACAGAAAACTATAGGTCGACCTCTTTCTGAGACTTCTTACGAAAGTCCAATTTGATGCTCAGAACAAAAGTTATGACGATTTTCCCCAGGTCACATGTTTGGAATGTAATTCGAGAGTCTGCAAAAACCTTACCTTCCTCAGATCATATCTCCAAAAATATAGCGTGAAAAGCTCTGGAATTTGTACCCAAAGTTCAGCATGATTTTGGCTCAAATGGGGGTTTTTTTTATCATCTGAGATGTTGCAAACAAAAAACTATAGAGAAAATGCCATGATGACCTGTTTGGAGCAGCGAAACCGTAGAATCCAAAGCTCTCATACCAAATGTTAGGAAACCAACTCACAAAAAGATAGAAAAGATAGATCAACGCCTTATAATTCAGCCTCTTCGAGGGGGAAAACTCATTTACATTACACAAATGAACAATGATTGGATAATACAGATGACTAAACCTCCCTTCTATATATAGGATTCTAAGGGGTCATAATATAATCAAGCTGACATAACAATATTAACATAAGGTCACAATAATAACAATAGCGGGTTTCTATTGGGCACATTAATGACAATATGGGGACAATAGGGGCACAATTATGACAATAAGGGATACAATGACAATAGTAATGGGGGAATGACTAGTATTATAGGGACCTAACAGAATACCATTAAGATCAAGAGGAGATGTTTGGAAGTGTTGTGACTCAACATTGTAAGTGGGGTGAGCTACTTCCTTATGTGGATTTGGAAATGGTGGTACAGGTAGTTGAGTGGGAATGGATCTTTGAGATGGATGTGGTTGGGGTTGTGGTTTTGGTGGAGGTGAAAGGTAGGGATAGAATGGATTTGGAAAATTAAGGGGTGATAGTTTTTACCTTTCAAAAAGAACATTTTCATCTCTATATGCATTTAAAAAAAAATGACTTTCTTTTGAAAAACAATTAAGCCACTTTGTTGAATATGAGATTTGTGAAGCTCTTCTTATGACTGTTCAGGGCACTGAAGGCACTGGGAAGTAATTCCTTATCCATTACAGTTTTGAAGCTCTTTGTAATTTGTCAAGTAATGGAAGAATCCATTTGTTTCTTGATGCCACTATAGAAATAACTTCTTTTCATATACATGCAAACACAATACACTCAGCTCTAAAAATTCCAATTAAAGATATTAAACCACTATAAGGGTAGTCACTAGCAGTGTCCCAAGAAAAATGAGACATATTAGACATATATTGATTCCTGAAATGAGCTTTCTAGGATCAAGGTTGTTTATGCGAATAGATGCTCGATTACGAGAAGCAATGCTAGAGAAAACAAATTTCCATTTTGGTGGCAGATCCATTATCCTTGTGGGTGACCTTGGCCATATTCCTTGCGTGAGAGATAAGCCTTCATATGTAAGTAATATAGCAGGTAAAGTCATGTGGAACAAATTCAACATTGTTGTCACTCTTAACACAATATTTCGCCAACAAGGGAATAATGAGAAGCAACCTTCTTTTCATAGAGTCCTTAATAACATACGAAATGCAGAACTTATTCTTGAAGATTGGGATTTTCTTACGTCATAGGCTGATATGAGGTTGCATCCTAGAGAAAAGGGATTTATTTAATTCAGTAGTTCACATGTTTCTAACAAATAATTTGGTCTTCTTCCATAACAGACATATGTTAAATTCATTAAATTCTCCAATTACACGATGTATTGCTGAGCATTGAAGGCATTCATAGATCATTGGTGCTGATGATGATCAATTGGACTCGAAAGCTTTGTTGTTTTTTGTTGAAGAAATGAGACATATTAGATATATATTGATTGATGAAATGAGCTTTCTATGATCCAGGTTGCTTATACAAATAGATGCTTGATTACAAGAAGCATTTCTAGAGAAGAAGAATTTTTCTTTTAATGGGAGATCCATCATCCTTGTGGGTGACCTTGGCTATCTTCTCCCGTGAGAGATAAGCCTTCGTATGCAGGAAATATACCAGGTAAAGTCTTGTGGAACAAATTCAACATTGTTGTCAATCTTGACACAATATTTCACCAACAAGGGAATAATAAGAAACAAAATTGTTTTTATACTGTCCTCAATAACATAAGAAATGCAGAACCTCTTCTTGAAGATTGAGATATTCTTATGTCATAGGCTGATATGAGGTTGCATCCTAGAGAAAAGGGATTTATGTAATTTAGCAGTTCACATATTTCCAACAAATAATTTGGTCTCCTTCCATAATAGGCATATGTTAAAATCATTAAATTCTTCAATTACACAATGTATTGTTGAGCATTCAAGGCATTCATAAATCATTGGTGATGATAATGATGATTAATTGGACTGTGAAGTTTTGTTGTATCGTGATCAGCGTGTTATGTTGACATGTATTTGTGGGTTGAAGCTGGCTTGGTGAATGGAGCACTTGGTTATGTTAAGGATATATAAATCCAAACATTGTGCCTATCACACCAGTGATAAGAGGAAATCGGAAACAAATTCCTTTGAAGATGGGATGTTCTCTTACAATCCACAAGTCACAAAGATTGAATTTAGACCTGGAATCAGTGGATATCGGAAATAAAGAGCAGCAAGGCCTATCGTTCAGAGCCATATCAAGAGTGAGATTAATAGATGGTTTACGTATTGCACTCCCTTTCCCTTTTCAACGTTATGCCAATATGAAAGATCTAAGTGCATATGTTACAATAAGGAAGAAAGAAGAGGAGTGATTGAAGTCCATATCGCTATGACATACAACTAATAACATTGTGACATTTTTATAGAATGTTTTTTGAATTTCTTTTATTGTCCTCTTGATTTACTTTACATATAATAATCATTTTCATATATTTATGAGATTAATACATTCATCATATTAATATTAATGTTCGAGAAAGTTGTTTACATCATTTTCCATGTTGTTAAATTTACATTTTTTTTAAGTGGCTATTGTACTTTTGTTTACAACAAGCCATTCAAACATAAACAACCAGTTATATGAACCAATCATTCAAAATAAATTTTATAAATGGTTCACATTGATATTAATATTGTGGATTCATATTACATCATGAAATGCAAAATGGAGGTCTTGAATATTGGCCATCACTGTGTCCAATATTCATTTTTTGAATATTGGCCATGGTTTTATTCTATTTCCATTGTTTTATCCATTGTATTGTGAAATAAGGTTTATATTAGTATACTTTTTTTATATCATTTGGTTAATGTAACATTAGATTATTTTATAGCATGAGGTTTATAAGATTAATTTTTTTAACATAAATAAAAATGGGGTGTTATGTTTTATGTATATATATCTATATATGTGTACGCTTATTTGTTTGTGCGTGTGAGTATTAATTTTTATTTTGTTGTTTTGTATTTCAAATGCATATATGGACAATAATGATGCCATCTATTATGCCAGAGCAATGCACAATATTGTTGTAGTGATAACTTTTCTTTCGTATCTTTGGAACACGTTTGATAGAAAACATGGGTTCCAACCTTCTTTTATTAATGAGCATCTTTGTGTGGTAGATGAAATGAAAACAAATGTAAAATAATTGTTACATGTGCACCAGAGGGAGTCTAGGAGGAGAACAAGAAGGAATTGGCTGGAAAGTGTTAAGTATCGTGATCATTATCCTGTTGATTTGAATTGGTGTTACTTTCGTCATCGCTCTCGTTGTTTTTGGAAGAGGGTATTCTATAGATGACTTTTGATGGACTGTTTCAAGTTCAATTTTGTAGTGGAATTATTTGATGTAAAGAATATATATATATATATATATATATATATATATATATATATATATATATATATATATATACATATATATATATAGATACATATATATATGTTAATTTCAATGTTCTTTCTGGGTTGTAATGTTGGTGAAATTGATTTTTTTTCTCGTTGTTGTTGTTATGTAGAAACCTGTATATCTATGGTCTTAAAATGTCCTATCATGTTGTTCTTCTTTAAATCCAATGTGTGCAATTTAGATGTTTTTTTTGCATTTATGTTCCTTTTCTCCAATGGTGGTGTTACTATTTCATGTTTTTCTCTTGCATTTGTAATCTTTTTGGTCTTTTTTATGGGTCCCTTCGCTTTGTTCATGTCTTTCATAAATGAAAATATTATTGAGGTTTATAAAATTATGGTTGGGCCTTCATGTTCTTGTTGTTTATATCAATATTCTTGAGATTTATACTATTAATATATTCATGTATTGATATTAATGTATTTATGCTTTAAAATTTATTTATTGTTTATAATCTAGTGATATAAATGTGTTATTATTAATGTGTGGATTATTTATCATGTTTTGATGCTTTATAGTGTATTATTATTAATGTATTCATATTAATTTTTTGTATTGATGTCTTAATGGTTTACAATGTGGTTCTTATATTGATTGTGGTTTATGTTTATTATTATTGTTTTGTATTATAGCTTTTTTTACGTTTATACTATTAATGCCATGGATTTAGAGCTTGGGGGGTTTAAAATATTTAATATGACATATATTCTCTCATTTTCAAACCAATCATCACGAGTCTTGTCGAACGTTGTGTTATAACGAAGATTGTCTTTAGATGAAAACCATAATCAACCATGGAGAATCATGGTCAACCATGGTCCAACATCGCATTGTAAAAAATATTGTCTCAATATGAAGATCAACGATGGTTAAGCATGGTCATTTGTTCTTATTTTTCTATTTATACTATTTATATTCGGGTTTAAATAACTTTCTCTTATAATATTAATCCATTAGGGTTAAAATATCAATCCCTTCCATTTTTAATATTGATCCCTTGCATTCTTTTATCCCTTAGGTTTATAATATTTTTCCCTTGGGTTTATAATATTAAAGGCTTGGTTTTCTTTGTTATTTTAGTTTATAATATTAATAATTCCTTTGGTTTATCATTTTATCCCTTGGGTTTATTAATCCCTTGACTTTAAAATATTAATTACTAGGGTTTATTAATCGTTTAGGATTTTAATATTACTTTCTTTGGTTTATTTATTCCCTGGGTTTATTGTTGCTTGGGTTTATTAATCATTTGTTTTTAAAATATTAATGCCATGGGTTTATAATATTAATAATGCATTGGGTTTATTCATCCCTTGTATTTATAATAATAATAATCCATTCAGTTTATTAAACCCCAATATTAAGTGTTTAATCTGTTAGGTTATTAATATTTATCTGTTTAGTTGATTTATTCTTTGGGTTTATAATACTAACAATCACTAAGGTTAATTAATCACCTAGGTTTATAATATTAATAATCATGTGAGTTTATCAATCCTTTGTGTTTACAATATTAATTTCTAGGATTTATTAATCTCTTGTGTTTGTAAAATTGATCACTTGTGCTTCTTTATCCCTTAGGTTTTCCATATTTATCCCTTAGGTTCACTAACTCCTTGGGTTTATAATTTCAATGATCCCTTTTGTTTATTAATCCCTTAAATATAAAATATGAATTCTTAGGGTTTATTAATCTCTTCGGTTTTTATATTACTTTGTTGGGTTTATTGATTCCTCAAGTTTATTAATCACTTGGATTTATTAATCCTTTGTGTTTATAATATATTTTTTTTGGGGTTCACTATTTCCTTGGGGTTATAATATTAAACGGTTAGGTTTATTTGTTCTTTAAGTTTATAATATTAATAATTCCTATGGTTTATCATTTAATCCCTTAGGTTTATTAATCCCCAATATTAAGGGTTAAATAATAGTCCTAAGGTTTAATATTAATCCCTTAGGTTTACGATGTTTATCCCTTCAGTTTGTTAACCTGTTGGGTTTATAATATTAACAATCCCTAGGCTTTATTGATCCCTCATGTTTATAATATTCATAGTAATGTGGGTTTATCAAACCTTTTCGTTTAAAATATTAATTCCTAGGCATTATTAATCCCTTTGGTTTTTAATATTGATCCCTTGGATTTTCTTATCCCTTGGGTTTATAATATTAAATGCTTCATTTTTTTTTTCTTCAAGTTTATAATTTTAATAATTCCTTTGGTTTATCATTTAATCACTTGGGTTTATTAATCCCCTAAGCTTAAAATATTAATTCCTAAAGTTTATTAATCATTTGGATTTTTAAATTTAGTTTGTTGGGTTTATTGATTCTTTGCGTATATTGATCCCTTGCATTTATTAATCATTTGTTTTTATAATACTAATGCCTTGGGTTTGTAATATTAATAATTCCTTGGGTATATTGATCTTTGTATTTATAATTTTAATAATCCCTTGGTTTTATAAAACCCCAATATTAGGGTTTAAATAATAGTCCAACTATTTATGATTATGTCGATATCATAGTAGATTAATGTAATATGGAAATCGACCATGGTCAACCATGTTTATTTTAGAGTTTATAATAAGCATGTTAGGGTTTATATGCATTGGCTTTATAATTTTTATGCCTTAGGTTATTATTCCCTTGGGTTTATAATATCAATCCCTTGGGTTTATTGATCTAAGGGTTCATATTCCTAGGGTTTAATAGTATTCAACAATGGTCAACAATAAACAACCAGGTTCAACCATGGTATAAAGTCGCATTGTGACAAGGATTGTCTCAAAATGAAATTAACTGTGCTCAACCATGTTTATTTTGGTATTTTTAATATTTATCTAAGGGTTTTTATACCTTGGGTTTATAATATTAGTCCCTTGGGTTTAATATTATTCCCTTGGGTTTATAATACCTTGGGGTTTTAGTACTAATCCTTTGGGGTTTTAGTATTAATCCCTTGGGGTTTTAGTATTAATCCCTTGGGTTCTATATTATTCCCTTGGCTTCATAATATTAATCCGTTGGGTTTATTATTAACCTAGGTTTATAATATCAATCATGGTAAACCATGGTCAACCATAACCAACAATGATAAACCATGTTCAATCATGGGCAGATCTCACATTATGACAAAAAATGTCTCCATATAAAAAGCATGGACAATCATGGACAAACATGGTCAACCATGGTTGATGATGGTCAATCATGTTTGATAGAATCAAACATGTTCAACCATGCTCAATTGTGGTAAAAAATGCTTGAGCATTAAGTTGTGACAAAAATTGGCTTGATATGAAAATCAACCATGATCAACAATGGTCCAAAGTCACATTGTGACCAAGATTGTCTCAATATGAAAATTAACCATGGTCAACCATGGTCCAACATGACATTGTGATAAGGATTGTCTCGATATGAAAGTGAACCATGGTCAATCATGTTTATTTTAGTGTTTATAATATTTATCTTAGGGTTTATATATGTTGGGTTTATAATATTAGTCCCTTACGTTTAATCTTATTCCCTTGGATTCATAATCCCTTGGGTTTATAATATTAATAATTGTCGACCCTAGTCAATCATAACCAACCATGTTCAACCATGGTAAAATGGAAATCAAACATTTCATTCTAACAAAGATTATCTCGATATGAAATCAACCATTGTTAACCATGGTCCAATGATGCATTGTGACAAGCATTGTCTCTATATGGAAATCAACCATGGTCAACCATCAACCATGTTTATTTTAGGGTTTATAATATTCATGTTATGGTTTATATACATTCTGTTTATAATTTTTATCCCTTAGGTTAATTATTCCCTTGGGTTTGTAATATCAATCCCTTGCGTTTATTGATGTAAGGGTTCATATTCCTATCGTTTAATATTATTCAACAATGATCAACCATAATCAACCATGGTCCAATGTCACATTGTCGCATGAATTGTCTCAATATGAAAATAAATCGTGCTCAACCATGTTTATTTTATTATTTTTAATATTTATCTTAGGGTTTTTATAACTTGGGTTTATAATTTTAGTCCGTTGGGTTTAATATTATTCCCTTAGGTTCATAATCCCTTGGGGTTTTAGTATTAATCCCTTGGGATTATTGTTCCTTTGGGTTTATAATATCAATTTCTTGGGTTTATTATCCCCCAATCAACCATGGTTTATTATAATGTAAACCGTGGTCAACCATGGTCCAACATTGAATTGTGATAAGGATTGTCTCAATATGAAAATCAATCATGTTTATTTTAGTGTTTATAATATTTATCATGGTCAATCATGCTTATTTGAGTGTTTATAATATTTATCTTAGGGTTTATATATGTTTGGTTTATAATATTAGTCCCTTAGGTTTAATCTTATCCCCTTGGGTTCATAATCCCTTGGGTTTTTAGTATTAATACCTTGGGTTTATAATATCAATCCATTAGGTTTATAGTATTAATAATTGTCAACCATGGTCAATCATAACCAACCATGTTCAACCATGGTCAAACAAGGCTAGATATGGAAATCAATCATTGCGTTCCGACGACGATTGTCTTGATATGAAAATAAATCATGGTTAACCATGGTCTAATGTTGCATTGTCACAAGCATTGTTTCTATATGGAAATAAACCATGGTCCACCATGGTCAAGTATGTTTATTTTAGGATTTATAATATTCGTGTTAGGGTTTATATACATTGAGTTTATAGCTTTTGTCCCTTATCTTTATTATTCCCTTGGGTTTATAATATCAATCCCTTGCGTTTATTGATGTAAGTTGGGTTCATATTCCTAGGAATTAATATTATTCAACAATGGTCAACCATAATCAACCATGGTCAACCATGGTCCAATGTTGCATTGTGACATGGATTGTCTCAATATGAAAATAAATCATGATCAACCATGTTTATTTTAGCATTTCTAATATTTATCTTAGGGTTTTTATACCTTCGGATTATAATATTAGTCCCTTGGGTTAATATTATTCCCTTACGTTCATAATCCCTTTGGGTTTTAGTATTAATCCCTTGGGCTTATTGTTGCTTTGGGTTTATAATATCAATCAATTGGGTTTATTATTCCCTGTTCTACCATGGTTTATTATAATGTCAACCATGGAAAACGTTGGTCCAACATGGAATTGTGATAAGGATTGTCTCAATATGAGAATGAATCATATTTATTTTAGTGTTTATAATATTTATTTTATGGTTTATATACGTTGGGTTTATAATATTAGTCCCTTGGGTTTAATATTATTCCCTTAGGTTCAAAATCCCTTGGGGTTTTAGTATTAATCCCTTGGGTTTATAATATCAATTCATTGGGTTTATAATACTAATCATTTTCAACCATGGTCAATCATAACAAACCATGTTCAACCATGGTCAAGCAAGGTTGGATATGGAAATCAAACATGGTCAACCATGATCTAAAGTTGCGTTCACACAAAGATTGTCTCGATATGAAAATAAATCATGGTCAACCATGGTTAACCATGGTCCAACATTGCATTCTCACAAGGATTATATCAATATGGAAATCAACCATGGTCATCCATGGTCAGCCATGGTTAACCATGTGTATTTTAGGGTTTATAATATTGATGATAGAGTTTATATACCTTGAATTTATAATTGTTATCCCTTATGTTTATTATACCTTTGGTTTTTATACATGGGTTTATAATATTAGTCCCTTGGGTTTAATATTATTCCCTTAGGTTCATAATCCCTTGGGGTTTTATTATAAATCCCTTGGGTTTATTGTTCCTTTGGGTTTATAAAATCAATCGCTTGGGTTTATTATTCCACGGTCAACCATGTTTTATTATGATGTCAACCATGGTCAACCATGCTCCAACATGGAATTCTGATAAGGATCGTCTCAATATGAAAATCAATGATGGTCAATCATGTTTATTTTAGTGTTTATAATATTTATTGTAGGGTTTATACACATTGAGTTTATAATATTAGTCCCTTCGGTTTAATATTATTCCCTTGGGTTCAGAATCCCTTGGGGTTTTAGTATTAATCCCTTGGGTTTATAATATCAATTCATTGGATTATAAAATTAAACATTGTCAACCATGGTAAATACTAACCAAGCATGTTGAACCATGGTCAAAAAAGGTTGGATATGGAAATCAACCATGGTAAACCTTGGTCTAACGTTGCATTCAGACAAATATTGTGTCGATATTAAAATCAATCATGGTCAACCTTGTTTAACCATGGTCCAACATTTCATTGTGACAAGGATTGTCTCTATATGGAAATCAACCATGGTCAATGGATGAGCTCTAGTATTGTAGCAAGGATGCTACAACTCCTAGGCTACCAGCATTACTTATCAACCCGAACTTTTTACAAACTTTCAAGGTGACAGTGCTATATGCACAAGTAAAAGTGAAGGTCCTACCTGTTGTGATTGTTCATCTGCCGAGAGACCCAAAGGGTTCCAAGCGAGACTTCTATATAGTAAGAAGAAGCTTGATTCTTTGATGGAAGAAGAGAAAATGTATTCTAAGAGAGCTACTCTACTGCAGTGATGAGGAAAACAACATGTAATGCTAAATCACACCATATCCTAATTAACGATTTAAACATCTATGCTAAGCTCTCATTACTGCAGTAGAGTAGCACCAAACCATACTAATGTGTGAGTAAGAAAATTAAGCTAAATCTGTTTTCACTATTTTGGTTTTCTTTGATAAAATCAAGCATGCAATTTAATTGTTCTTATGGATGTGACAGGTGGATGGAAGGTGGTTGAGGATGGCTAGAAGGTTTAGGGAGTGGTTGGATGGTGTGGAAGGGTCCTAGGCGGATTTTATGACTTCCTATAGGTACCCCATCAATTCGGCCTGAAAACAGGCCATTTCAGGAAAACCTACAGGATGTACTAGAAACCTACAGGATGATCTCGTAGGAAATAAAGGAAACCTACAAGATACAGCCGAGAGCAAATTGTGAGGTGTTGGAGGTGTTGGGAAGCTTGTAAAGGGTGTGTGATGAGTGGGATAGGGTGTTAGAAGGTCGAGGAACACTCATGAGTCAATACGGAAGAGAAGAGATGGCTAGATTCACTTAATATATCTACGGGAATTTCAATAAAAAAAGGACAAAAAAATTAGTGATGGTGATGGTGGAACAAGAGATGGTTGAGGTGGATGAGGTGGAAAATTGATGTTGGTGATGAAGTCTAGACATCCCCTTGAAGTACCTGCAATGCTTAAGACATGTGTGTCTTCCAAGAACTATGCAACAAGATACATTCTCATAAACTATAAAAGCATGAATCAATTTCCCATATTATGAATGAACAAAGTGTTGAAGGAAATGATAACATGAGTGAGATATTATCCTAGAAAGAGAGTGATGAAAAAAGATGACAATGCAATTAACCAAGTACTGAATCAAGATAACAAACTCCAAAGCTCATGCAAGAACTAAAAGTCTGTGTTTTTGGGGTTGATGAAGGGTCTCTTCCTCAAGTCGTGGTCCCAGAGGGATGAGGTCAAGCTGAGACACCTTCTGAAAAACTTACAGTGATCTTTTTCTCCTTTCTAACCTGTTAATTGAAATCAGGCACAAACGAAAGCAAACTAAAATACAACCAATCTACTCTACATTGTTGTAATGGAAATGCAGCTACTTAAGCAAATGAATAATTAGACCATGAATCTATGCTAGCATACATGTACAGTAAAGAGGAGCCTTGGCTTCTAGGGTTGGGCCCTAACTCAAGAGCTTTAGCCCTATGAGTTAGCTCAGTGTTGGTTCAAAGGAAAACTCATTTTTATTATCAAAACCATGGCTTACATCAAAAACTTTCACAAGTCTTGCAGCTCGAAAATAGAGTAGAATTTTACAATCAAAATCCAAATCCTACTGAGATCCTAGGCCTCTCTACCTATAAATCTAAAGTCTCCAATGACTTCCTTAAAATTATGGAAGCTGGGCTCCCAAACATTAATATAAATTGGTGCTTTGTCTTTCACTTGCTCGGCTACCTTCTAGTCCTCATGATTTGGTTGTTTCCACTTCGAGATGATGGAGGAATATTCAAATGGAGGGGCAGTAAATGAGGAGGATTTATCTCCTATAATTCCTCTCCCTTGTCCCATTCAAGTTTTGACCAAGGCCTTCGCCAAAATTCCTTGCTTCTATCCTTTAATCCTGCATTAAATTCACATGAGACCACAAATCAAAATATATAACTCTAACTCATCTCATAAACAAAATATAATCAAAAGTATGCAATAAGTTGTGAGAATAGTTTGTTTGAATAGGTTATGAGGTCAATTAAGTCCCATATAATTACCCAATGATGAGGCTCATCATCACCCCCCTACTGAAAGTGTTTCTCATCCTCTGAGAAACTTAGTGAATTTCCATGTCCTTCATGGCTCTGGTAGCCTCTCTGACATCCCATGCCTCTGTTGTGGTCTCTTTTTCTTGTTCATAGAAACCTTCTTTCATTTCTACTTCTTCGCACTACCTCTTTTCCTCTTCTTCTTTTCTCCCTTCTAGAATCCCTAGGAGTAGTGGTGGACTGAGTTTTAGGCCTATCCAATTAACCTTCAACATTTGCATCGATTTCTTATACATAGGTGTCTTGTTGAGTGCCTCTCTAAACCTTTGAGGGGACTGATATTCCCTGATGTTCAAGCTATGTGGCAGTGTGTTCCATCTCCTTAGGCAGGCATGTATACTATCATCTCCATCAGTTTGTTCCTTAGTTTCCTCAGCATCATCCTCCTTCTCTTCTACCTCTTCTTCTTCTGCTTCATCATGTTCCTCTGTATTAGTTTCTTCTTCATCCATCTCGCCCCCATCTAGCTTTGTATCTTCTTCTTCTTGTTTTGCCTCCTCTTCACTGACAGAAGTACTAACATCATAGGTGAGGGTTTTGATGTCATCCTATGTTGGAAAGTCTCTAAAGAATGACCATGTTATATAGATCCTGAGGTTTTGGAGGGCATCCTCATCAACCCATGGTGAGCCAATTTTTGGGAATTACCTTTACTTTGTTGTTGGAGTCTATGAGTGATTGCATCAAGAAATAGGGTACGATGAGTCTTTGGTGAACTGGTGTCTCTACCCCAAATTCTAATATTCAAGGATCCCAAAGTGGTCTCCATAAACAACATTGTATCTACCCTCACATGAGATATATTTGATGAGTTGGTAGCCCACATCACTCCATGGGTATGGCAGATTGTCCCTCCTTACTCCATTTTCATCCTTTGTGGGTTCTTCGCCATATAAAAATAATTTCCTTTTTTCCACCTGAATCTCTACTTTGACTTCTTTTATCCATGGAATTCCTAGGGGAAGTGTTGTGACCCTACTGATGAGGTCTAGGGTGAGATCTATAGTGAGCCCCCTAACTATAACAGTGGCATGGATTCTATTGTGTGGAGTGAGGGAATGAGAAAATTCTTGAACCACCTCATCATCATACCCTATGAATTTTTCGAGAAACCCCATCCAGTTGTGTCTTCTAAAGATTTCAAGTGCTTGGGGGTGTTTTTGTATCCTCACAGTGTTTATGGGTTCTCTCCTATTAAACCCTCCTATCATCTTGCTTATGGTGCTTGAGGAGAAAATGAGAGGTTTGACACAAAATTTTTAAATTCAGGAGGAAAATAGTGTTTACTGTGTATGTAATTCACCTCCTACAATTGCTAACTCCACTAGATTTTGGAGCATTTCTAGTTCATTTTCTTGTAAATGGGGATGGATTTTTAGATCCTACCTCCTTAGAATAGTGGCAGTGGACAATTCCCGTGATATCCCCTCTTGAACTCTTCTCTACCTATCCTGTAGACTACTATTATAGACTGTATCATGTAGACTATTCCTGTAGGAATTCCTGTGCATGCTCCTGTAGAAATTCTCTTGCAGAACAGTGGATCCTTGCTTCTAGTGGGTGGACAGAGTTATGAGAGTGACTTGAGTGAGGGTGTTTCAAGGAGGTGGAATGGATGAATGCATGCTAACGTTTTTTTATTTCCCTTTATAGTGTTTCAGGGTGATGTGGTGTGCTGGCAGCAAAGTTACGGTTCCATTTTTGGATTGTTGGTCCCCACTACCACCTCATAATTTCTTCTCCTCGTAATCAACTCCCACCACATAGGTCTGTAGTTAACCACCTCTTGTCCTACTCCTCCTATGTCTTTGAGTTGACTGTAGCCACGTGTGAGAGGACACCCAGTTTTCCATGTGATGATTGAAGGAAGGTGGCCAATTTAACTGGCCACCTTTTCACTTATAAACCAACTATTTTGTAACCATTACAACTTTTGATCAAATGATGCATATGATTGAGTGAGTGGGATACTTACCTGTGGTCTCGATGCCATGCTGCAGTTGTCTAAGATAAGAGGTGCTCCGTTTTTTATTTGTTGCATGGTCATTCTTGTTTCTCGTCTTGCTGTCTACTAATGGTTTCTTGGCTTTTGCAGTTGTCTATGACTGTAGATCTAATGTTGTTGATGCTATGGAGCTCCTAGATAGGCTGCTAAAGGATTTACTATAGGATGTCCGGTAGCTACTTCTCCCTTAGACTTTCTTAATCATGTTGCTGGCTAGGGCTGTGAGGATGGTGCAATGAATGTAAAGAGGGAGTAGGAGTAAGGGACATTCAGGTAATGCTCTTACTCTCCTTTGTTTTTCCTTTTTTTTTCTTTTTTTCATAACTGGCAGAAACTTATCTCTTTTTGATTTGGATGGTGATTGCAGGGATGATGATAATCGATCAGGTGAGGTGTTAGATCATCTCTAGGATGAATTTTAGGGACCTACCAACCCTACCATTCACCCTCAAATTGCTTCCTGTAGGTTTTCCAAGCCGTTGTAATTCATATAGGATCATCCTGTAGTTTTTCAAGGGCTCCTGTAGGAATACAAGGGATCTTGTAGAAAACACAGTCTTCACCTAAATTGAAGCAATGGAGTGAAAAAACGATAAAATGATGGAGGGATGCATGGTAAGGAGTGGAGGAGATGGATAGGTGTGAGGCAGGGTTCCTTTTGGATCCTCTTTTTGCTACTTAACTATCTCTCTCGTCCACCTCCAAATAACAATTACATCTTTTTTAAAACTCCTTTCTTTTTTCTTTTTTTTTGAAACACACCTAGGCTGCCTCAGAGAGGTTTTCACCCTAGATGTTTGCCCTCGCCGCCTCAAGGAAGGTTTTCACCTAGGGATCTTCTTATTCTTCTATCTATTTTTTATCATCCTTGGGCCACCTCACGAGATTTTCAACCCAAAGATGCGACTCAGGCGCCTCATTGAGGTTTTCACCAAAGTCATTATTTTTATTTTTTTTCAATGACTTGATGAGGGAGGAGCTAGAACTTGCTCCACCATCATCACTATTTTATTAATATTGTCAATGAACTCTTGCTTTGATAAAATCTTGTACATTTTCAATCTGCGCCCATTAACAAGCAATGGAATGGCTTATTCATCTATAGTTATAATTTGCACTGAACCATTATCATGGAATCTCTCCACCAGATATGGTCCGAGCCATCTTGTCCTTAGCTTGCCCTTGAAGTCCTTATACCTAGAATCATATAACAATGCCCAATCGCCCTCTTGAAATTGCTTCTCCTTAATATGTTTATCATGCCAGATCTTCCTCTGAAGTTGAACTATCTATATATGTAGGAGGGCCTACATTCTAAATTCATCCAAGTTGTTCAATTAGAACAATATTTCTTTTTGTACATGAATGAGATCGAAATCTAGTTGGTCTGGCATCGTCAATGTGTTATATTCAAACTCAATGGACAGAAAAGCCTCTTTTTCATATACCAGCTCATAGAGTGTAAATCCAATGGTGGTCTCAGCTAGTCTCTCTTCCCAATCCTTTCTGTTGTTGCTCACTACCTTGGTTAAGATGCTTTCTAGTGCCCTGTTGGTCACCTCCACTTACCCATTAGCTTGTGGATGATAGAGAGTGGAGGTCCTATGCTTGATTTTGTGATGGCTGAGTAGTTATTCAATCATGTTGGAGGTAAACTGGTTGCCTTGGTCTGTCGCTAGCTCTCTAGGGTACCCAAATTTGTAGAATACATTCTCCTTTAGTAACTCATCCACCTTCTCTTCTGTTGCTGCCTTAATTGCCATATTTTCAGCCCACTTAATCAAATAATCAGTTCACACAATAATGTATTGTTTTTTATTTGAAGGAGGGTTGATAGGCCCAATAAAGTCCATGCCCCACTTGTCAAATGGCTCGAAAGTCACTTGAGGTAGTAGGGGAATTTCATCTCTTGGAGTAGGCTTTCCAATCCTCTGGCATCGATCACACCGACTAATGTACTTTTTCACATCCTGATGAAGAGTGGGCTAATAATGGCCTACTTGTAACACTTTGAATGTTGTCCTCTTTGCTGCAAAGTGACTTCCACAAGGCCCATAATGACAGGTCATAAGGATGTCAAAAACTTCCTCTTCCTTTACACATCTTCTCAGGATTTGATCTGGGCCAAGTTTGAAAAGACTAGCCCCAATCCACGTGAAGGGCGCGCTTTTCCTGACTATCTTACTCTTTTCTTTAGAAGGCAAGTTTGGTGGGAACTGTGTTGATACCAAATAGTTTTCTATATCAGCAAACCATGGAGAGAAAACTGAAATAGCAAATAAGTGCTGGTCTGATAACTGGTGATCCACCATTCCTTCGTCACCTGCAGGCAGATTCATCATTGATACAAAGTCTGCAATGACATTTCCCTTACCAGGCTTATCAACAATGGTTAGATCAAACTATTCTAATAAAAGCAACCATCTTATAATTCTAGCATTCACATCTGTTTTGTTCATTAAATATTTTATTACAGCATGGTCAATATGCAAAAATTCTTGATAGCCTATAATGTAATGCCTAAATATTTTTAATGAATGCACAACAGCCAGGAGTTCCTTTTCGGTCATAGTATAATTTAGCTCAGCCTTTGACAAGTTCTTACTGATAAAATAGATGGCATAGGGAAATTTCTCCTCTACCAGACCTAAGGTTGCTCCTATGGCTTTGTGTGAGGCATCCGCATGAATATGAAAGAGGAGGCCCCAGTTTGGGCCTCGGAGAATTGGTGTCATGGTTAACTTACCCATTAAAAAGTCTAAGGCCTCTTGACAACTTTTTGACCATATAAACTCAGAATACTTGGCCAACAACCCAAATAAAGGAGAGGCCAACTTGCTAAAGTCTTTTGTGAACCTTCGGTAGTATCCAGCTAACCCTAGGAAACTGCTGACATCTCTCTGCTTTTGTGGAGGTGGGACCCTTTGGATGATTGCTATTTTGTTCAGGTCAACCTGTATACCTTGCTAAGATATTGAATGACCTAGCATGGTTCCTTCAGTCATTAAGAATTCTCATTTTTCCAAACTGAGAGACAGGTTCATTTCCATGCATTTGTGGAATACTTTGCCTGGGTTAGTCAGGGCATCTTGAAAATCATAGACATGAGGTGTAAAATCATCGATATAAATTTCCACCACATCATGTACCAATTCGGTGAAAATACTCAAGTCTGGTCTTCGGAAAGTGGCAAGAGCATTGTATAGACCAAAAGGAAGGACCCTATAGGAAGAAGTACCCCAAGGATAGGTGAATGTTGTCTTATCCTGGTCTTTTGTGCAGATTTGGATTTGGTTGTACCCACTGAATCCATCTAGGAAAGAAAAAAAATTCTTCCCTGCCAGGCCATCCACCACTTGGTCAATGAAGGGTAGGGGAAAATGATCCTTCTTTGTGGCTTTTTTCAACTCCCTGTAATCGACACAAATTCTCCACTTACCATTTTTCTTGGGAACTAGCACTAAAGGAGAGACCCACTCACTGTCGGAGATAGGGTAAATGAATCATGCATCTAGCATTTTTTGCAGTTCTTGTTTGAATATATCTTTAAGAGTTGGATTCATCCTCCTTTGTGGTTGTTGGATTGGCTTACAACCTTCTTTGATGTATATGTGGTGAGTACACACTGAGGGGTGTACTCCCTTCATTTCCTTGTAACTCCAAGCGAAGGCTTCTAGGTTTTCTCTCAACATGTTGCATAACTTTTCCTCTTCGAGAGCAAAAAGAGATGGACTAATTTTCAAGGTTTTCTCTGGGTCGAATTCTATGCCTTTGACATGGAGTGGGTTGGAATCGGCTAAGCATAAGTCAATTGGATGATTGTTCTGAGTTTCACTTACTTCTTCTTCTAATGGTAATGAACCAGGAGTTGGATTTTGGAGGAGGTGTTTAATTAAGTCATCCTAATCTTGTTGTCCTCGTCCTATGGTTTCTTCCAAAGCATAAAGTTGGGCAAAATAAACCTCATCTTCTTCCTCCTCCTCCAACGATGAAGGTAAATCATGCTCTCGAGAACGTTGAGCAGGAGGGTATAGGACTAACTGTTTAGACATATGCCTGTTCTTTATGGTCATATTCCCAGCTCTACAGCTAATGTAAGCATCAGCTGTGGCCAACCATGACCTCCCAACAATTCCCTCAAGCGTGACTGTGGAAGGGTTTGCGAGTTGAAAAACTATTGTGGTCTTCCTCAAAGACCCTTGGAGGTTGAGCTTGAGCATGGTGTCCTTGATCATCACATTAATGTCAGCCCTAAGATCGATCAGAGTGTGTGCGATGATGGTTCATTGATGTGCACATCTACTACAGGGCTTCCAGGGTCCAAATATCTCAGATATATTACCTGCCATAACATTAACTTGGACAGCTTATGAATGACATTAATGGTAGGGGCATCAATTTTTCTTTTACATGGATGCTTGAAGCACTTCTCCTTAATCAATTTATTGTAATTTGGGACATCTTTTATTGCTTGGAGAAGGGGGATCTTTACGCATAGATTTTTCAATTCTCCAAGAAGTTCAATTTCTTCTAGGGTAGGCTAGAGTGGTTGGGCTAATCTCTTAGGAGAGGGTGGATTTACTTTAAGGTGGATTTCCTCTCTTTCTTCCTCAACCTCCCTATGTGGAGAGGGAGGTTGGTTATCCGAGAGAATTCTTCTAGATCTTAGGTTGATCTCCTTAATTTCTACAGCTTAAGCTAGGTATGATGTCTCTCCACTATATACTTGTTGAGCCTGCCTATTGTTCGGGTTCATATTTGGATGGGCAGGCATTTGGGGTTGCTTGGTTGGATCAGAGTGTAGAAGTTTTGGTTGGGTAGGTGGTGGAGGCAATAGAACTGTAGCATTTGTGTATTGGGGCCTCCACCCCTGGAGTAGTTGATTCCACTGAGGTTGTGGTAGAGTGTAAGGTTGAAATGACTAGCTGGCTGGCTGAGAATGATACTGAGATGCATAGGACAAAGGAGGGGGTGTAGACCAGGAAGGATGAGCAGGGGGTCCCCAAGAAGGTATAGTTGTGGTTTGGTTGGGGTTGTAATATACATGGGATGAGCCTTTCATACCCTGCTAGTATGGTCTAGACCCAGGAGGTCTCCTTTGGTTGATGTAGCAAAGCTGCTCATTGACCCCTTCAGCTCCTTGATATACAACTTTGAGTCCGGGTAAAGAAGGGCATTTGTCTACGGAGTGGTTTTCTTCACAAACTGAGCAAATTTTAATATAGTTAAATGAACATTTGTTCCTAGGATGCCTCCTAGTGCACCTAGGACAAAAGATGGCCAAGGATCTCTCTAATTCCTCTTGCTTCCTTTTCATGTTCATGATATCCAATTGCAAGGCAACGGTTCGCAGCATCTCTCTTTTGAAATCTTCCAACATATTTCTAATTTCACCCTTGATGGATGAGTTGGAAGATGATGTACTGACCATAGGTTGACTACTTCTACCCTTTTTCCTGGTTGCCCGAGAATGGTTTCTAAAGATAGCCTTGATATCCTCATAGGGTAATTGGTAGATATCTCCTCCTACTAACAAATGTAAGGTATCTAGAAGATCTTCCCTTACTCCTCTGAGTAGGACCATATTTAGTGACTTGGGGTCAAGTGTGCACCTGGCCCTTTTGTAACCGAGTTGGAGTCTTTCTTCGTAGTCTTCTAAGGATTCATCTTCGCCCATGGTCATCTTGAAAATTTCTTCTTTAGTATCCTTTGACCTACAGTAGTCCCAATATTTGTTTTTAAAAGCCTGCTACATCTGAGCCCAAGTTGTGATGCTATCTCCTGGTAAACCAATGAACTAGCACAATGCTGCATCCTTGAGGGTAGATGGAAATTAACTTTTTCTCATCATCTGTATAGTCATAGGTTCGGCATATAACAAAAAAATCAAATAGGAAAGTGTCGGGGTCCTCTTTGGTCATCCCATGGAAATGAGGTAGTGTAGAGGGGCTTATATTCTTCATCTTAGTGTCCCCGTTGTTTACCCTAATGGGGAAGGCACCCTTAGCTCTCCCTCTATTCCCTCTGTCATTTCAGTTTTCAGCCATTGGTTCGCTAGGAATGGGTTCCTCTTCCACTTATTCCCTTGTAGGTGCTTCAAATATGTCAGGTTGCAAACCTAAAGGTTCCTCCAGTTCACATCCACCAAAGAAGAGAGAAGGTTGGCTGTTGGATGTAGTGGGGGTATTTGGAAATAATTTCCCTAAATTGTCCCTATTCCTACGAGGCATGAAAGGACATTTTTTTGGGTTGGCTTTTATAAGATTTTTTTAAGCTGGAATGTACTTTGCAGAATTGAATTTCTAATTGAATGAAAACTACTGACAAAAAGAAAAGTTAGTTGCTGAATTGAAATTCTACTTGCAGAATGGAAAGCAAAGCAGATAATGACAACTGAAAGAAAGGAAGCGACTAGATTACTCTTGGAGAAATAAACTAATGGCATAAAATTGGAAAATAGAAATAGAAGAAAATAAAGCAGTAATATCATTCTACTTAAACACCTCCCTGACAACGGCACCAAAAAGTGATGAGCGCCAGTATTGCAGCAAGGATGCTCCAACTCTAGGGCTACCAGCTTTACTTATCAACCCGGGCTTCGTACAAACTTGGAGGTGACAGTGCTATATGCACAAGTAAAGGTGAAGATCCTGCCTGTTATCACTATTTATTCGACGATAGACCCCAGGGGTTCTAAGCCAGACTTCTATAGAGTGACAAGAAGCTTGATTCTTCGATGTAAGAAGTTAAAATTTATTCTAAGAGAGCTACTCTATTGCAGTAATGAGGAAAACAACATGTAATTCTAAATCACACCATATCCTAGTTAACCATTTAAACAACTATGCTAAGCATAATTGATAAATCAACACTAACCTAATGTTGTTATCTAAGTTATAGAAGTAAAGAGCATCAAACCATACGAATGTGTGAGTCACTTTTTTGGTTTTATTTGGTAAAATCAAGCATGCAATTTAATTGTTCTTGTGGATGTGACAGGTGGATGGAAGGTGGCTGAGGATGGATAGAAGTTTTAGGGAGTGGTTGGATGGTGTGGAAGGGTCCTAGGAGGATTTTTGTGACTTCCTAGATATTCCCCATCAATTCGGCCTCAAAACAGGCCATTTCAGGGAAACCTACAGGATGTACTACTAACCTTCAGGATGATCTTGTAGGAATTATAGGAAACCTACAGGATACAACTGAGAGCTAATTGTGACGTGTTGGAGGTATTAGATATATTGGAAATGGTGTGTGATGAGTGGGATAGGGTGTTAGATGGTCTAGGAACACTCATGAGTCAATATCCAAGAGAAGAGATGGCTAGATTCACTCAATGTGTCTAGGCGAATTTCAATAAGAAAAGGACAAAAAAACTAGTCAGGGGGATGGTGGAACAAGAGATGGTTGAGGTGGAAGATGGATGCCACTGACGAAGTCTAGACCTCCCCCTGAAATACCTGCAATGCTTGAAACGTGTGTGTCTTCCAAGAACTATGCAACAAGATACATTCTCATAAACTAGAAAAGCATGAATCAACTGCCCATATTATGCATTAAGAAAGTGCTAAAGGAAATGAGAACATGAGTGAGATCTAACTGCAAAAAGAGAGTGATGAAAAAAATGACAATGCAATGAACCAAGTACTGAATCAAGATGACAAACTCCAAATCTCACGCAAGAAGTAGAAATCTATGTTTTGGGGGTTGCTAAAGGGTCTCTTCCTCAAGTCATGGTCCCAGAGGGAGGATGTGAGGCAGAGACACTTGCTCACAACCTTATGGTGATATTTTTATCCTCGCTAACCTGATAATTGAAAGAAGGTACAAATGGAAGCAAACTAAAATAGAACAAATCTACTCTACACGGTTGTAAGGGAAATGCATCTACTTAAGAAAATGAACAATTAAACCATGAATCTATGCTAGCGTACATGTATAATGAAGAGGAGCCTTGGCTGTTAGGGTTGGACCCTAACCCAAGAGCTTCAGCTCTCTGAGTTAGCTCAGTGCTGGCTCAAAACAAAACTCATTTTTATTATAAAAACCATGGATTACGTCAAAAACTATCACAAGTCTTACATCTCGAAAATAGAGTAGAGTTTTACAATCAAAAATATGAATCCTACTGAGGTCCTAGGCCTCTCTACTTATACATCTGAAGTCTCCAATGACTTCCTTAAAATTAAGAAGGCTTGATTGCCAAACTTTGAGATAAATTGGTGCTTTGTCTTTCACTTGCTCGGATGCCTTCTAGTCCTCATGATTTGGCTATTTGCACTCTGAGATGATGGAGGAATATTTGAATGGATGGGTAGTAAATGAGGAGGATATACCTCCTATAATCCCTCTCCCTTGTCCTGTTCGAGTTTTAACCAAGGTCTTTGCCAAAATTCCTTGCTTTTATCCTTTAATCATGCATTAAATTCACATTAGACCACAAAGTAAAATATCCAAGTCTAACTCATCTCATAAACAAAATATAATCAAAACTATGCAATAAGTTGTGAGAATAGTTGGTTTGACTAGGCTAGGAGGTGAATTAAGGCCGATATAATTACCCAATGATTAGGCTCATCATCAACCATGTTTAATTTTAGGGTTTATAATATTGATGTTAAGGTTTCCATATCTTGGGTTTATAATTGTTATCCCTTAGGTTTATTATACCATTGGTTTTTATACCTTGGCTTTATAATATTAGTCCTTTGGGTTTAATATTATTGTCTTAGGTCCATAATCCCTTGGGGTTTTATTATTAATCCCTTGGGTTTATTGTTCCTTTTGGTTTATAAGATCAATCACTTGGGTTTATTATTCCATGGTCAACCATGGTTTGTTATGACGTCAACCATGGTCAATCACGATCTAACATGGAATTTTGAGAAGGATTGTCTCAATATGAAAATCAACAATGGTAAATCGTGTTTATTTTAGTTTTTAAAATATTTATCTTTGGGTTTATATACATTGTGTTTATAATATTAGTCCCTTGGCTTTAATATCATTCCCTTGGTTTCATAATCCCTTGTGGTTTTAGTATTCATCCCTTGGGTTTATTATTCCTTAGGGTTTATAATATAAATCCATTGGATTTATAATATTAATCATTGTCAACCATGGTCAATCATAACCAACCATGTTGAACCATGGTCAAACAAGGCTGTATAAGGAAATCAACCATGGTCTAACGTCGTGTTCTAACAAATATTGTGTCGATATGAAAATCAATAATGGTCAACCTTAGTTAACCATTGTCCAACATTGCATTGTGACAAGGATTGTCTCGATATGGAAATCAACCATGGTCAACCATGTTTATTTTAGGGTTTATTTCTTGATGTTGGGCTGTATATACCTTGGGTTTATCATTGTTATGACTTAGGTTTATTATTCCATTGGGTTTATAATATCAATCCCTTGGGTTTATTGAATTAAGGGCTCATATTCCTAAGGTTTCATATTATTCAACAATGGTTAACAATAATCAACCATGTTCAACCATGGTCCAATTTCGCATTGTCACAAGGATTGTCTCGATATGAAAATAAACTATGCTCAACCATGTTTATTTTAGTATTTTGAATATTTATCTTAGGGTTTTTATACCTTGGGTTTATAATATTAGTCCCTTGAGTTAAATATTATTCCCTTGGGCTCATAATCCCTTAGGGTTTTATTACTAATCCTTTGTGTTTTTTATTCCTTTGTGTTTATAATATCAATCCCTTGGGTTTATTATTCCCCTAGGTTTACAATATCAATCATGGTCAACCATTGTCAACGATGGTCAATTGTGGGGTTGTAGTATTAATCCCTTGGGTTTATTTTTCAATTGGGTTCATAATATCAATCCCTTGGGTTTATAATATCAATCATGGTCAACCATGGTGAACCATAACCAATCATGGTCAATCATGGTGGGATGTCACATTGTGACAAAAATTGTCTACATATAAAAATCATGGACAATCATCGTCAACCATGGTTAGCCATGGTTGATAATGGTCAACCACGGTCAATCATGGTCAACCATTGCCAATATTTGGTTTTTAGTATTAATCCCAATGGTTTGTTATTCCTTTGGCCAACCATGGTCAACCATTGTCCAACGTCACATTGTAACAAAGAATTAGTTATTATTATTATTATTATTTAATTAATTAATATTCATATTATTATTATTTAATAATATTTAATTTAAAAGATATTATTATTGTTTAGCAATAACTAACTATTATTATTATTATTATGAATACAATAGATAAAATAAAATAAAATAAAACTATTTATATCTTTTCTAAAAACAATATTCTTTTTTTTAATAAAATAAGTAATTATTTATTTACATTTTATAAAAGATGAATAATAAATTAGTACTATTATTATTGTTATTTGTATAATATATTTATCAATGGTTTGTGCGAGAGATATAAATGAAGCCTTATGTGTATATCAACCACATTTACTAAAATAATTATTGTTATTAAGATTATTATTATTAATTAATATTACTAATATTATTATCGCTTCATATTATTATTAAATATTTAAATTATATTAAATAATTTAAAATTAAATAATATTAAATAAAATATTATAGAGTAACTTAATATTATTTTAATATATAATATAATAATAATATAATAATCATAAATATATAAGAATATGGTTGTTATTATTTAGATAGTTATTAATAATCATAAATAGTTGGTGTTTAAAAAAATACACATAATAATAATTAATGTGGTTGATATATGCCTATAGGCGTATATCAACTAAATCGGAAAATGTAGTTGTATATATGCTTCATATATGCTTATCGGCATATATCAACCACATTGGTAAATGTGGTTGTGCTAGTTAATCAACTTACTTGAAAAGACTAAAGTGTGTAACTATCTTTGAAATGAATCCATTCCTTTGATTTGTGACTACTATTAAAAATATTTTAGAATATTCCATGGAGGTTAAACCTCTACCATGCACCTAATAATAATTCGTAATAGGGTTTTCAAAATTGTAATCCAAAATAAACACACCATTATCAATAATTGTTATGTGTATGGTAGAGAATGCGGTCTCCACAAAATATTCTAGATTATTCTTAGTAGTAGTCACAAATCAAAGGCAAGATTTATCTTGAAAGTAGTAGTTTTTTTCTACTCTCTTTAATCAATTGATTTATTCAAAAGAAATGTCATATGAACAAGGGCTATATGAAACAAAGTTATGGTTTTGGGGCATGTGATATTTATAAGCCATGGTATTAGCTAATGGTATTGTAAAAAAGCCTATTCATAGGTTAAGAATCTCCATGATAAAATAGGCATGAATCTCCATAATTAGGAACTTCGTTACACATTTTTTTAAGGTATGTATGTTCGAATCATATATTAATTAATTTTATAATTCGTAATTTCAATTAAAATTTAATTTAATTAATTTTATGGTTATTTTTAATCTTGACAATGCGAGATGTATCATGAAATAACTATTTGATATTATTATCATGGATTTATGTTTATAATGATTTACCAAACAATTAATTTATATGATTGTGTGAGTTAATAAAGTGAGAAAAACATATAGAAATAAAAAATTAATAAATAAATAAATAAAAAACAAAAAAATTATAGAAATAAAACTTCTAATTAATAAACTAATAACGTAACAAATAAAAAAATTTAAAATAAACAAATTTAAAATAATAATAATTCACTAATTAACTTTTTAATATTATACAAGCCCCAAGGGTTAGCTCATTTGGTCAAAATCAGTGCCTTGCCATCGGGAGGTCACAGGGTCAATTCACCCTAAAGCCCTTGGGGTTAGGCCTAGCTAGTGAGCCACAGGGCTAGATTACCTTTGGGGTCGATCAACCCAAATTTTTCCGTGGACGTAGTGCCACCCGTTGACCAAAGTGTCCATGAACCACGGCCTTTAAAACAAAAAAACACAACAAAAGCAAAAACTTTTTAATATTATACCACTTAATTAATCAAAAGCATATTGAAGGTGGAAATCACAACTCATATTGGCAATGAAACATCAAATTTGAAAACAATTCTCAAAAATTATCTCACGAAACTCTTAGCTAATTATATTTATAATTTTCATATATATGTAATTTATAAAGTTAAAAAAAAAATACTTGAAATTTGTTATAAAAGAATTTCACCGCTATTGTGCAGGGACATTAGAACAAATTAAATAAATAAATTATTTTCTTTTTAAGTTTGATTTATTGACGGATTTGTTTACCGATATCATAAATTGTTTAGATCATAGTTTTCTTGTTGGAATTTGTTAAAAAAATATATAGTAAAAGAAATTTCAAAAAATTAGAATTTTGAAGTGTTTTAATAGTTTTTCTTACAATGGAAATGGATTCAACACCATAAAAAAGCCTTTGGGCACCAAAATCTTGAAATTTGACAAGTGCAACACAAATTTTGAAAAAAAATTGCAAAATTTTATTATAATTTCCCCAAAATTTCCATTATTTTCCAAACTAATTTTTATATTTTTTAGATTACCCTCTTATTAACCACCATTTTATATTACCAAACAAACACATAAGATAATAGTTTAACCGAGTTTTTTTTAATGTGTAGTCAACTTAACCCACGGTAATTAAAATCCTAAAATATAATGAATAGAGTCGTCTACGGAGGCAGAGGAATTGTCAGGATGGCCAAAAGTGGTCGGAATTCAGGTAAAAAATATTCAAAAAATCTTGTAGATGCACTATTTGAATCATGTTTTTTATGGTGGAAATGAATTCATGACCATCAAAAACATCTAATCCAGCTAAAATTATGAAGTTTGATAACTTCACTTAGATTTACAAAAATCAATTCCAAAATATTTTCAAAATATAACGAGAATATCCATAATTTTCAAGACAAAAAAACATAATCATTATGCTACAACATAATGAATTACTATTATTTAGTGACATTGAAAATATTGTCAATCAATGTCGGTCAATGTTAACATTCATCATAGTTAAGATGATGCATCATAGATCATATTTCTTCTTTATTTCTTTTTCCTCAATGGCTAATAATCACATTATTCTGTACATTTAAAAAAATTCAACTAAATTCAAAATCCACCAAATAATTATACTAATAATATAAACAAAATAATAATAACACGAAATATAAGAAGCAAAATCTCGACATTTAAATTAAATGCATGAACTTTTACAAGAATACATATCTACATCTAGAATTAACAAGGGAGGCTGCATCGCAGCTAGTCCCTGCGTTGGGGATTTTCAAGTTTCAACTACTGCCATGCATACCAGATCTTAATGGGAATGACCTTGTAAGAAGCAAAAACAGCTTACTCTGATTACCCATTTCAGGATTGAGCTCGAGACACATAGAAAGTCTCAGGGATCTTAACCAGGTCTCACAACACTACGCGAAACTTGTTGTGCAGTGTTGGTCCAAACCAAGCCAGCAAGATCATGGCAAAAAACCTTGATGAGAGCATTTGCCTCAAGGTAAGGATCTGATTCATTTACATTTTCCAGCCAGAAAAGAATTCATTTAATGTGAGGAGTGCATCAGACCTCAGAGAGAATAAAAAAATACCACCGTGAAGAAAATCAGTCCACTCCTGCATGCTAGCTGTTCAAAGCTAGAGCAAGGGAACTCTGTTTTTAAGCATTTGCCAGCTACAGTTAAGAAGGAGCATGCTAAACTCCTCTGTCATCCTATGTGACATTTTCAAGCTTGAAAATCTAGTGCTCAGAATAATAAAACACATTTAGTCTTCTTGCACACATGCATTATCTTTGAATACACCATTGTGATTAAAAAAATTTAAGCAGTTGGTGCACACCTTCCATGTCAGGGTGAGAGCATGGGTGTCTAGAAAACATGGATTTATGCTTAAAGCCTGAAATTTACCAGCTCAAAAAGAAAGTCTATTCATATCAATAATTAAAATGTAAGATTAATGGCTAAAATATCTCAAAAAAATTTTCCTTCCAAGACACAAGTTCCCCTCTTATTTAATCAAAAAAAAATAAAATAAATCTCAGTATTTGAGACACATTAGAGCAATGAAAAGAGTTCAAAATGCACTGAATTAATCTACAGAACCACTCACCCTGATTATAATGGTATTCTCTCACAGTAAAATTTTAAGATTAATAGAATTTTTAATTTCCAGCTGCTGAAATGAATTATTTTCAAATTCATGTATTTGCTAATAGGGCATTGTTTCATTTGTGAAGTCAAGCGACAAGCCAGCTGCCAAGGTCCCATCCCCGTTGGGTCTGCCCCCACTCTTAATGAGTGAGTTGAGTTTACAAAGAGACAAGGCCGAGTGTAAAGCTCTTTTGACTTAAGCTAAATGGATACCTTCAAACCTGCCTTCCAAAGAAATTCAGTTTTTTTTGCAGTGCAACCTTTTGAGGCATGTTTCCTGAAGCTCCCAACAAAAATGAATGCATGCAATAGATGGGAAAGACATGATTTAAGAATTCACAGGTTCAATTGCGCACTAATGCAATATCATGACTGGATTTTCATATTGGACATATTTTTCTCTAGGCACATAAAGTTATATGGGATTTGAAAACATGAGGAATTGCGTACTTTTAGAATGTAGTTTCAAGTAAACTGGCTTCTGTTATTTTTTTGAAGAAGATAGAAGCACCATGGCTATCAAATAATACAAATTTTAAACTAGAATTTTCAGTTCTAGGGAAGTAGAAGCCAAACTAATTTCATGCTCAGTCAAATCAAAAGTCAGTTCCATATCATACAAAATAGCAAGCATGCATGACATGATGGTGGGGAAAGAAAAACAGCTCACCATTCAGGAAGACAAAACCAGTTGAATGGAATCCAATAGACCCTGGTTCACAACCCGGCAACTTAAAATCATCTTTAACTCTGTCATCCTATGTGGCATTCTCAAGCTTGAAAATCTAGTGCTTAGAATAATGAAACACATTTAGTCTTCTTGCACACAGGCATCATCTTTGAATACACCATTGTGATTAAAAAAATTTAAGCAGTCGGTGCACACCTTCCATGTTAGGGTGAGAGCATGGGTGTCTAGAAAACATGGAGTTATGCTTAAAGCCTAAAAATTACCAGCTCAAAAAGAAAGTCTATGCATATCAATAAGTAAAATGTAAGATTAAGGGCTAAAATATCTCAAAATTTTCTTCCTTCCAAGACATAAGTTCCTTTCTTATTTAAGAAAAAAAAAAAAAAAATCTCAGTATTTGAGACACATTAGAGAAATGCAAAGAGTTCAAAATGCACCGAATTAATCTACGAAACCACTCACCCTGATTATAATGGTATTCTCTCACAGTAAAATTTTAAGATTAATAGAATTTGTAATTTCCAGCTGTTGAAATTAATTATTTTCAAATTCCTGTATTTGCTAACAGGGCATTGTTTCATTTGTGAAGTCAAGCGACAAGCCAGCTGCCAAGGTTCCATCCCTACTGGGTCTGCCCCCACTCTTAAATTCTCAGAATCTCGCTTTACGGGGCTCAATATGACGGTCTCCTTGCATTTCCATGGCAATTTCTTTCATCTTTAATTTCTGGTGTAATTTCTTTTGGAAAAACTGCACTTGTGAAGCTAATGCTGATGGGTTTCTTAGAGGCAAAAATATCAATTTCTTCAATATTACCAGAGCTTAAATTTGAGTAATCATACGCTAGAAGTCCTAAAATAGGTGCCACAAGATTAAGTCTGAGCTTAAACCCAAACCCAATATTATTGCAATAATTAGAGGACCAATTTCCAAGGTTGTGATAAACAAGCACAAGTCTGCGAACATAAGGCTTGGCTTGGCTTGGTGTCCTTGCCCAACTCTTCGAGCTTGAGGAAAAGGGAAATCCAAACAGTGTTTAAACTAGAGAAGCTTGTAGAATTGCCCCTAGGATCTAATACCTCCCTCGAGAACAAAGCTAGACACCTGGAATCCTCACTACTTGAAGAAAGTAGTGAGGGATCCTGTTGAGAGTATGGTGGTAGAGTAGCTATTTGCTTTGGTCACTTATATTTAAAATTGCTATGCACACACTGTGACATTGTGTTGTGGTAGTTGTGATAGTTGTGGGTATCTTTCTCAAATTCATAACTGTACTAACAGAAGTTTCCCTAATTTTTAGGTAGTCTAATAGGAACGACTCTACACCCACTAGGGCTTGAACCTGGGCTCTTTGCATAACATCCCCCAATCCCAACTACTAAACCACAGCCCTCACAGATAAAGGGCACAAACAGAAGCAACATGATTTTTTTGTTTTTCCTGAGCTGATTTCACAACAAACTACTATCAAACCTGTCAATTGTCCAAATTCCGTGGCAATTTGTAGTATACAGTATCATCTATGTCATTTGAAATGAATTATTATTGTTGAAATGAATTATTATTGAAAATTTAAAGTGGACAGTGTAAACTTTACTCTTCAACCATTCAGAGTCATTCTCCAATTCAGAGTCAGATAAATTACTCCGGAAAGCTCTCAATCCAGCGGCAAGAAATGAAACTCGGGTGTGTTTTGCAACCTTCTGTCTGACTAGCTGTTGTTTTCCATGCAATCCTTCATGGTAAAGGCATCATGTTGCCTATGTTTCCACACCGCTGAGTAATTATAGCAACGCGAATGCAAAAAGTGAAAAAAAGAAGAAGAAAATAACACATGGCCTGAAATGATCCCAAGGAATTGAACCAACGACTTCTGTGAATGACATTACAGCATAAACTGACACAAAGCTATATCCCAACACTTAAATTTATCTTATAAACACACTGACACAAAGCTCAGTCCGAACATTTATATTTAACTTATAAACATACTGACACTAAAATTACACCAGAAATTAAAGATGAAAGAAATTGCTATGGAAATGCAAGGAGACCGTCATATTGAGCACCATAAAGAGGGATTCTGACCGTTGAAATGCGACCGTACCTTTCTATTTTCCAGATCAGAAATGAGAGCTCCAACAACCTGATCTAGCACAGGTCGTTGGTCGCTATTAATTGTCCTCGCTGTGGTCAAATGGCAGAGGAGGAAGACGATGTAAAACAAAGTGAGGAAGATAGAAAGCTCTAAATTGCTGCACGTACCTGATTTCGATCCCACCATGCTGCAAACCTATGGTTCTAAATGAACCTTCTGGAGTCCTTAAACGAATAGAAATACTATTCAAGGGAGACCTTGTGCCATTTATATCCACTTGAAGATTTTCATTGCACCGACCACCGCTAAAATAGCTCTTCAAACTGACGGAATTTCCAGGACTAGCATGATATGCTGGACTTTTATTTGCACATTGATCCTGCTTTATTGTATTCTTGATTGATTTCTCTGATGGACCATTGGCTTCCATGAGTACAGGCATTTTCCCTTTCGGGGGAGCAAGAGGCATATTTCCCCCTTGCCTTTCAAGAGAAACATGAGACATACAGAATAGAGGAGGCATCTGAAATGTGCATTTTTATCGTTTTCGATGTCTAGTTAATGCTTAAGCACCATTGTTGAATGCGATCAGTACGCTTCAATTTACAACACACAGCCTGCAAAAACAACAGAGCACACAGTTAAGAAATTAAATACTAAAATGTTGAAAAAACATCCAAAATCAGTCCTTCAAGAGGAACCCAAACAATGGAGAAAGGGCTGACACACTTCTGTTATTTGAAGAATATTTATCAACCAGCAGCTTATGGAGAAATTAAAGTTGCAGAGAAAAAGTTTGAATCGTTAAAAGCGAAGGGCGAGAAAAAGTTTGAATCGTTAAAAGCAAAGGTTGAATGTAACAAAAGTTTGAATCGTTAAAAGCATTGGTTGAACATAACAAGTGATGTGGTTCAACGTAACATTTCATAATGCATGATTGAAACATGGCTGAAGAGCAGGACAACCGTGATAGGTACCAGTGCCAGCTTGTATCATACACCTCTGCGGATCGATCCCATCGTAGGAGTTGTGAGCTTGTGTCCTGTAGGAGTCGTGGAGCTTGGGAGGAAAACTCCATGGGCCTTTCCCCACTACCCTCGGTTCCTCAAGATTCAACCTAGGATTTCTTCAATCCATTTACCTCGCGCTCACTCTCGCTCGATATTCTATATACATACAATGGTCAGATGAGATTGAGTCAAGTTTTCGATGAAGATGCATCAGGGAGATGAATCAGGTGAGGGAAGAAGAAGGGATCCCAGATTTGGAAGAAGAGGATCAGCAAACGAGCAAGAATGAAGGTGAGAGAAATGAAATTCAGGTAGATCCTTCAAATGGCTGTGTTTTATATATCCTTTAAAGGGTACTTAGTAGGTCTTGGGTGGTGAAACCTGCTACCCGGCGTGTTAAGATGGAAGATGGTGGAGAGCATCACCGACTGGAGAGTGTTCATAAAGCGAAAATTGTTCCTTTGCATGCGCAGTCAGGCAGGAAGCAAGTCCAAGCTGAAAGTCTGTCCACCACAAGCAATTGGGCATCCGCCATTATTGAAAGGCGACTTATGAAAAGTCCAGTGGAGAGCATCACCGACTGGAGAGTGTTTATAAAGAAAAAATTGTTCCTTTGCATGCGCAGTTAGGCAGGAAGCAAGTCCAAGCTGAAAGTCTGTCCACCACAAGCAATTGGGCATCTGTCTTTATTGAAAGGCGACCTATGAAAAGTCCCCATTGCTGAAAGCTACTGGTCTGTTTCACAAGCAATGCAATCCTTTCCAGTCCATGCAGGTATTTCACTTTTCCTCCACATTTCACTGGTTTCCATGGAATCTTCTCAAGAGAAACCTGATGATTATAAGTCTGCTGTGGAATATAATTCTGATGCCCTTACTCAAGCTCCAACTGAGCCATTGGACCATCGCACACCAGCTCAAGACCGGGAGTCTTTCGTGATCGTATCCCTCTTCTCGTATGGAGGAACGTCTTCTGCCTGCGAAGATACAGATATCCCTCTTCTCGTATGGAAGAACATATTCTGACTGCAAAGATACAGATAACAGCAGTACCCATACCTATTGCAGAGCATACAGATAACAACAGTACCCATACCTGTTGCAGAGCTGAATCTCCATCTCGATAAGTATCTGCATCTGGATGTGCTGCTGCTTAAACAAGGTAAACTATTGATTCAACCCAGGCTGCTAGCTTTTGAACGGGTGAGGATGTTCGATCAAGTTTTAGCCAGTTGCCAGATCCAGATGTAGATCGAATTGGACCTGTTCCAGATCTCGTTGGCCCCAGGTTCTACTTCCGGCACATCTTCGATTTACTGGTATGCAAGTCTGGTGTGAGTTGAAGATATTCGGCATAAGCCCTCTGTTAGCCAGTTGTCAGAGCCATATGCAGATCAAATTGGACCCATTCCAGATCCCATTGGCCCCAGGTTCTACTTCCGGCACATCTTCGATTTACTGGTATGCAAGTTCGGTGTGAGTTGAAGATATTCGGCATAAGCCTTGTTTGCTTTTGCAGCCTGAATGACCAGGTGCACTTGTTCTAGAGCAACATGCAGAGTAGCCGCTTTTGCAGCCTGAATGACCAGGTGCACTTGTTCTAGAGCAACATGCAGAGTAGCCATGCAGAGTAGACACAGGGCAGACACATTGCAAGAGTGAGGGCAGACACATTGCAAGAGTGTTCATGCAGAGTAGACACAGGGCAGACACATTGCAAGAGTGTTCACGCAGCAACTTGTACATGTACGTCAACCTGATAGTACAATGTGCCAAGCATTATCCCAAGCAGTAAACGCTTAGGACTAATGCTAGCATCAAACTACTCTAACACTGAATGGAAAAAAAAAATTATTTATAACCTATGTTTAACCTATGTTTTTGCCTGTGGCCTCGGGAAGAGGCCAAATAACACGGTGAATTATTATATAAGAAAAAACATTGGATACACTCCCTCAACCAGTGCTAATAAGCATGTCACAAGCAGGTGAATTAATGTTAACATCGTTCTTTCCGATTACTATAGTCCCTGGCCATTGCCAGATGGCAGGGACTAAAAATGGAGAGATTAAATTAACTTTTTCTTACCTATGTAACAAAGAGATTATATGAGCTTTTGTTTCTCTATCATAATCAATGCTTTAGTGTAGTTTATATCTTATAAAAAAACTGTAAACTTAAAATTGTACGTAGTTTTTTTTTCAAGTTAATTATTTCTTTCAATAATTCAAGAAATTTTGCATTTATTTAGAGTTGAAAATTATTTCTAGTCTTACAACAAGGGAACCTCAAAGATGAAAAATTTGTTGTTTTTTCCCAAAAAATTATAGATGAAAATAACACCCAAAAATTGAAAAGTCTAACGAATTATGTTGCCTCATATGATGGAAAACTAACAATTAATTGACTCAAAATATAACCTATTTTATTAGACTACCAAATGGGAATAAGACCCATTAGTGCTAAAAATAGAAATAATATTCCTTCTAGGGGAAATTAAGCTTTAGGGTGGTGAGCATAAGGACATCGATTCTAAACTATTGAAGCATAAAATAATGATGGAAAATGCAAGCATTATGAAGACAAGGATTTATCCACGTTAATAGGTTTATGTGATTCTTTATAGCATGATGACGTCAGAGATCCTAAAGGTGAGCCCTCTCTAAATGAGCAAAATGGCCTTCCACATCCAACAAAAGCTTCTCTAGCTCCCTGAGCTTACGAAAAATGTAATACTTTGCTTTCTATCTGTCAAGGAGAACGTTTCCCAGTAAAAGCTTAACATGCAAATAAAGATAAACCATATTGAGATAGTGGTTCTTCTTTCCCCTAATGTTTCTAGTGTCTAGAATCCATGTAGATACACCATCCAAATTTCCAAATATAACATGTTATGCATTTCTTGGCACACCTATGCTTCAAATTCATTTATTTTTTAACTGAAATTTAGGAGAATTATGGACCAGTTAATGAAAACGTGAATATTCAACTCAATAACGAGGTCAAGAACCACTTAAGTTGCTACAACCACCACTCCCTTTACAACAACAGACACACTCACATTATCTAGTCATTTTTACCAGGCGGAGGTGAAAACTAGTGGACTTTAGAATGCACACCACAGATGGATGTAGAGTGTAGAAACCAAAAAAGAAGGAGAAACCATCCCACATGGGAAGGTCCAAGATAGAATGGAATAGGGTGAGGCCCTTCTCGTTAGAAAGAACGTACGAGGGAAAGAGAAATGCTAGAAAAGAGAGTAGAAATGAGAGAAGCCCAGATGAAGAGATCCAATCAAAAATCATGGTGGCTAGAGGAAATAACCTACATGGTAGGTACCCAAGTGAAATAGAAACCCAATGAACATATCATGAGAAGGTGATTGTATATAATTCTCTAGAGACTCCAAAATGTGGGAGATAAATAGGGGAGGTGTCACCAGGCTGCAACATATCCCACACTTCATATATTATGTGCAAGTAGCATCACCCCCATCAAAAAAGTAATATTTTGGGATGTGAGAATTGAAGAGTCCTCCTTCAAATGAGACACTAGGAGAGTCTCCCATCAATGCTTACATATAGAGTAGGGGTTATTTTAACTTTCGGTTTCTAATCTATTTGTTATTCTGTTTCCATGGCTATGGATGTGAGAAGAAATAACTATAGGCACCTAGTGGAGAAGGGAAGCTATACATGAAAAGAAGTTCTGAAGCCTCGAACTATAGGAAGTATGAAGCAGTAGAAGGTATTTCATGTAATTTCCATTTCATAATATGTAAACTAATCAAAATTCTTTAAATTTAAAAAGAGATACATGTGAATATTTTAGAGAGAAATGAAAAAAACTACTTTTTTTAATTGTATTTTTGGTTCATCTCCTAATAGGTTTACTCAAATTTCAAGTGTAGGAACTTGTTGTATGTTTAATTAAATTCCACATCCAACTTTTACCCACTATGCATACTTTTCAGAAGACCCACATTGATAAAAATTGAAGATACATTAAAAAGGTGTTTTGAACATATTTTTTTAATGTATCTTTAACTTTTATCAATTTGGGTCTTCTTAGAAGTAGGTATAATAGGTGCTTGTTGGATGAAATTTAATTCCACATATAATGAGTTCACACACTTGAAATTTGAGTAAACGTATAAAGATATAAGCCAAAAATACAATAAAATTGTAGTTTCCTTTCTTCCTTTTTAACTCGTATTTTGTTGTTTTAATTGTTATTTTATTATTTTTCCGTAGGATGCCACTTTTAGGTGGAAATTTCCTCTAATGGAATGAATATCCATTTAGTAGACTTATAAACAAGGAAATAACGAGGCCAGAGTCCTCTTCAATGCAAAGTTTGGTGAAATTCCTCAAGATTGCTTGCTTGAGCCCAAATTTAAGAGTAAATGGCTTACAAACATTATTTTTGTTCAAGCCCATGTAGCTTATATAAGCACATATGATAAGCTCATAACTAGAAATTGCACATAATCTCCTTATTATTATAGCAATTATTAAGAATTATGTATACTTTGGAATAATCTATGACCTTTAGTGTGACTTATAATGAAACCATACATGTGTGGCCATATGCTTTTGATAATTTTTGCATAAGAAGACTTGGGTGTTGTTAGGATTAGATTTTTCCAGGATTATTAGCTACTTGCGACATGAGTAGGCATAATAGTGGATCACCCAAGTCACCACGAGTCTAATAAATCTTTACATTAAGTAATTTCAGCTACTTCTCATTGCAAAATATGTTGTATGAATGAGTCCTAAGGAACATGACGACAAATTAATGGAAGATACCCTAAAAATTGAATGGCCACGGGATTATATTTTAAATGAAAAGCTTATTATATTGAAATCAGAGACTATGGCGGATGATATTGAGACAATTAAAATAGTTTTACCACTCAAATATCAAATATCATCGTTGTATTTCAATAATGCATAAGAAATGCTTCACAAGATTCACATTAGAGGATTTGAAATTATATTCATAGAATTCTATGTGTATTAGGAAGGGACAATTTGCATAGCATGAAACTAATTAATGTAAAAGTATTATCCTTGCCAAAGGCTAACGACCATTCATTTCTGCACTAGGAATTTGGATACAGACAAACATTTGGGATACTATTCATTTGGAAGTTTTTTCATTCCCATGGTGCGCATTTGGTTATGAAATGTCAATTCCAACTTTGAGAAGAATGGGAGACGTTTGAGTAGACCACATTTTCACTTCAAATATTTGCTTGAATATAAACTGACGACAAGCTATCTATAAAGATGTATGTTTAAAATGTCAAATTGTTAGTATAATTATTTACGTGAGAGACCTGGTTCATAAATCATTTGGAAAAGAGATAAATATATAAATACATGCATAAGAGAAGTTGCCTTGAGGTACAAGGGAAGAGAAGATAAGTAGTTGTAAAGGAGTAGAGACATAGTATAAAACAAAGGAAAAGAGAAGGAGAAATTTAGAATTAGAGACTCGGTAAGGCAACAAAATAAAACTTTCATGTATTAGGAGTTTGGTGTCTCCTTTTAGATAGTAGCATAAAAAATAATAGGTTGGAGCCTATGAGAAGAGGGAATGGGTGTTCCTAGCAAGTTATATCTTTTAGAAGAAAAGTAAGGTTGAAGCCTACTATAGGTAGAAGCCTACAAAAATTGATGTAAATGATGGAGTGGGTTCCTGTCTTTATATCACAAAAAAATGTGGTTTTATCCCTTTATGGGTTTCCACTTATAACTGGTGTCTACATCTATTACTTGTGTTTCTCATTGAATTTGTGGTTAATTGTTGAACACATACTTAACTCCTCTAATTGTTAAAGAAAATTTTAAAATGAAGTTAAGATAATTTGAAATTGGTCATTTAAAATACACAATTACTAACTCACCCCTCCTCTTAGTAATTTCTTAGTTTCCAACAATTGGTATTAGAGTGAGTTCCTTCTATAATAGCTTAATGGATAGAAGGAAGATCTAGTTCATAAGAATGGCTACTTAGGAAGGGTATTCAACAAATAAATATCCTTTGTTAATGGTACTAACTGTACCAATCGGAAAGTAAGAATGATTACATATCTAATTTCTCTTGGAGTAGATGTCTGGGATGCAGTGGAGAATGGCTATGAAGAGCCATGTGTAATAGCTAACAACTATGACAAACTTAAATTTTCATTCAATTCCAAAGCCATGAATGTGATCCTTAGTGGGATAGTTGAGTCATAATTTGTGAATATAATGCATTGTAAGACTCCTAAATAAATGTGGGAAAAAATAAAAATCATTCATGAAGGAGATGGTAAAGTGAAATTGGCCAAATTACAAATTTACATACTGCAGCTTGAGACCCTCAGAATGAATGATGATGAAGACATAACTAAGACATTTCTTCATGTTGACGAAATTTCTAATGTCATGAAGGGTTTGGGTGAAAAAAATAAGGAGTGTACAATAGTCCAAAGAAGTGTTGAAATCACTTCCTTCCATGTTTAGTCCTAAAGAATCAGCGATTGACGAAATGTATAACTTTGAAGCACTAACAATGGATGAATTTCTTGGTTCCATAACAATATATGAAATGAGAATTACAAAAGGAAAGTATACATCAGGATATGTAGCATCTAAAGCAAGTAATAAATCAACAGAGGACCAAGAAGGCTTAAGTTTAGGCTTAGATGAAGAAGAAGTGAAATTTGTGAGAATACTAATGAGCCTCAGTATTGCAATAAGAATGTTGCAACTCCCAAGGCTACAAACTTTAATTATCAACCCAGGGTTCATACAAACTTAAGAGGTATCGACACTATATGTGTGGCATAAAATGTGTCCTTCATTTCCTATCATGATGTAATGGAGTGCATGTAATGAAATCAAACCCTAACTAGTTGCAGAAATGGAAATGCTCGAAATGGAAACCTTAACCTATTGCAAGAAAAAAATACAAGGAAAACTATTCTAACTACATAAATTAAAGGTCATTAACTAAATATAAATCATTACATTTAAAATATTTTAGATTCATTGACAGATTTCATTGGATGTGGCAATCAAGAAAATCATTGCTGTAGTATCCAATTCATAAATGTGTCCATTAACCTAGTTCACTAAGATGTTTTGCATGAGTAAAAAGGCAAGTCCTAAGTGGTGTTTATTCCTCTTCAACCATTTATTTAGAGCCTAGGGGTCAATATTCAACCCTAAGGGACACAAACAAACCTTTTTGAGAAAATATGGGCAAGTATATACATGTTGGAAGAGTGCTACAAGAATCTACTACAGGAAACAAGTTTGCTACATAAAAATATAATTCACCGAATGAAAAAGAAAATCAAATACAAATTTGATTGGAATTTTTTTTTTTATTGATTAAGATGTCTTAGGTCTCCATTACAAGTGGAATCACTCAAAAATACCCCTGTTAACACATGCTAAAAAATAGCAGAAAATTAATAGTCTAAAATCTAGAAATTCGAGAAGTAGTGAGCTGATTAATCTATCAAATGCGTAAACTAATCAAGTGCGAATGAAATGGGGTAACTTTTCTTATTAGATGGAAATATTATATGATATAATGCAAGTGAAATGAACTCTATTAAAGCTCGTTAGCATGTTCTAAAAAATAGCATAAATTTACTACTATTTGCCACAAGGGACTTCCAAAAATTTAGATTTGGGAATAAGGAAACTAATCAAAGTAGCTAAATGATTACTATGACCTTACAAAGTTGTTCAAAGGATGAAATCATGCTTTTTATCCTTAAAAATAACTTACTTCAACCATTTAACCCAATCCTACAACAAGAAATCATCAATACTAAATGCAGAAATAGAAAATGACAAGAACAAGAGATGCATGTGAATAAGAAGTGAAAGGAAGAAATGTAAATGATACAGAAGGGATCTAAGGCTCCTGGGATGGCCAAGCCCAAGGAAACTTAGATTCCTATGAAAGATACCAATATTGATAAGTTTAAAATGGCACTGATCTTCATTATTTTCATCAATACAATTACATCACTGCAAGAAGTGAAAGTGGAGCTACAAAAATACGAGTTCTCTCCATAAGAAGACTAAGAAAAATCAACCCCTATAGTAACATTTGACTTGGTACTTATTTAAAATGATTAGGAAGCATTCGCCATGAAAGGAGGAAGTTTTCCCCTCCAAAATCACTAATATAGTGGATTTTCTTCCCAACACTAGGAACCTACATTAAATGACAGCGAACACATTCCTAGATTTTCTCAATCATTGGAGCTCCATAATTTGTGCAATAATTTTAGAATATCTTGTTGATTTATTATCAAATGTTGATCCTCATGTAGTAGGGATAAAGTCCCGAAATTATCTCTTCCTCCAAATGTCCATAATTTTCCCAATATTGTCGTAGTATTCTACAAAAATAAATAATATTAGGCACAAACATGCAATTATCCTTAAACCTTCATAATAAACATATTAAAGCTAAAAAACAATTACTATGTGTACAAGGAGAGGCTTAATATATCCTTCATGTGCCTAAGAAAGGTTTGATGGGCCTTAATTTATGTTTAATTTGGAGGCCCATCATACCCGCTTGCTGAAACTATTGCTCATCCTTTGAGCAACCTATTCATCTTGATCACCTTATTGTTTTTCATGAATGCTGACATGTTTCATGCTTTGTTTTATAGCCTATTTGATGCTCTTTTTTCTTCTCTTCTTGCTACTGCATTTTTCTATCTCAGTTTCCCAAGGAAACCCTACTGTAGGTTGAGGCTGCTTCTTTCCCTTAGGTGGTCCTTCAACTTTAATGAGCTGCACACAACCTGAATCCTGTAGAAACGAAATTTTCCATGACAAGTGATGGTGGTTCCACCATTTTTTTCTTTTTTTCTTTTTTTTTCTTTTTTTTTCTTTCTTCTATTTTTCATCTTTTCCATTATTTTTTCTCTTTTTTTTCAACTTTTCTCTATCTTTTTATTGCATGCAAAATAAACTCAAAGTGCTTTTAGTCAACTGGGTTGGCCCTCACCTACCACTTCACAGTCCTTGTCTTCCATCATGACTAAATAGTTACATCCTACTTTCTAAGTCTTTTTCACTTTTGTCTTGCCCTCTCCCCCATGTGTGGATGTCTTGGTGGAAAAGTGAAGTTAATTGTTGGAGAAGGCTGAGGTTGCTTTGCTACTAAACTTGGCTGTAAAAATCTTTTCCTTCATACACTTGCAATGTTTTTCAAGCTAAAATAAGTTCGTAAGAAAGGTTTAATGGACTGTACACCTAAGCCTTACCCTTGAAGTGTTTTTTCAAGTGATATTGAGGTTGCTGATATGAATGTTGAAGTTTCCTTTGGTGGTCCTGAAGTTGATGCTAATGATCTTGAAGTTGCATGTGATACTCTTCTGGAGGTCCTATTACTGATAGCCTTGAATATGAAGGTCTCCTAGGATGTTTTCTTATTGTTGCTACTACCTCACATCCTTGGCTAAAATTCTACTACTCAGCTTCATAACATGATGATTTCAGAGGTGTTGACTTCCTTTCTTTATTGATGCATAGGTCTTCATAGCATGATTCTTTCTCTCACTGATGTAGCATTTTTGTGTGCAATCCAATTTATGGTGTTCAATCTGTTGTTTTTGGAGTTCATGGATGCCATCCCACATTCTAAACCTTTGTCTTCCAGTTACCATGAGCAAGTTGTCTTAGTCAAATCCAACCATCTTGGAGTGTTGGGCTTGCACATGGGTGATGTTCACCTTCCCCACACTTTTCACACCTGTCACACACCCTTCCAACAATTCATGTCACCATTTGTTTCCTCCAAAACCCCTCAGCCAACTTCCTGTAACAATTCAGGACATCCTGTAGCAGTACAAAGAATCTCGTAGTAACATCGTGTGGCAAACCTATATCATACGTGTTTTGACCATATCTCCCAAATTCTATAATGGATTGACCTGAAATTTGTTGAGCATGTTTCCATCATCCTTATGCACCTCCCGATAAAACAATTTTGGCTAATGGATGCACGAATATCGAGAAAAATAAAAAATGGTTGTAGGTGATGAGGAACTATTTCTCAAAACATGTGCACTAGAATTTACTGAAATTTCATAAGCATTTTACCATCATCCATATGCATCTCCCCATGAAACATCTTGGCAAATGGATGCACGAATATCGATAACATTTAAAAATGGCTATAGGTAATGGAGGTCAATTTCTCGAAAAGTGTGCACCCAAATTTATTGAAATTTCTTAGGCATCTTACTATCATCCATATGTTTCTCCCCCTGAAACATCTTGGAAAATGAATGAAATATTTTCAATATATGCCAAAAATAATTTTCTGCTCTGAGTATTTTTACTTCCTGTAGCGAAACAGAGCCTTCGTGTAGAATTTTAGGAAACTAAGAAAAATGAGTGGTAAAATCTTGGGAATGATGAGTGGATGGTGGAAATAGATGAGGGTTATGGATTGGCATGGCCTTGGTCCTTCATTAGCATCTGAGAAAAGGAGGAGAATGTCCAAGTTTGACTTCCGTTGACTAGGCTTTTGATCAACCTTTCTTTTGGTGGCTAGCGTGTTTTTGTTGCTTGAAGAGCTTGGAGAGTGCATCCATCCATGAGAGAAATATACGTGGAGAATTTATTTTTATTCTTTTTTCCTTTTTTATTTTAGGTCTACTAGTGGCCTCAATGATGTTTTCAACTAGTAGGTCTTCCTAGGTGCCTCAAAGGAGGTTTTCACCTAGGGCTTTTCTTTTTCTCTTTTTTCTCTTTTTTCGCAACCCATTGACCACCTCATGGAAGTTTTCAATCAACGAGCCAACCTCAGGCACCTCAAGGGAGTTTTTCACCTTAGATTTAATTTTTTCTCTTATTTTTCATTTTTTATTTTTTTTCTATCCTACTCTACTTGAAAAAAACAATCTCTTTCAAGTATAAGAATAATTCCAATGGAGCAATGTGCACATCATGATGATAGATAAACTGATGTGTAGAATTGAAATATATGCTTTGACATGTACATGAATTTTAGAGAAAAAATTCTTTGATTGAGATAATATCTGGAATTATTGAAGAAGAGTGTGTGGCTACAAATTACTAATTTTATGGAACCATATTTCAATCTAGTTTGGATATCCCCGGTCCACTCACTGATTTGCATAATCTTGGATGTCTTTTTCTTCCATGAAGTTAAGATTTGCTTCTTTTTGTTGATTATTCTCTTGAACACATGGAGGATCTAATGGTAAACATGAGGGAACTTTCTCAATCTCTAATTTTGATGTCTGCTCTTCATCAAGTGTAGCCCATGATTCTTTGGTCTTCTCATTTCAATCTTCTTTTTCTAAATATTTTCCTTCAATGACATCAAGAGAATATCTTTTTGACAATTCTCTTGTTGATCTATGATGAATATGTTAGGAAACCAGCTCACAAAAATATAGAAAAGATAGATCAACGCCTTATAATTCAGCCTATTCGATGGGGAAACCTTGTTTACATTACACAAATGAACAATTCTTGGATAATACAAATGACTAAACCTCCCTTCTATATATAGGAGTATAAGGGGTCATAATATAATCAAGCCAAAATAACAGTAATAACATAACGGCACAATAATAACAATAATGAGTTTCTATTGGGCACACTAATAACAATATGGGGACAATAGGGCACAATAATAACAATAAGGGATACAATGACAATAGTAATGGGGGAATCACTAGTATTATAGTGACCTAACATGCGCCTCTCCTTCCGAAAATCATTTTCCTCAACGCTTGAGTAGTTCTGGAAGCTTCCGTATAAAATTCTCATCCTCCCATGTGGAATATTCAACAGATAAGTTCTTCCACTTGATGAGATACTCTGAAATTGATCGATTTCGTAGCTGTCGAGTTCTTGTTTCTGTGACTGCTTCCAGTTTCAATATGGTTTTTCCTTCCTTGTCAAGTTCTTGCAATATTGTTTGAACTCGGAGCTTGTCACCTATAACCTTCTTTAAACATGAAACATCGAAAACGGGGTGCACTTGGGAAGCTACAGGAAGCTCCAATTTGTATGCCATAGTACCAATCTTTTGCAACACCTTGTACGGACCATAATACTTTGCTGATAATTTATTGTCCTTCTTAGTTTTCTTGAGGGACATTTGTTTATATGGCTATAGCCATAGGAATACCTAGTCACCTACATCAAAACTTCTTTCGTCGTGATGTTGGTCTTCTTGTTGTTTCATTCTATTCTACGCCAATGTAAGGTTATCCTTTAAGAGTTGTAGAACTTGTTTTTGACGCTTGATGTGATGTTCCATTACTTGAACCTTAGAATTTTCTCTTAAATATGATGTGATGGATGGTGGATGATATCCATAAAGTGCCATAAATGGGGTCATTTTTGTAGAAATTTTGAATAATATGACACTTAATCATAGAGATTATCCTGATTATACACTATTGCGGAATGCATGCATAATACATAACCTCTTGTACGTTGATCATCAATTTTGCAGAATTAAAAACAATGAAACATCAATCGCATGTGCACATTAACACAATATGTAACCCGGGGAAATCATATAGCTGAAAACCCCACACTATCTGTATATTATAATGATAGAGAACATGTAACAATACATAATACAATACTCCTCTCAAGCACTCAGTACTATCTCCACCTGTTACACACAAACTAGCTCCGATCTGAATCAAGTCACAGGTTCAAATCTCTTCTGCTATCTGTCTGCCTCTACTGCGCAATCCAAAGTGAGAATGATTACTTTCCAAGCTCGTTTTCCTTGGCTTGTACTGCGCAATCCTCATTGGAAATCTCCACCAATGCATGTGCAAATCTCATGCACAACTATAGTCACAATTGATAGCAGTCTCAACCTCTAACACCTGTCTCCACTGAACTGTCCATGCACTAAGTTAACTGATGTATTCTTTAGTTGCTTTATGAGTTAATAATTAGTGAATTAATTAACAATTAATTCACATCACTCATCACTAGTGTATTTGCAGTTAAACTAAATACAACTAGTTCAACTAAGTCAAACTTAACACAACTCCATCAACTCCTCAATCAACTCCACCAAACTCAACCACTTGAGTTCAAACTGAAGTCCATCATGCAATAGCTCAACTGACCCATAAGAAAAGCATATTTCCTTCTGATAGCTGCATGTGCCACATCCGTAGCTCAATCTGAAGTGCTCCAAGAGGATAAGACAATGTTTGTAGTCCAAATATTATTATGAGCTAATAATATTCGACTGTTATGTTTTTATACTAGTAGTCTAAAAATAGACTCCACCCATATTTCTAAAAATAGAAGTCCATCTATTTTTACCAACATGACCAATCATCCACAAATAGCATCCTGCAACTCATAGACCATGATCCATATGTCTAAAAATAGACATAGTCTAAAAATAGACTTTGCGCCAAAAATAGCCTGCGGGCCCACTTAGTGAAGGCGACTCCTTTCCACTAAGTTTCATCATCTTGTTGCATTCTCAACACTCCCTCTCAACAAGATATGGATTATCTGCAACCCCTATCCTGCCTTGGTGGTATTCGAATTTTCTCCTGGTGAGCGCCTTCGTCAAGATATCAGCATCCTAATCCTCTGTTGGAATGTATGAAAGTAACATGATTCTCTGCTGCACACAATCTCTGATACGATGGTACCTAATATCAATGTGCTTAGATCTATCATGAAATACTGGATTAGCCGAGATTTTAATGCAACTATGGTTATCATAATAAATCACAGTAGGCTCCAAGTATGAATCGAACAACCCAACCAGGATCTTCCTCATCCATATAGCCTTGCATGTAGCCAAACTTGCTACCAAGAAACTGTTGTCGACCCGATACTAAAACCCCCTCCAGATGTGCTCTTTCTGTCCGTTGGGTTCCCTACCAAATCTGCATCTGTGAAGCCACATAGCTTCACCTCATCGTCCTGTCTGTACCACAATCCATATCCCGATGTGCCTCTGAGATAACACAATACATGCTTGCCTGCCTTCCAGAAGAGCTTGGTTGGCTTAACCATAGCTTGTGAAGGCTAGTTAACAGCATAGCATATATCCGGTCGTGTATTGATCAGATACATAAGCGACCCCACCAACTGTCGATAAACAATGGAATCCACTACCTCCGCTGAGGTAGCATCCTCCTTCCTCCAACCACCAGGAAGAGGAGTATCAACAGGCTTGCAGCCATGCATGTTGAACTTCTCCAGTATCTCCCGAGCATACTTACCTTGAGAAACAAATAGTCCATCACTGCACTGCCAAATTTCCAATCCCAGGAAATAATGAAGGAGGCCCAAGTCCTTCATCTCAAACTCCTTAGCAAGGTCATCCTTGCATGAAAGTATCAATAGCTCATCACCTGTCAGAATCAAATCATCTACATAAAGTACAATGATAAGCAACTTACCCTCCACCATAATCTGGTATAGGTTAGGATCCGCCTCACTCTTGGAGAATCCAAGTCCGATGAAATAACTGTCTATCTGTGTGTACCAAGCACGTGGTGCTTGTTTCAACCCATACAATGCTCTCTTGAGCCTGCACACATGCGACTCGCTGTTAAAGATCTTGAAACCTTCAGGCTTCTCTATGTACACCTCCTCCTCAATGACTCCATTGAGGAACACAGTCTTCACATCCATCTGATGAATGTACCAACCCATCTGCGCTGAGAGAGCAAGAATCGTTCGTATGGAAGAATACCTTGCGATAGGTGCAAAGGTCTCCTCATAATTGATCCCCTCTATCTGTGAAAAGCCTCGGGCAACAAATCTTGCCTTGTACTTCTCCACACTCCTGTCAGCTGCCTGCTTCACTTTGTAGATCCATCTTGAACCCACCACTGATTTCCCTTCTGGTCTTGGAACAATCTACCATGCACTATTTCTGACAATCGAATAATACTCTTCCACCATGGCATCTACCCATGCGGGGTCCTCCACAACTTCCTCGAAAGAGGATGGCTCAGTCACAACACATTTGCTCACAATAGCCATGTATACAGTGTACTAATCAGGTGATTGTCTCTGTCTACGTTGAGCTGTAGGTGGTCCTACAACCTTCTCCGCATCTTGAGCCAGTCGTTCAGCTTCTGTAATGTGCTTTCGCTCTCTCATGGTTGGTGCTGCATGAGTGGTCTCTTCCACTCCATGAACTTCATCCTGTGGCTGATCCATGTCCTGAAGATCATCCTTAGGAACTAATAGCTCCTCATCTACATGCAAGTGTGGCTCCCTCTCAAGCGAACACTTCATGGGTTTCTCCTCCTAAAATTTTATATCCCGTCGCACAACAGTATTGTGACTGTCTGGCAAATACACACGATAATTGTGGGGCATTTCAGTGTACCCCACAAATATCCCAACCTCTGTGGTCAGCTCCAGCTTCTTCCTGGCATCTTTCGTCACATGAATGTAAACGTTAGAACCAAAAATCCTCAAATGAGAAATATCAGGCCTCTTACTAGAATAAGCCTCCTCGGGTGTACTCATGCCAAGTATCCTGTGAGGACAACGGTTTTGCACATATACTACACTATTGCATGCTTCGACCAGCAAAGTGAAGAGGTAGGCCTTAATCATGCAACATCACCCGTGCAACACCCACGATTGTTCTGTTCTTCCACTCAGCAACCTCATTTTGCTGAGGGTTATAGGGAGCTATGAGCTCTCTTCGTATCCCTTCTACGCTGCAGAAGTCCTTGAACTTGCCAGAGATGAATTCACCACCATTGTCGCTCCTAAGAGCCTTCACCTTCTTCCCCAACTCCTTCTCGACCAGTGCTTTGAACTCACAGAACTTTGAGTATGTCTTGCTCTTCTTCTACATGAAGAGGATCCAGCACTTTCAAGAGAAATCATCAACAAAGATCACATAGTACCTGTGCTTTGCTGTCGAAGCTACTGAGAAAGGTCCACACACGTCTATGTGAATTCTCTCAAGGATCGTCGTGGCGTGACTATCCTTCTTGTGAAAGGTGGCTTTCACAAATTTTCCCAAAGTACACCCCTTGCACTGATCTAACTGTGCAAGAGTGCCTTTACGAATCCCAGTAGTAATCTGTTGCAGTATCTTCAAGGCTCCATGGTGAAGGTGGCCCAATCTCCTGTGCCACAGCTCGCCATCATCCCGGCTCACCAATCCTTTTGCCTTGCATGCCATTGCTGCGTAGCCATCTACATGCAACTGATAAAGGTTCTTGACTTGAACCCCTATCTTCCGGGTTTCTCCAGTTGTCTTACTGCACAGGAAATCCTTTCCCTTGCTGAAAACAACATCATATCCCTTTTCTTCTAACATCACCACAGAGATATGATTCTTCTTCAATCTTGGAACATGCATCACTTCCTTCAATACAAAGGGTTTACCAGACTCCCTCTCAAAGGAAATGGTATTGATACCGGTCGCACTATATCTACGATCATTTCCCATCTCGATGTGCACTCCAAGATCTTTCTCCTCTAGATTAGAAAACAAATCTCGATCTCCTACCATGTGAAAAGATGCACCACTGTCCAAGAACCATACTGATCCCATCGCACTTGATACCAAGCATGCGATAAATGAAAAATCAAGCTCAAACTGCGAGGCTAAGGCCTCTCATATTGCAGATCCAGCAACTTGCTTATTTTTCTTCTTTTGTGGACAATTTGTGGCATAATGTCCGTGCTGGTGACAGTGAAAGCATTTCACCCTGGACATGTCTTTCTTCTTGCCTTTCGCACCGGAATGAGAAGCTTTCTTGTTCTTCCCCTTCTTTGCTTTGGCAGCCAAATGGAAATTTTCTTCATCAGGTGCCTTTGATGAAGATTCGTCCCTGGTATTCTGCCTGATCTCCTCCTGCACAAGATCTGACCAAAGTCTCTCCCATCCTGGCAATTTCTCCCAACAATTGACAAATTCCTGATAGGAATCCCAACCCTTCGGAAGACCGAGGAGAGCCAAGCTCACCACGTCCTCATCATCGACAGTCACCCCCATAGTTCTCAGCTCATCCCTGCACTGAGTGAACTTCGTGAGATACTTGGGCATACTGTCTCCTTTCTCACACTTAATGTTTCTGAGTTTATCTTTAAGTGCCAACTTCCTCTGGTCGCTCTTGCTTTGGAATAGATCTGTCAACACTTTCCACATCAAGTATGGAGAAGCCTTTCCATGCAGGCTGGACACAATGTGATCCTTCACGCCCTCCAACAGAATCCTTCGAAACTTTGTTGTCTTCTTTTACCAAGCCTCAACTTGAGCAGTATCAGTAGGCTTTGGGACCTCAGCCTCTATGAACTCCTTCAGCCCATTGTCATCTAACATGGCCTCCATCCTGTCTTTCCATGCAATATAGTTCGAGCTACCCTCAAGAGCATACTCCAATCGCAATCCATTGAAAGACATTTCAACTTTGACGCCAAGAAAACATTGCTGCAAATTCGAATTCCACCAGCTCAAAACTCAGCTGCTTCTGATCTAAAAGTCGTGAGAACAAATTATTTCTTGTACAGAGATTGACTGTATGGGCTTTTACCGGATATCTCACCTTCCAAAAGAAGGATGAATCCAGAGGCTACCTGGCCCGATTACAGACTCTGCCTGAAGAAATAAAATGTAATCACTTTCTGAATAATAGATCTAATGATCAACTCTGCTCTGATACCGTGTAGAAATTTTGAATAATATGACATTTATTCACAGAGATTATCCTGATTATACACTATTGTGGAATGCATGCATAATACATAACCTCCTCTACATTGATCATCAATTTTGTGGAATTAAAAACAATGAAACATCAATCGCATACGCACATTAACATAGTATGTAACTCAGGGAAAGCATACAGCTGAAAACCCCACACTATCTGTATATTATAATGATAGAGAACATGTAATAATACATAGTACAATACTCCTCTAAAATACTCAGTACTATCTCCACCTGTTACACACAAACTAGCTCCGATCTGAATCAAGTCATAGGTTCAAATCTCCTCTACTGTCTACCTGCCTCTACTGCGCAATCCAAAGTGAGAATTATTACTTTCCAAGCTCTTTTTCCTTGGCTTGTACTGCGCAATCCTCATTGGCAATCTCCATCAATGCATGTGCAAATCTCATGCACAACTATAGTCACAACTGATAGCAGTCTCAACTTCTAACACCTGTCTCCACTGAACTGTCCATGCACTGAGTTAACTGATGTATTCTTTAGTTGCTTTATGAGTTAATAATTAGTGAATTAATTAATAATTAATTCACATCACTCATCACTAGTGTATTTGTAGCTAAACTAAATACAACTAGTTCAACCAAGTCAAACTGAACACAACTCCATCAACTCCTCAATCAACTGCACCAAATTCAACCACTTGAGTTCTAACTGAAGTCCATCATGCAATAGCTCAACTGACCCATAAGAAAAGCGTATTTCCTTCTGACAGCTGCATGTGCCACATCCGTAGCTCGAACTGAAGTGCTCCAAGAGGATAAGATAATGTTTATAGTCCAAATATTATTATGAGCTAATAATATTCGATTGTTCTATTTTTAGACTGGCAGTCTAAAAATAGACTCCACCCATATGTCTAAAAATAGACATAGTCTAAAAATAGACTTTGCGCCAAAAATAGCTTACGGGCCCACTTAGTGAAGGCGACTCCTTTTCACTACGCTCCATCATCTTGTTGCATTCTCAATAGTTTTTGCTATAGTATGGAAGGAAGTGTTATACCACCATTCAGCCAGAGGCGACCATTTGACCCATTGTGTCTATTTATCATATACAAAGCAACGAAGATATCCTTCCAAACATTTGTTTACTATCTCAGTTTGCCCATCAGATTGAGGATGATAAGATGAGCTATGAGCTAACTGAGTACTAAGAAAAGAAAATAATTATGTCCAAAAATTTACAGTAAAAATGGGACCTTTGTCGCTTACAGTAATCTTTGGGTTTCCATGTAGCTTTTGAATTGTTTCCATAAATGCAGTAGAAACTGTACTAGCTTTAAATGGATGCAATAATGCACAAAAGTGTGCATACTTTGTAAGTCTGTCAACTACCACCATGATGGCAGTATTTCCTTCGAACTTGGGGTAAACCCGTGATAAAATCCATTGAAACCTCCTCCCAACATTGGCTTAGAATGGATAAAGGTTGTAATAGAACTTGGGTCTTAATTTTTTCAACTTTATCTTGTTGGAAAAACAAACATTTTGCCACAAACTTTTGAATATCCGACTTAAGGCCATCCCAAAAAATTCCTTCTTAACCTTATGTTAGGTTTTTAAAAATACCGAGAGCCCTCCTAAGGGAGAAGTGTGCAATTCCATAAGAATATTTTGTTTGTGTTTGGAATTCTTACATAGGTATAAGTGATCTTTACACCATAACGAATCATTTTTCCAGCTAAATGTATCAAATGTACTGGGATCTTGTTGTAACTTTTGAATGAGTACCCACACTTCTTCGTCATTCTTCCATTCATCCCTTGCTTTATTTATCCAATCTAGTTGGATAATAGAAATCGCACACAACAATGCTTCCACATCCTCATCCTTTCTTGAGAGTGCATCTGCCACAACATTTTTCTTCCCTTTTTGTAGATGATTTCAAAGTCATAACCCAACATCTTTGTGACCCATTTTTGTTTCTCTTCAGAGGATAATCTTTGTTCTAAAAATTATTTAAGATTATCATGATCTGTTTTTACCTTGAAGTGTGTTCCCATTACGTAGGGTCGCCATTTCTTAAGTGTGTGTAGTATTGCCAACATTTCCTTCTCATAAATATCTTTATGTAAATACTTTGCTTTTATTGGATGACTAGCAATGGTCTTTCATCTTGCATTAAAATATCACCAATTCCATTTCCTGAAGCATCACATTCCACAATAAAGGTTTTTGTAAAGTCCAACATAGCTAAGACCGGTGCTTGGTACATTGCCTCTTTAATATGTTCGAAGGCCTTTGTTTCTTCTGGAGTCCATGAAAATGCATATTTCTTCAATAATGTTGTTAGAGGTGCTACTATCCTCCCATAATTCTTAACAAACTTGCGATAATACCCTGTCAACCAGAGAAATCCTCAAACATGCTTTATGGATGTGGGGATTTTACATTCTTAATGGCTTTAATTTTGCTAGGGTCTACCTTAACACCTTCATGAGATACAATATGACCTAGATATTCCACCTCTTGTACTCCAAAGAAACATTTGGAGCTTTTTGCATATAATTGTTTCTCCTCCAATAGTTTGAGCACCCTGTCAACATGTTCAACATGATCCTTCCAAGACTTGTTGTAGATCAGTATATCATCAAAAGATACTAACACAAATTTTTGAGGAAGGGTTTAAAAATGGAATTCATCAAACCTTGAAATGTAAAAGGTGCATTGGTAAGGCCAAAAGGCATGACCAAAAATTCATAATGACCCTCATTAGTTGTAAATGTTGTTTTTGGAATGTCTTCTGTCTTCATTCTGATTTGATGATATCTTGAACGAAGATCAAACTTGGTGAAGTAAATTGATCCATGCAATTCATCCAATAATTCATCAATGACAGAAATGGTAAATTTATGTTTAATAGTGATCTTGTTGAGCTCCCTATAATCCGAAAACATGCGCCATGATCCATCCTTCTTGTGCACCTATACTACTGGAGCAGAGAAAGAACTTTGACTAGGTTGAATTATACTAGCCTCTAGCATTTCTGCAACCATACGTTCAATTTCACTCTTTTGGGCATAGGGATATCTGTATGGCTTGATGTTTGGAGGAACACTTCCCGGACTCAAATGAATATCATGATCAAGATCACAAATAGGTGGGAGGCCTTTGGGAGTCTCAAATACCTTGGAATGATTGTCAAAGACTTTTTTGAGATCTAGAGAAATAGATGATTTCGATGTGGGAACCTCTAGCGAACATAATTGTGCAATTACGCCTCATTGTTCCTTTTTTATAAGCTTTCTCATATCGTTAAAGCTTATTATCTTTGCTGCTTTCCCTGCAATAGCCCTTATTTCAACTTCCTTTCCTTCCACACAAAATTTCATGAGAAGTTCTTGAAAATTAAAATCTATTGTACCCAAGGATTGTAGCCATTGGACTCCTAGTACAACATCAACACCACCCATTGGATGGAAAGAATTGGGCTATTCAATACATATTCTCCCATGGATAGCTTGATATTATTGCACTTTCCAGAGCAATTCATGGTTCCTCCACTTGCAACCATCACTTGACACTCTGGTGCTAGATATAGGAAGCAATTCAATTCCTTGGCTATCTTACAATGAATAAAATTATGGGTACTTCCTGAATCAATCAACACTATTACTGTTTTCTTCTTGATATGTCCTTCTATCTTGACAATCTGAGGAGTGGTAATTCTAGCCAATGCATTACAAGATATGGTCGGATTCATTTCATCTTTATCTATGGTTTTTTCTTGTAGTATATCCTCTTCTATTGACATTTCTTGTTCCTTTTCTTCCTCCTCTTCACAATATACGTAGAATAATTTCTTCTCAGCACACTTATGACCTCTAGTTTATTTTCTATCACAACTGTAACAAATCCATTTTGCTCTTTTTTCTTCCAATTGTTTTGGTGTCAACATGTAGGTTGTGCAAGGCTAGGGGCAACAACACTTCCATCTTTATAGTTGTGAGTGGTAGGCTTCCTGGTTGCCATAATTTTTCTTTCCATTTTTCTTGCTAACATGAATGCCTTCTCGAATGGATTAGGTTCCCAAAGACGAACCTCATGTTGGATATTATCGCTTAAAGTCCCTATGAACACATCAATCCTATGCTCCCCTGGAATATCTTTTACCCTTATGTTCAATTTTTGGAAGTCGTCAATGTGCTCCATCATTGAACCCTTTTGTTTGAGATTTATCAATTGGCTAAAAAAGGCGTTGATCTTTTTATCCTCATAATGTGCTATCATTTCTTTTGTAAACATTGCCCAAGTGACAATTTCTTTACGAGAGCAAAGCCATCAATACCATACAAACTGATTTCATTCCAAATATAAAGTTGCAATATGTACCTTTTGTGTGTTTTGCACATTATGGAGATCGAAAAATTTCTCCATCTGTAGTATCCATGTTCTGGGATCCTTGCCATCAAACTTCCCCATATCGATTTTTGGAACATGGTGGGTCTTTAACCCAACATTAGAGTCTACAAAATCATGATTAATATTTCTTTTGTTCTCATCATGAGTTTCCTTTACTACCCTTTCGCCATTAGTAACCATTTCTTGTAGCAACGTATTCGAATTTATCTTCAATTCTTCCATTTTAGCATCCATGCCATTCATCTTAGATTCCATGCCATCCATATTAGCTTTAGTTACCTTTTGTGAGAGTGAAACTTTTTGTGCTTGGTCTTGTAATTTTGATATATCATGTTGCATTTCTTCCTCTTCTTCATGAGTCATGCTAGAGCTTTCAGGTTTCTTACTAGGTGCTTCCATTTTCTTTTTTTGTGGCATCAATTAATGCTAATAATTCTTCACTATTCCTTTTGAATTCTTTCAAAATAATTTTTCAAGCCAATATTATGCAAAATTTTAAAAAAACTACACACCATTTTTTCACTTTGTAAGAGCTCGATATTGAATCTGTTTTATCTTTGTAATTCCAGATCTCGAATATATGAAATTATGTCCTATAGTATCACTTTGAGTCGTCTTTCTAATCCCGCAAGTCTAATCAAGATTTGATTCTACAAGGAATAATTGTGCAAAATCTCCCACGCTGATGTGATTATAGCCTATTTCAGTAGAGTGAATATGTGTGAAGTTCCACATGTCACTGTTTCGAATTGAGTACCTGAAACTGACATAAAGAACACTACAGGCCGTCCTCTTTCTGAAGCTTCTTACGAAAGTCCAATATGATGCTCAAAAAAAAGTTATGATGATTTTCCCTAGGTCACCTATTTGGAATGTAATTCGAGAGTCTACAAAATCCCTACCTTCCTCAGATCACATCTCTGAAAATATAGCACAAAAAGCTCTAAAATTCATACCCAAATTTCAACACAATTTTGGCTCAAATGGGGTTTTTTTATCGTCTGAGACATTGCAAAAAAAATTATAGCAAAAATGCCACGATGACCTGTTTGGAGCAGCGAAACCCTAGAATCCAAAGCTCTCATACCAAATGTTAGGAAACCAACTCATAAAAATATAGAAAAGATAGATCAACACATTAGAATTCAGCCTCTTCGAGGGGGAAACCTCCTTTACATTACACAAATGAACAATTCTTGGATAATACAAATGACTAAACCTCCCTTCTATATATAGGATTCCAAGGGGTCATAATATAATCAAGCTGACATAACAGTGTTAACATAGGTCACAATAATAACACTAACGGGTTTCTATTAGGCACACTAATGACCATATGGGGACAATAGGGGCACAATTATAACAATAACGGATACAATGACAATAGTAATGGGGGAATGACTATTATTATAGGGACCTAGCAGAATACCATTGAGATCAAGAGGAGATGTTTGGAAGTGTTGTGACTCAACATTGTAAGTAGGGTGAGCTACTTCCTTATGTGGGTTTGGAAATGGTGGTACAGGTAGTTGAGTGGGAATGGATCTTTGATATGGATGTGGCTGGGGATGTGGTTTTGGTGGAGGTGAAAGGTAGGGATATAATGGTTTTGGGTATGGACTATACTAAGGAAAATATTCAGGATATTTTGGATGACTCCCATAAGTTCCTTGCCATCCGTGTTGCCAATATTGGTTTTGGAGTTCAGATGGCCAAGCTTGTCAACGAAAGGGTGTGTTCCAATTACTTGGTATGGATGTGCATAAGATTGAAATTGTGAATTAGGCTTTTGCATCATATCAGGTTGAATAGGCTACCATGGTCCTCTTCAAGCTACATAACATAACTGCATTGGCAATTGACTTGCTCCATTTTCCTCTTGGTAAACTTCCTTTAACCTTGGTAATGAGGGGCAATATTTAACATCATGTGATTCTACATGGACAACACAAAAATCATCATCTTCTTTTTTCTCATTTTGTATTCTTAACATTTCTACTTGTTCAGTTAGATTTCTAACTATTTCTGTTTTAAAGTTATCAACAAAATTTCAAAGTTTAACTTGACTTACCAATCTTGATGCTGATTGACCTACTATTGCCCTTCCTCTTGATATGTGTTTAAATGTTTCAAAAATTCCTTCAAATGATAAATGGTATACATCACCTCTACTCATGAGATAAAGGAGATCAATACATTCATCCCTAATTGTTCTAAGAGGGTTTTTAGTGTGTCAGATGATAAATGACGTAGATTTTCTCCCTTAACATTATACATGAACCTCTCTATTAGATCCTCAAGGCTCTCATATTGATGAGCCTCATCATTGGGTAATTATATGGGCCTTAATTCACCTCCTACCTTAGTCAAACCAACTATTCTCACAACTTATTGCATACTTTTGATTATATTTTGTTTATGAGATGAGTTAGAGTTGAATATTTTGCCTTGTGGTCTAATGTGCATTTAATGTAGGATTAAAGGATAAAAGCAAGGAATTTTGTCAAATACCTTGGTCAAAACTAGAATGGGTCAAGGAAGAGGAATTATAGGAGGTAAATCCTCCTCATTTACTACTCCCCCATTCGAATATTCCTCCCTCAGTTCAGAGTGCAAACAGCCAAATCATGAGGACTAGAAGGCAACCGAGCAAGTGAAAGTCAAAGCACCAGTTTATCTCAAGTTTGGGAGCTGAGCCTCCCTAGTTTTAAGGAATTCATTGGAGACTTCATATATATAAGTAGAGAGGCCTAGGACCTCAGCAGGATTCAGATTTTTCATGGTAAAACTCTTGTCTATTTTCGAACTGCAAGACTTGTGATAGTGTTTGATGTAATCCATGGTTTTGATAATAAGAATGAGTTTTGGTTTCAGCCAGCACTGAGTTAACTCAGCGGGTTGAAGCACTTGGGGTAGGGCCCAACCCTTGCAGCCAAGGGTCCTATTTGTTGTACATGTATGCTAGCATAGATTCATGGTTTAATTATTCATTTGCTTAAGTCGCTGCATTTCCATTACAACAATGTAGAGTAGATTCGTTGTGTTTTAGTTTGCTTCCATTTGTGCCTTCTTTCAGTTAGCAGGTTAGAAAGGGGAAAAATATCACCATAAGGTTGTGAGTAAGTGTCTCGGCCTCACCTCCTCCCTCTGGGACCATGACTTGAGGAAGAGATCCTTCAACAACCCCAAAAACACAGATTTCTAGTTCTTGCATGAGCATTGGAGTTTGTTGTCTTGATTTAGTACTTGGTTCATTTCATTGTCATATTTTTCCATCACTTTTTGTGTACAATAAGATCTCACTCATATTCTCATTTCCTTCAGCACTTTCTTCATGCATAATATGGGCAACTGATTCATGCTTTTCTAGTTTATGAGAATGTATCTTGTTGCATAGTTCTTGGAAGACAAACACGTTTTAAGCATTGCATGTACTTCAGGAGGAGGTCTAGACTTCATCACCAGCATCCATCTTTCACCTCATCCACCTCAGCCATCTCTTGGTCCACCCTCACCCTCACTATTTTTTTTGTCCTTTTTCATTGAAATTCCCCTAGACACATTGAAATGCTTAAGCGGAAGCTAATAAATCACATCTTAATCAGATTATACCCGTGGATTTCCTTACCGTCTGATCCATGAAAAACCTGACCAATCACCATCAACCACGTGTCGCATAGCTGATGTATTCATTTCAATGCTTGACTTTAGGTGATCCAAATCTCCACCATCGATCTGCCTTGCTTGATCCAATGGCGATCGCATCACCCGCTCGCCAACTAGCTTGGCCGATCTCCACCATTGATCAATCCTGCATGATCCAATGGCTATCGCACAAGCTTGCGTGAATTCTTGCACGAACGATATCCAAGCAAGAGCACACGAGAAAAGTGGCTTTCTTGTGCTATGTGTCACCCACTTAGGCTAATTGCATGAAATTTAGGAATACCGCTTACAACTTTTAGGGTGTGCGAGATACTGCTTACCACCTATGGAGACGACTCCATCATTGTACATGTTTTCCACCCTTCTGTCGACACGTGACTTGATGTGATCCATCCATCTATTAACTTAATCTCCTGCGATAAGATCTCTGCCGCTCATCTTCCGTTAATCCTGTTCGAGGTGATCTGACCGATCCAACGGTTCCTATGCACTATTGCTTCATTACCTCTTCCTTTCATTGGTTTAAATCTTTGATTTCTCTTCCGCTTGACTCCTTCCTGAACTTTGTTTTGTGTATTATTTAAATGTTGCCACTCCTGAGCTTTGATTTGGTTATTCAATCAGACTCCAACATTGTCTCATCATCACAATACTCCTTTGAGCACTGTCCTCTCTCTTGGATGATTTTTGAATTCCATGCACACTTATGTTATGAAGAATTACTCTAATCCACACACAGTTCATAATTCAATTACTCAATACACACCACACAAACTCAGAAATTGCACTTCTATATTAATAAATAAATATTTACACAATGAGTTTGTTCTCGGCCTGATCTTCTATATCAGTGGCCTTTCCTTTCACAAAAGGCCTCCTAGGACCCTTCCACACCATCCAAACACTCCATAGACCTTCTAGCCATCCTCAACCACCTTCCATCCACCTGTCACATCCACAAGAACAATTAAATTGCATGCTTGATTTTACCAAAAAAACCAAAAAAGTGAAAATAGATTTAGTTTAGTTTCCTTGCTTACACATTAGTATGGTTTGATGCTCTTTACTTCTGTAACTTAGATAGCATCATTAGGTTAGTGTTGATTTAACAATTCTACTTAGAATAGGTATTTAAATGGTTAATTAGGATATGATGTGATTTAGCATTACATGTTGTTTTCTTCATTACTGCAGCAGAGTAGCTCTCTTAGAATAGATTTTCTCTTCTCACATCATAGAATCAAGCTTCTTCTGACTCTATAGAAGTATGGCTTGGAACCCTTGGGGTCTCTCGCCAGATGAACAGTGACAATAGGCAGGACCTTCACTTTTACTTATGCATATAGCATTTCCACCTCCAATTTTGTACGAACCTTGGGTTGATAAGTTAAGTTGGTAGCCCAAGAGTTCCAACATCGTTGCTGCAATACTGGTGCTCATCACTTTTTGGCGCCGTTGCTAGGGAGGTGTCTGAGTAGAATGTGATTACTACTTTCTTTTCTTCTATTTCTAGTCTTCAATTTTCTGCCGTTAGTTTATTTCTACAAAAGTAATCTAGTAGCTTCCTTTCTTTTAGTTGTCATTAGCTAATTTCCTTTCCATTATCCAAGTAGAATTTCAATTCAGCAAGGTAAATTTTCTTTATGTCAGTAGTTTTCATTCAATCAACAATTTCATTTATGCAAAGTACTTTCTAGCAAAAAAATATTACAAAAAATGACCCAAAAACATTTCCTTTCGTGCCTTGTAGGAATAGGGACAATTTAGGGAAATTCTTGCCAAATACCCCCATTGCATCCAATAGCCAACCTTCTCTCTTCTTCGGTGGCTATGAACTAGAGGAACCTTTAGGTGAGCAACCTGACATATTTGAAGAACCTACAAGGGAAGAAGAAGAAGAAGAAGAACCCATTCCTACTAATCCAATGGCTGAAAACTCAATTGGCGGAGGGAATAGAGAGAGAGACTTGAGGGTGCCTTCCCCATCAGGGAAACCAATGGGGACATTGAGATGAATAATATAAGCCCCTCTTCCCTACCTCATTTCCATGGCCTGACAACAGAGGACCCCGACACTTTCCTATTTGAGTTTTTCGTTATATGCTGAGCCTATGACTATACATATGATGAGAAAAGTTGAAACTATTTCCATCTACCCTCAAGGATGTAGCATTGTGCTGGTTCATGCGTTTACCTGGAGATAGAATCACAACTTGGGCTCTGATGCAATAGGCTTTTAAGAATAGATATTGGGACTACTGTATGTCAAAGGATACTAAAGAAGAGATTTTTAGGATTACCATGGGCTAGGATGAATCCTTAGAAGACTAATAAGAAAGATTCCATCTCAATTACAAAAGGGCCAGGTGCACACTCAACCCCGAGTCACTAAAGATGGTCCTCCTCAGAGGAGTAAGGGAAGATCTTATAGATAACTTAAATTTGTTAGCAGGAGGAGATATCTACCAATTACTCTATGAGGATATCAAGGCTGCCTTTAGAAACCATTCTAGGGCAGTCAGGAAAAAGGGTAGGAGTAGTCAACCTATGGCCAATACATCATCTTCCAACTCATCCCTCAAGGGTGAAATTGGAAATATGCTTGAAGATTTCAAAAGTGAGATGCTGCAAACCCTTGCCTTGCAATTGAATGCCATGAACATCAAAAGGAAGCAAGAGGAAGCATTGAGAGCCTTGGCTCTCTTTTTCCCTAGATGCACTAGCAGGCATCCTATGAACGAATTTCCATTGAATTGCATTGAGATTTTCTCGGTTTGTGAAGAAAACCACTCCATAGACAAGTGCCCTTCTTTACCTGGACTCAAAGTTGTATATCAAGGAGCTGAAGGGGTCATCAAGAAGCTTTTCTACATCAACCAAAGGAGACCTCTTGGGCCTAGACCATACTAGCACGGTATGCAATGGTCATCCCATGCATATTAAAACCCCAACCAAACCTCAACTATACCTTCTTGGGGACCCCCTTCTCATCCATCCTGGTCTACACCCACTCCTTGGTCCTATGCATCTCAGTATCATTCCCAGCTAGCTAGCTAGTCATTTCAACCTTACGTTCCGCCACAACCTCAGTGGAATACCCCACTCCAGGGGTGGAGGCCGCAATATAACAATGCCCCAACTCTATTTCCTCCACCACTTACCCAACCTCAACTCCTACACTCTACCCCACCCAAGAAACCCTAGATGCCTGCCTAGCCAAATCTAAACCCGAAAAATAGGCAGGCTTAACAAGTATACAATGGAGAGACATCGTACCCAGCTTATGTTGTAGAAATCCAGGACATCAACCTAAGATCTGGGAGAATTCTCCCGGATAACCAACCTCCCTCTCCACATAGGGAGGTTCAGGAAGAAATAGAGGAAAGAAACCTTAGAGTAAATCCACCCTTTCCTGAGAGATTAGCCCAACCACTCCAGCCTACCCCAAAAGAAAATGAACTTATGGGAGAATTGAAAAATCTATGTGTAAAGATCCCCCATCTCCCAGAAATAAAAGATGTTCCTATTTACAATATGTTGATTAAGGAGAAATGCTTCAAGCATCCAGGAAGAAGAAAAATGGATGCCCCTACCATTAATATCCTTGGGTAGCTATCCAACTTAATGCTGGGGCAGGTAATATGTCTAAAATATTTGGACCCTCGAAGCCCTATAGTAGATGTGCACATCAGTGACACAATCGTCCCACACACTCTGATCGATATTGGGGCTCCCATTAATGTGATGAGCAAGGACACTATGCTCAAGCTCAACCTCCAAGGGTCATTGAGGAAGACCACAATAGTTTTACAACTTGCGGATCATTCCACAGTCACCCCTGAGGTAATTGTGGAGGATGTGATGGTCTCCATTGACTCCTAGGAGTACCCTGCAGATTTTCTAGTTCTCCAGCCTAAGGCAAAGCTTACTGGTTACCCTCTCATCCTTGGGAGGCCATGGTTGGCCACAATCGATGCTTACATTAGCTGCAGAGCTGGGAATATGACCATCAAGAATGGGCATATGTCCAAACAATTAGTCCTATACCCTCATGCTAAACCTTCTCTAGAGCATGATTTACCTTTATGGTTGGAGGAGGAGGAAGAAGATGAGGTTCATTCTGTCCAACTTTATGCTTTGGAAGCAACCATAGGAGGTGTTATCACTTAGGTTGTCCTTAAGCTCCAGAAAGGATACGGCCGAGGTAACCACAAACCAACTTTGGACTGCAGGTTCTAGCCCACCTGCAGTCAGAGAGGGCTCTCTCTTTCTGATTTAGCTTTGTTGATGATGATTTTAGGCTAGCTATTGAGTTCAGGGGTTTTGTTTGTGTTTTGGTTGGAAAGATGATGCTTCAAGTAGAGAGGCAAGGCATATTGTGGTAAATTTCAAACCATTGGGCATGGAGTCATGGAGTAAGACTGCTGGTGTGTTTTCTTGATCATAAAAAGATGAGGAGCAAGGTAGCTGCTCATGAAACAATTTTTGCAAGTTTAAAAGGATGAAAAAGGGCTAAGGAATGAGAGGCAGCAAAGAATCTCTCAAACAGGTTAGCAGGAAGAAGATGAATAAACTCTATCTGGGAGCAACTAAGAATTCCTAGATGACAGTCATTCATATGTGAAATAGATCAAACATGAGCCATAACAGAATTCATATTTATGTCTAGATCAAGAAGAAAAACATTAAGAAGCCACAGAACCTGGGCATAGAGTGCAGCAAAGCAAATTCTATACCAATCCTTTGTTATGTGACTTGAGCATATATGAAAATGAAATAACAGAGGTAGGGAACACTTATTGTATCATATTGCAGCACAAGAATTCCTCATTTAACTCTTCAGAAACATTAACAACACATCAACAGTCCATTCTCCGAGCTTGTATGCAGTCTTTGATTATAGAAAAATATCAGAAATACAGTGCGAGTCTCTCCTGGATACATTAGTCGACCAACCCTTTTAACAATGCAGGGGGAGGTATATATACAAAAATTGGATGCAAAAATATCTGAATGAGAAGTTAATAGCTCATAACTTCTTTACCAACTCCTAAGGAGCGGTTGATGAGAAAGTAAATGCTGAAATAAATACAAATGTAACAGCTGTTCTTTTCTGCCAGGAAATATTGACTTTTGATTTCATTTGAGTCGGTTGGGGCCGTGCTCTTAAAAATCCGCGCTTTTTGGGCTTGCTGTCCCAGCGCACTGCTTTGTGACCGCTCCCACCTATTCTGCGTGCTCCTTGACTGCTCTGACCGGTGCTTTCGCGCTTTATCCTGTGCTTGCTGCTGACCTGTAGCTGACCAAGATTTTGAAATAAACAAAAAGGGGCCATTACTGAAATTTACCTAGGCAAAACGGCCAGCATTGCCTGCCACCAATCCTGGGGAGGTAACTGATGCTGTTGTATTTTGATAAGTGTCTCATCGGCCTCTGTATACTTGTAATAGTTGGGCGGCATTTCAAACAAGTGGCTGACTTCATGCTCCATGTAAAATAAACCTTCCAGCTTATCATAAAGAGTCTGTCCTGCAGGCGGCCCTGCTTCTGTTGTAGAACTTGATGCAGCAGTGAGCTGATTTGTGACGTAATTATTGATTCTGGTTGTATATTGGTCACGTGTCAACAATTTTCCAGCGCTGGTGAGTAGGCTGGGCAATCCCCTAGTCTGTAGTGCTGCGAGTTTTAATTCAAAATTGTCTACATCCCTTTGTATTTCCCGACATCTTGCCTCTAAGGTTTGCACAAAGCTTCTCAATGTGAGCACCCTCTTTACTGTTAATATGGCCTCTATTCGGTTCATGATATGCAGCGCTGCCAGCTCTTCCTTGGTCTGATGATTTAGAAAATTGATCATTCTATTGGCCTGTTCGGGCATGTTTCCCAATGCTGCCTTGGCTCTCTGAGTTTCAAATTGAGCACGGCCAAGTAGTTCTACTTGTTCATACATTGCCTGGATTGACCTCCATTGGCTGGTGATTGATTGATTAAATTTGGCCCACAATATTTTCTTTATTTCAGCCAAGGTCTTGTCCAATGACAGCTCTTTCTCCAATGTTTTAACTTTGTCCTTCAGGGCCTTAATTTCCCTTGATTGCTCAGCTACTGTCATTTTGGACTTGTCATATTTTTCTTCCAATTTGGCCAGCTTTTCTTTGGCCTCTTTTATTTTTGTTGCTTGTAGCTTTAGCTCATTGACAGCTCTTGTCAATTCATCCACACTCGTGCCAGACTCAGGAACTGTTGTTGTTGCCGTTGTAGCTTCTGTAGCTGTTGTTGTGGCTGGAATAATTGGAGGGGTAACTTCTGCTTGTGATGGAGGAACAACAACAGTTGGGTTTGTTTGAGGTGGCTGGGAGGTCGACTCTCCCTGCTTTCCTTGCAGTGCTTTCTCCAATTCCCCTTCCAAATCAATTACTCTTTGGTTTAATTTCAACATCAAATCCAATTGATCCTCAACTTCTTTCTCTTTCTGCAGTTCTCCTGTTTGAGGATGCTCAGTAGGAAGCAACCTCAATCTCTTCTTCAATGCAGCAATGTCATCATCCTTCTTCTTCATAAGGGTCCTCACACCCTTAGGATCCTTAGGATCATGTCCTAAGTCCACAATAATCTCCTCCAATGTTTTAATTCTATTGTCTTTGGCTATGGAGGACAGTCTTTCGAAATCCAACTGAGTGTTAGTATTCTCCAATGACTCCTTCAACTCATGGGCAAATGTGGCTTTCTCTGCAAGGGTAGCATAGAGCATTTCCGCTGTCTGCTTATGTAGCTCTATTTGCTCTATGGGGTGAATGTCCTTGGCCAAGACCTCTACACTTGTCTTAACAAAATCTGCACCTGACTAAGGCTGTTGAACCTTGGGCTTGAAGTGGCTGAGAATCATTTTTTCTTGTTTGATATCAAATGCTGCCATCAATCTTTCTTGCTTGGCAGGTGTTGCTTTTAGGAATTGATCATAAAGTTGCACTCTTAGCAGCTCATTTTGAGCTTTGATTTCTTTGAAGCTGGCTTTAACGCTAGCTGGTTTCTTGCCTCGTTGTGTGGAGGAAGAGACCTCCATGCCGTGTTGTCTGTCTTGCTCTTGCTGAAAAGAGCTTGTGGGTGTATGCTGGCTTGCTTCCCTTCTCGGGCTTTCTATGACCTCTTCACTGACCTCCTCCTCAATTGGAGAGTCCCCTCTTTGCCTCTTTGACTCAGGCTGCTGTGTAGACCCACTAGCAGGTGTGGAGTCTTCCCGGTCTCGTTTCCTGCCTCTTTCTTCATTGACCGGGGTTTGCAGAGGTGGCACTTGGGCTGTCTCTATTTGCTGTGGAGGGGCTTGCATTTGAGTTTCTTCCATTGAGGTGACCGGCTGTTCAGTGACTGTTTGCTCTGTCTCCATTGGCTCTTTCCCTTTGGCTGTACCTGTTGCTGATGTAGATGCTCCTTGGGCAGCTTGTGAAGGTGCAGCTGTAGATGTGCCCTCTTCAATTTGGTAAGGTAGCTTGAAATTTACCTGGTCATCAGAATCCAAGTCAAGAGTCTTTTCGAGATCCTTAGCAGTTTGCTCCAAAAGTTCCTCTTGAGTAAATTCTTCAACTAAAGTCCCATGTGCCCATGCATCTTGATTGGCATATTGTTCAATGTGTGGGTATTTGCAATGGTCATAGGGTGTCAATCTATATTTGACCCTTCTGGCATTAATAAAACCAAGCGGGTCATAAGGGACCCACCAGAAACTCCTCTTCAACTTAAGTTGATCCTTCAATATTAGGTCAGCATCTTGCCAACCATCCTTCTTGTTCATGATGAAGGGGCCTAGGCGGTCTTTAAATTTTAGCTGAGCCTTCTTCTTAGTGCTGTGGAAATGAGTTAAATCTGAATTTATAAGCTGTCTGTAGTACTCCAAGGCAAACAGCCTCATTGGCACATATCTCGGGAGCCTGTAAGGACAAAGCTCACAGCCATAGATTCTAAACACGGTGTGGTCCTGATATAGATACCAATCACCTACTTTGTAGCTCTTAGAAAGCTGTAATAACTTTTGCATCTCATAGGTTATTCTGGGAGGGGGAGTTTTCATTAACAGGCAGGAGACTGGATACACAAACTGGTCAATGAACTCATAGTACGAGTAAGGGGAATGCTGGACTTGATGGAAAACAGCTGACCAGAAGACAACAGATCTTCTTTCTCCCTTTGAATCTAACTTTTTGATGGGACACTGGAAGATTTCAGATTGATAATACATGAGCAGATGATAAATGTATGAAGAATATTTGAAAACTCCCTGCCTATCCAGGTTAAGGAGCTGGTCATGGATTTTATTTGCTATGAACCTGGCATAATCATACTTGACAGCAGGAGGTTGTCCTTGGCTAAATGAAGACAATATAACCAGCACTGTCTCATCCACATGCTCACTTGTTGTGAAACCCAACACATAAGATATCATGTCTATAAGTAACTGGCCCACCTCATTAAAATGGTCGTATGGCAATGGAGGTGGCTCCTTAGGTTGGCAATCTGCCCTCATAAATGTCTTAACAATTTTTTCAAACCTGGGGCCAGGGAGCCAAGAGGCTTCTTCCAGCAAGTTGTTCATGGAGAAGGGCAACAGTATCTGAGCCTTCTTGAAGTTCAACATCTGGTTGATGGAGTCAGCAGTGACGTAGAAGAGTATGCTCCCAGATGGAGACTTAACAGCTCTCTGATTTGGCTCATAATTTGTAGCACAAAGGTGAATAACCTCAGGAAAAATATAGACAGAAGGGAGGAAATATTGTGGCAAATTGGACTCCCATATGCCATACATGTCCGATTTGTTTATGAAACTATTTCTTAGCTGGCAGTATGTATGCAAATGATTTATGTTTCCAACCAAGTCTTGAATAAGGTAGTCTGTATTAGCCAAGGGCATTGTTTCAAGTTCTTTACTTGGTGGATTTATGGGAGTGACGTTCAGAGCAGATGGAGTGGCCATTATGCAACTTTTGAATGATTGAGCTGAAACTTGCCTCTCTTAGTGAATTCTCTGGAGCTAGAGACTGTGAGGGATGATGCAAAGGGGCCGAGGACAATTATAGCTTCAGTGGATGGGTTTAAACAACAGAATCGGGTAAAACAGGGCAATGCAGAGCTACTGCGAGATTTTTCCTGGGGGTCAAACTCTAAACGGTACTAGCTAGTGAAAATGTAAATGGGCACGAGGCTTCTAAGGCTTTTTCTGAAGTAAAGGGCTTGCAGAGGTTTTGCATGAAGGTTTAAGTGAGGCAGAGCTGCCAATTGGGGAAAAGTGCAGGCTTACAATATGTGCAGTGGACAAAACGAAAGAACAGGAGCGAAAAAGGGCAAGACGTGACAAATACCTGGTACAAACAGTGCCGAGAGTGGACGAGCTGGTGCGGAGGTAGGCTATGGAGCCGAATTTGCAGGCCGTGGCAGCTCAACTGGACGCTTTAGCTTTGGAAACAAGGAAATGAATGAAACAGGGAACCAGAGCCTTTCAAACGAGCCAATAGAAGTAAAATATAACGGTCGTCCGCGCTCTTTTTAAGAAAAAATTGACATTTGGGCACTTTTGGCGCTTTTTCGGGATGACGTCAGTGTGACATCATCGGCGGGTCCCGGGGTACGGATGGATGACGTGGCAGCTGATGAGGCGGTGACATGGCAGTGACACGGTGGCAGGGCGCGGGCACACAAGAGATGAGGTGGCGGCGACGTGGCACAGCGGCGGAGGCAAGGAGGGTGACGTCATAGGGCAGACGTGGCAGCTGACGTCACAGGGGGGAGGGCGGTAAGTGGTTTCGGGCGCACCGCTTTGGCGCCTGGGCGGTTTGGGAGGAGGGGGCTCCGCCACAGCCCGGAGGGCGACGCGTGGCGGGAGTACGACGGCAAAACCGCCGAAGTCCCGGACGCTAACCCTCGGGCAGTTGGCGCATGAAAAGACCCGCCCACCGTAGATCTTGGGCGGGCCAAATCTAACGGCTGGCGGGATTAATAATACGGCAGATCGTTAATGACGGGGCCCGCGACATTAATTCATTTGTTTATTCATATGGCGGGGGGGTTATACATTAGCAAAGTGGTTTTTTGGGTTTATGGGCACGGGTTAAATGGATAGTTTAATTTTTTAATATAACATTTAAACATTTAAACTTTGGAACGGTGACTGCGGGGGGGGAAACAAAAATGGTTATCAGTTCAACCGGGGTTGACTGATTCCAAGGGGAAAATAAGAGGAGGGTTAAATGCAAGTCCCAGATGGATTTGACATTTTCCCAGATTCTAGAACATATGGCTATAGTGCCAAACGGGGGGATATTCATTATTTTTTGGGATTTTATGTAATTTTTGTAGTAAATGGGGGTGGGGAATAGTTAGGGAGCTATATAGTACAATTAGAAGTTAATATGACTTTATGAGGTGAAAGAAGAGCAGAAGGCTAAGTTTCAACAGTAAAACTTAGATATAGGGGAAAATGAAAGTGAAAAGTGATTTTAGACAAGAAATGTGGCTTCTTTTCATTTAAGAAAGCCAACATTTACCTTGATGTTTCACAAAATGAAGTAAGACTAGGACTTGTTGGGCAGATCCCAAGATCCTTTAAGGGGGATGTTAGTAAGATATTTTTAGGGGGAGTGAAAGAGAGTTAGACATGCTTTAAGCATTCTGCCATCAAACACTGCTTTGCCACCTTTGCCACTGATGAGCTGAGCTTTCCTTGTCAAAGCCAGAACTGAAGATGATCTTGTTTCTGCAACCCCAGGCTACCTACCCAGCCTAGTACACCTAGCATTTTTTGTTACTTCCGGAAGGGTGCACTTAGACTTGCAAACCCTGATTTCTTTTTCTTTTAAACTGCCTTCCTATCTGAAAACTAGCCTTATTTCTTCCAAGGGCCCAGATTAAGCTGTTGGGCTCTTTCATTCTCTACCTAGCTACTGCTCTGCCAAGCTTAAGCTGTTTGGACAGATACATTCTCTATATTCTAAAGTAAGCAATTTAAACCTAGGGAAACCAAGCTTAGACTGTTTGGCTTTCCTTTAACTGAGAAATTTTCAAAAATGGAACTTTTGCAGCATGAAAAAGATGAACATTTTTGGCACTTCCACTGTCAATCATGAAATATGAAACCTGTTGCAACAGGAGGGTAATAGGAGGAGGACAGCAAGATGAGGATAACTTCATTGAACACCTACTCCGAAGTCCAACTCCTAGTTCATTACCATTAGAAGAAGAAGTAAGGGAAACCAAGAAAAATCATCCAATTGACTTATGCTTGGCCAATTCCAACCCACTCCATGTCAAAACCATAGAATTCAGCTGAGAGAAAACTTTGAAAATTAATCCATCTCTTTCTACTCTCGAAGAGGAAAAGCTATGCAACATGTTGAGAGAAAACCTAGAAACCTTCGCTTGGAGTTACAAGGAAATGAAGGGAGTACACCCCTCAGTGTGTACTCACCACATATACATCAAGGAAGGTTGCAAGTTGGTCTGACAACGACAAAGGAGGATGAATCCAACTCTTAAAGATATAGTCAAAGAAGAACTGCAAAAATTGCTAGATGGGGGATTCACTTACCCTATCTCTGACAGTGAGTGGGTCTCTCCTTTAGTGTTAGTTCCCAAGAAAAATGGTAAGTGGAGGATTTGTGTCAATTAAAGGGAGTTGAAAAAAGCCACAAAGAAGGATTATTTTCCCCTACCCTTCATTGACCAAGTGCTAGGTGGCCTGGCATGGAATAAGGTTTTTTCTTTCCTAGATGGTTTCAGTAGATACAACCAAATCCAAATCTTCCTAGAAGACTAGGATAAGACCACATTCACCTATCCTTGGGGTAATTTTGCGTAAAGGGTCATTCCTTTTGGCCTATGCAATGCTCCTACCACTTTCCAGAGAGCAGTCTTGAGTATTTTTGCTGAATTAGTACATGATGCAGTGGAAATTTATATGAATGATTTTAAACCTTATGGCTGTGATTTAAAATCTTAAAAGTCTTAAAAGTGGGCTATTATTGGCCCACTCTTCATCAAGATGTGAAAAAGTACATTAGTCAGTGTGATCAGTGCCAGAGGATGGGAAGGCCTACTCCAAGAGATGAAATGCCCCTACAACCTCAAGTGACTTTCGAGCCATTTGAAAAGTGAGGCATGGACTTCATTGGGTGTACCAACCCTCCTTCAAAGCAAAAATAGTACATTATTGTGTGCACTAATTATTTGACTAAGTGGGCTGAAACCAAGGTGATTAAGGCAACAACAGAAGAGAAGGCGGTTGAGTTCCTAATGGAGAATGTATTCTACAAATTTGGGTACCCTAGAGAGCTAGTCATAGACCAAGGTATCCAGTTTACCCCCGAAATGATTGAAGAACTACTCAGCCATCACAAAATCGAGCATAGGACCTCCACTCCTTATCATCCACAAGCTAATGGTCAAGTGTAGGTGACCAATAAGGAACTAGGGAGCATCTTAACCAAGGTAGTTAGCAGCAGCAGGAAGGATTGGGAAAAGAGACTAGTCGAGGAAACTTCAAGGGAAAGCTAAGGAAGATGGATCGGACCTTATGTGGTGGAAATATGCCATGATAATGCTTCAATGCAAATTAGAACTATAGATGAAGAAGCCATTCCATTGCTTGTTAATGGACACCGATTGAAAATGTACAAGAGGCCTTTATCAAAACAATAGCTCATTGACAATATCAATAAGACAGTGATGAGGGTGGAGCAAGTTCTAGCTCCTGCCTCATTAGGTCGCTGAAAAAGAGAAAAAAGAATAAGGATTCATGTGAAAACCTCCATGAGGCACCTGAGTCCCATCTTTGTGTTGAAAACCTCGTGAGGTGTACCAATGATGAAAAAAATGGAAAAAAAATAATAAGAAGATCCATGTGTGAAAACCTTCCTTGAGGTGCCCAGGGCAAAAATCCAAAGTGAAAACCTCTTTGAGGCGGCCTAGGTGCTTTTTAAAAAAGAAAAAGAAAAAAAAAAGGGAAAAAAAATAATTATTATTTGCAGGTGGGCGAGAAAGACAATCAAGGAGCAAAGAAAAGATCCAAATGGAATCTTTCCTCACATATATTCATCTCCTCCACTCCTTACCATGCATCCCTCCATCAATTCCATTGTTTTTTTCACTTCATTGCTTCAATTTAGGTGAAGACTGTGTTTTCTACAGGATCCCCTGAAAACCTATAGGATGATCTTGAAGGAATTACAATGGCTCGGAAAACCTATAGGAAGCAATTCGAGGGTGAATGGTAGGTTGGTTATGTCCCCAAAATTCATTCTAGACATGATCTAACCATTCACCTTGTTCATTACCATTATCCCTGCACTCACCTTTCAAAACAAAAATAGATGTGTTTCTGCTAGTTATGCGAAAACAAAAAGGAAAACGAAGGAGAGTAAGAGCATTACCTAAATGTCCCTTGCCCCACACACACTCCTACTCTCTCGGTCCATTCATTGCAGCATCCTCACAACCCCAACCAACAACATGATTAAGAAATTATAAGGGAGAAGCAGCTACAGGACATCGTATAGGAAATCCTGTAGCAGCCTATCCCACAGAATATCAATCATCAGCTACAGGTCTTCATTAGGATGATCCAGGAGCTCCACAACAACAACAACATTAGGTTAGTGTTGATTTAGCAATTCTTCTTAGCATAGTTGTCCAAATGGTTAATTAGAATATGGTTTGATTTAGCATTACATGTTGTTTTCTTCATTTCTGCAATAGAGTAGCTCTCTTAGAATATATTTTCTCTTCTTCCATCAAAGAATCAAGTTTCTTCTGACTCTATAGAAGTTTGGCTTGGAACCCCTGGGGTCTCTCGCCAGATGAACAGTGACAACAGGCAGGACCTTCACTTTTACTTGTGCATATAGCAATGCCACCTCCAAGTTTGTACAAACCCTAGGTTGATAAGTAAAGTTGGTAGCCCAGGAGTTGCAGCATCCTTACTGCAATACTGGCGCTCATCACATATTGTTTTTGATTCATTCTCAATATTTATTTTTGAAGATCATGATTTTTATATTTTCTAGAAATATTTTTTGCATATAATTCCATGATTATATTGAATTAGTCCCTAAAATCACGAACCATTTAACAGCTCTATCCTTTAATGTTGCTACAAACAATCTCAATTTTTGAGTGTTTAACAAGTAAGCATAAGACCTACAAACAATTTCAAATTCAAAGAGAAAGGTTTCCAGATCCTCTGACCTTAGACCTTGAAAGTTTGGAAGAAAAGATGGAGGGATTTTCTTCATGTGCACACTAACATCAGTACCTTGAATGGGAAATCAAAGAGGATCTTCTTCATTGTAATCATCTCCATCCATCTCTTCTACATTCTTTGTCACCTCTTCTTATTCTACCTGCAAAAATGAATGGTGATGTGGCTCTTACTGCACCACATGATCAAATGGGGGGGTTGGTGTAGGAGAACTTTTTTTTTAATAAGAATGCTAATGAAATGGAATTTTTTGTTCCTGAAATGAAAGGTTCCTAATGAAGTTTTTCTATTTTTGTAGAAAGTGAAAATAAATGAATCAGCTAGGGAAGAAAATAATGCATACTTTGACACCTCAGCAACAACGATGCCAAAAAGTGATGAGCCTCAGTATTGCAACAGGAATGTTGAAACTCCCAAGGCTACCAACTTTAATTATTAACCCTAGTTTCATACAAAATTAAGAGATATTGACACTATATGTGCAACATACAATGTCTCCTTCCTTTGCTGTCATGATGTAATGGAGTGCATGTAATGAAATCAAATCGTAGCTAGTTGTAGAAATGGAAATGCCCAAAATGGAAACCTTAACATATTGAGAAAGAAAAAATACAATGAAAAACTATTCTAGTTGCATAAAGTAAATATCAATCATTACATTTGAAAGAGTTTATATCCATTGAAAGAGTTCATTGTATGTGGAAATCAAGAAAATCATTATTGTATTATCCAATTCAAAAATTTGTCCATTAACCCAATTTGCTGAGATATTTTTCATGGTTAAAAAGGCAAGTTCTAAGTGGTGTTTAATCCTCTTCAACCATTTATTTAGAGCCTAGGGGTGATGATTCAAACCTAATGGACAAAATAAAACCTTTTTGAGAAAATCCCGGAAAGTATATACATGCTAGAAGAGTACTACAGGAATCTGCTATAGGAAAGAGGTCTGCTACATGAAGATATAATTCACTAAATGGCCAAGAAAATCAAATCCAAATGGGATGGGAAATTTTTTTATATTGACGAGGTTGTATTAGTTCTCCATTCCAACTAGAATCAATAAAAAATACCCCTGTTAACACATGCTAAAAATACTAGAAAATTACTACTCTTAAATCTAGAGATTCGAGAACTAGTGAGCTAGTTAATATATGAAATTACTAACATAATAAAGCGCGAAGGAAATGGGGTATATTTTGTTATTATATGTAATGTTTATATAATCTAATGCTAGTGGACTCAACTTAATTTAAGCTAGTTATCATGTTCTAAAAAATAACAGAAATGTCCTACTATTTTCTACAAGGGACTTCCAAAAACTTAGATTTCGGAATAAAAAAAACTAATCCAGGTAGCTCAATTATTACTATGACCTTCCAAATATATTCAAAGGATTAAATCATGCTTTTGATCCTAAAAATAACATACTTCAACCACTTAACCTAATCTTACAACAAAAAATCATCAATACTAAATGTAGAAATAGAAAAACACAAGAACATGAGATGCTCGTGAATAAGAAGTGAAGGGAAGAAACGTAAATGATACAAAAAGGCTCTGAGGCTCATGGGATGGCCAATCCCAAGGAAAAATAGATTCCTATGAAGTAGAACAATATTTAGAAGCTGAACATGGCACCAATCTTCATTATTTCCATCAATACAACTACATCTCTGCAAGAAATGAAAGCAGAGCTGTAAAAATACGAGCTCTCTACATAAGAAGACTAATAAAAATAAATCCTTAGAGGAAAATATGACTTGGTACTTATAAAAATGATTAGGAAGCATTCCCCATGAAAGGAGGAAGTTTTCCCCTCCAAAATACCTAAAATAGTGGATCTGGTTCCCAACACTAGAAATCTGCAGTAAATGATAGGGAACACATTCCTAGATTTTCTCAATCATTAGAGATCCAGAATTTTTGCAATAGTTTCAAAATATCTTGTTGATTTATTATCCAATATTGATCCTCTTGTAGTAGGGAGAAAGTCCCTAAATTATCTCCCCCTCCAAATCTTCATAATCTGCCCAATATTCTCACAATATTCTACAAAAAAATAATATTAGGCACAAATATGCAATTATCCATAAGCCTTCCTAATGAACATATTAAAGCTAAAAAAAAATATTAAGTGTAGACGGATAGGTTTACTATAGCCTTCATATACCTAAGAATGGTTATATTAGCCTTGATTTATTTCTAATTTGGAGGCCCATCAAATATTGAAGAAAGGTACTAGTATAAAGGAAAAATTACTTTTAAGTGATTTAATTATGGAAGAGTGGGGAAGTATGCCTCAAAATTTCCATTTAAAAAGGAAGATAATAATTCCAAAAGTAAAGAAAAGAAAATATATAATAGAGTGAATAATGAGAAAAATATTTAAAAAGAAAAACATTTATATACAAGAAGATAGTAGTTCTTCTGATGACACAAATGAATCTTCTGATGAAGAGGGAATTACTGAAATTATTCTTATCGCCCTATAGTATCAATTTAAAAAAATTAATTACTATGATTTACGTGAGGAAGGAAAGGATGAAATTGACCTTCAAGGAGAGCTAATTATTTCTCTAAAAGAAATTGGGAGGCTCAAAACAAAAGAATAGAAAATGAAAGGAAATTTTGAGAAAATATTTTAAATAAAAGCCTTTGTCCTAAGGTTTTCTCCATTTAAAAGGTGAATTAGAAGAGTCAAAAAAGGTGGGAGACAACCTATAACAATAGTTAAAAGAGAAAGAAAAATAATGTGAAAAGTCAGAAGAAGAAGTAGTTTCTCTATGAGAGAAGCTAGAGAAACCACATATTCAATTAAATATGAACCTTAAACACATTAAGGGGTCTGAAAATTTGAATATGACATTGAATTCTAAGATATTTCCTCTTATGAAATCTAGTTTGGGTTATGAACGAGAAACCAATAAGCAGAACTCACAGGATAAGAATACCATCAACTTCATCAATGCTAACTTAGGAAATAATGACAACAATCAATTGCTAAAGAATAAGGATATCAACAACACACCTTAGTAATAACAAGGTAATAATGCATCTCAAAAATGGAAAAGGAACAATCCCACTTAGTAGCAACAAAACATTAATCCCACATAGCAACAACAAAGGACTAATCCTACTCAACAAAAATATACATGAATATTTGAAAAGCAAGGACTAATATACTAGATACCTTATTTCTTCAAAAGGAAGATTATCAGGTGCTAAGGAGACCATATTAACAAGTGCCATATTTCCCTAGTATAAAATTTCTTCTATGGATATTTCTATTTGTGCAAAAAAATTGGCCACAAGTTTCTGAATTACAGAGCATATATCGAAAGTAATGAGATAAAAAATGAAAAGAGAAATGAGATCAACAATAAATTTGTAAATGCAAGAACAATAATAAGCAGGAACAACAATCCTTTTCCCCTCATTTTGATGTTGATGAACGCTTCTATTGCCACAAATTTGGACATAAATATTATGAATTTCAACTCAGAAGCTTCATAACACAATCTCAAAGTAATCATAGGAAAAAGGAACCCTTGTTGTGGAAAAATAAAAAGGAAGAGATGAAAAGCAACAAATGTGGCCTTATTCTTTATGCTCAAAATGAGAACAATCAGTAGTATGTATACAGTGATAGCTCTAGGAATATGGCCAGGGATAAGAGTAATTTCCATCTCTATATCAAATTAAATATGGAAATTCAACCTTTCACAATGATAAGGAATAAAAAATAATAGGAAAATTACAGTAAGCTTGAAAAATGGTAGAAACAAGGCATAGGATGTGTTTTTAGTGGATGGACTAAAAGATTACTTGTTGAGTGTGATCCAAATGTGGAACATAGGATATGATGTCACGTTTAGGGCTCAATATTGTGAAATAAATTCAACAACAATAAGAAATATAAAATGTATATGTTCTAAAGGAAGACAGTGAAGAATTCCATTTAAGAAAACAAGATGAGTGTTGGTTGTGGCATAAAGGACTAGGGCATATAAAGTTTGACCATATCATGAGACTCAACAAAAAGGGAGCTGCAAGAGATCTGCTAATATAGCGAAGCCAAAAGGATTCTATATATAAGTCATGTCAAATGGGGAAACAATCTCGTGTTCTTTTCAAGACTAAGTATCATCTATAAACCATTAAGCCATTTCAGCTAGTACACATGGACCTGTGTGGACCTTCTAGAAAAGAAGCACCTCGAGGTGAGTATTATTTTATTCTATTAATTGATGATTTTTCCAGACTAACATGGTTGGATTTCCTAAGAGATAAATTAGAGGCATTTGAGAAATTCAAGGTCTTCAAAGTGTTGGTAGAATACCAAACATGCTAGAAGATAAAGTGCATACATTTACGCACAGGAGGAGAGTTTACATCAGATGAGTTTGAAGATTTCTCTGATGAACATGGAACAAAGAGACAATGTACAATTTTGGATACACCATAGGAGAATGGAGTTGCTGAGAGGTAAAACAGATCAGTACAACAAAATGTTAGAGTTATGATATAGGAAAGAACATACCACATACATATTGGGAAAACGTTATTCACACAACAGTCCACATACTAAGAAAAACACATCTTAGGACTAACTATGATGAGACACCTTATGAGTTATTTCATGGAAAACTAGCATGAATCAAACACATTAAAGTGCTCGGCAGTTGATGTTATATCAAAAACAATGATGAGAAAATTGGGAATGTTTGATGCTAGGATAGACGAAGGAATTTTATTAGGATATTGAACTGAAAGAAAAGGGTATAGGTGCCACAACAAAATACTACATAAGATATTTGGTTATATAAATGTGAAATTTCATGGGGAACTATCTTTGAAAAGTAAGCAGATGAGATTTATTAATCCCTTTGGTCAAATAATTAGTGAAAAAAAGGAAGAACATATTGAAGATGTTGAGGAAGCAGAGATCCATTAGAAATCACTTTTGAGGTATGCACAAAAGAACCATCCTGAAAATAAAATAATTGGTAACAATAATGTAGGGTTGCAAACAAGAAGAAAACTTTTTGACACATCACATCAAGCTTATATTTCCATGGTGTCCATGATTAAACCCAAGAACATTTCTGAAGAAAGAAAAGCTGAAGATTGGATAGATGCCATGAATAAGGAACTAGAGTAGATAAAAAGGAATGAGACTTGGGAGATGAAACAAAGACTACGGGACAAAAACATCATAAGCACAAAGTGGGTCTTCAAAAACAAGTTGAACGAACAAGGGTATATTATTAGAAACAACCCAAGTTTGGTATGTGAGGGCTATGCATTGGTAGAAGGATTAGATTTCGAAGAAACTTTTTCTCTAGTGGAAAGGTTAGAAGTCATTAGATTTTTTTTTTCCTTTCCAGTCACAAAGAGTTCAAAGTATATCAAATGGATGTGAAGTTTATCATTCTCAATGGAAAGCTTGAAGAAGAAGTATATATAGAATAACCTTAGGAATTCCAACTGTAAGATAATATTAATGATTATTGCTGATTAAAGAAGGCACTCTATGGACTCAAACAAGTATGACAGGCAAAGTATTATCTTTTGGAAAAATATGTTCAAAAGTAAGGATTTTAGAGAGGTATAAATAACAACATATTGTACATAACATAGGATGATAAAGAAATTTTGATTTCATTTTTATATATGTATGACATTATATTTAAAAACATTTAAAACTCCCTAATCTAATGGTTTCCAAATAAATGAAGACAGATTTTGGAATTTTAATGATTGGAGAACTTTAACTCTTCCTTGGGATTCAAATCATACAAATATGGAAGCTATGTTCATCTCACAAGTGAAATACATAAGGAGAATGTTGAAAAAGTTCAAAATTGAGGATTGTATCCTTGTTACCACTCCCATGGTTGTTGGGTGCAAGCTAAGAAAGGATGATGAATCACTAAAGGTTAATAAATTTTTTATAGATATATGATTGGTAGCCTATTATACGTAATAGTTTCAATACCAAACATAATGCTAACAGTTCAGTTAGTAGAAATATATCAATCAACTCCAAAATTAAGTCGTCTCTTAGCAATAAAAATAATTTCAAATATTTAAAAATCACAATGGATTATGGAATGTAGTATCTAAAAGGAAAAGACTTCTTACTAAAAGGTTATATAGATGCATATTGGGAAATCTTCATATATGATAGAAAAAGAAAAAGTGATGGTTCATTTTTGTTGGGGGAATCATTGGTTTCTTGGTTGAGAAAGAATCCAACCTCACTAGTATTATATATTGCCGAAATTGAATACATTGCAGGAATAGCATGTTGCAAACAATTACATTGGATGAGAAATTTGTTCAACGTGAAGGTAACATATAATGAACCAATCTATATTAAATGTGATAATACAAGTGCAATATTCATAGCAAAGAATCCAATCCTTCACTCTAAAATTAAACATATTCCCATCAAGTATCATTTCCTTAGAGAGCAGGTTGCTGAGTAGATAGAAAAGTTGGAGTATATATCAACTAAACAACAAATAGTTGATATATTCACCAAGCCTTCTGATAGGGATCCCTTTGAATATCTAAGGCAAAATTTTAGACTAGTATCTTCTCCTTCCTCTCATAATTTAACTTCAAAGAGGAGCATATAAGGAGTGTTTAATAATTGAAAAAGAGAACAATAATCTCAGGGGGGAGGGGGCTTCTAAATTGATAGGAACAACAATAGTCATTTCTATATTTTTACTTAGAAACATATTATTAATAGTAACAAGGATACACACACACACACATGAAAAGTGCATTCAGTCAAAATGGGAAGATGAAAAAGGAGAGAAGAGAAAAACATCCCTCAATAAAATAATAGAGCTTCATAAGAAAAATTCATAAGTTTTCTTGATGTTACATCAACGGGTCTAGCAAAGGAACATAGTAGGTAGAGGATTGAAAAGCTCCAAGTATTGAATGACCATAGATTGGACCAACATAAATCATAGAATAAAAAATATAACCTTATCTCCTATTATGAAGAACAAAAAGGGATGGTAGTTATTAGCTACAAGAAGAAAAAAAGAGAAGAAATATCATATCATATATATATATATATATATATATATAGATAACTATTTACAATGCTAACATATGTATCAAATAAAGGATCTTGTATAAAAGATGGTCTAAAAAAATAATAAAATCACAATAAAAATAGTACACATAATCATAGGGGGAGAAAATGAAAAAGGAAGGCATGGATGAATGAGAAAAGGAAAATATACTGATACATTGAGAAAATAGCATAAAATACTAAACTTAGGGGAATCGAACATGAACGAGAGACATTACATTGAGACGCTGAGAATTTGAAATATTTTCAAACAAGACGAGCATGTGGAAAGAGTTATAGTTACTATAGTGTGCAGTGGCAATATTACTTACTCTGGAAAAGGCAGCATTACTGGCATCGTTACTTTGGTCGTGGCATCATAAGTAACAATTACTTGTCTAAAGATGCTAGATAAAGTGTAAGTAATAGTTTTAATGGTCCCTGTTAAGAGTGAGATGACTTACATAGATGTCTATGAAAACATGTGTGGAACATTACAAATCAGAGTAATCTTGAGCACAAGAATCCCAAGAAGAGGAAAACCTATTTGGAACGTCACAAATCCAAAGACCTGAGATATCCATTACATAGTTTGAATACTTTATTCCAAAATTGGTACAATACATAACCAAAATTGTTATGTTACATAAATTCATACTATAGAACTGAAGCCTAAACTTATGCTCTGTTCCTAATTGAAGGTAGTATGCGAGATTGGAATGTTAGTCGTATACACAGAGAAGGGAAGACATCACAAACTTAGTGGAAATACAGTGAAAAGATAGAGTAGTTCGAAACTAACCCATTACCATTGATGTTAAAGGGGGGTGTAATAAATAAACAATGCAAATGGTGCATCTGTCTAGGAGAATCAATGAGATTGTTTAGTGTCCTCATCAATGTTATAGTGAGAGACTATTGGTGATTTTGTTATTAATGTCAAATGAGTCTTGATTATGATCCCCCAGACATATAAGTACACATGAATATTGTCCAAGCATTGATGGACTCCCTACTTCTACCATTGGCCGTGTGTTGAAGGAGTTAAGGGTAATGAAGTTATTCAAAACGAGACCTTCGAAAATGAGAATTACACATGGACTGAGGCATTTTACATTGTATTCATGAGGGGTACGTAATTAATTCAAGAAACATTAGAGTGTACGAAACAAAATATACTTCATATGTTACAAAAAGGAATTGGAATTGATAAAATCCTTTGATATGACCAATATCAGTCACATACTTGATGAAGAAAAGAAGTTCTTGAGGATGAAAAAGAATAATATCTCTATTACCTACATTTGTTTGAATCGAGTTCTAGTTATGGTTTTGATTATAGTTGTGAGTATATTTCTTCATCTAATCAACATGGTTGTCACTCCTCTTTTGGAGGCTAGCAACCTACCTACCCAACAAAGTGGAAGTCCATGTCCACATTTTTTGAGTTATTATTTTTTTAAATTCTCTATTGCAACTTTCACATTATATTAGTCAATTTTATGACTCCGCTTGTTATAGACATATTTGGGCACTGAAACCCCAATCACATATGTTGATAAACCAAGGGCTCTCAAACCCCTAAAAGTGTTGTTTCACACCCTAAAGGATCATGGTCAACTGATTACATCATTTCCCAGAAGTTCGACCTGAAAAACCACTCAGAACTAGCCAAAACTAGACCATACTAACTGCTCCTTGGTCAAGGTGAGATGCATCTCACCTGCTACACACAACAAGTGCGATGCATAGTAAAAAGGCCTTCTGTAGGGTGTGATGAGTGTGAGTAGACAAATGGAAGAGACTGTTTACTAAGTGGGAACCCAGAGAATCTTCTAGAAACTTCTCATATGACACTTGCCTCTCTGAATTCACCTAGAGATGAGTAAGAGATCATGAAATACCCAAGTGGAACCAGGAACTATTAGTGAAATGACACTAATCAAAAACCCAGAAGCTGACTCACCCCTATGAAAATATCTATATATGGATCCCTCATCTGAGAGATCTAGAGGCTGGAATTTTGTAATTTGTAAGGAAGTGCTATTGGTTTCTCTTTGAGACATTGCATTGTTGGGTGATCTTGCTTTTCATGAGGTGAAGAGGGCTTTCACGCTGGGAGGATGATGTTGGATCAGACAGTTGGGTTGTAATCCTCTCTTCTACTTCTACTATCAATAAAGTTATTTGAGTTTTCCTCCATATACTTGTGTCTTTGTGAATCTTGTATTTGTGGATGCAATTGTATGGTTAATGTACTTCTGATTCTACGTTGTTTATGGTATTATAGATCACTATGCTTTGATGGTGTTTTTTTGTTTTGCCTTTATGGGTGTTCTTCAAAGCGGGACAAATGAGAAAGGAGTGGCGAAATCTATCAAAGGAGAGAGGAAACAAGCAAGGATCCAAGCGAAAGATTAAGGTTGGTGCTCTCTTCTTCTCTCTTATCTATCATACATAGGAAAACACAAGTTACTTTAAATTGTTTGTTTCTAAGATAGCTACCCATCTTAGTGGGACTAGCAGATCAAATAGACACTAGTTTTCCCGGAAACAAAATGGCGACTCCGCTGGGGTCAATTTCTTATGCCCCATGGTGGCTAGCGATTCCTCATAAAATTCCCTCAGATATTCCTAAATTCAATGAAAATCCGGGTGAAGATCGATCGAATCACGTAATGACCTTTGATTTATGGTGTTCATCCAACACCCTCAATGATGATTCGATTAGGCTTCGCCTTTTTTAGCGAACGTTAATTGGTCTGGTAGCGAAATGGTACATTGAATTGCCTAGACCTTCATTCGATAAGTTCAGCACCCTTGCCACTACCTTTTTAACCCAATTTCAGTTACCCATAAGGTACAAAACAGGAATGGAGCTCCTTACTAATTTTAAACAGAGAACAACCACTCACATATCTGATCATATTCATGAGTGGCGACGTCGTCGTCGAATGATAAAGACATGTGTTCTTGATCAACTTCTAACTGAGTGGTTTATTAAGTGGTTATTACCTTCTATTACAGAAGATGTGGCCAAGAGAGGAGTTGTCACTGAAGAGCAAGTAATTGATTGTGCACAATATCTAGACTTGATCTCCACTCAGTCTGGCATGCTCTATGACAAAATTCCTGATGCTCCTAGACTAGAATTTTCCATTCCTCCCCCTCCTAGATCAAACAGGGACACTCATGCCGACGATGGCATGATTTGCACCTCAAGTACACAAACCGAGCAATGCAAACCGAGTAAGGTCAATGCAGTTTCTAGTAAAAAATCAAATGACAAACTTCATGCCTCAGAGGTTAATGTTGTGTCATCCGACAAAGGCAAAGAACTAAAGAAACCAGGGGGAAAGAAGAAAGGGAAAAACAAAAAGAAGAAACAGGAAGATTTGACTCCTGAGAAACCTTCTGGAAACCCTATTGGGCAAAAGAAACCTAATTAGCCATGTTTCATATGTGATGAGGACCATTATACAAGTGATTTTCCACATCAAGCTGAGGTCACGAAGTTTTTAAAGACTTCAAGTACCTCGACAGTATTGACTGATCCGTTTCCAAACCTGGAAACCAATCTGGTTGCTATCAATCATGCTTCCCCATCCCAAGTGCTTATTTTGTCCATTTCAAAACAACAAAATGATGCTTTGATATAGACAAGGAATAAAGATTATGGGAATCCACAGATGTCAAACAACAAGGCTACAGATCAACCTAGTAGTTTGACAACAACTTCATCAGAAGTTGTGCGACCCATCATTCCTGAACTAATAATAAAGCTGCCAAAGGGACTAGTACATAAATTGACATTTAATTCTCGTGCTCAAGCAGTACAGAATTATAATATAGTAGAGGATCTGGCTCAATCACCATCTCCTATGTCGACACTTGAAGTACTGCAAAATTGCCCCTCCCAAAAGCAAGCTCTATTATCAGCAATAGGTGGGATTGACCCAACGGATTCCAATCTTGTGACCTTTAACCACAAAGGATATGAACGTCAGTTACCGGCCCAACTCATTTTCCTTATATAGGTAAAAGCCCTCAACAAAATTGTTCATCGAACAATCATTGATGAGGGGGCATCTACTTGTATTATGTTAATTAATTGCTGGAAAACTTTAGGCTCACCACCCTTGTCATGATCATCAACGACATTAAAATCATTTGATGGAAAAACATACACATCGTATGGGATATTAAGTAACTTGCAAGTTGAACTAGGAGGCAAGACAATAGAAATTGAATTCGAGGTAATTGATGGAAACCTTGACTACAATATTTTACTAGGAAGGCCCTAGATTTATGCTTTGGCTGTTGTTGTGTCAACATATTTTAGAAAGATTACATTCCCCTTCCAAGGTGGAATTACAATCGTTGACCAACTAACCTTTTTCCCCAATAGTTCACAAGCTACTGGAAGCATTCCATTGAACCTTGGAAGTTCTCAATCGCTTCAAAATGTCAGAGTAGGTCTCCTAAAACACCCTTTCTTAATGGGTACTTTTACCCTCCAGCCTCCAAGTAATCTGGTAGAAGTGGCGACAGTGGAAACGTGTCATATGATATCTTCTACATCATCAAAGATTAAGAAGAACTCTGACCATTTTGATACTATGGGTCACCGAGGACGATTCTTATCTTGTGTCGACCTCATTACAAAATGAAACAAGGGTTATGAGGATAGTTCTTTTACTGTGTCAACCTCATTAAAAAATGAAAAAACCCCCTTTCCAAATCGAGTCTTTGATTACGATCTCGTAAAATCCAAGTCATGTCTTTCAAAGATCTCGAAGGTAAACCTTCATTCCAACCACCACGTTGAATGCAATGAAGCTTGGGGGGCATGCACCTCGATTTGCGTCATTATGCTGGGGGCATGCGAACTTATAACAAGCACAGTTTTTCGTTTTAGTCTTGTGTAAACATGAAACCGAAGATGAGCAATGTTTTTGCAAGGTTCAAGCTCGTTAAAAAATAAACCCGCCTACAAGCAATGTTTCTGCAAGGTTCAAGCTCGTTAAAAAATAAACCCTCCAATGAGCATATGTTCCCCCGGAGTTCAAGCTCATTAAAAAATGAACCCACCTTAAATAAATAACCTTTGCCATTTCCATTTTATCTACCTTTTGAACCTTGGTTGTTTTCTTTCCATCACCTCTATTCGTTTGGTCAATCATATGCTTCCACTTGATTATTTACCATTTTGAGGAATAGTTGCGATGAGTGGTCCTGTTAGCCAACCTCTTCACACCACCATGTTTTGAGAAGTTCCAAGATTACCCAGAACTTGTTTGCTACCCTAAACGGCACTCGTTCCTAAAAGAACGAGTCTACTTTAAACTCTTTTCGGACTCGCTAAATATGAAAATATTGTCGAGCAATTGGCCTCTCCAACTCGTTAAAGTGATTGGAAGTTCCATCCCTCTTGTATTTTAATCTTTTTGGACCTGAGGGTTCATCCCACAAAAAGATCGAGCGCTTGTCTTTTTCGGCTCGCTAAAGTGATCGGAAAAGTCATTCATTTTGTATTATTTTAATCATTTTCAGACTCAAGGGATTATGATACGAAAGAGAACTACTGGAGTTTCCTTTCCATTCCTTTTCAAACTCTCTAAACATGAAAAGGACTGAGTTCTCTTTGTTGTTAAACTCATTAAAACAATAGCGACAAACTTGTCCATTCGGACAAGAGCAAGTTTCACTGTCGCTAGGCTCGCTAAAACATAGCGACGGGTTTGCCCGAATGGAAAATTATAGAACAAGCATTGGTTATCCTCCTCAAGCTTGAAAAAAATAAAGAGGTATTGGTCAACAATGACTGGGGAAAAAGGGAATAAAACTTGAAGAACTTCATTGGTAGTAGGTTGCTCTAGAAAATGACACTTTTACTCCATCACCATGATTGAGTCAGGTTGGGTTATTTTGCTCACCGGTCACATCACCATTGGTCCTCCATACCATACATTTTTGGGTTTAACGCTACCAATCCATTTCAATGTCACCGATATGTTCAAGAGAAGTCATTAAGAGAATTCAGCAACCCAGCTAACGCATCATCCACTATAATACCTTTACTCTCCATTTTTCATGACCGCCATTCGTGAACCTTGTATCATCAGATCATTTTCACGTCCACAAAATCATTTGCTTCGTTTCGTTTTGTAGATGCGGGATTCATTAAGGCCCTCCTACGGGTCACTTCTTGTCAACATCAACTCATTATCTAAGAAGTTGACTTAGAAACAACCCTTTCAGTAATTTGAAGCTTGCATGCCTCAATGGCAAGTTTCTCACTTCCGGCAAGAGGTTTACATCAACGGCCTTTGACCGAAAGATTTTGCGTGGTGTTCGACATCGACCCATATATTCACACCACGTGAATTATACTGTAGTACCTTGAGGGTCATTATCATTAACGGTGATTCCTCTCGCGCCTGTTAACAACTTACATCACTAGGTGGTAATCAGGTGATGTCTTTCCATGTTCGACTTCAGAACATCTTTTCACATGGATCGACTTGTACATCAGGAAAAGATTGAATGAGTTTGAGGACGTCGGATCTAGTTTCATCCATCCGGGCTATGATATATGCAGGAAAATAAAGACATCAAATGTACACCATAGCTACACAGATGATCATCCAAGCTAAGGGATGATGTCTCTACAAGAATTACCAGTCTGCAGCAGCAGACGATTGTTTGTCCTATGTACATGAAAATGAATTTATAAATATGAGCATGGGAATGCCCACATAAGCTAGATCATGAAAATAATATGAAGATAATGTATTGTATTGTATCTTATTACAGGTCACCTTCCAGTTCGAAAAACCTTGGATCCTCATGATAAAGCATGTCACCCGACATCAGAAGATTTACAACCTCATGCTTTACGGGGCAACTGTTATAGATATATTTGGGCACTGCAACCCCAATCACATATGTCAATAAACCAAGGGCTCTCAAACCCCTAAAAGTGTTGTTTCACACCCTGAAGCATCATGGTCAACTGATTACATCATTTCCCAGAAGTTCCAACTGAAAAACCACTCAGAATTGGCCAAAATTGGACCATACTAACTGCTCCTTAGTCAAGGTGTGATGCATCTCACCTGCTACACACAAGAGGTGTGATGTATACTGAAAAGGCCTTCTGTAGGGTGTGATGAGCGAGAGTACACAAATGGCAGAGACAGTTTGCTAAGTGGAAACCCAAAGAATCTTCTAGAAACTTCTCATATAACACTTACCTCTCTGAATTCGCCTAGAGATGAGTAAGAGTTAATGAAATCTCCAAGTGGAACCAAGAACTATCAGTGAAATGACACTAATAAAAAAACTAGAAGCTGACTCACCCCTATGCAAATATCTATATATGGATCTCTCATTTGAGAGATCTAGAGGTTGGAATTTTGTAATTTGTAAGGAAGTGTTGTTGGTTTCTCTTTGAGACATTGCATTGTTGGGTGATCTTGCTTTTCATGAGGTGAAGAGGGCTTTCATGCTGGGAGGATGATGATGGATCAAACAACTGGGTTGTAATCCTCTCTTCTACTTCTACTATCAATAAAGTTATTTGAGTTTTCCTCCATATACTTGTGTATTTGTGAATCTTGTATTTGTCGATGCAATTGTATGGTTAATATACTTTTGATTCTGCATTGTTTATGTTATTATAGATCTCTATGCTTTGATGGTGTTTTGTTGCTTTGCCTCTATAGGTGTTCTTTAAAGCAAGAAAAGTGAGAAAGGAGTGGCGAAATCTATCAAAGGAGAGAGGAAAAAAGAAAGGAGCCAAGAAAAATATTAAGGTTGGTGCTCTCTGCTTCTCTCTTATCTATCATACATAAAGGAAAAGACAATTTACTTTGAATTGTTTGTTTCTAAGATATCTACCCGTCTTAGTGGGACTAGCAGATCAAATAGACACTAGTTTTCTTGGAAACACCCCTTTAGAGATATTTTTAGAGGATAACTTTCCCAAAGGGTGAAGGTGGATTTTCAAATGTTCATTGTACACCTTATCAATATAATTGGAAATGAACTTATACAACGGTTAAAGCCCATTTTATGCACATTCCTAGCAATGGCATTCAACCTTGTAAAGGGACAACAAATAAATTGGAAAAAGAATTGAGAGAGCAAGAAAGGATTGATGTTATATCCCTTTATAGGATTCGTCCATGTCATACGAGAAGTTTATGCTTAGATGGATCCAATCCATCCAATTTTTTTGGTTTAGAGAGGGATAAATTGGAAAATTATACACAAGAAAAGGAGAACCATCTGTAATAAGTAGTACATGACTTGGGAAAATTATATGAAGAAAAAATATTAGGAGAAGAGAAAAATTCTGAGTCATTTGTAAAAAGTGGGAGTTGAGGAAAGCCATCAACAACAATTATATAAATATTGTTAAAGTTATTCTAATGCAAGGTGTGGATGCCAATTATTGTCTCAAGCAAATAATAATTTTTAATCACATATAAATAAAAGCTATAATGATTCCCTTATTGATTGATTTTGTTGGACTTGAGGTATAATATCTCATAATTAAGACAATACCAATAATAAAAGCAAAAATATAATGAGGCTTCCAAGGATGGAAACATGAAAATATTGGAACAATTTTCACAGGGGCATCTTTCACTTTTTTGGATAGTTTATCAAATTTTATTCATTGGAAATTGCTCATAATGACCTTATCATTAATAAGAATTTTGAAAACTTTTTCAATAACCTATAGCCTTCAGTGTGACTTACAATGAAGTCACATCTCTGTTAACACAAAGGTTTGACAATTCATTCATAAGAAGACTTGGGTGCAACTAAACTTGGATTTTGTCTTGGATTCTTAATTAGATGTGCAACTAGTAGGCACAATAGTGGATAATCCAGGTCACCATAGGCCCAGAAAATATTTACATTAAGTAATCTAAGCTCGTCCTCCTTAGAAAACATGCCGTTTCAATGATTCATAAGGGACAACATGGAAAAGTAATGGAAGATCCTCTGAAAATTGAATGACCAAAAAATTATATTTTGAAGGAAAAAATTTTCATAATAAAAGTGTAGGATACGAATGACCTTTTTCTAGAATATGAAATGCTTCTTTAAGCCATCTAATAAACCAAGATAATTATGAGGAAAAAAACACATAAAAAAACAATGAACAAATAAAACACAGTCACTACCTTAGCTCAAAACCTCATGTAAAACTAATATTAAATCAAACCATTAGCTAAATGGTTATATGGTAAACTTATTACTAATATTATTATCAATCAACTATCTAATCTAAAAAAAATCTACTCACTACTAATCTTTTGAAAGCTAATTTTGAGCATTGACCACCCTAATAATTTGCCTCCCTAATTTTGCATAGAGAACACAAAATCTATTGACTATTTTGTGAGCAATTACATAACAAGATTAAGCATTATCCCAAACACTATCCCTTAATTCTTAATGAGGGTTTACTACCTTATCTCGTAGTGCCAAAAACTGAGCTTTTGCAACTCCTTTGGTGAAGATATCTACTAGTTGATCTTGAGTATTTATGCGCTTCAATTCAATATCCTTCATTTGCACCAAATCTCGAATGAAGTGATATTTCATGTCAAAATGATTTGTCCTTCTGTGATGAAATAGATTCTTTTCTAACTTGATGGCACTTACATTATCACAATAAATGACTGTAGGCGGGGTTTTCTTTTCTCCAATTTCTTCCAATTTCTTTTTCAGCCGAAGACCTTGTGTACCTGCTGAGTTAACTGCAACATACTTTGATTCTGTTGATGAGAGGGAAACAATTCTTTGTTTTTTTGAGCTCCAACTAATTGAACCATAACCAAAAGAGAAACAATTTCCATATGTGGACTTACGGTCATCAATACTTCCTCCCCAATCTGAATCAATAAATCCAACAATATTGAACTTTTCAGAAGAGTAGTAATGAATACCAAAATTTAGAGTGCCTTTCACATACCTTAAATTCCTCTCGGTTTCCTTCATATGTATTTCAGATGGATTTTTCATATACCTTGAGACATGTGAAACTGAATATGTAATATCAAGTCTTGTGTGGGTTATAAATATAAAGCTCCCACAATAATTCTATAAGTTGTCTCATAAACTAAATCAACACCATCATCTCTACATAACAGAATTCCATGAGAACTTGGAATAAGGGATGGATTCCAATCAAGCATATCAAATTTATTTAGCATATCATGTGCATACTTTGTATGACAAATGACAATCTCATCCTTACTTTGATAAACCTCCATTCCTAGAAAATATATCATGAGGCCTAGATCTTTCATCTCAAATTCATTCATCATAACAACTTTGTAGTTATCATTCATCTTAGAACTACTACCCATATACAATAGATCATCAGCATACAAACTTATGATTAGAATATCAATGCCTTCTTGTTTTTAGTAAAGGGTATGATCACTCTTATGTCTCTAGAAGCCATTGTCCTGAAAGTATCCATCAATCCTAGCATACCACACTCTTGGTGCTTGATTGATACCATACCAAGCCCTATTCAACTTGTAGACATTATTCTGTTTTCCTTCTGCTTCAAAAGCTTGTGGCTGCTCCACATATACTTCCCCTTCTAAATACCCATTCAAGAAGGCAGTTTTCACATCCACATGATGTATACTACACTTTTTCTTAGTTGCTAATGAAATAAACTTTTTAATTGTCTCCTGACTTGCTACTGGTGCAATTGTCTCTTCGTAATCAATTCCATACTTTCGTGTGAATCCTTTAGCAACTAATTTTTCCTTGTGTCTTTAAACACTCCCATCACTATAAAATTTAGTCTTGTAGACCCTTTTGGTGCCAATCTTTTTCTTTTCATGTGGAATCTCTATCAACTCCCAAGTGTCATTCATGTGAATGTAATCCATCTCTTCTTGCATGGTTTTCACCCAAACCTCATTAGTACATGGATCTTCAAAACATGATGGTTCAAAATCATCCTTTGCTAATAAAGAAAAATTGACTATCTCACCTATTGGGTTTTCTTCGTGTTCTTGATTTGCACTCCTCTAATAGATATCACTCATTCTTGTTACCTTTCTTGTAGAACATGGACAAGAAGCTTGACTTGAACTTGATACTGAAGAAATTGATGAAGGCCTCCTTGGTTGAGTTAACCCACTAGTTATAGAGAAATTAGTTGGTTGCTCATAATCAATATCAACAATTATATCATCATTCAAAATAAATTTTGTCTTCTCAACATGGGCTTTTTGATGACCATAAACTCCCCCTTCATAAGAAGTTACATCTCTTGAGACAGTAATCTTGTTAGCGAGAGGATTATATAATCTAAAAGCCTTTCTTGTCTCACTATACCCAATAAAAATACGTAACTCACTCTTTGCATCTAACTTTTTCTATTCTAATCAAGTACACGCACATAAGCCAAACAACCAAGAACTTTGAAATGATTAACATTAGGCCTTTCTCCATACCAAGCTTCATAAGAAGTCATATTTTCGAGTGCACTAGTGGGGCTATGGTTGAGGATGTACACTATTGTAGCAATTGAATCTCCCTAATAAGAATTGCTCAATCCCTTAGTTTGTAACATGCACCTTTCCATTTAAACCATAGTATGATTCTTCCTTTCAGTTGTGCCATTCTCTTGGGGTATGTATGTAGTAGTATTCTGCCTCCTGATTCCATTCATCACAATAACTCTTGAACGATTTTGAGAAGAATTATCCTCCATGGTTAGTCTGCAAACATTTGATCTTGCACCCTTTCTCATTTTCTACTAGGGCTTCACTTTTGGCCTTCAAAAAATATACCCGATAATTTCATGAGTAATCATCAATAAAAGTGATTAAATGTGATGACTTACCCAAAATCTTAGTCTAAATAGGACCACATATGTCTGAAAGAAAAAGATCAAGTGGGCGATGAGCCATCCATGCACTGCCCTTTGGAAACATTTCCCTTGCATGCTTTCCTTTTGTTGGACACCTAATCCTCTATGGGTTGGTCTAGAATGTGAACAACCATGAGAGTCCAAGAGACCTTGGGATGTGTAACCCAACGGTCACACGAATGTACTATAAATGTATATCATTGTCAAATAATAGATGTACTCTCCTGCTTATCTTTAATATTCTGTTGCTGCCATGTGTGCGTTTAACATGGTATCGGACCTACCATTAGGCCTGGGCATTTTCAGAGATTTTCAGTGCTGCATTCTGGTTCTTTCAGGAATTGGTCTGCCCTTTCCCTATTTATAGAAATATACTAATGCTGCTATGCTGCACTTGGGCATTCTAGTAGACCATTTCATTTTGTGAATGTATATGCACTTAATCTCTTTATGTTATGTGTGCTAGTTCATATGCTGAATGTATATGCATTATATTCATGTCTGTATTCAAGGTTGTTTCTCTATTTATCGGTTGCTCCTGCCCTGTTAGAATTTTTCTATTCTAAGCCCTGTCAAAATTCTGCTATTGAGTGTTGGTTGAATGTATCTTTGGCATGCATTGGTTAAGGAATACAAAATGTCTGCTCATTAATTTTTCGTAACTCCAGTCAATTCTGGCAGTGTGGAATCTAAAGGCTCCTTTTCGTCAATTCCTTTAGCAATATCGCCATGATCAAAGGGTCGATCTTCATGAATGTTATACTATGAGCAACGAATTTTTGAGGTTCAAATAATAGAACATTGCTTCGAAGCCCCGAGATTATCCAAAGGCTTCTAAAGACATCCAAAGGCTCACTCGATGTTCATAGATATATCTTATAAGAGATTTATGCATTTGCTCTAGGTTTTCAGGGATCTGAAAGTCTTGAATACTTGTCTGGTTCACTGTTCTATTCTATTTTAATTCATTGCAATTCCAATTCCAATAACACCGACTGTGGGGATCGCTATCACCTTAACTTCCTCTGATTTCATATTATTCCGCTGAACAGGGAGAGTATTATGTGACTCAATGGTCGTTGAAATCCATGTTCATGGGTTGTATTTAAAAGACATTTTGTTTATTCTTGTTATACAGTGGTGATCCAAATATATTTTCTATGATAGTAAAACTACATTGTTGCTTTCTATACGAACTACATTGACACCACTCTTCTTTGGCTCTGTGAGAGGCTGTCGAATAACATTAATATTATAAATTATGATCTCCTGCATGCTTATTCCAACATGGCGGAGATGTGGTTGCAAATGAAGGAATTTAGGAAGGTGCTAGAAGAGTCTTGATGGTCATCTCAATATGTGTTGGCATCAAGCCTGTGTGCAGGTTCGAGGTGTTGGCTATTGGAGGTGAATTAAACTCTGGTGTCGTTGTTGAACACCAATGCATAACTGAGTAGTTACTCATCAGGTACACATCATGCTTTGAGGTAGCCCAAACCAAATTCCTCAACTGAAAATGCACAAATGTTGACTTCACAGATCTCGTGTTGTAGTGGAAATCATAAAATTTTCCATCCTTCCTGAATTCTTGGCATTCCTTATCCAACTCATCATGAGGCCTATTTAGATTTTCATAATTCTTATACTGTTATAATCTGGTTTCACGGTAGCTTTCCCTCATGAAATGCAATCTTTCCCATGGGATGCCCTGAATGTCCTTTCCATGCCGAGCTTGTAAAGCTGTAGTATCTGAGTACTTCCTCAACACATCAACATCCTCATCTGAGTCTGTCTCAATAGGATCTCCCCTACCACGGCCATGAAAAAAATCGTCAACGTCATCATCAAAATCACCCATATCATCATCATCTCCCATGTCCTCATACTCTTCTTGATACTGTGCCATTCAGACTCTGCCCAATTGAACTCTTCACCAGCAAAGAAGAATCCTTTTGCCAGTGTACATAGCAGTTGGAGGTTATCCACAACAATCCATTCCACAAAAAGTGATAACAATGTTTCGACCAACACGAAGACCTCTGTTGACAAATAAAAAGACGCAGTTGACGTTCGTCTGTTCAAATCCCCATCGTTCTCCAAACCATCCAACCTCTGTCCACTGACACTATGAAGATGGAATGAATGGTTAAAGCGTCTTTCGGGGAGGTGGAAATCACTTAGAATGGTGATCGTTGGTTTGGCCCAGATGCAATAGTGCATTCTTGTTGTTGTCCATCAAATCCGACTACAAATTAGAGCATAGGAACTCGAAACAGATTTTCAAGGGTTGTGCTCATCTTTGACTCAGGCAAACTACCTTGATTTTCCTCCACTTATAGTTGCATAAGCTTTTATTGCCTAGATATTGTGAAAACACATGTGGTTCTCTTGCTTTAAGATCGCATTTTCACTAGTTGCTTTGCTTCTTCTGAGACTAAAACCTGTGAAGCTAGGGCTAGAGAGATAGCCTCATCACTACAGATTTTGATGGTATAAAGGCTTTTATCCAAGCCAATATTATTAATTTCTCTCCAGCTTATGAAAAGAAAAGTTGCTTGAATACCTTTGTTGTAGTTGAATCTTGAGTTGTTTGAAAAATGGCTAAAATTGATGATGTATTAGAATTATTGAATAATCTAATACATTCCACTGAACATGACACAGTAAACATCAACAAGAACATTCTCTGTGATATTAAAACATGTTTGCAGTATACACAGGAGAAGGTAGACTTTTTGCAGCTTGAATCTCAGCTACAACAAGCAGAATTACAACAATGGAGTCGTCATTCTGAACCTGTTTCTGTTCAGAACAATGAAACAGACTCCCATAAACAGCAAGTCAATAATGTTACAAATTCAGATCTAGTGCCCAATGAAGCAGCAAAGTCACATACAGATGCAGAAGTTCAGTCTGTACTTCCCAAGCCCATCATCAGACCTTGGGAAGAGCTTGTCCACAACAAGCACAAAACATGTCTTGGATATGATAAGGAGGTTTCCTTTCATATTCTAGATTACTCAAAGCCCATCCAGTTTCAGACTGTTGGCTTCCTTCATGACAATTCACCTTCAGTTGTTCTAGACTCTGCCCCTCTTCCACAACAACAAATTGTGAAATACCAATACTATGAGCGAGTTGGCCATATGAATGATCACTGTTTTGATCTTCATCCATTCAAGCATTGTGATAAAACCACCCATTCTTCAAATAGATGCTTCAGAAACAAACCTCCTGTAAGAACAAAGTTTCATCTTGGATGGATCGCTTCTTGGCAATCGTCATCAACAGCCAAGAAGATATTTCAGTCATATGTCAGTACTTGTTCTAGATTATTGAACAATCTTGCAGTTGAGATTTCTTCATCTTCTCACCTTGTATCTGACACGGGGGGAAATGATGGTCATCTACAAGCTTCAGAGCCACATCAAGCGAGCCTGAGCCACAACCTGCCACACCAGAGTCAGAGTTGTAGCCAAAGACAAATATGCCTCTGAGCATGCCTTCAGTCGGTGATACCTCTTCAAAGAATTGGGGGCACTTCCTCTAGCATAAGACTTCATCTTCTTGCCAGTTTTGGAAGAGTTCCAAGAATTTCATTAAACATTCCATAGTTGGTGGTAATCCTTAAACCATCACAGGTTGAGACCTCCCTTTTCAGGTTGAGGTTCTCCCTTTTATGCAGTGTGAGACCTCCCTTTCATGGTTGAAGGTTTCCCTCTTTAAAACATCAGGAGCACTTCCTCTAATAGAAGACCTGAGTTTCATGCCAGACTTGGAAGAGTTCCGAGAACTTCACTAAGCATTCTAATGTTGGTGGTCATCTTTAAACCACCGCCCTTTATACCAACATTTCAGAGAGCACATTCACCCTAGTGATGCGATGCATTTTTGTACATTTTGTATTACAATTGTCTTCTTGGAATCATGCATACCCCTTCGGATTAAAGGGCGGAATGTTGGACACCTAATCCTCTATGGGTTGGTGTAGAATGTGAACAACCGTGAGAGTCCAAGAGACCTTGGGATGTGGAACCCAACAGTCACACAAATGTACTATAAATGTATATCATTGTCAAATAATAGGTGTACTCTCCTGCTTATATCTAATATTATGTTGCTTCCATGTGTGTGTTTAACACCTTTAGCACATCCTTCACAAACCTCATGATGCTCCTGTACCTTGCAAAAACCAGAAACTCATGCATGCGAGGTTAGAAACTTCAAATTGTGAAAATTTAAATGCCCATACTTGAGATGCCATAACCAACTTGAATCATCATAATCCATATTTGCAATTTTGTTTTTATGTTCATCAAACATCAAGGGAAACATCCTATTTCTTGGGATAGGCACAACAGTGATCACCCTATTTCCCTTATTCTTATAATAGATAGTACATGTCTTATTTGCAAAGACTACTTTATAATTTTTCTCACATAGCTACCCAAGGCTCAACAAATTATGCTTAAATTTTGGAGTATAATAAATTTCATAAACACATTTTATACTTTCTTTTGTTTGGACCTCCATAGCTCCTTTGGAAGCAACCTCCAATGGTTTATCATCACCAAGCTGGATCTTAGATTTGAAACTTCCATCATTTGCTGAAAACAACTTCTCATTCCCTGTCATATGGTTAGAGCATCCAGAATCTAGGTACCAAACATCTTTACTAGTATTTTCACCTTTGGCGTAAGATAAAAATAAGCGATCTTGAGGATACTCACTACTTTCTTGAGCATAGTTAGCATTTTTACCTTCTTTAAATCTGAATTCTCTTTCAAAATGGTCATACATGTTACAATAGTAACATTGAACATTTTTCTTATCAAATCTACCTCTACCTCTTCCTCATGAGCCATCTCTTCCTCTACCTCTTGAAGAATTTTGGCTTTGTAGAATATGAAATGACTTCTTTAAGCGAGTTTATAAACCAAGATAATTATGAAGAAAAAAACATATAAAAAAAAACAATGAGAAAATAAAACACACTCACTGCCTTAGCTCAAACCTCATGTAAATCCCATATCAAATAAAACCATTAAGTACATTGTTGTATAGTAAACTTATTACTAATATGATTATCAATCAATTGTCTAATATGAAACAAATCTACTCACACTACCAATCTTTTGAAAGCTAATTTTGAGCACTGAACACTGTAATAATTTTCCACCCTAATTTTGTATAGAGAACACAAAAATTGTTGACTAATTTGTGAGTAATTACATAACAAGGTTAAGCATTATCCCTAACATGTTTCAAATAGTTTCACCAATGGGATATTTGATATCTTTATTTTATTTGAAGAAGGCATAAGAAATGATTAATGAAATTTACATTAGAGGAGTTTCGAAATTACATTGACATAATTTTCTGTGTATTAGGAGGTGATAATTTGCATAACATGAAAATCATTATTATAAAAGTTTTCGCCCTAACTCCAAAGGTTGAAGACTATTCAGTTATGTGCTAGGAATTTGGAATACAGACAAACACTTAGAATAGTATTCATTTGGAAGCCTTTTCATTAGTTTTCTAGGCATTTGGTTATGCAAATGTCGATTCCAACTTTGAGAAGAATGTGAAATAAATGAGAAAACCACCTTTTCACTTCAAATCCATTCATTGGAATACAAATAGACAACAAGTTATCTATAAAGATATGTGTTTAGAATGAAAAACTACTAGTTGATTGATTTTTGTAAGAGACCAAGTTTGTGAATTGTTTGGCAAAAAGAAAAATACTGAAATTGTTAAGGAAGAGAAGTAGAAGATCTAAGCTCACTTGAGATAGAGAAACACATAAGTGGTTGTAAAGGAGGAGAGATAGAGTATAAAACAAAGACAAAGAGAAGAAAGAATTCAAAATTAGTGACCAAGTAAACTAGCAAAATAAAGCTTTCATGTATGAGGCAATCAATGTCTCCTTTTAGATAGTAGCATGAAAAAGAATAGGTTGGAGCCTGTAAGAGGAAGAAGTGGGTGCTCCCGATAAGTTGTAGCTTGTAGAAGGAAAGCGAGGTTGAAAGCACAAGGGACAGCTGTAGGCTCAGCACTTATCCCTGCAGCTTAGATTCTCCATTGCCATTGACAGATCATAATACGTGAGCTTTAAGCCACTTAATCCAAGTCATCCAAGCCGACTCTTTGCACAGGAGCTAAAGGGCAGGAGAGGGCCGCCATCGAGAAGATGTGTAAGCAGGCTCGACTGGCCGCCATCACCGATAGGGGCTCGACCATAAGGGACGGAGTCACTCACTATTCATATGGTGAGGGTGCGTAAGCACACTCGACTGTCCAGGAGAGGGATTTATCGCTCGACCATAAGGTCCGGAGGCGCTCGACTGTTAAGGATGCGCAAGCAGGCTCGACTGTTAAGGCCGCCATCACCTTTAGGTGCTCGACCATAAGGACCTAGGTGGGTCAACATTTTTATTGGCAAATAGGGGGTTTCAAGTTCATGGATAGGTACTTCTAACTTCTTGGGTTGTAATTGCTGTCTTATTAGGTTCAGCTACCATAGCTGTTCGAGATCCACAAACCATTCCTACCATTCAGTCCACCAGGAAGAGAAGTAGTACAGTATGGATGGTGGCATGAAACCAACCTTCTTACTCTTACCTCTTTATAATACCTTCATCCTAGGAGCATGGAGGGAGTCATGCCCAACCTCTTCTGAAGCGAGTAAGGAATATCAGTAGGGGACGGCATCTATATACCTTACCTGATTTCCTACCCACCTACCTGCAAGAACTAGATCTGTAGCCCTAGACCACGATAGAGAATCCTGCCCCATGCGAAGCCTTCCCCATGAGAATGATGAGGCACAGAAGCCCACCCCATGCCTGCCTGAGCTGATTGGATAGATATAGATCCCATCATGCCTGAGCTTACCAGATAGATAAAACACAATCTTCTTGTAGGTATAAGCCTAGAAAAAATTATATAAAAGAGGGATTGGGTGTTTGCCTTTACATCACAACAAAGATTCATGGTTCTCCCCCTTTATGGGTTTCCGCTTATATCTAGTGTCTACATTTGTTGTTTGTGTATTTTCCTTTGAATTAGTGGTTAATTGTTGAACACCTACTTAACTATGCTAATTTTTAAAGAAAATATTAAAATGTTATTAAAATAATTTGAAATTGGTCATTTAAAAGATACAATTACGGATTCACCACTCCCCCCCTCTTAGTAATTTCCTAGTTTCCAACATTAAAGAAGGATACACCAAAGATCAAGGAGTTGTGGAAGATGCATAGGTTATGCTCTTTCCAAATGATCAACAATAAGAAACCTAAAAGAAAGATCCAATCCATATTGAGAATGAGCTTGGAAAAGGCAGAGGATCTCCAAAAAGATAAAGTATTAGTGATGTTGTATGGGTCTCTTTATTTACCTAAAGAGTATTGTTGACCAATGCCACAAGAAATTTAAATAAGTGTTAGCTTGTTCCTTATTGCTTGTGACATAGAAACCATATTCACCCCCTTCAAGGCCTTTAGGAAATAGTCTATCCCAAGTTAGAAAATAAATTACTTTTGGTCATAATTATGCCCCAGATCTATGTCCAAATATAAAAATGTATATAAATTTAATTAAACTTACTTTTTTCATAAATAAAAAATACTTGCATGTAATAATAATAACTTGCATGTAATAATAATAACATAGACACTAGCTCAATGACACTGAGATTTTATTTTATGAAATCGATAACATTCTTTCTTATAACTGATGAAAGAACGACCAAATTTCTTAAACAAAACACTTCCTCTTTTATTAAAAATTCAAAAATAATTTTATGCCTTTCTATAACCGAGATAAATAAACACCGGTGGATGTCTTCATTTTAAATTTTTATCTCACATGACAATCATCGATAGAAATGAAGTTTGTGGAATATGGCCTTTTGTTATTCCCTACGAATTGGGAATATAAGCTACTATCCCAGGATTGACACTTAGGTTGACCCTTGCCTGTGTGTTTTTACAGGGTATGTCATTCACAATAAAAGCTGCAATTCGATTCTTCTATTCGATGACTTTTTCAAGAAGGATGAAAGGACCACTGCAGCCCATGTTTCCTCTGTTAAACCCGTCTCGAACGGTAGCAGTTTGAGGACCTTTTATTCTGCTCGGTTTCTAGATGATTGTCTCTTTCTCGCCCTGGAATCGTGACCCACCTCTATCAATGACTCCCGTTCCCCTGTTTCAATCAACAACGTAAGCTTTGTTTCTTCTACATTTGCGCTTTGTTCGCCACTGATTTTCTTGATAAGCCTACCGTGTCTTTCAATTATACAAAATCCACACCGAAAAACCTAATGACATTCAAAGGCACCCTACTTGACGTTGCAGTTGGTATTTCCAAGAAACAACGTAAGCTTTGTTTCTTCAACATTTGCGCTTTGTTGGCCACTGATTTTCTTGATAAGCCTACCGTGTCTTTCAATTATACAAAATCCGCAACGAAAAACCTAATGCCATTCAAAGGCACCATACTTGACGTTGCAGTTGGTATTTCCAAGACACAAGAACGCTTAGAGTGGAAAATCATCCTGTCCCCCTTTATGGTTTCAATTTTAATACGGTCAGGTTTATGAGGTAACACATAGCAACAAGTGGATTTTAAATCGTTTTTGCCCTTTTCAGTATTTATAGTATTGATTTCAAGAAATATAATATATTATAACAAGTATAAACTTTTGATTGATATTTTTTTTTAATTTGAAAAAATACTTATCTCAATTTTTTTTAATGATGAGTGGAAAAGATTTACATTGTTTATATATGTCAACTTCATATGGACAAAATACTTGTTTTGGCTTTCAAATCTTAACTGCACATTATTCAAATGTTTTGATAATAATATGTTGTCTTTATACAAAATATTTTTATTTTTTATTATTAATGTATTTTTAAATGTTATATATGAATTTAAGTAAAAAAAAAATTTATAAAAAAAAATTGTACTAAGATTTAAACTAAAATTAAATGGGTATTAAACGTGAATAAGTATTATTTCAGATTACTAAAATTTTAAAAAAACAAAAAACAAAACAATTAACTTAAATTATTATTATTATTAATTATAAAAGAATTAATATACTATTAAAACATATATGCCTTTCATCCGAATTTTATTATGGAAGATTAAATAGACTTTATGTCAATATTATGGATTAATATGATCTATTACTAAAGTTAAATGTCCAAAAAATCATAACTCATGATGATGACGGTGATAATGATAAACTTCCACTAAGACCAATGGAGTCTATACCACTTTATGAAGAAGAATCTAATTGTAATTCTTTAGAATCTTATCATGATAGTTGGACGGACATATATAAGTCAAGAAGATTGGAAGTGTGACACACATGTTAGGGAAATGAGAGAGGGTGTGAATAAGGGTTGGACAATCTAAGACAATCTAAAAATAAATGTTTTTCATCCTCCACCCTCTTAGTATGGGAAATGAGAGCCGATGCGAGTAAGGGTCAGACAATCTCAAAAGAAGTGCTTTTCATCCTCCACCCTCTTAGTATCCCAAAGCTCACAAATTCTATGATGAGTAGATCACCTCGGGTTTTACTTTGAAACTCATAAAAATTAGTTGTAATCTTAGCAATGCTCATCTTTTTATTTTAACTCGTCAAAACAGAAAAATAATTCTGATTCTCAAAAATGAAAAATTGATCACCCCATATTCATATAACATTTTTAATTAACTAATTAATTAATTTCTTTAAAATAACATAAAACATAACTCTATTTAAAATTAATTTTAATTTTAATTTATAACTATTATTTAAAATATTTTAAAATATTCTATAACCTATCATTCACACACTAATTACCCATAATAAATAAAAAATAAAAACCTTCTCCAAAATAAACATATACATATTTATATATAAATTATATAAAACACCTTCCAATAAAAATATCCTTAATTTGCACTTATCATTACACACAAACTTATGACCTAACCTTTTCAAAACGAAAAGGACTTCCACAATTTCTATCACTTACAAACTCCCCATGTGAAAAAGATGCCAACGTGCCCGCTGAACCAGATTTAACTATTCTATTATATACCGACTCAAAATTTTGATGATTATAATGCCAAAAATGAAAATGTTCTCTACTTTTTCACCAAATGTTTTTCTACCATCCATGAGACAAAGAAATCAAATTGTCTTTCATCATCGGTGTCAAAGTGAAATTATGTATATATTATCCATTTCTACCATTCATGAGTCCAAGAAATCAATTTGTCTGTCATTATTGGTGTCAAACTCAAATTATGTATATATTATCCATCATAATTATTAATTAACTAATCAAATTTATTACAGTTAATTCCTTTAACTATTTTCTCGATATTAGGCTTTTCATTATTTTTATGCAAAGATTGTTGTTTTAAATTGCGATGGACGTTAGGAATAACAGCGGTTTGACATCGGAAGAGTGGCTCTCATCTGTCCGACGCGTTTATCATGTCTTAACCCCAAAATATGTATTTAAAATACTATCCACAACGAGGACATAATCATGTTCGCACATGAAGTGTGAAATAGCTTTTATGTATTTTAAAATGCAATACAATATAAATATATATAACATACGTAATTAATTAATAAATATAATTAATATAGCTAAATATATAGCAACCGCATTAATTGATTAATAATTATTAAGTATATAATAAAAAATTAATTTTAATATAAATAATAATATTAATTAATTTATAATTATAACAATAAGTTTTTAGTATTATTATAGGGTAATTATAATATTTTAATTAATTGATATTATAATATTAATATTAATTAATATATAATTATAATATAGTATAGTCTTACCTATAGATGAAATCGTTTTTAAGAGCATTTTTTCTTATTGATTTTATTGAAAAGACTAACTATTTTTTTCAAATCTTGAGTTTAAGTTGTTTAATATGTAGAATTTGAGTATCGTGGGGATTTCTTAGGGTTCTAAATCTATTTATGAATTAAAAATGTATTTTAAACAACAACATCTCACAATCTTGCTTAAATTGTATTGTCGGATTTTAGTGAAAAATGTTGTTTTATCTATAAGTTAGACTATCCCTTAAAATATTAGTATTAGGTTTTAGCATTGAGTTTTAATATTAGAGGTTTAATAAAAATAAGGATAATTTATGTATTCAACTACTTGATTTTCAATTAATATCGAAATCCTATATTAAACCCTAATATTAAACCCATTATTATAAACCCTAGTATTAAACCTTAATTTTTTAACGTTGCAATGCAACATTGAATAAGTTGCAATATAATGTAGCATTGCAACAGTGATTGCCATATTGATTGCCACATTGTGACAATGCTTGTCACAATGTGATGCTGGATAGATTTCTATATAATTACAACGTCACATTATTAAACCAAATATTATAGACCCTAACATTATAAACCCGATTATGAAACCCAACATTATATTCCCAACATCAAACCCAATATTAAACTCAATATTAAACCCTAATATTAAACATAATATTATAGACCCTATTATTAAACCATACTTTTGTTATATTTCAATGCGATGTTGAATAAATTAAAATATAATGTAATATTGTAACAATCACTATCACCTAGATTGTCAGATTGCTACAATGTTTGCCACAACTCAATGTTCGATAAACTTATGTACCATTCCAATGTCATAATATAAAACCCTAATATTAAACCAAATATTATAAGCCTTAATTTTAAACCGTGATTCAGAAATGATGCAATGCAACGTTGAATAAATTGCAATGTAATGTAACCTTGCGACAATGATTATCACATTAATTGTCACATTACAATAATGTTTTCCACAATGCAAAGTTGAATAGATTTTTGTACCATTCCAATGTTACAATATTAAACGCTAATATTAAACTAACTACTATAAACTATAAATTTAATAGAATATGAAAAATCTGCAATTCATGTTTCATAATAGATACACCTTTTCGAGTTTATTATAAACCCTAATATTATAAATCATATTATGAACCTTAATATTAAATCCTATATTATAAACCCCAATATTAAACCTAATAGGACAAACCACAATATAAAATCCTATAATGTAAACTGAATATTATAAACCCGAGTTAGAAACCTAATGTTATAAACCCTATATATTAAACCTTATATTATAAACTCTTTATATGAAACACTAATATAAACCTTAATATTAAAATTTATATTATAAACCACATTACTAAGGTTAACTAATTTTATAATGTTACAATGCGATGTCGGATACATTACAATGTAATGTAATATTGTGATAAAATTTGATTATGGTCAAGAATTTAAACAATTACTATAAAGGTTAACTTTATTGACTAATCTGATTGACTATGTTTCAATATTCATATTAATCAATAATAATAATAGGAAAATATGTTTGACTAATGTTGAAGAGAGTTCATGACTGTCAAAGATAATCGAACATAGTCAACCACACGAGTAAAAGTGGCTGACTGATTTTGTAATGTCGCAATGCGACATTGGATAAATTGCAATGTAATGTAAGAGTGCGACAATGTTTATCATGATGTGACGTTGGATAAATTTTTGTATCATTTCAACATCATGACATGTTTGATTATGAATATAGACAAATAATATTGATAGGAAATTATGCTTAATCAATATTGAAAATTATGGTGACCTTTTTAAACATTGATTATAAATGTTGACCTTCTTTGACTACATTTGACTATTAATATTCATCAATAATAATAATAGGCGAATGCAATTGGCCGAAGTTAAAGAGTGTTGATTATCAAACATAGTTAACTATAATCAACCACATTAGTAAATGTAGTTACCTAATTCTGTAATGTCACAATGTGGCATTGGATAAATTGCAATGTAATGTGATATTGTGACAATAATTATCATATTGTTACAATGTTTGATCAAGGCCAACAATATAGACAATGACTATAAAGGTTGACGTTGTTTGACTTTGTTGAGTAGTGTAGTTGACTATGTTTCACTATTAATACTAACCAATAAAAATAATAGAAAATTATGTTTACCAAAATCAAAGAGTGTTGACTGCCAAACATACTTAACAAATATGTTCAACCACATTCAACCACATTAGTAAATATGGTTGACTAGCTTTGTAATGTCGCAATGCAATGTTGGATAAATTGCAAAGTAATGTAAGATTGCAACAATGATTATCACATTACGACAATGTTTATCACAGTAGAACACTGGATAGATTTATGTACCATCCGAATGTCACAAAATGTTTGATAATGAATGTTAATCAATAATATTAATAGGAGATTATGTTGGATATGGTTGACTATGGTTGATTATCGTTGAATATGGTATGATTATGATTGACCATAATTTGACCATGGTCTTTCTATATTCAACCATAGTTGAATATGATTGACTATATCTAACCATGGTTTAAATACAGTTTGACTACGTTGGACATATTTTAACTATGGTTTGTCTATGGTTAACAATGGTTTGACTATGGTTTCTCTATAGTTGGCCATGATTTGGCTATAGTTATCATTGCAATGGTGGTTGTTGATGCTTAACCATGGTTTCACCATAGTTTACCTTGACCACACATTATATGCCTTCATGGTCAACCATGGCCATCAACTATAGTTCCTTGTGGTTCATTATAGGCCACTTATAGATAGACCATGATTCTTGTGGTGAGTATGGTTCACCATGGTAGTCATGTTAATTATTGTTGACTATAATCTCCATGTTGACTATAGTTGACCATGTCAACACTAGTCAACCATTGTTAACATATGCGAATATATAAATTAATTTATAGTTAAGACCCTATAAATGTGTAAATTAATATATTATTAATGTGTCATTAATATTATATTAAACTCTTATTAATATGATTTAAATGTTATATTCATGTTATTAATCTTATATTAATATGTTAATATTGTGTTATATATATTTTAAAATAATATTAATGTTATAACTCAATATTAATAATATATTAAATATTTGATATTTAAAAATATTAAATATATTTTTCCAAGCTCTAATATTATAATTTTACATATTAAAGTCTAATATTATAAACTCTACATTAAAAATCTTATATATTAAGCTTTATATATTAAAACCACAATATTATAAACCCAATATTAAAATCTTAATAGAAAAAAATATCATAAATCTTAATATTTTGTAAAAAAATTAATTATATTATAAATATGTATATTGTTATAAGATAGAAATATATCATTATACACAAAATACTTTAATAATATAAAATTTAAACTAATAATACTTTATTAATTTGTAAATTAAAATAATAATCATTATACACATAATACTTAATTTGTGATTTATACATTTTATGGAGTAAAATAAAAGTAATCGTCATATTTGGTTGATCTATTTTATCAAAAATACATATACATAAATTTAATTTCAATGCATGTGTAATTGTTCTATATATATATATATAATTGTTCTATAATATATATATATATGAAACACAAAAGAGTAGAGCTTTGGAGTTATTCATTGATGCATAATGTCCAAGTTGGAGGGTGTTGGCACCGTTTTACCATAATTATCTTTAGTTAGAAGGTAGTGCCTACCTACTTAGTGGATTTTATGCTTTTTGACATTAGATATATAAAGCTCAGATATTGTTAAAATATTCATTTTGTAGTCCTAAGTATAGCTCCGTATTAAATACCATCTCTAAAGTTGAGGAATGACTAACAAAAATATGTTATAAATTTACGTGACTGATATGCTTTTGAGAAGTCAACTTTGTACATAGTCACATTTGTTTGCCTAAGTTGTCCACAACAAAACCATAAATGCTTTGTTTGTCAAAAGGTTCCTTCAGAAAATGATTCTGTGTTGTATTAATTTTCTTTACGAAGGAAAAATCAATCCTTCAGTCATATAGATAGATAAATAATTTTGTCGAAAAATAAATACAAAGTAAAACGTGACACTCGAGACAATAAAGAATATTTGAAGTTTGAAACAATATAATGTATCTGATTCATTTTATCATAACAATCACATTATAATATCCTACACATTATTTGGAGTGCTGGTTAGTTTTTTCTGGCCATGTAACTGGACGAAATGAGATGATCGGATTGCATGCTCTCTCAAACCCCCTTATTTTCATAATTGTAGCAAGGCTCTTTTTTTTTTCCAATGTCTAGAATAGACTATTGTTGTATTCAAATTTCGAGCTGTATAATTCCATGTCAGGGAGTTTCTCCTTTCAACAAATAGATTCAAGGATTATCACATCCTGCATTAGTTTTGTTAAACTGGACAGGAACCTTTACCGGAAGGCCTGTTGTTTCAAATATGGAGAACGCTTATTCTTCACATGAAGCTTGGTTCCAACATGACAGTAACCCTGTATCATGTTGTCCAGAATGTTTATGATCTATGACACCATGGCATTTCTTTTTTAGCATTGTTGTTGTAGCATGCAACGCTCATTGAGCACCAGACCTAGAACCTTAGTGATCACATCGTCGGTATTTTTTATTCTCAGGAATTTGCATCCCATTTCCTCCATTTTTTCCAGCTAGGCATGGTTACCCACTTGTGACTTGCCCAATTTCTTCTCTTTTTTCCAGCTAGGCATGGTTACCTACTTGTGGCCTGCCGAAAGAAAAAACACAATCAATGGAATTTTAGCTTTACCTGCAACATTGTCGTTCAAATTGATCTCTTATCCAATCTGGTAAGTCATTAGAAAAGCCAAGGAAACACCCAAGAGATGGCCAGTGATTATAATACTAGTTTGTTTGCCCTCGTATAATTTTACCAATATTTTGAGCTTGTTCACAACGTGATCCGAGGCGCTATGGCCTTTGGGGGTTCTTGGTAGTGAATTGAAATGCACAGGTACATGTTGAGTGTTGACTCCTCTCACCCACGTAGAGAAACCGCCTGTGCTTCCACTGTTTCCCTCCACGACTATCCATTGCCATCATCCCTATGGTTGATCACAGTGTTTCAGTTTGATTATCCATCGATCGCCACTTTTCGCACGTGACACCAAATGGATAAAAAAAACAACATTAATTAAATGAAAATTACTTAAATATGGTAACGAAACAACATTAATTAAATGGAAATCGTTTAAATATGGTAGCGTGCCTGATGTCGCACAAGATGAAATCACATCCCTTCGTTTCGATATTACACAAAGAATTTTTGCTCGTTGTGAAATTTTAACCTTTCATTCAACAAACAAAAGAAAAGTCTACAGTCCCACTTCTAGTATTTTGTTAATGTTTTGCTTTATATAAGTTCAATTGGAATATGGTGAGGTATGTTATTATTATTAGTATTCATTTACTTTAGATAGATATATTACTCTATTGATGTTTTGTTTTGCTTTATACATTAGATATTTTGTTTTTGTTTTAAGATGTATTTTATTTAGTTGATATTTTGTTTTGTTTTATACAGTAGATATTCTGTTTTAAGATGTAAATTTTTAGTTGGTTTATATTATGGTATGTAATGTGATTTTGTGTGATTGGTTACATAATGGTTTAGATTGGAAATTTAATGTGAAATGCGTTACCATATATTTTTCAAAAAGTATCATATTAATGATGACATTGTCGTTAGTGAAATATATTTTTTTATGAATTTTAAAAGAGTTAGTTAAACAAATTATTGTTAATGTTGTTTAATATTTAGTTAGCTATTAGTTTATATATATTTTATTCAAATGTTTTGAATAAAAATAATTAATTTATATTTCCATATTTATCAAAAAAATATTTATAAATTCTTTAATGGGGCAATCACAATGTACAAAAAGGGACTTTAGGATCGAGCCATCCACCCTACAATGTCTTGTTCATTTATGAGCAGGTGGTGTAACTTGCCCCAACATAGATGGTCATTTATGGCTATTCAACCATGTAGCTTGTCATGCCTTGGCTGTTTTGGGTTGAGGTCTGGAGCAAAGGCAAGGTCAAGGATCCGAATTCCCTTGTTGATGGTGGAAGCATGAAATTCTTTTGTTGGAAAAGGGTCGCCAAAATTGGGGAATGGTTCTTTTGCGGCAAGGTTTATGTATTTCCTAGTCATGGTAAAGTAAATGTGGGAGGGATTTTCTCATTAACATGTGGAATTCCTATAATGGCTTCTATTTTTTGATAGCACTACTCAGCAAATGCCAATAACTAGCAACTTCGGTGAGTTGGCTCAGGTTGTTTCCTTCCTGTTCTTGATTTGTACATTGTTTTATTTTCTTGGTCATTCAAATTATATCTTTAGTAATTTGTCATGGTTTAGTGTTGTGCTTAGGTTGAGAGAGACTCTGGTTATCACCAGTGATGGGTCTAGTATTTTGTCACCTGAATGAAGAGTAGTGAATCTTGGAATGTGTGTGTCTAGTTTCATGTCTGGTATATGGTTTCTCATGACATTTCTATACAACTGGGTTAATGTTCTCTCACTCTGCTAGTCATATTCAAAACTACATATATATTGTTGGACTACTTTTCTCGGTGGTCTTTGGCTTTGTCTTTGGCTAAATTTCTTGGTATCTGTGGACTCTATAATGAGTGGAACTAGCTTGGTGGGGACTGAGTCTGGGGTTCTTTTGAATAGTGTGGTCTGCTTTATGAGTTTCCGTGATGACTCTAGCTTATGTGGTATGGTGATGCAAGAGAATTTTAGCTTCCAAGCCAACACAATTTTCGAAAGAAAAGTTCCAGAGAAGAAAGTTTTGACATTTGAGAAGAAACAACATTCTTCTATGCAAATATTTATTTCTTGAGATGTATTATCATTCTTCTAGAGAGAATGAGTCATAAATCTAGAAGATTGAATGGAAAAAATTAGTTGAGTGAGAATATGTCCTTTTAGGCATGAGAGATTGTAGGGATAGATCTTCGTAATATCTTAGGATCAAATTGGCATGATTATACGATCCAAAACCAATTTTTTATTATTTCATCAGTGGGGATTCCTCTGTGAAGATTCATTGGAGAATGAAGGAAGACTTGAGATAAAAAGGTGAGACCGATATGTTAATTAACGAAAAATTAAATGACATTACTCACAATTCTAGTGAAGTCAAAATCTTCATCTAGGGTCAAAGGAAGAGTGAGATCATTATGCAATGGAGGCCAAGACATAATTTTATCTAGCAATCCCTATGAATTGATATCTTTGTCTCAAGGTTTCAATATCAAGAGTTTGTGCAAATTGTGAAATGGATGGTTTAAGAAACGAGAGACCAAGACTTGAGAGAATGGTCCCATCCTTTGCTTATGTTTTGTTAAACCAGAGTATAAGTTGAAATTAGTATTGAGGAAAATTCACTAAGAGAAGGAATAGAGAAAGGGGGTTTCACCTTAGTCAATGCCGGGATTGTTAGGCTATTATAGCTAATGTTAAGTGAGGATATATACGTCTGCACCAATTGTGGTATAAGAGAAGGCTCGTCTTACGTGGATAAAAAAAATAGTTTTGAGACAAGATCAAAGAAGACACCAACAAATATTATAGTTGAGCGAAGAAGTTTTAAATAAATATGAGATTTGAAAATACTCCTACTGAGTTTCTAGTCTGGAGAATCATATTTTTATAAGCTTGTCTTCATAATTGGCAGAGATATTATTTTTTAATTTCATTTGAAATGAATAGTATTTGAAACAAGAAAGTATATCAAAATCGAAGCAGAGGTCCTCTTACAGTAGTATATTGTTACTCTTCATACCTAGAATATCTTAAATTTGTTAGGAAAAATAATAAGAGGGGGGAGGGGGGAAGGGGGTGAATCAATATCTTAATTCACTTCAAACTTTAAATTTTTTATTCAGAACTTTGTACACTATTGTTCTTCAGGAAACCAGTGTATGTACATGACTTTAGTGAATGTAAACAACATATATCCAGTTTACTTAATTTATCATGACATTCATTAGTAAGTTAACATAATCATTGCATTATTAATTCATTAACCATCCAATATGTAGTGAAGAAGAGATATGCCACAGTACATGAGCAACATACATAGAACACCAACATTTAGTATTGGTGTAGCCTCTTACTAGTATGCAAGAACCCATGTGCAGGATGCTACAACCTCCACTTGTTGTCCACTTCCCACTGGAAGTGAGGTACAACCCCCTGATCTCATTTACCGGCTCCTACCCCCACCTTGAAGGCTGCAACCCTCACCACCTTGTGGATCTTCTTTCAGAATTTTTCATACTAGATCCACCTACCAAACAATCATCAAACAACTTGTAGGCCACCTTTCATCATATTTCCAAATTGAACCCATATTAGCAATATTCCCAAACCAAATATGTCAAACTGAAATATTGAGTCACAAACAAACCACTGAATCACTATAAACCCACTAAATCTCTAAGAATCCAGAAGCCAATCAAAATAAATGAACTTCAGAATAAATCATGGAATTATTTAATTGAATCATTGTAACACTGAATCACTCACTGAATCAAATATTGAACCATTCACAAATAATTGAATCATTCCTGGTCATACTTTTGCAACATTATAAGTAATCAACATTTCGATCCACAACTAAATTAACCCAAACACCACTACCAGGTATAGATCAAGACATCATAGAGAGAAAACAAAAAATAGAATAGACATTATCAACTGTCAGAAACACTTCGAAACCCTGACCAAATCTAACTCAAAGTATATATGAAGTATTTATTAAGAAAAACAACATATATAAATTCTTAACATGTGTAACACCCATGTTAAAATCTCAACATACTAAACAACATATCTCAAAATATGTACGTGGCTCAACATAAACATACCCTCGTATGTACATGACTATTCAGAAGCAAACAAACATACAAATTTTAAATCAATGATATATACCTTCCACATAACCATAACTTACATGCCACAACCTTCACTATCACATATTCATATCATAGCGTTATTAGAACCACATGTCTATCATTGTTATCTATAAGCATAAATAGATCAATCAAGTGTATTCACTAGTCTTTACTACACTTTTAGCCCTATCAGATTTGAACCACCTTGCTTCCTGGTGCACACCTATTTCATATCAAATAACATATGAATAATTCATTTTCTTACACACATAGCGCCTTCAAGACCATTTCCTTATATAGTTTTTTCCTTAGCCAATACACTAGGTAAATCCTTTGGTAATGTCATTAGTATTTGTTGAAAGGATCAAATGAATGTTGTCACCTGAATTACTATGGGATAATACCATGGTAGTGACCCCTGCTATTGAGATTTCCATAGTTTGAATTATATACGTGACTTTTTCTCACATGAACTGCATATGTATGTGACCCCTCTTCAGATGAACCATGTATACTTTCTCAACCTTCAATTTTATCATCCATATGTCACTAATCTATCATTTCTTTCTTCGTAGCATCTGTAGAAATCTACATGAGTTTCACAACCATCATATTATCACGATTCTGACATAAAGAACATATTTGTCAAGTAGTTTACCATCAAGGAAAACAAAGTATACATCATGCCACATTACCCCCCTTTAGAGATGATGGAAACCATTCTTGTTTTTGGACACCACACACAAACGCTTGCACACACCAAGTCTTCTCTCCAAATAAACACTCAGCTTCTCTCCCCTTTTGACATCAAGGGAAAAGGGTTGAACTATGCTGAATGAAGTACTTCCCTTGCAGTTTTGATTGTTGTATGTTTGAATACTGATATGAACCATGAAATTTGCATATAGACCATGCTCCACTTGAGCATATGCTAAACTTTTTCAAAGTACAATGCTATATGACTCAACCAAATATAACCTTTCCTATCACCAATGACTCATGATTACTTTAGATACAAAACTGATTGGGTTTACATATTAGACTTCAAATTTGACATCAACGTCCCAAATAATAGGATTACATACATAGCATGACTTAATCCTAATAATTCATATATGACAAAATTTTACAATGATTGAGAACATGGATATTTTTATGAGCTTTACATCAAGAGACATATATGACATATATAAGCAAAGACAAGAACCTCAAAAATGAGGTAGCAAGACCATGATAATCATCAACAACCATCACTTACAATATAGGAGTTTGCAACATAGACATTTGATAGTAGCAATGTAGATAACATGATCATCCTCAACATGTAAGGCAAGAAAATATATGCATTAATTTCTCCTCATGAAATGCATTAAGTAGGATCATCAATCGTAAGGAACACAAACAGTATAACATAATCACATAGATATATATATATATATATATATATATATATATATATATATATATCTTCTCATGAGAACAATGAGAAAATCATGAACTCATAATAAACATCATCATGCAACAAGAAGAGGTTAAGAAATCATAATGCCAACAATATGGACCATTAGAAGCTTAGAAGATGCTCCCTCAGAATCTGTCCTAACTTTTTAGCATAAAATATAATCATATCCATCTCATCAATCAACAAATGCACCAAAGAACCATTTCTATCAACAGTAGTAGAATATTTGCAACAACTCATGAAATAACATCATTCTAAGAAACATGTGAGCATCATCAACAAACTGTAACAAATCAATGCTCAAACCAAAATGCCAATAATGAATTGATGGAAGAATGTGACTAGCTCCCCCTGAATCTGTGGTGATTCCTTTTTATTACTGAAATGCATACATGGTTGTATAGATCAAAACCCATGTCTACACATGATTTTCTTTCATGAGATCCACATACAAAAAGTAAATTGTTGATGTTTACAACCCCATCTCCCCCCTAAACAAGATATAGCTGTTAGAATAATTAGTAGAGTGAAGATGCGCGAATCATTCCTAATTTCTATCTGAGATATTTAAAGGAATCACATGGAAGAGGTTTGATAAATATATCTGCAACTTGTTCCTTTTAGGTTACATATTCGAAATTGACTTTTTGGTCAAGAACATGCTCTCTAAGACAATGGCATTTGATTGGAATGTGGTTATTTTTTTAATACATTATAGGATTTTTATAGATATTCATGGCACTAGTGTTGTCACTGAGAATATGTGCAAGTTGAGGATAAGTTACGTGAATGTCTTGCAATGTTTGGACCATCCATAGAATTTGAGTACAACAAGAGGTAGTAGCGAAATATTCTACTTCAACAGTTGATAAACCAATAGAACTTTGTCTCTTACTAAAACAAGAAACTAATTGAGGTCCCAAATAGAATTCTCCTCCACTAGTATTTTTGTGGTCATCAGCATTACCTTCCCATTCTACATCTATGTAAGGATGAAGTGAAAAATATATGCTTTTGGAACAACATATACCAAAATGTTGAGTTCCTTGTACATATTTGAATATCCTCTTGACTCATTTGCAATGAGTTTCCTTGGGATTTGCTTGGAATCGTCTGACTATGCCAACAACATCCATAATGTCTATCCTTGTACTGGTAAGGTAAAGCAAGATGTCAATCAATGATCTATATTCAGGTTGATTAACTGTAGGAGAGTCAACATTTTGACTAATATTACATCATGTTGTCATTGATGTGAACACGGGTTTACAATCTTCCATTCCATACTTCTTCATAATCAGCTTGAGATACTTTGTTTGATATAGGAAGATACCATCTTTAGTTTGATGAACTTGGAGACCAAGAAAGTATGTTAGTTCACCAAGTAAATCCATTTCAAATTCCTGCTGCATAGCTGAAGGAAATCCTTGACACATAGATTCAATATTTCCTCCAAATATGATATCATCAACATACACCACTAATCAAGACAATAATATCATGCACTAGGGGCATGTTTAACCCATATAATTCCTTCTTAAGTTCGAAACCATATTTTTATCATTGGCAAGTGTGAATACTTCATGTTTTTCCATATAAGCTTCTTCTTCTAGGTGTCCATTTAAATTTGCAAATTTAACATCCAATTGATATACCTTAAAGTTGAAAAAGATGTAAAATGCAAGTAAAATTAGTATGCCTTAAACTTTAGCTACAAGAAAAAATATCTCTTCAACATCTATCCCTTCCTATTAAGCATATCCTTTGCATACAAGTATTTCTTTGTTTCAAATTAGTTTTCCATTTTCATTCAGTTTGTTCTTAAACACCCACTTTTCCCCAATTACATTGTTAGTATGAGACCTTGGTACAAGTTCCCATGTATAGTTCTTTTCTATTTGATCAAGTTCTTCATGCATTGCCTTAACCCAACATTCATATTTTATTTCTTGATTCACATTTTGAGGTTCAATTGTGGATAGTAAGGCTAAGTGAGTAGATGATCCAACAACAATTTTTCTACTTTGTAATCCTACTTCTTTATCACCTAGAATTTGAGATTTGGGTTGATATTTTTAAACATACCTTGAATGGGTCTTTTCTTCCATACCTATAATTTCATTTCCTTGTTATGATGCTTTTCTTTCTTCTTCTCCTACAACTTCATGGATTTTAGTAGGCAGTGGTTCGTCATCTGTTTTTGCTTCCTTTTTGGTACATGCGGATGTTTCATCAATCACAACATCTATACTTTCAACAATATTTTGGAGCCTTTTATACGGTAACATTTATATCCTTTGCTTCTGGAAGAGTATCCAACAAGGATTCCTTTATCATCTCTAGATCCAAATTTTCCAAGCTAATCATCATTATTATTTATGAAACATTTTCTTCCAAAGATTCTAAAGTTTCTCATAGTTGCAGGTTTACCATACCATAGTTGATATGGAGTTTTATCATTGTTTACTCGAAGATGGACTTTGTTAAGTATGTCCATGACTGTATGTATTGTTTCTCGCCAGATGGTGTGAGGTGTTCGTGACTCATCAAGCATGTCACTTTCCATTTGTTGAACTGATATGTTCATTCTTTCTTCCACTCCATTTTGTTGAGGAGTTTTTGCTATAGAAAGTTTTCTTTTGATGCCATGTTGTTCACAAAAATTGAAGAATTCATCTTATATAAACTCTCCTCATATATCATATCTATGACATTTTATTTTTAGATCCAATTCATTTTCTACAAAATCCTTGAATATTTTAAACTTTTTAAATGCCTTATCTTTATACTTTTGTAAAACAACCCAACACATTCTTCTAATGTCATCAATCAATAACATGAAGTATTGTTCACCACGAGGCTACTTCTTTCTCATATGTCCACATAAGTCCGTGAGAATAGGTTTAAGGGGTTTACTTGAAGTACCTCTTTAGGTTTAAAATTAATACTAGATTGCTTATCAAATTGACATGATTTTCAAATGCTATTTTCATGTTCAGAAATGTTGGGTAAGTCACAAATTTCTCCCATACCACTTGATTGTTATAATGGAGAAAATTTTAGGTGCCCTAATATTTTCTGCCAAAGCTATCGTTCTTCAGATTTTATAAAAAAAAAATCTTTTTATTTCCTTCTAGGATATAAACATTGCCTAGTGTTTTGGTTCCTCTGACTATGGTCTTACCTACATCCAATTTTCTTACTACACAATTATTTGATCTGAAAATAACTTCATTCCCTTGATCACATATTTGAATAACACTTAACAAGTTATGTCTTAGCCCATCAACAAATAATACATTCTCAACCTTGACCATTTGATTTAAAAACATAGATCCTTTTCCTTTAAAAGTAGCAGCTGAGCTATAACTGCAAGTAACATTCTTTTCTTTCTTAATCTCATTAAAAGAAACAAAATTATCTCTACCACCTATCAAATGTGTTGAATAATTTCTCCCAATGTACCATAGATTCTCTTCATATTGTGCATATAATGCTCCACCGCAATTTTCAGAGGAAGTAATTTCTTTTTGCATGCCTACGAAGGTTCTATCTTTTGCTCATATTGATAAGATGAATTCATTCTACTTTTGCATTCAGTTTCTTCATGACCAAATTTATTGCAAATAGAACATTCAACTTCATTCTAAAGAGGGGAGAAGATATTATAAGAAGACTTCTTTGTCCTATTTTCATTATTTTTTTCTTGCTTCTCTAGTCATAATCGTTTTAGAAGCAACACAATGAACTTCTTTGTGACCAAAGCTATGAAAATTGAAGCATTGACCATTGAATTAAGAGTACCTGGGAGCATAACACCTTTTTGAGTAGCTTTCCCTTTGTTCATGGAAAGGTTGTTTTACATGAGAATATTTTGACCTTTCATTCTTTTGTTGAGTCTTGTAATTTTTATGATTGCATCCTTTTACCGTAGTGACGTAGCTTTTTGTACCTGTTTCAAAATATTTCATAGGTTCTGATGTTTCACCATCTTCATTTGGATTATATCCAATACCTTCCTTGATTAGTGGAGAATGATCAACTTTAATGATTGATTCTAATGTTTTAGATCCTTTAGAAAATCTATTATTTAGAGATTTTTTTTCTCAATTTCCTTTCTTAGACACAATTTCAAGATCTAAGGTTTCACAGTGCTTCAACTTAGTTATTTCTTCAACAAGGCTATTTTACTTATACACAATAACTTCTAGACAATCAATAAATTCATCTCATTAGATTTATCTACACATTTTTAATCAAATGCCATAAGTAATTGAAAATGTTGATTTTATTCATCATCTTCATTGTTGGAAGAATTTTCACTATCTTCATGAGAATAAAAAAAATTCTTATTAGTGGAACCTATTTCAACATTCTTCTTTGAAACATTATTTTGATGATTTTTTTTTATATGGACACATATGGCATAGTGAACTACCCTTCCAAATGAACAACATTTAAAAGGAATCTTACCTTTGAACCAACCAAATCCTACTTGGAGCTTCTTCACAAAATTCTCTTCTTCTTCATCTGAAATGTAATGTATTTCCTTATGCTCTTCCTTTTATTTCTCTTTTTTGTGGCTTTCAATGTTGCTTCTCTAATACCTCATGTATCCCCTTTTCTCATCTCAAAAGCTGTCAAGATACCATGGAGCTATTCAATAGTGAAATTCTTCAAATTTTGCATTTCTTCAATGGTAGAGACTTTGGAGTCAAACTTTGGGATTAGTGATCTCAAAATATTTTCAAAAACAATGGTATCCTTTATTTCATCACCACAAATTTTCATTGATTTAACAATCTCATCTACTCAAAGGAAAATATTTCTAATTTTTTCATCTTCATGCATTCTAAGAGTCTTGTACTAAATCCTATATGTTTGAAGTTTAACACTTTTTACCTTAGTGTCACCTTAATAGATTTTGAAAATCTTATCACATATTGTCTTTGTGGTGTTCATTTGCATGAATTTCACAAACTTAAATTCTACCATACTATTCAATATAACAATTACAACCTTTTCTTTGATCTCATACTATTTCTTCCCTGCATCATCTGTGGGAATGGAGGCAGGATATTGATATCCATCTTCAATAATTTCCCATATATCAAATCCTATAGCTTGAAAATATGCTCGCATTCTAATTTTCCAAAATACAAATTTAGTTCCATTAAACAAAGGTGGTCTAATAGAACATACTCCCTCTTGGCTGCTCATATTGATAGATCTCCATTTAAGCGATCAAGATTCTTCTTAGGGACTTGCTCTGATTCCAATTGTTAGGAAAAATAATCGGGGGGGGGGGAGGTGAATTAATATTTTAATTCACTTAAAACTTTCAATTTCTTATTCGGAATTTTGTATGCTATTGTTCTTCATGAAACTAGAATATGTACGTGACTTGAGTGAATGTAAACAACATATATCTAGTTTACTTAATTTATCATAACATTCATAAGTAATTTAACTTAACCATTTCATTATTAGTTAAATAACCATCCAGTATACAATAAAGAATAGATAAGTCACAACACATGAGAAACACACATAAAACACCAGGATTTTAGGTGGAAACCCAATGTGGTGGAAAACCACCACTGTCATTGTCTTTTTCTTCTTTCTTATTTACTTGACCAATATTCATTACCTTCTCAACCTTTAATTTTGTCATCCATCTATCACTTATCTTTGATTTCTTTATTATTAGCATCTATACCAATCTGAATGAGTTCCACAATCATCATATTATCACAATTTTGTCATCAAGAACATCTTTGTCAAGTAGGTTTCCATTAAGGACAACACATTAGCCATAATTCCAACAAAATCATGTTCTCACTGTAGTACCTGGAAGAGGGATTGATAACAGTTATGTTCTACCTATAGCATTCAAGAAGTACTAATTGAAGTAAGGCTTGATCTACCTATAGTATATGATGAAGGAGGGTCATGGACTTGTAGGTTCTTTTCTTGATTAAAATTAGAAGAAAATCTTATGAGTTTCTAATTGAAATCATTATTTTTTTGGTTTTTTCCATGTATTTGGGTGAACTCCATTGTGAGCCTTAGGTATCAATAAAACTATCACAAAAATGTAAATTTTATTTATTGAACAACTCCAAATTATGGGCCAATAGTGTCCAAATAGAAGATTTGATAAGAAAATAATTGGATCGAGATAACAGAAAATTGATCAATGTTTGATCTATACAGGAATTATGTGTGAATAATAGAATAATATCCTCTAGCAATGAAGTAGCTTAGTGAGAAGATATAAATTGAACTAGAGAATATATGCTCTCTAAAAGGAGAAACCGAAGCACATGGTTATGCACTTTGGAATTAGCTATGCTTCTTTTCAAATTAATGCCTAGAGATGAATGTTATTTGGAATTTAAAATGCATAGATGTTCTTTGGAGGTATAGAGTATGTGTATTCTCTTGACATTGGAATTCAGAAGAATGATTACTTTGTGAAAGAGTTTAATTAGAGAAGTATATAGGGAAATTTTTTGCAGCGAAATTTCACTACTTGACTATATTTTTTACAATCTATAAAAAAAAATAACATTTAGCCATTTCGTTAACAATTCGCCTAGTTTTTACATATATATGATTAAATAGATAATATTTGCAAAACATTTACTAATTTTAATAGTAAAATACATTTTTTCTTGACTATTTTCCTACATTATATATGTATGACTTTTCAAACTCGAATAGTCACCTATAATACTCTAAATAGGAATAATATTTTAATCCTTAAAAAATACACTGGCAATAAAAATATAGAGCTTGCAAAATTTGTGTGAGTTCAAGTTTAGTAGAATCTAATACATGAAATGTGCTTTATTAATTTGATTTAAACAAGGAATTCATATATTCAAGTTAAACTCCCGGAGGAATAACAATCATGTTCTTCAAATATATAGAAATTATTTTATTTTTTTTGCTTTGGTAGTAAAAACATGTCCTTTAGCGGCTAAAGGATAGTGAATTATGCAAAATCAAATTTCCAACACAGAGTAGTTCCAACACAAGAGGGTGGGTATAAATGTATTGAATTAAAGCAATGAAGATTATATGTATCCAGATAATGAATATCTTTGTGTTTAATTAACATTGGTGGTGTATATCATAATGGTTAATACATTAGTTGTTCCTCGGGTAAGGTTGCAAGGTTCCTAAGCTCCCTGATGATGTAATGAACCAGAATAACTACCTATGTTCATTGAATGCCCCAAGGTGCTTTAGGTTAATCTCTTTATGTGATCCGGGATTATTCACTACCCTTATGACTTTGGGATCAATATATCAAAGCTTTATTTTCCTTATTTTAATTGAAGGTAGCAACAATTTATATGAGATTTGTGGTAGAATAACCATATAGTAGAGAGTTGTTATAATTCCATATGAGGTTGCAAAAGAAGGAGAACAAGGGGAGTTCTCAGGGTAAGTGCGAAATCATAGACAGTAGAGAATGATCAGTGTGAAAATTCAAGAGAAAAAACCATAAGGCTACCAAAAGTCTAGGTATAGAAAAAGGAAACTTCATGATGCACTTATAGCAAGGCAAAACAAACTTGTTATTGCAAAGGCTCGTTGGGAAAGAGGAAGCTCACAAAGGGAAAAGGAAAATGACTAATGATATTCATAATGAAGGTTCATGGGTAAGCAACTAAGGATCAGTGATTGGGAATTTGATAGTGAACTCCCTAAGGTGAGAGTACAATTGAGTGTACTAATGGGGTCACTATAGGAAAGTGAGAAAGACTAGAGATATGGATGGATATTGAGGAAGAGAAGGATTAAATGACATGTTTTGAAAGTAAAGTCCAAGCACTAGTTGAGTGTTCAATAAAGGAATGAAGAACTCATGGAAGCAAAGATGAAAGTCCACTATTATGAACTTGAACAAGGACCAATCCTTGGGGATGATGAGGAGGGAGCTACTAATTAGAACAAATATTCTCATTTTTTTGAAACTAACGAGATTTGCATGAATGCAAGTTTAGCAAATGATGCCAAAAATAAGAAGCAGAATGAGATGATATTGTTCCATAAAGGCAAAGATAAGACCCATAATAGTTTAGTAATGTAGTTACTGGAAGATAATTGCAGGAACCTTTTACTGCAGAAGGCATAATAAAGTTGGCTTATGGAGATAGCCAAAGGAACGACATAGATAAGTAAAATCATTCATATATAATGCTTATGAAATGTGATGAAAACTTGAGGTTGTTAGAATAAATGATAAGAGAGCCAGAGGAAAAACAAGAAACTAGAACCAAAGAGGATAAATATTTACAACTGCTTAGTAATGAAAACATGCTTGCAACATCTAAATAACTTGAGTTTAATTTTTATTTTAAAAGTGATTATAAGGTTACTGGAAGTGAACATGAAATTGTAAATAAAGAAACATAATCTAATCTATTTCTTGAAGATGAATTTTAGCCTCAAATACAACATTTGAAGTTAATGTCTATAATACCCCTCTATTCTTGTACATAATTATGAGTTACTATTTTTAAGACATGGAATAATTTTAGATTTGATGGCTAGGAAGACATTTTAGAATTAGAATTGATCTGAATAATAAAATTATTGTGATGTAATTAATATATTTTCACATTGAGCCCCGATCGGGTGATATACCCACAAATCTGTGGCAATGAGCATAGATCGAGCATCGGGTTTGTAGATCTAGACCTGGAAATGGAAGAACGACCCTATATGAGGTCAGATCCAGAAGATCGTTTACAGCCAGAGCACACAGAAATTAGCTGCGACACTGGATTAGGCGGATCAGGAACTCAGTCAAAACCCAGGCTACAGGTAACAACAACTCGTTTTCAGATTTTTATCAAAACCCCTATGGGGAAAACCAGTTTAGTGTGGGTACATGCAGAAAGCACCATCATGTAGTTGAAGCAGCAAATATGGGCATTGACGGGATACCCTGTTCAGATTCAACATTTGTTCAGTGGTAGGTGGTCCCTCCAGGATAGTAGAACCCTGAAAAACTATGATATTAGTCCAGAAACAACCATTGTTTTAAACCTTAGGTTGAGAGGAGGGGCTCTGCCTCAGGGACAACCAAGCTCCTTAGAAGGAGACAAGGGGAAAAATATAGCATCTCAGCATCAACCCAAGGGAGGCTCCTCCTACAAAAATATTTTACAGGGTAACAGAGATCCAGGGTCCTCTCGAGATCAAGGTGGATATACACCTAGGCCATACATAGTAGATCAGCTAGGGCAAACCCCAGCCCTTAACTTTGATTCTACAGGGCTTGATGATTTCGTTAAGTCCTATGAAACACAGGCCCTCATTTGTTGTTTTAACAGTTTTTGGCCAAAGCCAATGGATCTATTTCATTGGATCTTCACCAATTGGACCATGGAATGTGATATACATTTATGCTCCAAGGGGTTTTTTATAGTTAGATTTGCATCCACGGAAGTCAGAGATACAATCATCAGTGTTGGGCCTTGTTTTTGGGGATCATCGGGTCTGTTTATGACCCCATGGTTTCCAGATTTTGATCCAAACAAAATGACTGTCTCCAAAGTGCCATCTGGGTCCGCCTATATAACCTTCCTCTTCACTTTTGGAGTGAACGAGTTTTGGAAGGAATTGGGAACAGCATAGGGAAATATAACAAAATAGATCTGGAAAGGATTGATGAAAGGGTCTACACTTTTGCACACATTTGTGTGGAAGTAGATCTAAGTAAAGGACTGTCGGACAATATAAGGCTGATCTACAAACAACAAAATTGGCTGCAAGGACTAGACTATGGAAACACTGCTTTCAGATGTAGTCTCTATAGGCTGATAGGACACTTGAAAAGTACATGTCCAGAAGCCAAGAAAGCAAACAGTAAAAATAAGTAGAAAGGGAAGCAAAGGAAAGGATGGCAATTTCCCCCTCCTAACTCAGAGGACGAAGAATCAGAAGCAGAAGAGGAATATACCCCCACAGAGAATGTTGATATTTCCCAAGAAAAGGAGACTCAGAAGGAAACCACATTAGACAACAAGGCTTCACGATTCCATTCAAATCACACAGAGAAGGCAAGCGAGGATCTGAGTATGGGAGGGATCAAACGACATCACCACTCAGATACTTCAGACTCAGACAAGGAAACAGCCTCACAAAAAGCAGAAACACAGTTAGTCATAGCTTCGATCGAGCCCACTCAAGGAGAGTTGCGCAAGGTCGAAAAGAAAAAGGGGAGAAAAACTTGTGGTGTGAGTCCTCTACTCACTACCGGAAACTAGTTTTTCTGCCTTTTTCTCCTTTCTTCTTTCTTTTTCTTTCTTTTATTTCTAAATGCACGTTAGTTTTGCAACATTGCATGGGGTGCGAAAGCACTCAAGCCCAATGGGCAACTTATGGAAATGCTTCAATGCATCTGCTTGTGTAATGTTTCATTTTTTAAATAAAAGGTTACCGCTTTTTTCCTCTATAAAAAAAATAATAATAATAAAAAATAAATAAAATAAATAAATAAAAAAAAAATTAATATATTTTCATTAATAAATAAAATGTTGGAAATTACTTGGGAAAGAAACACTAGAGTTAGAAGATTCTTGCCAGAATTGGAAACCATTATTGGTGGGTGAAATTAAGATAAATTTTCCCTTAAACCTCTCCTAAAAATCCCTAGGAGAAAGTAGAAAGGATTTAATATGATGGGAGAAAAATATATATTAAATTTCTTAGTTGGAGAAAGACACTAAGTATGGGTGGAATAAATCACCATGAGAGAGAAAGGCAGGATTTAAAGAAAAAGGAAAAGGACCTATAAAAAGAAAAAGAAAAAATCCCACGCAAGTGGGTTGGTAGACCTAAAAAGTGGGACGTTGCTAAAATATTCTAGGGAAGGAAACTTATAAATACATTACTTATGAATCAATGGGGTTGTTGATTCCATTGAAAAGCATATCTTAGCGTGGGGGTAACTGGTGGATTTAGTTCATGGTTGTGAGGAAAATGTGTTTCCCAAGTGTGAACATGGTTACAAAACTTGTTTACATTTAAATTATGGATCACTAGTTGATTATTTGTGAACATAAAGAATTGAAATAAATACATGTCTATGTACATATATAATTAGAATAAATGCATGCATTTGGCATATGAGTATGTTATGGTTGTTATCTAGTTGATGTTCTCTTTATGTGTCCATTGTACGGTTTAGTTTTTTGTCTGATTTAGGTTTTATTTATTTATTTTTGTATTTATGAGCTATATTTGTGCATACCTATCAGGAAAGACACTTAGAGGCTATATTTTTGGTTGTGAGGAAAAATAAAAAAACAAATATATTTTGTGTTGTCTGAAAGGCTCAATTGTTGAAATAAGTTCAGGAGTATGAGAATTAGGTGCCCTAGTGGAAGATAGTGTAGAATACCCTAGCCTTAGTCTGTACTTCTTATGTTTACATAGAATACGATAGAGAAATATCACATGAATTTATGACATGAATCATAGAGGAAGGGTGGATTTAAGAACCATTAGATTTTTATAAAGGGTTTAAGGGAATGCAATCCAAGAAAGTTTAGCTAAGCATGGCCTAAAGGACGAGGGTCTTAAAATAACTTTTGGAAACAAAAGTTTGTGTCATGGAAAATTTACAAATAAATTAAACAGACTTATATTATAAAAATCCCCATTAAATTAGTAGCCAATATATATATATATCTTATGTAAGCTTTGTAGTACCTTTCTATTCCATTTTAAAAAACATCAACAAGTAAGTTTTAGATCCAAATCCATCAGAATCAGATGGCCTCAACCTACCCATTTGGAAACTAGGTCTATTGGCCAAATGAATGCATTATAGGCTGACCAAAAATTAAAAAGTTTGAGACTATCTAGCATCGCTATATATGTTTGATTATCTTTGATTTTGCTATCAACTATATACCTATATATCAAAAACTCTAGGGATATCATATTGACATCTCAAAATTTTAAAAATAAACATGCAGAATATCAGATTACTCATCGCAAGGGTCTATATGCATCAAATATTTTGCACTGGAGCCTTTAATTTCAATTTGTGGAAGGCACAAGATGTGTTTATATATGCAACTGAGGTGAGCATTTTGAAGCTAAATCTAATGTTGGATGAGTTGTAATTCCCTATGAATTTTTGCAATTAAGGAGTCTCCTTGGATGGACGAACAGAGAGGGTCGAAATTTCTTTTTCCACAATTTTTTTCATTATCCAGTATATGTACATTTTGTGTTGAAACTAGAAATATCGTCCTCATTAGTGACTAGGGTCTGTGATTAGAGATTGTCATTTCACCATGTCTAGATAAAAAAAAAAAATTGCTCGTTGTTTTAAAACTGTCTCCCATCCAAAGACCTGCTCCCAAACCTATGGAGGAGCATTGGCCTCGAAAGTCGGAACAACCTCTTAGGTCAGGCTTAAAATACCATGATGTCCACAATCATTGGTCTAGCCTAGTTGGTGTTTCCTGCCCTCTTATCTACTTCTAATTTCCTAGCTCCGACTCCAAACTAGAACCCCCTGTCTAGTGACCTCACTGAAAGAGGAACAAAGTCTGACATTAAAATACAGACCACATAGGTTCCCTTGAATATGAAAACTAAGAAACCACCACACTTCTTCCCAGGAGTCAATCTGAGATTGAGACTAGTTCATAGAGAGGTGGCATGGTGTGGTAGACGTATGAAGCTAGGAATAGAGAGACGCTTGTTGGGTGTCGAGCCTCATTATCTTCTTTATTAAGAGGTGTCACCACATTGGACCCCAGTTTGAAATGGGGTAGAAATGTTGCCCATTTGTTCACTGACAGGGGACGCCAATGATTTTTATGAGCCCCATCCCCCCGCGCCCCATCGGTTGGGGTTCAGGGGCAGTGCCCCGAAGCTAAAAATAGATATAAAATTAGATTGTAAAATATTGTAATTTCGTTGTCAATCTAGTCCATTCATTAGGAAAATAATCTTATGATAGAAGCTATGTTTAATTTATGGTTTTTTTCTGTAGAAGGAAACCCCTCACTATATATGAGGGAATTATATTACGGCTAAAGATACGTGTATTCTGAGCGAAAAAGAGAGAGGATATTGTGTGAGAGAGAAGAGGAAATTACATCGGATCAGTTGTCGGTTGTTTCTATTCATTTTGCTAGATAATATAAAAGGAAGGACTGGTTGTTTCTCTGTGGACATAGCCCAAATTGGGTGAACCACATATATCTGTTTCTCTGTCTTGTTATATGCATTTTCTGTGTTTATGTTTCTAGAATATTTTATGTGTTTCATTGCTCTATAATATATAATGTTCTAACAACTGGTATCAGAGCCTAAGGTCTATTTGGCTGATAAACTCACAGGTGAGAAGGATTCATGGTTCGAGTGGTAGAAATGGCGGAAGGTGGTAGGTTTAGGCTCCAAAAGTATAATGGAAAAAAGTACCAGTTCTGGAAGATCTAGATGGAAGATTATATGTATCATAAAGATTTGTAGCTACCATTGAGTAGAAAGACAAAGAATCCAATGAGTATGACAAACACAAAATGGGAAATTCTCAACGTAAAGGCACATGTAACAATATGGTTGTGCCTAGCAGCATTGGTAGCCTTTAATATTCCAAAGGAAATGACAATGGAGGGTTTAATGTTAGCATTGGCCAAATTATAGGAAAAAACATCAGCCTCAAATAAGGTATTTATTATGAAGAATTTATTTAATATGAATATGTCAAAAGGTGGATTTGTTGCTAATCATTTAAATGAATTTAATACAGTTACCAGTCAGTTAAGTTTTGTAGGGGGGACTTTTGATGATGAAGTTGGTGCTCTGTTGTTTCTGTGCACATTTCCAGAAAGTCGGAATGGTTTAGTTATGGCCATTAGTAACTATGTCTCTCGATCTAGTAATTTAAAGTTTGATGATGTTGTCAGTGCAATCCTTAGCGAGGAAATGCGATAGAAAAGCTCTTGTGAGACATCAAGTAATGCCTTGACTACAGAGACTAGGGGAAGAAAAATGGAAAGAGGAAAGAGCCCAAGATATCACAGTAAGTCAAGAAAAGGTAGATCCAAGCCCAGATCAAGGATAGTGTTCTAGAAATGTGGGAAGAAAGGACACTTGAAGAAAGACAATAAGCCTCGGAAGGGAAAAGGAGATGCGCAACAAGAAAACAATCATGAAGTGAATGTGACAAGTGGTGTGTTGCAAGATGCTTTGATTCTTTATTTAGAAAATATTATTGATGCCTGGGTGGTAGATTCATGGGCTTCATTCCATGCCACACCTGATAGTAAACATTTTCATTATTATGATTGAGGAGATTTTGGATAGGTTTGTTTGGGTGATGATAAACCTTGTAAAATCATTCGAATGGTTAAATTTTCCATAAAATAGCAGAATGGAAACCAATCAATATTGAAGGAGGTAAGGCATATTCCATATGTGAAGAAAAATCTAATTTCAACAGGGCGGGTTTTTGGTGAAGGTTGTATAATTACTTTTACAAATAAAAATTGGAAGGTCACTAAAGGAGCCCTGGTAATAGAAAAAGGCGAAAAGGTTGGTACATTGTATTTATGCAATGTTATTTCTAATTCTTTTAATGCTTTAACTTGTATAGGAGCAAATACAACATTGTGGCATCATAGGCTCGTGCACATGAGTGAGAAGGGCATGAGGATTCTTCACTCAATAAATTTGTTGCCAGGTTTGAAGCATGTTGATTTGGAAATCTGTGAGAATTCTATTTATGGAAAATAGAAGAGAGATAGATTCTGCATACAGATGTATGGGGAAATGCTTAGGTATCATCTCTAGGTGGCTCTCACTCTTATGTTACTTTTATTGATGATGCAACCAAAAAAACCCAGATTTATTGCATTCGAAATAAATATGATGTATTTGATGCTTTTAGGAAATGGAAAGCTTTGGTTGAGAATGAGACATGAAAAAGGTTGAAGTGTCTCAGATCAAACAATGGAGGTGAATATTCCAACAAAGAGTTTGATAAGTACTTTTCGAAGCATGGAATTCATAGAGAGGAGACAGTTCCACAAGCATCACAAGAAAATGGTATGTCAGAAAGGATTAATATGACAATCATTGAGCGTGTAGGGTGCATGATATTGCATGTAGGATTTCCTTTACAATTTTGGGTAGATGTTGTAGATACCATTGTTTATCTAAAATAGAGGGCCTTCAAGTTCCTTGAATGGAGGTATTCCAGAGCAGGCATGTACAAGTAAAAAGGTAAACTAATCATTTTTAAATACTTTTGGTTGTGAAGCCTTTGTCCACATTAATAAAGAAAATAGAACAAAGCTCGAGGCAAAATCAAAGAAATGTACTTTTATTGGATATGGTGTTAATGACTTTTTCTATCACTTATATGATTATGAAAATCACAAAATAATTAGGAGAAGATATGGCATATTCAATGAAAAGGTTTTGTATAAGGATTAGATGCAGGAAAAGAAATAGGAAAAAGAAAACATAGAATACACAGTGCTTGATGAGATGACATAAAATGTAAAGGTTCCTAATAATAATAATGATCAACAGCTAGAACAACAACAACAACCACAACATCAACCATAACAGTAAAAAGCACCTCAAACACCTAAAAGTGGTGTTAGAAGATCTACCAGGATAAGTAGACCCCCTGAACGATGCTCTCCTTCATTATATTATGTATTGTTGATTGATTATGGTGAACCAGAACGTTATGAAGAAGCAATGCAGGTAGAAACCAGGGAAGAAGTGGGAGCTAGCCGTGAAAGAAGAGATGGACTCCTTGGTACATAATTAGACTTGGGACTTACTCAGGTTTCGTGTGGGTAAAAAACATTTTAGAATAAATGGGTTTACAGGTTGCAGGAAGAAGATGAAGGTAGAAAAAGGTATAAATCTATAATTGTGGTGAAGGGGAAGAAAGGTATGGACTTTGATGAAATATTTTCTCTTGTTGTTAAAATGATTTCAATCAGAACTATTTTAAGCCCAGTAGTAGTAGAAGATTTTCATCTTGAGTAGTTAGATGTAAAGATGACTTTTCTCCATGGGGATTTGGAGGAAGATATATATATGCATCGACCACAAGGATATGAGGTCAAAGGGAAGGAGAAACTAGTGTGGAGGTTGAAGAAGAGCTTTTATGGCTTAAAACAAGTTCCAAGGTAGTGGTATCTAAAATTTGACAGGTTTATGTCTGAACAAGGTTATACTAGATGTCACTCTGATCATTTTGTTTATCTCAAAAGGAAAAATGATGCCAACTATATTATATTATTATTGTATGTAGATGACATGCTTGTTGTAGGGTCTAACATGTAGGAAATAAATGTGCTCAAAAGAAAATTGGCAAATTCATTTGCAATGAAGGATTTGGGTGATGAAAAACAAATCCTTGTATGAGAATAACTAGAGACATGAAAAATCATAAATTAACATTGTCTCAGAGACAATACGTATAAAAGGTGTTGGAAAGATTTAATATGAAAAATGCAAAACCAGTTACTACACCTCTGACTAGCCATTTCCAACTATGTAAGGAGATGGATTATATGTCTAAATTTCCATATGCATCAGTAGTTGGAAACGTAATGTATGCAATGGTATGCACAAGGCCTGATATTGCATATGTAGTGGGAGTTGTAAGCAGGTACATGAACAATCTAGGAAAAGAACATTGGACACGAGTGAAGTGGATTCTCAGGTATTTGAGAGGTACCACATATCAAGGATTATGCTTTTATGGTTTAGACATTGCTCTATAGGGATATGTTGATGCAGATATGGAGGGTGATAAAGATAACAAGAGGAGAACCATATGGTATGTGTTTACTATTGGTGGAAAAACTATCAGTTGGGTTTCAAAATTATAGAGTGTTGTTGCACTCTCAGAGAGAGGTAGAGTATGTTTTTGCTACAACGGCTAGCAAAGAAATTATATGGTTACAAATGTTTTTGGATGAATTGGGTAAGAAGCTAGAGTTGGGAAGGTTATACATTGACATCCAGAGTTCCATTCATCTTGAAAAAAACTCAACATTTCATTCCAATACTAAACAAATACAACTCAAGTACCACTTCATATGGTCAATGTTGGAAGATGAATAGTTGAACTTGGAAAAGATACACACTAACCAGAATCCTGCAGATATGTTAACAAAAGCTGTAACTAGGGAGAAACTCAGAATATTCATGGTTTCAATTGGTCTTCAAGTATGATGATGAATATGAGAAACAATCAGGTCCAAAGTGAAGTCATTTTCTAGCAAATTAAGTAGCGGTGGAGTTGCTATAATTAGTATCCAAGTGGGAGATTGTTCGGTGTGCAGGTTGATTATTTTCTTTATTTAGAGGTATCGCTGCATTGGACCCCAGTTTCTAATGGGGTGGCAATGCTGATCATTTTTTCACCACCAAGGTGGACGCCGCTAAAGCTAAAAATATATGTAAAATTTCCTTGTAAAATATTGTAATTTTATATTCAATATAGGTCGATCATTAAGCGGATGATCTCACGGTAGAAGTTATGTTTAATTTAGGGTTTTTTCCCTAGAAGGAAACGCCTCATGGAATTGTATTGCAGCTAAAGATTCAAGTATTCTGAGCGAGAAAGAGAGAGGACACTATGTGAGAGTGAAAATGAAATTACAGCAGATAGGCTATAGGTTGTATCTCTTCATTTTGCTGGATAATATAAAAGGAAGGACTGGTTGTTTCTCCATGGATGTAGCCCAAATTGGGTGAACCACATATATCTGTGTCTCTCTCTTGTTTTATTCATTTGTTGTGTTTTTGTTTCTACAATATCTATGTGTTCCATTGCTCTGTAATATATAATTTTCTAACAACCCTATATCAGTAATATAACATAATGTGAAAGGAAGACAAGAAAAAGTCTCATGCACCAAATTTTTTCTCTTCGAGATGACCTATATATGAGGTATCATGCCACCCACATTCACTCTTTCTTCACATACTCTCCTTGAGACGGGGGTTGTGGCCATGCCATGGGAATTTCTCTTTGAATTACCCCACGACGGTCCATACATATAATTTAAAATAGATAAAAACACTGGATAAAAAACCCCTACGTGAAATACACTAATCAAAGCCTCAAGAATAAATTGGGTATGAACAAACATTAATGATATCATGATGCCATAAGAGAAATAAATATTATAGAGGTAGAGCATCCACTTATTAGAATAGTGCATACTTTCCCTCCAAATTACAAAGAATTTTCCATAACTAACTCATAGTGCCATCTTAGAGACAATCCTTTGATGAATTAAGAGGATGTAGATGAATATAGTGAGAAAGGAGAGGTTGGGGGAGGTGAAAAGAACATACTCACGGCCAACGCTTGCATCCTAAGGACTGAACCCAAACTGGAACAAATCTTTTTCAATCACCCTTGAAGCTTTAGAGAGGCAGTATATATCTAGACCATACTTGATTGGGTTCTCTATACAATACCATGGATGAGTCACATCTAGAAGGACCTCACACCATCTCTCCCCTCCATCTCTCCGGCCACCCTCTTTTATGAAACATAATGTCTCTTATCATGGCACATTTTCCATCGTTGTCATTTCACTATCACTCACCCCGATCACGGCTAGCAGCCAGAATATTTGAATTATATGTCCAAGAAGAACAAAATAAGCAATAAAACATAATATAGAAACATATATCTATGAATAAGTAGTATATTTAATTGAGGAGATAAAAAATTAAATATGAGGACTATAGAGTAGCCTGGATGCCTTTATCGGGTAAGTCATGAAGTACCCAAAGTTCTTGGCTTGTTCATAAATAACGAGATGGAAAAATAAACAAGTACATGTTTAGAGATATAGATTTCATGACAATGATTTTTTGTTTAATAATATTATAGTTATGAAGTATCATGAGGAATTAAAATTTGAACTAGCCCAGTTTCCATTAGGAAGGAAAATATAAAGTATAGTAAAGGGTAGTCTTTATAAGGAAAAGTTCAATAGGAATGCGCACAATTACATGAGCACCTATGAATATCATTTATTCATTGAATAGAAAAATAGAATATACCAAATAGGTTATCTTGGAAAATTTATTACATAGAAGAGTGCTCTTGTCATATGACAGGAGTTCGCATATAAGATCATATATGTTCTAATAACTATGTAATGTAAAAGTGTAACAACTAGAAAATCCTAATAAGTCTTATAGCCTAAGAATGGATTGAAATGACATCAAATTCTCTTTGTTTATACATAAAAAATTAGACACATGAGTATCATCGTTGTATTTGGATTATCCAAGTCAATAGAACACATAAAGGTAACTTAAGCCACAAGCAAGTCTCTTAATAGGAGTTCCCACGACTACTAGAAACTAGAGTCAAAATATGTTTGCAGACACCATTAAAAGGGCCGAAAGTCCATAATATGACTTTATGATCTGAAAAATGCATATAAAGGAATCGAATTACGCCGCTATGAAGGGGAAGGATAACCATTTAGTGCATGAAACCATGAAACGAAGCAGGTTCCTACACGTACCTAGAAGAAGAGATGAGATAAAACAAGGGTTAGAATAACCATCGTAGATAAATTCATTTTAAAGAAATGGGTGAAATTATGTCTATTAACATGAAGATACAATATCAGAAATGTCACGACCATGATCACTCCACAAGGGCTACGAAACAAAACCAACCAGAGTCAACATCCAATTTCTCAATTCAAAAGTCACATAATTGTCTCTGCTGAAAAGGGATAATGTTATTATAAAGATTGATTTTACAAACCCTAACTATAAACATGAATAATTTAAATAAAGGTGTACAACATCACTACCACGTCACTCAAAACCAATCAAACAAGAAAGTGGTGTGCAACTTCACAAATCCCATATTAGGATTTCCCATGATAGGAACAGTAACACAAATAAACTGAACCAGCATGAAAGTGGTGAGTATCTGGAGAAAAGGGGTTTACCTGACGAGAATGGTGGAAGATGCGTAGTCTTTTGAAAAGTCCCACAGAGAACCCAAACCTACACGCCCAACCTAAAGAACGGGTGCAAAACAAATAAGGGAGTAACCAACAATGAGTACCTGTATGAGTCGAGTTTCCAAAATTCAAAGAAACAAATCATTAAATAGTCATAAGGTGTATAATCTAGAATGATATATTCAGGATTACAACCACCATGGAATACCTATTATTTTATGGAACCAAAATAAGAACATGCCTCCAACGAAACCAGAAATGAGTACCCAGGTGTAGTTAAATCTTGCAAAAATGAAAAAAAAGGGTCACAAAATTAAACTTGGTAACACAAGAAGAAAACCCTTATAAGTATCGATTATGAGCACAAAAGTTTCCACAAAGGATTTGAACATCAAAAATCTACGATATTTCACTGAGAGTAATGGAAAAAAAAAGCTTAAACAATGACCAGACAAACCTAGGTGAGAGGTGAAGAGTAATCTACGAGTACAAGTGTTGTAGATGCATCTTTTTTCCAAGAGAAAGAAGGTGGGTTTCTTTAGACAACCCCTACAGTGGTAAGAAACCCTCACTTAAAAGTTAAAACAATGGTTCTTTTCAGAATTCCAAGGGTCGAATAGAGTAGAACATGCCATGAAATGAGTGTCAGAGTTAGGTGAAATTCCCTAGAAGGTTATGAGTCGTTAGATGGAGAACCTCCATATTCCACCATTGTATGGAAACAAATGTGGTTAGGTGTGCGATGGGCACGTGAAGGTTACTGAAGTCAATTAAGGGAGATTTCCAAGTCTTACCTTGGTTCAAGAAAGGTACTGTGATACATATGAGCCTTGAAAAGACCAAATTTACATTTAGTACTATCTGTAGAGAAAGTGTGCAGTGACATGATAAATTTCAACCCAACGTAAAGTATATTAGTGCTTAACATAATATAATATTAATAGTTCCTCATAAAAGTAACAGTAGGTAGAAATAAAAGCATGATAACATGTGTGTGTTGTAGGTAATGGGATACATTACCAATACATTTAATACAAAATGAAAGCTTAAATGAGATATACATTGGAAAGGCTTAGTAACAATTGTTGTACTAGAAATAAATAGAAAAAGAAACCATGTAAACCATAATTTTCACACCACGGGAAACTATTCTATGAGGTAAGAGTACATATATGTATATCGTTAGAAAAACGAGTAACATGGTATTTATAGATTTAATAGAAAACTCATTAATTGTATCCAAGGTTCAAGATATCGTATGCCAGATTGCTAATCACTTAAAATAAGAAAATAATGTTAATTGAACAACGAATATGTGAAGTGATGAACTAAAATAGTGTATAGTATTAAAAAAAAAACTGTAGTATTAGGGAGATGTGACATATGGTTTTAGAGCACTAGTTTCAAAATTGGGCTTATGGAAACCACCACATTGGAAATTAGTTAATTATAGAATTATAAATCAGGCTGAATATGGGTATAATAATGTTCGGTTGCATTGATTATAAGGTACATAAGTGAAGCAAGGTTATTACATGAGATGGCAGATGATACCAACCCATGTGTGATATAGGAGGAAGGAATATATATGGAGATAGGAGGAGGAACTACTCCACTAACAAATCAACTAATGGAGATTGTAAGAAATTTATCACTGTAATTGGTTTATCTAAGAAATAGTAATGAGTGGTTACTGAAGGCAAGTGAAGAACAAGAAAGGATGATCACAGATTTAACTGAAAACTCTAGTCGTCAAATAATAGAAACAAAAGCACTAAAAAGAAAAAAAATTGAGACCGATTTGGAAATGCCTAAAATTGGAGATGATTGAGATAGAACTTACCTAAAGATACATAAAAGGAAGAAGAAAGTGGAGCTACAAGGGGAGTTCAAAAAAATAAAACCCTGTACCTTTGATGGGGAAAAAGAGGAGGATGAAAAAGTGTGGCTCCTAAATATGACACATTATTTCCAAGTTTATGAGTATGAGAGTAATTTGAAGGCGAGATTGGCAGTTTATGAGTTATAAGGGATTCAAGTTTCTCTCTGGTGGGAGGAGGCCAAAATTGTGCATATATTAGAGGAAAGGACAGTTTCCTAGGAGGATTTCTAGAAACAATTTAAGTTCAGATATATGAATGAGTGTTATTATACTGATCAAGAAAAGGAGTTACATGAGTTATGATAGGGACATTTAACTATGGGCGAGTTTGTGTCTAAATTCACTAGCTTGTTTCGGCATGTCCCTTAGATTAGGAAAGAAAAAGAGAAAGTGAAGAGACTTTTAAATTTCCTATCAGTCCCTTATAAAGAAAGGATTGCGTTCGATAATCCTAAAAAAATTGATGAAGCAATAAGAGAAGCAAGATTGTGATATCAAGAGTTTAAAACAGAGGAGAAGGTTTAAAACTTGGAAAAGTAGGGATAGAAACAAATATACAATGGGGACAAAAAGAAAAAACTTCAACATACCTTGAAATTTTTGGAAAGGATCACCGGTGGAAGAAATTTAGCAAAGGGAATTCAACTCAATCCATAGAATCTCAACTTGGGTCAAAGCCCATTGATTTGAACAATAAAATTATAGGTGGGGTCAAAGAGAGAGAATCACTGAAGTGTTGGGGGTGTGGGGAACCTCATTTGTTCAGGGATTTCCCACATAACCCTAGGTATATTCAAAACATATAGGCTATCCATGATGCAACAAAAATGAATAATAATCCCATAAACCTCCCGAAGATAAGTGTAGTGATGGAGGATAGGTAAGCAGAGCACCAATACACTATGATCGATATTGAAGGTACCATTTTAAACCATTATGTTTTTTTCTTAATTGATCGAGGGGCTAGCTTAAGTTATATTAGTCCTCAGACTATGGAAAAATGTAAATTGAAAATTGAAACATTTAAGACTGCATGGTTGGTATAGATATCAACCAATGCAAAGCTTAAGGTAACTAGCCAACTGAAATAGTGTCCCATCTATTTAAATGGTTATTCCACAGAACCAAACTTAAATATACTTCCGTTAGGGTCATATGATGTGTTAATAGGCATGGAATGGCTGGAAAAATATAAATCTGGCATAAACTATTTAGAGAAAACAATTTTTTTTGTGTAAGTTAGGAGGAACAAACCCAGTTAGTAAAAGGTATACTGAAACTAATAACAGTCATAGAGATCTTAACTTTACAACTGAAAAATACTATCATGAAAGGGTGTGAGTTATTTGCGGTGCATGTTGAAGCAAATGAGAAACAAATAGAAAAACAAAAATTGGATGGCCTATCAATCATTAAGGAATTCCAAGATGTTTTTCTAGAGGAGATTCTAGGTTTACCTCCTGGTAGAGACATCGATTTCTCCATTCATTTAGTATAAGGAAAAACAACAGTGTCTAGAGCACCTTATAGAATGCGTATTCGTGAATTACTAGAATTGAAGATGGAGTTATAATAACTACTCGATAAAGGCTATATTAGACCCAGTGTCTCACCATGGGCAACTACTATGTTATTTATGAATAAAAAGGATGGCATGTTCAAAATGTGCATAGACTGTAAAAAATAAATAAACTGACCATTAAAAACAAACACTCGTTGCCCCGTATTGATGATTTGTTTGACTAGGTAAGAGGGGAAACCATATTCTCAAAAATTGATATGAGAACTGGATATCATCAATTAAGAATCAAGGATGAATACATCCACAAAACACATTTTCGAGCTACATATTGTCACTAGAAATTTATAGTGTTACCATTCAATCTTACGAATGCACCAACAAACTTTATGTGTTTAATGAATAATGTTCTTAGTAAATATCTTGAAAAAATTATGTTGGTATTTATAGATGAAATTTTGGTGTATTCTAAGAGTGAGGAGGAGCATAAAGAAGACCTAAAACTAGTGCCACAAACTTTAAAGGAACATCAACTGTATGCTACAATTAGAAATTTTGAGTTTTAGAAGGACATAATACAATATTTGGGCCATGCCTTCTCAAAGGAGGGATTGTTTGTTGATCATGAAAAGGTTTTGTAGCATCTGCAACACCCTCCAAAATATTGGCTTGCATCTAATTTCATAGCCTACCTTGGATTTTTACTTGATGTTTGCGAGAACTCGGGCTCACCCCATGGGCTTGTGTGAGTCTTTGCACCCTGCTTGCTTGACCAAAAAATTTGCATGTTGGTCTCATTGCTACGCTTGCAACCATGTTCTGGTCATGCACAAGGTCCTCGCTTTGTGTGTACATGTTGTATTCGCTATGTGAACATTTGTCGCACACACACACAAATTTGTATGCAGTATCACACAAGAGTGATCGCGATCATTCAACGATCTATCACAAGCATCGCGCTTGTCACTCACACCATCATCCAGTCATGTCAAGCATATGTTGTCTTGATGGTTTGAGGCATCTTGTCATCAAGTCATGTTGAGTGTGTGTTTACAAAGGTCGCGTATGCACAAATTCACTTGCTCACACACTTAGTGATGAGCCTCATCATTGGGTAACTATATGGACCTTAATCCATCTCCTAGCTTAGTCAAATCAACTCTTTTGACAATTTATTACATATTTTGATTACATTTCATTTAAATGAGATGAGTCAAAGTGAGATATTATACCTACTAGACTAATGTGCGTTGATTGTAGGTCTCTGAGAGAAAATCATGGAATTTTGGCTAATGAAGGGCTGATACTTGAATGAGACAAGGATGAGAGATTGTAGGAGGTAGATCCTCCTCATTTACTCCTCCCTCATTCAAATATTCCTCCATCAATCACGTTAGCTCAGAGTACAAATAACCAATTCAAGGAGATCAAAAGGGAGTCGAGCAAGTCACAATTAAAGAGATAGTTTATCTCAAGTTTGGGAGCTGAGCCTCCCTAGATTTAAGGAATTTATTGGGGACTGCAGTTGTATAAACAAAGAGGCAAATAGAGTCATTAGGATTAAATTTTTTGCTGTAAAAGGACTAGTCAATTTCGACTTCAAGACTTGTGGAAGAAATTGTTATTTAATTTTATGTTTTGATAATGAGAATGAGCAATTCCTTGATCCAGCACTGAGTTAACTGAGAGGGATGAAGATCTTAGGTTAGGTCCCAACCTTAGCAACAAAGGCTCCTCTTCCTATATTTGTATTCTTAGATTGAATTCATAGATAAATGGTTGAACTGTCTTTGGAATTACTTCACTGCAAGTAGTGTAGATTTGATTAGTTTGCTTATTAGTTTGCTTCCATTTGTGCTTTACTTCAGCAATAGTTTAGAAGAGATAAAGGAACATCAAAAAGTTTTCAATAGGTGGTTTTGGCCTCACAACTTCCTCCAGGGATCATGGTTTGAGGAGAGAACTCCTATGTAGCACCAAAAAGATAGAATTCTAGTTTCTCATGGAATTTAGGGTTCTATGTACTTAGGCTAGCATTTGATTAGTTTGGAAGAGTAGGTTTTAGTTATGATTTCTTCTACCTTCAGTATTACATTAGATATCATCAATTTTCCATGTTATTCTGCAAGTTCTCCTCGTGCATAAAGTAGGCAGCTAGCTCATGAAGTTCTATTTTTCTTAGATAATTGAAATTTTTCATGTTTACATGATTTTTGGGTAAATACCAATGTTTGATGTCGTGCAGGTGTTTTAGAACTACAAAGGTATTTCATAGTTAGCAACCTCCTTCCAACTTCATCCATCCATTATCATTCTTTTCTTTCACTAAAACCATCACCAATTCCATCATTTCACGAGGAAACTTCTCCAAGCTTGTTGAGCAAATCCAACCATCTCCCAACCTTGGTTTTGAGTTCTGAAGTGGTCCTAGGCACTCCCTTGCCTCATTCCATCCACCAGCCACCTTCCCTAAGACGTCCATAACCTTCAACACCCATCCTTTTTCTCCTGGCTATATCCTGTAGAAATACAGGGGATCCTGTAGGTTTTCAGGACATCTTTAGAACTCATTAGGACAATTTGTAGGTTTACCTGTACTGGCCCGTTTTGAGGCCGAACTGAGGGAAAAGCCTCTAGGAAGCTAGAAATGTCCCCTACTAGTCTCCCCAACCTTCTAGCTATTCACCATCATCCCTAAGCCACCTTCCACATCACCAAAAGAGATTAACATTCACACTTTCACATAAAAAAGACAAAAAGAAAAACAGAATTATTTTATTCATTAACATGCACAACAGTAGAATCTTTGATTCGTTGAATTTGCATGCTTAGGATAGTAGAATTCATACATGTAGACTTATCATTCTTTTAAAGCATAGCCTCTTTGCAGTTAGTTACAAAATGGTGTGTTTTAGCGTTTGATTTCAGTCTTTTTCCTGACTGCAGTAGACAAGCTTTCTCTTAGAGTAGATTTCTCTTTCCCTCAATGGTAATCAAGATTATTTTTAATCCATAGAAGTTTTGTTTGAAAAACCTTTGGTTCTATCGCCAGCTCAGTGACAACAAGCAGACCCATCACATTTATTATGTATACAATGCTGTCACCTCCATGTTTGTATGAACCCTGGGCTGATAAAGTAAAGTTGGTAACCTCAGGAGTTGCCACATTGCTGCAATACTAGTGCTCATCACTTTTTGGCATTGTTGCGAGGGAGTTTTCTGAGTAATATGTGATTATCGCTTTCTTTCTTCCATTTTTTGTCTCTGATATTCTGCTATTAGTTTCATTTCTGAAAAAGTAATTTAGTTTTCTTTCTTTTCCATTTTGAATTCTTTGCTTTCCTTTCAATTCTACAAGTAAGATTTCATTCAAGCAGTTAGTTTTCATTGAGTTAGTTAGTTTTCATTAAATCTGTAATTTCAATTCTGCAATTATTTTCTAAGCTTGAAAAAAAGACACAAAACAAAACAAAAAAACTTCTTTCATGCCTCGTAGGAATAAGGATAACTTAGGGAATTTTTTGCCAAATACCCACACTGCTTCAAACATCCAACCTTCCCTCTTATTTGGTAGCTGTTAATTGGAGGAACCCTTAGGTGAACAAGAACCCATTCCAACTGACCCAATGGCTGAGAATATAAATGACAGAGGAAACAGATAAAGAGTTGAGGGTGCCTTCCCCGTTAGGGAAATCAATGGGGATACCAAGATGAAGAATATAAGCCCCTCTACCCTTCCTCATTTCCATGGCCTGACCTCAGAATATCCAAACACTTTCTTGTTTAATCCTTTTGTCATATGCAGAACCTATGATTACACCAATGATGAGAAGAAGTTGAAATTATTCCCATCCACTCTCAAGGATGCAACTTTGCGCTGGTTCATGGGTTTACCTGGGGATACCGTCAAAACTTGGGCTCAGATACAGTAAGCCTTCAACAACAAGTATAAAGACTACTGCAGGTCTAAATACACTAGAGGGGAAGTTTTTAGGATGACCTTAGGGCATGATGAATCCCTAGATGATTATGAAGAAATATTCTAGCATAGCTACAAAAGGGCCAAGTGCACACTTGACCCTGAGTCACTAAAGCTAGTTCTTCTTAGAGGGGTAAGGGAAGATCTGTTGGATACCCTAAACTTGTTAGTAGGAGGGGACATCTACCAGCTACCCTATGAAGATATCAAGACTATATTTAGAAACCATTCTAGGGTAGTTAGGAAAACTGGTAGGCGTAGTCAACCTATGGTCAGCACATCCTCTTCCAATACATCCATCAAGGGTGAAATTGGAAACATGATGGAATATTTCAACAATGAGATACTACAAACCCTTGCCCTATAGATGGACACCATGCACATTAAGAGAAAACAAGAGGAACAGAGAGAGCCTTAGCCATTTTCTACACTAGATGCAGAAAGAGGCACCCTAGGAATGAATGTACATTAAACCTGATTGAAGCTTTATTAGTATGTGAATAAAACCACTCCACAGATAAGTTCCCTTCACTACTTGGACTAAAAGTTGTATATCAGGGAGCTGAAGGGGTGACTGAACATCTTTGCTACATAACTCAAAGGAGACCTCATGGGCCTCAGCCATACTAGCAGGGCATGCAAGGGTCATCCCATGCATATTAAAACCCTAAATAGACCACATCCATTCCCTCTTGGGGGCTCCCTTCTCATACTTTGTGCTCTACACCTCCTCCTTGGTCCTTTGGACCTCAGTATCAGTCCCAGCTGACTAGCGAGTCATTTCAACCATATGCTCCACCACCCCAGATGCCTACCCAGCCAAAGCCGAACCTGAACAACAGACAGACACAACAAGCATAAAGTGGAAAGACATCCTATCCTGCTTATGTTGTGGAGATTCAGGAAGTCAACTTGAGATCGGGGAGAGTACTCCTGGACAACCAACCTCTACCTCCACCTAGGGAGAGTGAGGAAGAAGGAGAGGAAATCATGCCTAAAGTAAATCCACCACCTTCTTCTTAGAGATTAACTCAACCAATCCAACCTACCCTGGAAGAGACTGAACTTCGGATAGAATTGAAAAATCCATGTATCAAAATTCCACTTCTCCAAGCTACAAAATATGTACCTATTTACACCAAGTTGATTAAGGAGAAGTGCTTCAAACATCCAGGGAGGCGAAAAAGAGATGCCCCTACCATTAATGTCATTGGATAACTGTCTCAGTTAATGTTGGGGCAGGTAATTTGTCCAAAGTATTTGGACCCTGGAAGTCCTGTAGTAGATGTGCACATCAATGGCACAATTGTCCCACAAACTTTGATTGATCTTGGGACTGTCATTAATGTGATGACCAAGGACACCATGCTCAAGGTCAACCTCCAAGGTTCATTGAGAAAGGCCACAACATTCCTGCAACTTGCAGACTGTTCCACAGTGACTGCTGAGGGGATTATGGAGGATGTTATGGTCTCCATTGACTCTTGGGAGTATCCTACAGATTTCCTAGTTCTCCAGCCTAAGGCCAAGCTTACTAGTTACCCTCTCATCCTTGGGAGGCCTTGGTTAGCCACTGTCAATCCCTACATTAGTTGTAGGGCTAGAAATATGACTATAAAAAATGGGCATATGTCCAAGTAGTTGGTCCTGTACCATCCTACCAAGCCATCTCTAGAGCATGAATTACCTTTATGGATGGAGGAGGACGAAGAAGATGAAGTTTATTCAACCCAACTCTATACGTTAGAAACAACCATGGGAGGAGGACAACAGGATGAAGATGATTTGATTGAACACATACTCCAAATTCCAACTCCCAACACATTGTCCTTAGAGGAATTAGTAAAGGAAACTGAGAAAAACCATCAGACTGATCTATGCTTAGATGATTCAAACCCTACCCATGTCAAAACCATAGAATTCGGCCCTGAGAGAACTTTTAAAATCAACCCATCTCTTTTTATACACCAAGAATAAAAGTTGTGCAACATGATAAAGGAACATTTGGATGTGTTTGCTTGGAGTTACAATGAAATGAAGGGAGTGCACCCCTTGGTGTGTACTCACCACATTTATATCAAAGAAGGTTGCAAGCCAGTCTCACAACCCCAAAGGAGAATGAGTCTAGCTCTCAAGGATATACTTAAAGAAGAACTGCAAAAGTTGCTAGATGTAGGATTCATTTACCTTATCTCAAAGAGTGAGTGGGTCTCTCCTTTGGTGTTGGTTCCAAAGAAAAATGGGAAGTGGAGGATTTGTGTCGATTACAGAGAGTTAAAAGAAGGCACAAAGAAGGACCATTTCCCTCTACCTTTTATTGACCAAATGCTAGATGGCCTGGAAGTGAAATTTTTTTTCTCTTTCCTAGATGGGTTCAGTGGGTACAGTCAAATCTAGATCAACTAGGAAGACCAGGATAAAAACACCTTCACTTGTCCTTGGGGTACTTTTGCCTATAGGGTCCTTTCTTTTGGCCTATGCAATGCCCCTGCAACTTTCCATAGAGCAGTCCTGAGTATCTTTGTTGAGCTAGTCCATGATGTAGTAGAGATTTATATGGATGATTTTACACTCTATGGGTGTGATTTCCAGGAGGCTTTGTCTAACTTAGGTAAGGTGATGAACAAATGCATTGAAATAAACTTGTCCCTTAATCCTGAAAAATGTGAGTTCTTGATAAATGAAGGGACTATGCTAGGTCATTCAATATCCTAGCAAGGATTGCAGGTGGACCCAAACAAAATATCCATCATCTAAAGGGTCCCACCTCTGCAAAAGAAAAGATATGTCAGAGGTTTTCTAGGTTTATCCGGATATTATCAGAGGTTTATAAAAGACTTCAGTAAGTTAACTTCTCCTTTATTTGGGTTGTTGGCCAAAGACTCTGAGTTTGTATGGTCAAAAAGTTGTCAAGAGGCCTTGGACACCCTAAAGGACAAGTTGACCACTGCACCTATTCTCTGAAGCCCAAATTGGGCCCTTCCTTTTCATATACATGTTGATTCCTCACAAAAAACCATAGGAGTAGCTGTAGGCTAGATAGATGACAAATTTCCTTATGCCATTTACTTTATCACTAAGAACCTATTAAAGGCCGAACTAAACTACATAGTGACCGCAAAGGAGCTCCTAGTTGTTGTGCATTCATTGAACAAATTTAGGCATTACATTACAGGTTATCAAACATTTGTGCATACTAACCATGATGGAATTAAATATTTAATGAACAAACCTGATGTGAATGCCCATATTATTAGATGGTTACTTTTATTACAATAGTTTGATCTAGCTATTGTTGATAATCCTAGTAAGGAAAATGTTGTTGCAATTTTTTTGTCCAGATTAATTTTTCTTGCAGGGGAGGAAGGAATGGTTGCTGACAAGTTACCAGATGAACACTTATTTGCCATTTCAGTTCTCTCTCCATGGTTTTTTGACATAGTAAACTATTTGGTGTTTGCATAGTTCCCACAGAGTTTGTCCTCCAAAGAGAAAAGAAAGATTATGAGGAAGAGAACCCCATTCACTTGGATTGGGGACAAACTCTTCAAACTAGGCTTGGATCAAATTCTATGGAGATGTGTTAGGGAGGAGGAATTCTTTGACATCCTTATGACCTATCAGAATGGTCCTTGTGGGGGTCACTTTGTAGCCAAAAGGACAACATTCAAGGTGTTACAAGCTGGTTATTATTGGCCCACTCTTCATCAGGATTTGAGAAGATATACTAGTCAGTGTGATCAATTCCAAAGGATGGGAAAACCTACTCCAAGGGATGAAATTCCTCTACACATAAGGTGAATTTCAAGCCATTTGACAAGTGGGGCATGGATCTCATTGGACCTATTGACCCTCATTCTAAGAAAAAGCAGTACATCATTGTGTGCACTCACTATTTGACCAAGTGGGATGAAACCTTGGCTATCAAGGCAACAACAGAGGAGAAGGTGGTTCAGTTCTTCATGGAAAATGTATTTTACAAGTTTGGGTACCCTAGAGAACTAGTCGGTGATCAAGGCAACCATTTTACATCCAACATGATTGAAGACTTGTTAAGACAACGCAAGATCAAGCATAGAACCTCCACTCCCTATAACCCACAAGCTAATGGGCAAGTGGAGGTGACCAATAGAGCAATGCAGGGCATTCTAACCAAAGTGATTAGCAGCAGCAAAAAATATTGGGCAAATAGATTAGTTGAGGCCACCTGGGCCTACAATACAACCTGGAAAACCACCACTGGATTCACACCCTATGAGTTGGTCTATGGGAATAAGGCCCTGTTGTCCATTGAATTTGAGTACAATACATTGAGGATGGCATCCAAAATAGATCTAGATCTCAATAGTGCACAAAAAGAGAGATTGCTCCAGCTAAATGGGTTGGATGAGTTCAGAATGCGACCCCCCCTACACACAAAGGTGACTGAAATTTAGAGGAAGATCTAGCATGACAAGAACATCAAGGGCACAAAATTTCAAGAAGGTGATAGGGCATTATTATATTATTCCAGATATAAAGACTTTATGGGTAAGTTAAGGACTAGATGGTTAGGGCCTTATGTCATAGAGAAATGTCATGATAATGGTTCAGTGCAGATTAGAACCATAGGTGCACAGACCATTCCTTTAGTTGTTAATGGGCATAGATTGAAGGTTTACAAGACGAAATTATCAAAGCAAGAGTTCATTTATGGTATCATCAAAACAGTGATGGTGGTGGAGCAAGTCTTAGCTCCTACCTCATCTAGTCACTGAGAAAAAGAATGAAAAAAAGGGAAAAAAAAAAAAAAAAAAAAAGGAGAAAAAAAGAGAAAAAAGAAGAAGAGAAAAATAAGGAGACTTCGGTGAAAAACTCCATGAGGCACCTGAGTCCCACTGTTGGGTTGAAAACCTCTTGAGGCAGCACAATGGTGTCAAAACAAAAACAAAAAAGAGAAATAAAAAGTTCTCTGGATGAAAACATCTCTTGAGGCACCCAGGGCAAGTAGCTAGGATGAAAAACTCATGGAGGCTGACTAATTGCTTTCAATAAATAAATAAATAAAAAGAGAAAAGGAAAATTATGAAAATATTGTTTTCAGGTTAGTAGGAGGACAATCAGAGAAACAAAAGAGAATCGAAAGGGACCTATTCAGCTCATGTTTTTATTTCTCCATTCATTATCCTTCATCATTCCATAATTCCCTCCATTTTTCCACTCATTTAACTCAGTTTGCAAGGGTTCTGTGTTTTCTACAGGATTCCCTGTAAACCTACAAGATTCCCTGAAAACCTACAAGATGATCCTGTAGGAATTACAGTGGCTTGGGAATCCTAAAGGAAGTAACCCTAGAGCAAGGAAATGACATGCCCATGTAAAAAAAATAAATTCCTACTTCACCATCTCATCACCATACCTCCACCATGATCACCCTTACATTCATCAAAAAAGTCACTTTCAAGAAAACAAAATCAGATTTCAAAGAAAAAAACATAGAGAAAAGAGGATGAAGATAGAGAAAAAGGGGACAACACCTGAAGCATATTTTCCTCATTCAAAAATCCCTAGACCCCTTCTCTACCCATTCCAACCATCCTCAGGCTCCAGCAGTAGAAAATGACCAAGAATTTTGAAGGAGAAGTAGCTATAGGACATCCTGTAGGAAATCCTGTAGTAGCCTATCCCACAAAACAAAAATCAGAGGTTGCAGTAATCTTGAAGCATGGAATATCCAGAGGTAGAAGAAGCTCCTCTAGAGCCCAGTAGCAGCATCGAGATCATCATTGTCAACACCAAGCACCTGCACATCAGAGAAGATCATCAAAGGACAATTAAAAAAAGGAGAAAAGCACATGCAACCAACACACAACAAAGACTTCACTCTTCAACAAACACCATCAAGGCATCATTACCATAGGTAAATATTTTGCTTCCAGTCTCTTGTTATCATAATGTGATCAAAAGATGTAAAAGTTGTGAAAGAGTTGGTTTATAAGCGAAAGGTGGCAAGTTAACTTTTCCACCTTCGTTCAATCAATGAGGAGAAAGCAATTAGTCCTTACCCACGTGGCCACAGTCAAGTCAAGGAAAAAAAGGATAAGGTCAAAATTAGTTAAGCTACAGATGCCTGAACTGGGAGTTGATTACGAGGTGAGGAGAATGATGATGTGGTAATGCGACCAATGGTCCAAAAATAGATATTCGTATCTCAGCTTCCAGCACACCACCTCACTGAAATCACCCATATGAGGAAATAAACATTGATCCCCATGCATATAAGCATTGACATTCTCGAGGGTCTACACTAGCAAAGTCGCTCTCAGCAATCAAGTAGTCTACAAGAAAGACAAATTTCATTTTTCCTACGCAGGACCACATATAGGATCTTATAGGAAATCCTACAGGATCCTGCAGAAGATCCTACAGGATACAGTCCAAAACTTATAGGATTGGCAATGAGCAGTTTCAGACGGATAAAAACATGGTTTGGCTTAATTAAGCATTGATAAGGAGGTAGGCTCTACATTTCCCCACATTTTTCAAAGTGAAAGGAACATAAAAAATCTTCTAGTTTGTTGAAAGTAATTCTAGCATAAGGGAATTGCATACACATAATTTTTGTTTAACTTTCCTCATTCATTAAATTTGATCGCAGGCCTATACAACCCTCCATCCATCAGAGAAAATGACAGGGGGATTTAATAAAAGGGAGCCCATCAACATAGTGATGATTGATTAGCACCCTCCTGTGCTAGAGATATTCACAAGGCACAATTGGATGGGTCTCTTTGAGAGATTGAAGGGTATGATGATGAAGTAGCTAGAGATTTTTCTCTCTCCCTCATTCCACTGACTAGGAACCATGCCATTGTTTTGGTGATAGGCCTCTCCGTAGAGCTCACCCCTGAAATCATAGGCAGAATTACCACACTTCCCTTAGGAGTGCCTTGGAGAAAGGAGGATAAGTGAAATAGACAAACTGCAAAAAGGATATTCTTTTTAGAAGGAGAGGAGGCCATGGAAGGAAAAAATTGAGTGAGAAGAGCAAGCCTACCATATCGCTGGAATGAAATAAGCTACCACCTTATAAAACATATATCATTTGAAGGTAGGTATAGTGTGGTGTATGGATACCACTTTAGGCTTCTTCAAGAATTGAGGTTTGGAGTAGAGACAGCTCCTCAAAATAGACTCAGCATTCCCTACTTCCTTCTTAAATCAGTAATATATATGAGCACGAAGGCGCAGGAAGGAAACCATCAGCATCTAGCCCATCATGGGTTAATTAGACTTATCATAAAAGATTCGTTCCAAACCCTCATAATCCCTATCACATGGGGAACTTTCATAGACATGCAGACTGAGGGAGATATAAAGGCCCTTGAATATGACAAGAGCCTCATTTCCAGTGAGATGAAGAAGAAATATAGGAGGAGGAGGAAGAAACTGAAAAAGGGTAAGAAGAAACAAAGAGGGATGAAGAGGAAATAGATGGGGAAGAGGAGGAAGAAAAATATAAGGAAATTGGTGAAGAGACAAAAGAAGGTGCAAAGGAGAAAACTAATTAACAGAGTGAGGAACTAGAGGGAGAAGAAGAGGAGAAAGACAAATATGAGAGGGGGAAGGGAAATGAGGAGGCAGAAGACAAGGAGGAATCACCCAGGGTATCTCCAGAACCCACTGAGAAAGAGGCAGTAGCTACCCTCACTGCCCTTAGTATCCCTATGAAACAAAAAGGGAAAAGATAGAGACAAAATCCATTGTACTTTACAACAAGAAAAAGTATAAGGATAAGACAAGGAAAACGTCAAGCTCCCACCAACGTTCCTATTTTTATTAAAGTCTCACCCAAATAGTACAAGAAGATGGCTCCTCTTATGCAAACTCAAGGAGAAGAATCATCAGGACAAGCCTCCCCCAAGTCTCCTATCACTTGTGTTAGAAGGCGTGTCACTAGATCTGCCTCATCCAAAGGAAAAAGCATCCTACAGGATACATAGAATGACCTACAGGAAGTAGAGGAAATCCTACAAGAAACTTTGCTAAACCTACAGGCAACTCAGAAATTGGATAAATAAGGGAGTATACAACAAGAAATAAAGGAGGATCCAGAGCTAAGGGAACCTAGTCCTCAACCTAACCTTGACTCCTACTATAGGTTTACTGAAGGGGATAGGGTTATTCGACAAAAATTTCCCATCCCATTATTCTTTGAGTTTGAGAAAGAAAGGGAAAGAATACATAGATGGACGGAAATTGCCAAATCCAAAGGGGTGGAGGACATAGGTCACATGGAGGAAAAAGTTAAAGAGATGGGCAGAGAACTGAGTAGCCTGAGGGATAGAGAAGCAATAATGAAAGCTTAGTTGGAGGTAGAAAATGCATGGTTAAAATGACATCTACAAGAAAGAGAGAATCAATTGGCACCCATGGCCAGTCTATCCTTAGAGGCAACCAGTGCAAGATGGCAGGTAAGTCCTATGCATTATACCTTAAGGAATAGTGGTTGCAGTTCCAAATCAAGAATCTAGTAGAGTAAGGCACTATGCCATTCCAAGATTATAGATAGTTCATTTATATTTGTTATCAAAGTACATTGGAGGATAGGGTTAATATGTCTGAGTTCTACCTACATAACTTAGCCTTGACAAATCTGAATGTGTGGGACCCTAATTGAAAACTAGGGGACTTACAATTTATGGATTTGGCATCATGGATGAACCATGAGGAAGAAAGGGTTGCTAAAATGAAGAAAATAATGCCAAGCAAAGAAACAAAGCCTCTCATGATAAGAGCCATGTAGTCTAATCCAATGGTTGTCATCAACACACATAACTTGATTGCAAATGACCCTCAACTTGCACCCAGATACCTTTCTGCCCAAGAGCAAGCAATTACACACTTTGAGGATATGTTCAGGCTGTTAGGGGATGACAGCATGCAAGCTTACCAAAAGAGATGGAATACTTTTCCCTACAGCTTGAAGATGATAGAGTACCATTCTCCTCAAATAATGAGAGAAGCACTGAACATGACACCCATGTACAAGCAAGCTCTCCAAAGAATCAAAGTCAATTGGATTGGCTTGAGACATAGTCCACCACTCCTCTTAGGGATGTTAAAAGGAAGGAAGGAAAAGGAAGAAAGAAAGAAGTGGGAGGAAATAGAAAGGAAGGTATGATTCTATGCACATGAAGAGGATACTACAGGAGAAGCATGTGATGTCTGGGAGGCCACTAGAGCAATGAAAGACATGGATATTGATTGAGTTGCGAAGAGGATGAGCAACACTTTTAGTAGGGGGGTGATGATGAGCCTCATCATTATGTAATTATATGGACCTTAATCCACCTCCTAGCTTGGTCAAATCAACTCTTCTAACAATTTATTACATATTTTGATTATATTTCATTTAATGAGATGAGTCAAAGTGAGATATTATGCCTAGTTGACTAATGTGCATTGATTACAAGTTTGTGAGAGAAAATCATGCAATTTTGGCTAATTAAGGGCTGAAACTCAAATGAGACAAGGAGGAGAGATTGTAGGAGGTAGATCCTCCTCATTTATGCCTCCCTCATTCAAATATTCCTCCATCAATCACACTAGGTCAGAGTACAAGCAACCAAGTCATGGATATCAAAGGGCAGCCGAGAAGGTGATAGTTAAAGAGCTAGTTTACCTCGAGTTTGGGAGACGAGCCTCCCTAGATTTAAGGAAGTCGTTGGGGACTTTAGTTGTATAAATAAAGAGGCCTAGAGCCTCATTAGGATTCGAATTTTAACTCATAGGGTTGAAGCGCTTCGGTTATGGCCCAACCCTAGCATCAAAGGCTCCTCTTCTTGTATGTGTATGCTTAGATTGAACTCATAGACTAATGGTTGAATTGTCTTTAGAATTATTTCACTGCAAGTAGAATAGATTTGATTAGTTTGCTTCCATTTCTGCTTTAATTCAATAGTAGTTTAGAAGAGATAAAAGAATATCAAAAAGTTGTCAATAGGTGGTTTTGGCCTCAATCCTTCCTTCAGGGATCATGGTTTGAGGAAAGATCTCCTATGAAGCCCCAAAAAGACAGAATTCTAGTTTCTCATGGAATTTAGGGTTTTTTGTACTTAGGCCAGCATTTGATCAGTCTGTAAGAGTAGGATTTAGTTATCATTTCTTCTACCTTTAGTATTACATTAGATCTCATCAATGTTCCATCTTATTCTGCAAGTTCTCCTCATGCATAAAGTAGGCAACTATCTCATGAAGTTTTGTTTTCCTTAGATAATTAAAATTCTTCTTGTTTACATGATTTTTGGGTAAATATCAATGTTTGATGTAGTGCAAGTGTTTCAAAAGTATAGAGATATTTCATAGTCAGCAACCTCATTCCAACATCATCCATCCATGATCACTCTTTTCTTTCACTAAAACCCTCACCAATTTCATCATTTCATAAGGAAACTTCTCCAAGCTCGTTGAGGAAATCCAACCATATCCCAACCTTGGTTTTAAGTTCTAAAGTGGTCCTAGTCACTCCCTTGCCTCATTCCATTCAACAACCACCTTCCCTAAGCCTTCCATCACCTTCAAAACCCATCCTTCTTTTCTCGGCTATATCCTGTAGAAATACATGGGATCCTATAGGTTTTTAGGACATCCTCTAGAACGCATTAGGACATCCTGTAGGTTTACCTGTAGTGGCCTGTTTTGAGGCCGAATTGAGGAAAAAGACTCTATGAAGCTAGAACAGGTCCCCTACTGGTCTCCCCAACCCTCTATCCATTAAGCATCATCCCTAAGCCACCAGCCACATCACCGAAAGAGATTAGCTTTCACACTTTCACATAAAAAAGACAAAAATAAAAACAAAATTACTTTATTCCTTTGCATGCATAGAAGTAGAATGTTTGATGCCTTGAATTTTCATTCTTAGGACAATAGAATTGCGTAGATGTTAAAATAGCATTCTTTTGAATCATAGCCTCTTAGAAGATTGTTAGAAAATGGTGTATTTTAGCATTTGTTTTCAGTCTTTTTCCTTACTCTAGTAGACAGGATTTCTCTTAGAGTAGATTTCTCTTTCCCTCATTGGTAATCAAGCTTCCTCTAAATCCATATAAGTCTTTTTTCAAAAACCTTAGTGGTCTATTGCCAACTTAGAAGTGACAAAAAGAAGACCCATCACATTTACTTTTGTATACAACACTATCACCTCCAAGTTTGTACAAACCCCGAGTTGATAAAGTAAAGTTTGTAGGCCCAGGAGTTGCAGCATTCTTGCTGCAATACTGGTGCTCATCACTTAGTCATTTTGTTGAAGTTCTAATGAACGGATCACCCCCTAATAGGCGGACATCCACCATGCAATTGACTCAATTGACTGTCACCCAGAACAACGCAGAAGTTTCCAACAAGCCCTTTCAATCTGTACTACCCACAAACTGATCAACCAACCTTCATGCTGGTCAACCGAAGAGTTTTACTGGGCATGGACCCCACAAATCACTCCCCTAAGAAATTCTACAAAAGCTACAACCCTTGCCTGCTCCACTGACCGAGAAAATTGCACAGAGAGGCTAGATAAACACCAAGTGACCATCCCTATCTCCCTCAAAAAATTGCATAGTTTTTCCAGCCAGCCACACAGTCAGCCGACTCACTGCTCACCCAGAAAACTATGAAGATTTCATGAGCAAGGCCCTTAGCTGCCCAGCATCCCGATCAGCTCAGAAACTACGCAGTAGTGTTCAGCAAGTCAACCCCCCATCAATTGCATAATTTTTGTCTCCAACAATCCTCCAGCCGCAACCAACTCCCTTCAGGAATTGCATTGGTTTTGCTAGCAAGACTCCTGCAGCGTGCTGCTAGGTCCATCCAGGAATTGCAAAGTTTTTGCTACCAAGCCTCATTCTGCCTGCAACCATATCCCTCCAAGAATTGTGCAATTCTTGTTGTTAAGCCACTTAGCTGCTCACATTTCTTCCCACTAAAAATTCCACAGATCTTCCCTCCAGCTGAGCTAGATCCCGCAGACAGTCATTGCTAATTTGGATTCTCTATCTCAGTCTCCAAGTGACCTCTATGCAATTTTCACCAGAAGTGCCTGGAGCCTGCATCCCAGCTTGAAACTTTCCTTGTATATTTTCGTAGCCTTGTCCTCTCTCCTGGTAACCTGCATCTGAAAGCGAATGGCCATGCATCATGGTAGACTAAGAGGTTTATAGATTTGATGTCATCCTGTCATGAGTGACTGTAGATACAGGTCCATGAATAAAACATGATGTGATTAAAGATGGGATGAACAAGGAGAGTACATGCAAGGATATGTGTTCACGAACGAACGAACGAATGATGCATGCAAGGAGATGTTCTCGCGAACGAACGAATGAACGATGCATGTAAGGAGATGTTATCGCAAATGAACGATGCATGGGAGGAGAAGAAATCGTGAACGAACGAACATGTTAAGCATGTCAAAGTACAAGAAAAGGAGAAACATGTGCATACAACATCAAGCGAACACCAAAGACCATAGGAGACCCAACACACCTTGCCATGCAGAGGTGAAGTTGTGATACACCAAGAGCACACCCATCACTCAGCAGCACTGTAGCTCAACATGCACACCAACAGCAACATGAACATACCATCACTTTCATTTCGAGTTATGTCATGAGTCATGTCGGTTGCATCACTACTGTGGGCCATACTATGTAAAACAATGTACTGTAATGGGGAAGTCTAAGAGGCCCACATGTCATACGAAGAGTCATGTAAAGATGAAGAGTCAAATAATTCAAACAATCATGAGCGAAGTCAAACAGTCACAAGGGCCAGTTTACCCTTGGTTATAAATACCCCCATTTGTACATGCAAAGGGATTTTCACCTTGGGTCCTCCCACATAGCCTTGAGAGTCTATATTCTTTTTTTTAAGGACCGAGCAATGGCTCCAATGCCTCGCCTATGAGGTTAGTGATCTATGGTGTATCGATGTAACTTGGAACTTTCACTTAATTAAGAAGCCTGATAATAAGCCAACACATTTTCACACGTGTTGTAACTAATTGTAAGATTAATCTTGAACACTTGTAATACATTTTTCTTTAACATGTCTTAAAAAATTGAAATCATTTAGTTGTTCTAATATATATATATATATATATATATATATATATATATATATATATATATATATATATATATATATATATATATATATATATATATATATATATATATATATATATAGATATAGATATATATATAGATATATATATTTATGAAAATGTGTTGTATTGTTGTTAACATGTCCTGCCCATGTCAGTTAGCTCCCTAGACATCAGACATAACCTTCCACGAAAGCTTGTTATAACCACCGTCGCACTCACACGGATTGTCCAACTAGGTATTGTACATGCTATCTTCCCTTGTGTGTTGTGACTGAGGCATCCGTGTGGACTGATCCTCTAGAAGTTGTGCATGTCCTCTTGTGTTGTGTGTCTCTGATAGAGTTGGGACTTCCTCCCTTTCGACTGCAAACTCACTCCCACCCTCTCTCTCTGCGGTGAAATAACCTTGACACATGTAACACTGGCACTCACCAGGCATGCGAACTTCATTGTTCTTACACAAAGAATGCCACTCTCTCGTGCTGAAAAGTAAGAGATAAGGCAAATATTTAAAATAATGGATATAGGGCCATGATACTAGATGGGACTCCTATACCAAACTGTGTCAGGTTTAGTTGGGACTTCATACCGGGGAGATCCCTTGAATGTTGGTAGGTGCAACATCGTCAACATTTGTGATGCTAGAAGGAGGGTTGCTAGTTGTTTATGGCTGAATGTCCTCTCACCCCCACTCATCAATCATATACTCAAGATAGTAACTCACACTCCCTCTCACCTACGCATGACTTTGAAGTTGGTTACTACTCACCTCCTATGACTGAACAATAAATTTTATATCATCACTATCACCACATCCATCCCATCACCTACTAGTTTGTGAAAGCAGTCGAATTGATCCCAGGAATACAAAACCTTCCATAGGCATCAAGAAAGCCAAAACCCACTCCCACAGGGGTTGTTGTAGCATTGGTAGAAGAAGAAATTCTTGCCACACTTGAACGTCTAGTAGAAGTTGCTGAGAATGGAGAGGAACCTCTAGTCTTCCAACAGGGAGAACGAGACACCCTCGTGATCTTAGGCTCAGACACTAGTGGAGGAGGCAGAGTCTAAGACGAACCAATAGAATCAGAGCTAAAAGCATCAGATTTTGAAGAAGAGGAGGAGGATGAAGAGCAAGAGGACATGGTCGACTCAAGGACCATTGGCTCTCTCAAGGGCTCTGCACAATATTTCGAAACAGTCGGAGAGAATGATCACAAATTGCAACTGTGATAGCACAGTGGAGGAAGATGATGACGGAAAAGAGTATGTCCATAAGCAGCAAACTATAGAACACATCACTAAACAACATGAACACGACTGTTTCCTCGAACATATCAGTATGTATAACCCCTCTAGATTACAGCATTGTGGAAGACATGAAGAAAAATCGCGCAAACATCAGTTTGTTCCAGTTGGCTAAGATCCAGAGTCAGCGGGACATCCTGTTGCACACACTGGGGTAGACATCAATAGACGTCACAACCTCTACCAGCAAGCGAGAAAGCAGACCTCCCATATCACTTTCAACTGTGCTAAACACACTTCGGATGGAAGAAGAAAACTTTCTTTTCCCTCCATTCCTACTTTCATTAACAATCTTCAACTGTAATTTTCACAACTATTTTGTTGATTCTGGTGCGGTAGCCAACGTCATGCCGCTCTCCATTGCCAAAAGGATCAATGTGGAGTAGAGCAAGACATCTGTGTAGATCATCCAACTTGATCGAACATCTGTACCAACATTGGTGAACTTCGGGATGTGATCATTCAACTATCTCTTCATAATCAAGTTCACCAATGCATAAACATTGTTTTTGTGGACATACCGGAATCGGATGGCATATTTCTCAGCAGAGATTGGTCCAACAAGCTGAATGGATACTTTGTTACAGACTGGTCGCACATGTGGCTTTCGTACAAGGGAAAAAACGATCAAATCCGGGTGTTATCTGAGAGATATATGAAGCATAATGTCACTCCCATCAATGCCAAAAATGAACCTTTGGCCTTCGTAGAACTCATGTTCAGCAACTGCTTCTTGGAAATAATGCTGGGGTGTTATCCCATACGGCCAACTCCAACCCCACTAGACATGAAATTAGGTCTCTTTCCTTTCCCAAGTGATGGAAATGTAACATGTACAAAACCTTGTAACAATAGTATCAGTAGTGATAGCGATAGCAGTAGTAGTAGTGCAAGTGCGTTGAGCGGTCCATGTGCAAATGAGTTGTGGACCATGTACTTTGACAGATCAAAGACACAACATGACTCAGGAGCTGGGTGTGTGTTGATCGACCCAAACAACAGGAAACATTTTATTTCAATCCGCTTGGAGTTAGAGTGTGTGAACAACATTTCTGAATACGAAGCACTCATGTTGGGCTTGCAAAAATCCATTAGTGTTAATGTGATTTCGCTCAAAGTGGTAGGTGATTCAGAAATCATGGTATGGTAGGTATGTAACACCATCAATGTTTGTCACCTCATCTCAAAAGTTACCAGCAATAGGTATGGCAATTGATCCTTAACTTCCAAGTATTTAATATCACTTATGTACCAAGAATGCATCATGTAGTTCCCAATGCCTTCACAAATCTAGCTTTTGGAATGTCACCACTTAGGGATATATTTACCATTGAAATTTTGTATAGACCATCTATCCCAGATAACATAACTAATTTATGTGTGTTTGATGATGATCAACAGATACTACATTTCATGGCCATCATTGATACCTTCAAAGATGCAGTGATAGATGAAGATGATCATGAGAGATCTTTGCAAGCTGGGGAAGATATCAAGAAAGGACATGTCATCCCCAAAGACGTGGTATCGTTGGAAAAAATATATGATTTGCATGAACGTGTTGAGGGGCTGAGGAACAATAAAATCCACAACCCTACCATGATGCACAAAATGATTAACATGGGAACAGAATAGGATCTGAAGTTTGTCAATCTCAGTACATGTTTCACACAACAAGAGCGGAAAGCCTTTGTCCGCTTACTCAAATAGTACCAGGATGTGTTCGCGCAGACATATGATGATCCAAAAACTTACGACACACAAATAATCGAACACATCATTCTGATCAAAGAAGGGGTCAATCCATATCAGCAGAAGTTGAGGAAAGTGCATGCGTCACTTGAACCCCTCATACGCAAAGAACTCACCAAGATGTTGGATGCACGAATCATATAGAGAGTTCACCACTCTACCCCAGTTTCAAACCTTGTTCTTGTATGAAATAAGTCTGGAGAAATCCGCTTGTGTGTTTATTTCTCGAACTTGAACCACACCTCAGAAAAGGACAACTACCATGTGCCATCTATGGAGCACATTTTTCAAACAATATCCAGGACATAGATGTTTTCTTTACTTGATGGGCTTTTAGGATATAATCAAGTTCTGGTAGCTAAACCTCATAGACTCAAAACTACATTCTATACCAATTGGGGTATATTACGTATAGATGAAAGTCATTCGTTCTCGTGAATGTAGGGACAACGTTTCAGTGTGCCATGGACATATCCTTCTGTGGACTTATCAGAAAGAGTGTAATGGCGTTCCTCGATGATGTGACTACTCTTTCAAGTAAATGGGAAGACCACATATGCCATCTGAAGAAAATTATTTAGTTATTCTGGAAATATGAGATTTCCTTGAATCCAAAAAAGAGAATATTTGCAGTGTTTAAGGGGAACCTCGTTGGGCACATTGTTTCCAAAAGTAGGATCAAGGTTGTTCTGGACCAGGTCCAAACTACCACACAGATCCCTCAACTAGCTAACAAGAAAGAGATGCAGTCCTTCTTCAGAAAGATAAACTTCCTCTGGAAGTTAATCTCAGATTATGCATAGATAGTCAAATCAATGAAAGAAATGATTAAGAAGGATGCAGTCTACAGTTGGGATAAGAGGGAAAAGTATGCATTCACCCATATCAAGCAAGCTATTGCAGAAGCACCTACACTCTATAGCTAGGATTTCAACAAATAATTCCTTCTATACACCTTCCCCTCTGACAACTCGCTTATTGCAGTACTCACTGAAAAGGATGAGATGAACGACGAACGTCCCATATTGTTCATGAGTGAAAACATGCAGGGACCTGAACTCAACTACCCCACCATTGATAAACAAGCATATGCAATATACAATGCGATGAAACACTTTAGACCCTACTTTCTAAGAAGCCATTACATAGTCTATGTTCCTCACCCAGCAGTACGCTCACTTCTCGTACAATAAGAGCTGGGCGAACGATGTGTGAACTTGATGACAGGCTTGCGAGAGTATGATCTTGACATCAAGCCAAGTAACACTATCAAGGGTGATGGTCTTTGTAGACTCATAGTTGAGGTAGTACACACAGAGGAGGAATAAGAAGAGCTCGTCAATTGGGAGTAGGAAATTGAAATGTATGATGTAGTGCGAGCACCACCCACTGTAAACGGAAACTCTTGGTATGTGGATGTACACCAGTACCTTCAGTAGGGCACCATACCCCCTCATTTTTCCATCAGACAAAAGAGGGAATTGCGTCTCAAAGCTTTATCTTATCAGTTGGTGCATAAAGTGCTTTACGGAAAGCACAACAATGGAATCTTACTCAGGTGCCTCGAGGCACATGAATCAGAAAAGGTTTTGCAAGATCTACATGATGGACTAGCCAAGGGTCACTTCACAGGAAATACAACCGTGCACAAAGTTATGTGAGTCGGTTTCTACTGGCCCACATTATTCAACGATTCACATGATTATACCTACAAGTGCCTAGTCTGTCAGCGATGTGCCGATAGAACACAAAGGAAAACAACCCCACTACACCATGTTGCAGTGAATGAACCGTTCCATCAATGGGGCCTAGACATCATCGGGGAAATTTTCCCACATTCATCAAAGCAACACTACTACATTCTGAAAGCAACTGATTACTTTACATGGTGGATAGAAGAAGCTCCACTCAAGCAAGTGAACAACCAGGAGGCCATCAACTTCCTCCAACAGAACATCATCTCACATTTTGGCATTCCGGTATCACTTGTGTTTGATAATGCAATGTACTTTTAATATTTAAATATTTATGATTTTGCATTACAAAATGGTATTTTTCCAAGGCACTCATCTAGCTACTACTCGCAGGGAAATGGTCTCATAGAATCCTCGAACAAAAACCTTATTCGTATAATCAAAAATACCGTTTACTTTGAGCAGCATAACATGCACTCTGCCTTGAAGAATTATTTATGGGTTGATCATGTAACACCAAAACCCTCTCTGAATACCTCACCATACTTCTTGGTCTATGGTAAAGAAGCCATCCTACCACCCAACATCTAATTTCCTGCACTTCAGTTTTCTTAATAATCCCAAGGCAATCCTTACATGCTAGTTTAGCATAGGATGGATACACTTCAAAAACTACAAGAAGAAAGGATGAGAGAAAAAGAAAAATTTACACTCCACGAGAACCATGTGAAGAGATGCTTCGACAAGAAATCTACAAGGAAATCTAACTTCGATGTTGTTGACTTAGTATGAAATGGGATAAACCCCATGAAGACAAAGGAAAGCATAGAAAGTTCTAGTCCCTATGGATTGGTCTATACACAGTCCATGAGAAGCTTGGCTGACACACACACCATCTCCAATAACTTGATGGGAGGATTGACAACCTTCCTGTCAACGAACAAGATTTGAAGCACTATTTTCAGTAGGTTAGGGTGTGCCCTGCACCATGCACATAGTCTACTTACTGCTTGTTGTTTTTGCTTTGTTTTCTTTTCTTGCTATTTCTGTTTCATTTTTTTGGATTTCTTAGTATCCTCCTGTAATTTTTAAGTGTTCCCTCTACTAAGTTATGACTTTTGAATGAGTATGTGGTTGAGATTTGAAGAGACTTGTGACGCTGCAACACTTGGGTAGTCCTGTGTCCATCTTCTTATTGCTTGGTTATAACCTTCATCCAATGAAGTCTTGATGGAAAATACAAACCTTCTGCAAGGGAATCTTGGGTCCAACCATGAACCTGTGTCCACACTAGGAAACCCCATGCCTCTACTCAATCGTCTACTCTATGTGATCAAGCCCATCTAACTTGTAGAAATGGAGAATGGGAAAATCTAAACAAGAAAACCTATGTTAGAGGTATTACATGCTTCTCTGATGGAATAAACTCTTCTTCTCTGAATAAGTCGAGATCCCTCTTCCACCCAAAAATAAATAAGTTCCTATGCATAGTCCTCTTTAAAAAAAATACAAAGCCAACATAAGAGAAAGGCTTCTTGCACAGAGAGGTGATGCATGAAAATCCATCGGTGTACTGAATAGGCTCGTTGGTAGTGGAGAAATGTGTGTTTTCTTGTGTGACTCCATCAAGGTATTTTCCAAGCCTTCTCGCAGTGGATCAACACCAGAGATGAAACGTATACTTTGAAAAAATTTAAATCACGAGACAAACTACCCTCCCTGATTTTGAAACACTGTGATCAAGCTAAAACTTTCCTTGTGTTTGACTCAGTTGCCAAAAGGTGAACCATGTCTATCCATGGAGTAATTGGAAAAGCCGAAGCAACCCACACAGTGATTCAATACTCCCTGAAGGACCAAGGCCCTCTACTGTCAATGAACTAAAAATGAAAAGTTGGAATTCTACCAGTTTGTCACTAAGTGTTGTAGTGGCTGCAACACCCTCCAAAATTTTGGCCTGCATCCAATTTCAAAGCCTCCATTGGATTTTTACTTGATGTTTGCAAGCACTCAAGCTCACCCTGTGGGCTCGTGTGATTCCTTACACCCTCCTACCTTGATCGTTCCACATGCAGATTTTTGCATGTTGGTCTCAATCTTATGCTTACAACCATGTTCTAGTCATGCACAAGGTCCTCAGTTTGTGTGTACATGATGTATTTGCTATGTGAACATCCGTCGCACTCACACATGAATTTGTATGCACTATCACTCAAGCATCGTCATGGTCATTCAATGATCTATCACAAGCATTGCAGTTGTCACTTGCACCATCCATCAGTCATATTGAGCATATGTTGTCTTAATGGTTTGAGGCATCTTGTCATCAAGTCATGTTGAGTGTGTGTTTGCAAGGTCATGTATGCATAAATTCATCGCTCACATACTTAGTCATTTTGTTGAAGTTATGTCGACCGGATCGCCCTTTAACAGCGGGACCTCCATCCTACAATTGACTCAACTGACTATCACCCAGAATGGCATAGAAGTGTCCAACAAGCCATTCCAATCTGCATTGCCTCCAATCTAATCATCCAACCCTCCTTCCAGCCATCCACCCAATTATTTGGTTAGCATCTCACCCAAAAAACTTCACATATTTCATGAGCAAGCCCCTCAGTTGCCGAACATCCCGCTCAGCTCAGAAACTACGTAGAGGTGATCAATAGATTAGCCTGGTAGCAATTACACAATTTTTATCTCCAGCAACCTCATAGCCCACTGCCAACTCTCTCCAGGAATTTCGCAGTTTTTGTTGCCATGCCTCCTGCAGCCCACTGCCAGCTCCATCTAGGAACTGTGTAGTTTTTTTTGCCAAGCCTCTTGCAACCCGCAACCATCTCCCTCTAGGAATTGGGTAGTTTTTACAATCAAGCCCCTCAATTATCCGCACTACATCCCTCCATAAATTCTATAGATCTGCCCTCCAGTTGAAACAGATCCTGCGGATAGTCACTACTAATCCAAATTGTCCATCTCAGTCTCCTAGCGACCTCTGTGAAATTTTCACGAAGAGTTCCCAGAGCCCACATCCCATCTTGAAACTTTCCTTATGTAGTTTCATTGCCTTATCCTCTCTCCGAGTCGTCTGCATCCAAAAGAGAATGACCATGCATCATGGTAGACTAGGAGGTTTATGGATTTTATGTCATCGCGTAATGAGTGAGTACAAATACAGGTACATGAATAAGACATGACACATCGACATATGGGATGAGCAAGGAGAGTACATGCAAGGAGATGTGTTCGCAAACGGACAAACAGAGGATGCATGTAAGGAGATGTTCTCGCAGACAAATGATGCATGCGAGGAGAATACTTCACGAATGGACGAACATGTCAAGCATGCCAAAGTACAAGCAAAGGAGCAACGTGTGCATGCAACATCAAGAGAACTCCAATGACCATCGGAGACCCCACACACCTTGCCATACAGAGGTGAAGCTGTGATACACCAAGAGCACACCCATGACTCAGCAACACTATAGCTCGAGATGGACACCAATAGCAAGATGAACATACCAGCACTATCATGTCGAGTTGTGTCATGTGTCATGTCGGTCACATCATTACTATCGGCCATACTGTGTAAATCAATGTAATGTAATGTGGAAGTCCAGGAGACCCACATCTCATACGAAGAGTCATGTAATGATGAAGAGTCAAATTAGTCAAACATTAATGAGGGAAGTTGAACAGTCACTAGGGCCAGTTTTACCCTTGGCTATAAATACCCCTAATTTTTACATGCAAAGGGATTTTCACCTTGGATCCTCCCACATACCCTTGAGAGTCTATAGTCTTTTCTTTGAGGAGAGAGCAGTGGCTCCAATTCCCCGCCTACGGGATTAGTGATGTATGGTGTATCGATGTGTCTTGGAACTTTCACTTAATTCAGAAGCCCGATAACAAGCCAACACATTTTCACACATGTGTTGTAGCTATTTGTAAGATTAATCTTGAACACTTGTAATACATGTTGATTTAACATTTGTAAAACAATTGAACTCAATCAGCTATTCTAATACATATATTTATGAGAATGTGGTGTATAAGTTGTTAATGATGTCTTGCCTGTGTTGGTTACCTCCCGAGACATCATATAGAACCTTTCACGAAAACTTGTTATAAGGACCATCACACTCGCTCGGATTGTCCCGCTGGGTGTTGTATGTGCTCTCTTCCCTTATGTGTTGTGACTGCCACATACATGTAGACTACTCCTCTTAAAGTTGTGCATGTACTCATATGTTGTGTGTCTCTGACAGAATTGGGACTTCCTCCCTTTAGAGTGGAGACTCACTCCCACCCTCTCTCTCTATGGTGAAAGAACCTTGACACAAGTAACACTAGTACTCACTATGCACATGAACTTCATTGTTCTTAGACAAATCAGACGACTCCCTTGTGCTGATAAGAAATAGATAAGGTGAACATTTAAGATAATGGAAACCGAGCCATCATATCAGATGAGACTCCTACGTCAAACGATGTGAGGTCTAGTTGGGACTTCATATCGAGGAGATCCCCTGAATGTTGGCGGGTCCAGCACCATCAACAAAAGGTTAGGGGAATTTTAAACTAGCCCATACCTTAGGATGTGTCAATTATCCAATCGTTCATGGGAATTATAGGATATTACATAATATTTATTGAGGGTTTCTCAAAACTTCCCTACCCTATCACTTACTTACAACAAAAATGAACAAAGTTTGAGTGGATAGCCAAGTGTGAGGATATTTTTGACAAACAAAAAGATTTATTAATAGTATTGGCCCCTATTTTGAATAGTGCATATCTAGAAAAAGAATTTGTTGGATGTATGGATGTTTTCTTCAAATATTTAGGAGTTTTGGTGCAAGAAAGTTATGATGTGGATTATGAATCTAGGATATTAAAACCAAACGAAAAAAACTATGCAGTGTATGATTTAGAGTTGGATGTTGTAATCCACACTCTTAAGATGTGGAGACACTACCTATTTGGAAATAAATCACTTTGATAACATATCACATTAGTTTAAAATTGTTTTTCATCCAACCAGATCTTAATGCTAAACAAGCTAGGTGGATGCCTTTCCTTAGTGAATTTGAATTTGATATAAAACACATTAAGGGTAAAGAAAATAAACTAGCAGATACCTTAAGTAGACATGCAAATGCTATTATGGAAATTTATGTTAGTAGTGGCACTATAAATTTCATGGAGAAGATCAGAAATTCAATATAGAAAAATCCAATTTATCAAGAAATTCAACAGAAATGGAAACATGTAGAAATTCTAGGATATATTGAAAATTTAGAAAAGTTTTAATCTACATAAGTAGACTATTTGTTCCAAATGCAAATGATTTAAAACATATGATATTAGAATATGATCATAAGAAAATGTATGTTGGATACCTCAGATATCAAAATATGATAACTCTAAGGAAGGAGTTTTATTGGCTTGGCATGAAAAAAGAAGAATATTTGCCCAAATGTTTAGAATGTCAATGGGTAAAGGTGGAGCACCAACACTGAGCTATATTTTTTCACCCACTACCGATTCCCAAATGGAATTGGGAAGTGATTTCATTAGATTATATAACAAGACTACCAAAAAAAAGTGGGAACGTGATTCAATTATGGTGTTCGTTGACACCTTAAGTAAGGAAGAACATTTTATACTATATAGTTGACCTATAGAACAACTCAATTTGCAAACATTTTTATGAAGGAGATATTTAGGTCGCATGGAATACCAAGAATGATAGCATCAAATAGGAATAATAAGTTCACCTCCAAATTTTTGAAGGCTTCTATTGAAGGGATGGGGACCCAACTAAATTTTATTACTATTTATCACCGCCAAAAATGATGGATAAACGAAGAGGAAAAATCATAATCTGGAGGACATGCTAAGAATGTATGTCATGAAAAAACTTGCAAAATGGGAATATTTCCGACATTTCGCAAATCTACCTACAATAAAAATGAGTCCCTTTGAAGCCTTATATGAGATAAAATGTCACACACCTCTCAACTGGAGCTAGCCAGAAGACAAACTAATCTTGGGACCCAATGAATTACAAGAAATGGAACAAGTGGTGTGAAAAATTAAGTAGAACATAAAAACTTCATAGGATAAACAAAAAAGTTATTCCAATAAAAAAATAACTCATTAGGAGTTAAAGGTTGGATATCATGTATACGTAAGATTTAAACCTAGAAAAAGTACCTTGAGGATAGGAACCTGTGCCAAATTAGCACCACGGTTTTGTGGACCTTTTGAGATTCTAGTTAGCGTGGGACCAATAGCATATCAACTGACATTTCCCAACCATATAAAATTACACAATGTTTTTCATGTATCTTTACTAAAAAATATGTCCATGATAATTCTCATATAATTGATTGGAACTTGATATAGGTGGAACTAGAAGGAGACTTCCATGCAGAACCACTTTGCATACTATATCGGAGAGAGGTACTAGTCCATATTCAACTCAATGCTCAGTTTAAAGTGCAATAGAATCACTTTACACATAAGGAGGCCACCTGGGAGATGGAGAGAAAAATGTGAGAAGCCTTTCCAACATAATTCTAGAAGGAAATTAATTAGACATTGAACAACGAGGAAAATGCTGAAAAAAAGGGGGGAAAGATTTAATACTCCTCTGCTTTTGTTCATAATTATGAGTTATTATTTTTAAGACATGGACTAATTTTATATTTTATGGCTAGGAAGACATGTTAGAATTGGAACTTATGTGAACAATAAAATTATTGTGATGTAATTAATAGATTTTCATTAATAAATAAAATGTTGAAAATTACTTGGGAAAGAAACACTAGAGTTGGAAGCTTCTTGCTAGTATTGGAAAATAGTATTGGTGGATGAAATTAAGATAAATATTCCCTTAAATATATCCTAAAAATCACTAGGAGGAAATAGACAGGATTTAATATGATGGGAGAAAAAGATCTATTAAATCACTTAGTTGGAGAAAGACACTAAGTATGAGTGGAATAAATCACCGCGGGAGAGAAAGGAAGGCTTTAAGGAAAAAAGGAAAAGCACATTTTTTGAAAAAGAGAAAGGAATGAAAACCCTAGGCAAGTGGGTTAGCAAACCCAAAAAGCGGGACACTGCTAAAATTTTCTAAGGAAGGAAACTTATAAAATACATTACTTAGGAATAAACATGGTTATTGATTTCATGGGAAAGAATATCTTAGCTCGAGGGGAACTTGAGGATTCCATTCCTGGTCAAGAGGAAAGTGTGTTTCCCAGGTGTATTTCCAGTAGTGGATACAGTTAGAAAAAATTGTTTACATTTAAATTCTACATTACTAGTCGATTATTTGTCAACATAAAGAATTGAAATAAATGCATGTTCGTGTACATATAATACTAGAGTAAATGCATTAATTTGACATATGAGTAGACTCTAGTTTTTATCTGGTTGATGTTCTATTTACATGGCCATTGTACACTTCACTTGTTTATCTAATTTAGTTGTTAGATATGTATTTTGGTATTTATGAACTATGTTTGTGCATACCTAGAAGGAAAGACACTTAAAGGCTGTATTTTTAGTTGCATGAAAAAAAGCAAATATATGTTGTTCTTTTTTAAACGTTCAAATGTTGAAAGCAGATCCGGAGCACCCAAATTAGGTGCCATAGTGGATGACAATGTAGAACATCCTTGCTCGAGTCCGCCCTTTTTATACTTACATAGAATAACTTAGAGAAATACCACACAAATGCTATGACATGAATCAGAAAGGAAATACTAAGTTGAGAACCATTAGGTTTGTACAAAGCATTTAAGGGAACATGATCTAGGAAAATTCAACTAAGCATGGCTTAAGGATGAGGGTCTTAAAACATGTTTTGGAAACAAAAGTTCATACTATGGTAAATTTTAAAATAGATCAAACAAACTTATATTAAAAACTCCACATTAAATGTTCAGCCAAAATATATAAATTGTATGTCCAAGTAGAAAAAATAAACAATAAAACATAAAACCTAAACAAATATCTATGAATGAGTAGTATATTCAATGGAGGAGATACACAATTAAATACAAGGAGTATAAAGTTACATGTGCGCCTTTAGCCCGTAAGTCGTGGAGTTTCCAAATTTCTTGGGTTGTTCACAAATAAGGAGATGGAAAAAGAAACAAGTACATGTTTGGAGTAATATATATTTCAAGACAATGATATTCTATTTAATGATATTATAGCTACGAAGTATCATGAGGATTTGAAATTTGAACCAACCCAATTTCCATTAACAAGTCAAATCTAGAGTATAGTAAAGGCTAGTCTTTATAAGGAAAAGTTCTAGAGCAATGCAAACAATTACATGACCACATATGAATATCATTTATTCATCAAACAAAAAAAAGTATACCAACTAGGTTATTGTTGTGAATTCAGTACAGAGGAGAGTACTCTTGTCATATCACAAGAGTTCACATATAAAATAATATATGTTCTAAAAACTATGTAATGTAAAAGTGTAACAACCAAAACAAAACTAATAAGTCTTGTAGAGAATTGATTGACAAGACATCAAATGGACACTATTTATACGTCAAAAATTAGACACGAGTATCATCATTGGGTTTAGAGTATCCAAGTCAAATAAAACATAGAAAGGTAACTTAAGCCACAACCAAATCTCTTAATACGAGTTCCCGTCACTATTAGAAAACTAGAGTGGAAGTACTTTTGCAAACACCATTAAAAGGGACAAAAATCCATAATATGACTTGCCGACCTGAAAAATGCATACAAATGAAGATAATTATTCCACTGTGAACGGGAAGGATAACCATTTAATGTACAAAACCACAAATGGAAGCAGGCTCCCGTGCATAAACGGAAGAAAAGATGAGATACAACAAAGGTTAGAATAACCATCATAGATAAACTCATTTCGAAGAAATGAGTGCAATTGTAACAATTAACATGAAGATACAATACCTGAAAAGTCACCGCCATGATCACTCCATAGGGGATGCGAAACAAAACCAACAAGAGTCAGCATCTAATTTCTCAATTCAAAAGTCACATATCTATGGCTCCTGAAAAGGGAAAATGTTATTATCAATATTGATTATCTAAACCCTAACCATAAACCTGAATCATTGAAATAAAGGTGTATAACATCACTCTAACATCACTTGAAACCAATCTAACAAGGACGAGGCATGCAACTTCACAAATCCCATACTAGGATTTTCCCATGATACGAACAGTAATAGAAATAAACTGAACTAGCATGCAAGCGGTGAGTAATTGGATAAAGTGTTTTATCTGATGGGAATGGTGGAATATGCATAGCCTTTTGAAAATTCCCATAGAGAACCTGAATCTCCAGGCCCAACCTAAAGAACGGGTGGAAAAAACAGAAAACAAGGGAGAAACCAACAATGCGTACTCGTATGAGTTGAGTTTCCAAAATCCAAATAAATAAATAAATAAATAATCACATGGTGTATACTAAGGATAGATAGAATCACGATTACAGCCACCATGGAATACCTATTATGTTTAGGCGAGAAAAATAAGAATATGCATCCACGAAAACTAGAAGTGAGTATTGGAGCGATGTTAAATCGTACAAAAATGATAATAAAAAAGGTATGTGACATTAAAATTGGTAACACAAGAAGCAAATACTTATAAGTCTGGATTTTTAGTGAAGAAGGTATCATAGAGAATTGGGACATCAAAAACCTACCACATTTATAGTCAGAGGATTGGAAAAAAAAAATTAAACAAAGATCAAACAAACCTCGGTGAGAGGCGAAGAGTAAGCTATGAGTATAAGTGTTGGAGCAACATATTTTCTCCACTCAAAAGAAGGCGGGTGTCTTTAGACAACCTCTACAGAGGTAAGAAACCCTCACTCATAGCAATGGCAGTCTGCAAAATGAAAAGTGTCAAATAGAGTAGAACCTGCCATGAAACAAGTGTTCGGGTTACATGAAAATCCCTAGAAGGTTATCAGTCGTTGGATCGAGAACCTCTCGGTTCCACCATTGCATGGAAAGAAGTGTGGTTAGGCGCGTCATGGGAAAATGACGGTTAGTGAAATCACCTATGCGTGTCATGGGAACATGAAGGTTAGTGAAATCACCTAAGGGAGATCGGCAAATATTACCTTTGTTCAAGAAAGGTACAGTGATACATACAAGCCTTGGAAAGACAAAATTTACCTTGATTAATGTATGTGCAAAAAAGTGTGTAATAACATGATAAATTTAAACCCAACGTAAAGTATATTATAGTTTAACATAATATTATTTTACTAATCTCTCATAAAATTAAGAGTATGTAGAAATAAAATTGTCATCACATGTGTGCATTGTATGTAATGGGATACATTACCAATATGTTTGATACAAAATGAAAGGTTAAATGAGATATAAAGTGGAAAGGCTTAGTAAAAATTATTGTACTAGCAATAAAAAGAAAAAATGCAACTAGGTAAACCATCATTTTCACACCATGGGAAATAATTTTACGAGATAAGAGTCTATATATGTATATAGTTAGAAAAATGAGTAGCATGGCATTTAGAGACCTAATATAAAACTCATTATTTGTATCCAAGGTTCAAGCTCTTGTATGCCATATTGTTAAGCACTTCAAACCAGAAAAATTTCTTAGTTGAACAAAGATTAATTGAAGTGAGGAATTAGAATAGTGGATAGTATAAACAAATAAAATAAAATAATAATAAAAAATTGTAGTATTAGGGAGATGTGGCAATGTCTAGATATTTTAAGGAAGAAATGAGATTTTTGGAGTGGTTGAAAAGGGATACAAGTCATGAATACTACAGAGAGTTTCCAAATTTAATTCAGATTAATTAGGAAACATAGATTGGGGTGCCTTATAATAGTTGCAAAGAGAAAGAAGAACTGCAAGAGTAAATGAATAATAACAACAACACATTTCAGTCAAGGAATTGTAGCATGTTCCAGGAAGGAGATAAGGTGAACATGGAGATTGATGGGATGAAAAGGATGATGATGAAAATTCCTAAGAAAAGGAATACTAGTGTGAGAAGGAAATCAACAATTGGAGGAAAATGAATAAAAAAGAAAGCATCAATAAGGTAAGTGGCAAATTACAGCATAAGGTTTGGAAACCTCAAAAGCTAATTGGAGCAGAAATAGAAACAATTGAGCAACAACATGATGAAATGGGTGATCAACTATGGTACAAAGTTTTGGATCTAAGAAAATTGTGACATCAGGAGTTCATACATTTTTTTTACCTTGGGAGTCTTATGCAAGAGCATTTCTACTTTCAACCCAACAAGATTTTGAAAAGAAAAGTTCCAATGGAAGGAGTCTTAGATTTTGAGAAGAATTAATATTCTTATATATAAATATTTATTTCCTTTGATGTATTAATTGTTCTTATTGAGAGAATGAGTCATAAATCTAGAAAATTGAATGGACAAAATTAGTTGAGTGAGTATATTCCTTTATAGATATGAGAAATTGTAAGGATAGATCTTAATAATATCTTAGGATCATATTGGCATGGCTATAGGATATAAAAACATTTTTTTATTCTTTCTAAATTTTAACTACTCATTGTAATCCTACTGAAAATTAGAGAGGGAGAGAGATAGAGTGAATATGAGGGAAGAGGTAAAAAGGCCAGGGCTGTATATGCACATATTCTACATCAGGACGATGTAATGTATTTTTCAATTTGACTAATGGAAAACATATATTATGTACTTGGTTTGAATTGTCTTTATCCATTTATTAATGAATGCTTCTACAGAATTCTATGATATAATATAGAAATTACACATGATTCCTATGACGGAATTCTCAATGCAGGGGATTGGTAGAGGAATAGGAAATAGTGAAAAGAATATGCAATTATGAGGAAGAGGATTTGAATCACATGAGAGAATCGAACTAAATTACTTTGTCATTAAATATAGAACTGAATTTTATTGAGTGTTTGGAGAAATGGTCATTGGTGATGGTAAAAAATTCTAGCACAAAGTTGTGAAATGTGTGTAATGAACCCTAAAATGTAAAGCACATTGTGAAGATGGAAATTCGACCCAACATTGTAGTGGTTAATCTCATTGTTTCAACTCCAAAAGTGAAGGCTTCATTAATTACGCAAAAAAATGTGCTTTCAAGTGGTTTGAAGCTCTTCGAGAATTGATGACTATTTCAAATAACTTTGAAGTGGGAGAATTGCATTTGAAAGAAATAAAAGGCCTCTGAAATAGAGATTGGATCCTTGGAATTAGATCTACTGGTAATTTGTGTGAGAAATCAATGATCGAGCATGAACCTGGTGTAGCATTCAAACTATAATGTGATGGACACCAACACGAGTTGTTCTCTACTTTATTTCCTTGGTGTAATGAGCTTGTGGGCATTTTGAGTCGCCAAAGGAACCTCTATTGGAAATCAATATTATTCATTAATCTAAAGATTGATGAAGGTTATACTAAACCACGAAGAAATATCCACATCCCTATTTCTATATGTTTCTCATCCTTTAGGTTGTGGAAGTGTTAGATTTGTATGAAGAAAACCCTTTGCAGACCAATCCAGAATTATCTGAGTGAGATTTTAATTGACATAGTGGTGGATTCCTGTTCATTTCAAAATTAGAATCTCATATGAGATTCATCAATGGGTATTCCTCGGTGAATATTCATTGGAGCACGAAGGAAGACCCAAGATAAAAGGGTGAGATTGGTATGTCAATTAACGGTGAATTAAATGACATTGCAAACAACTGTAGTAAATTTGAAATCCTTGTCTCGGGTAAGAGAAAGGACCAAATCATTTATTCAATGGAGGTTGAGACATATGCTTATCTAGTAATAACTACAAATTAAGATCTCCATCTCAAAATCTCATTCTGAGGAGTTTGTAAAAATTGTGAAGTGGTCGATTTAAGAAAGGAGAGAGATGTAGACTTGAGGCCATGGTACTAGCCATTGGTTATATTCTTTTAAACTAGAGTATAATCTATGCTTGGTATTGGGGAAAAGTCACTAATACAAGGAATAGAGAAAGGGGGTTTGAGCTTACCTAATCCATGGATCATCGGGCTATTAGAGTCGAGCCTAGGTGAGATGATATATCCTGCACCATCTACTCCCTAGTAGTGTCTCATCTATGTTATTTTATTGTTAAATTCGAAGCCACAATCACTTTAGCAATTTTTATAGGTGTGACCCCCTCCTAGAAGCCATGCCTCCTAGGAAATACATGTGTTCAAAGGGGGGGTTCGGGAAGTATCAAAAAATTTCATCGTAGGGCTATGGTCTTTAGTTAAGACTCTATAACAACCTATTTTAATGCAACTCCATCGAAGATGTGGAGACAAATTAGAAAGTTGGAAACTCGAGGGGGGAGTGGATAGCTAGTCCCACTAGGACTTTGAGATTCTAGACAAAGTTTTTTGTTGGGTTTCAGACAATGATCACATTAGGGGATGGAAAAATAAGCATCTAAACTCAATTACTTTACACTAGCATATGAAGACTCTGGTTGGCATGGTCTTCAAGGATAAATAGGTAGAAAGGTGTAATAGGTTTTCTTCTTTGGAGTACATTAAGAGGATGTTGAGGAACAATTGCTTGACCTTGGAGAGGATGGACACGAGACTAACCCATGTAGAAGATCTTGTTGACTATGATTCAGACACTATTACACCTTCTAGATCGAGTGCCAAGGACCTACTCCCATCTCTTCCTCGAAATCTGAATGATTTTTATGCTCTTTTAAATTTATTTAGAATTTTTTCTATGTTTTGTGATGACTTCCCAACATGAAGGGACTTTTTGTAATCTGGGGCTAGTTTTATGGACTAGTTTTGTACTCTAGGATAGATAGAAAATTTTTGGACTATGGGTACTCTTATATCCCTAGGAGAGAACAAAAAATCCCTTAGTTAGCTAGATGTATCAATTGTGTATTTATGAGTTAATTTAATAATATAAAGTGTGTTATGTGTGTGTGTGTGTGTGTGTGTGTGTGTGTGTGTGCCTATATATCTATATATCTATCTATACACACACACACACACATAGATATATATATATATATATATATATATATATATATATATATATATATATATATATATATATATATATATATATATATATATATATATATATATATATATATATATGTATATGTTGATGATTATTATTAATTTTCACTAAGACCAATGTGATCTATCGAACCTTAAGAAAGTTAGAGATTAATTGTGACTCTTTAATATTGTATTTCTATGATCAAAAAAGAAGGGAAGGAAGTGCTACTAGATCACTATAGTTTTGCTAACTTAACACGTTACTGGTGGGTCCCAGGAGTTGCAGCATTATTACTACAATACTGGAGCCATAGCTCTTGGGGCAAAAAGATGGTGGGCTCCAGTATTGCAGCAATAATGCTGCAACTCCTGGGACTCCCTTCTTTACTTTTATCAACCTGGTAGTTCGTAACAAACTTGGAAGTGATGATGTTGTATGCACAAGTACTAGCTCTTGCCGCAGCTGTCACTTGGTCAGCTGGCACAAGTCCACTAGGGGCTTAAGCCAACTTCTATGAGCTCTTAGAAAAAGTTGTTTAACCGATGGATGGAAGCTAACTCAAAGGAAGCTAATCTTCTTGCGGAAAGAAACTAAAAGCCAAAAAGTAACGCAAACCCTAGCAAACCATAATTCTACCAGCTAGTCCTAATGATGCAAAGGAGAGAATGCAAACTATTAAGAGAGATGCCATTACTTCTATGAAGGTGAAATGCATGTGTCTAGACTACCTTTATCTGAAGAAAACATCTTTTTTTGTTTTTGAGTAAGTTATTAGAATTATCTTGCATGTGCTTTTAACTGGCTTTTCACTGTGCAGGGGTGGATCAAGGAGGAGCTACAACCTCGTCATTGTGACCTTGAAGCTTGTCACATAATGACATCCAGTGTGCATAGGAAAACAAGTCCACCACCTCAGGGGTTTCCCGTAATTTCTTGGAGTCTGAAGGCTCCTTTCTAATGGACCCCCCCGGCATGGTAAAAACTTGTTTTGTTGTCCTGAGCTTGCCTGCTCGTGTATAGAAGTAGAGCTTCGGGATTTTCTTAGACAGAGCGCAGAGCTATGTCTCTGTTATGCACACAGTCATATAAAATTCACAACTTTCTACCAGTGAGCATTGACAGTGGCTCAATTAAAATTCAAAACCCCAGAGAAAATCTCGCATACATACTACGATGACAATTCTCATGGAGCGATAAGAAAACGGCTTGTAAATTCATGAACAGACTTTTATTCACGTTTTCCTACCCCTTCAACACGTCAACTTCACCACCTTTCGAATCAATTGCATGGGAGAACTATGTTGAGGCTTACCTTATTCCAGAATTTCCACCTTTGACGTGAACATTCCCAATTCCTCCGTAATGCTGGGCCTCCTGTAGCGCAGATTCCTGTAGGAGTCGTGCATGGATTCTGGGCAACGCTTCAGTGGTTTTGGACCTTCTGTGCAGCAACAGGATGTTGGAACAGGCCGAGAACTCGGGTTAACAGCCTTCAGAGAATTGAGGGTTCCTACTCGGCTGCAAAATGGTTGTGAATAAATCACTGCAGTGCATCATAAGTGATTTAGCTGGCTGATTTGAATTGCTGCGGAATTCATGGCGCAGTGGTGAGTTGTCCCCATCAACCCGTTGGTCGACGTCACCGTTATGATTTCGCTGCATGTATTCCTGACCACCGAACCCTTCCCTTTGTATCTACCGCCGCCATTCCTGTTAGATCGCCACTTCTCTCCGACTGGATGCTTCCCACGTGTCCATTTCCTGTCTTTTCGTCATAACCAAAGCCTTTCGGATCCGACGAGGCTGACGGACTGGTTGTGGTGGCCAATTGAATGGTTACCCGACTTGTTCAAACCATTCATTTCCACAGTTACGCACATTTTAGAGTATAGCTTATGTAATTTGACGAAATAGGGTGAGGCACTTACCTGTGCAGCCGTGGACGTGATTTTTCTCAGGCTTTAGGACGAGGGATGATGGATCCGCTTGCTACTGCTTTGTGCACAAGCATGGGAGCTCCTCTTCATTGAATGCTACTAGTTACGAGACCTTGAGATTCGGTTTCCTGGCTATGAATGTTGCACGCTCCAGCTTCATGAGCTGCGGGTGCCTTCATGGTATGTGCTCTATCCGGATCAACTGCTACAGGATTCCTGTAGGACATCCTGTAGTTGTTTCTCCTCCTGAGGTGCATGCCGAAATAATTGAGTCACGTTCGCAGGTGCAGGGTCCTTAGATTACCTTGACAGGTAAAGCGTTGAGCCTCTACATGCTTTATTTCCCACTTAAAAATATTCTTTCTAAGAAACCAACATTCTGGTATGACTGTGCAGGTATTTCGATCATATGACAGCAATGGTGGTGAAAGGAGGTGATAGAAGTGGGGGATGGGAAAAAAAAATGGTTGCATGCATCCTCATCAGACTTCGAGCTTCAAATTCTCCTTCATAGTCAGTCCTGGCCCATCCAAAGGCTCTACAAGATGTTTCCTGTAGAAATACAGAACTTCCTGTAGAAAGTCCTGTAGCTTCTTGTAGAAGGCTAAATTATGACCAGATTGCGTCGAAACCTTGGAAGAGATGAGTATTTATGGAGGGAGTGTTTGTGACGTTGCCTGGTAGCATGGTAGGGACCCTTGTCCTTGAGTTGAGAGGCCTCTTTTTTGCATGGAATACCTGCAACCTGCAACAATTTCCAAAGATTAAGCCTGTTTTTCTGTTTCTGCCTCCTTCTCTTTTTCTTTTCCTATTTTTCTTCTTCTTTTCTTTTTTTTTTAAGAGACAGAAGGGGCGCCTCAATGAGGTTTTCACCCCTACTATCTACCTTGGGTGCCTCAGAGAGGTTTTCACCCAAGGGTATTTTTATTCCAATTCTTTTTCAGAGAGACAACAGGGGCACCTCAATGAGGTTTTCACCACTACCATCTGCCTTGTGTGCCTCAGAAAGGCTTTCACCCAAGGATATTTTTTATTTTTCTATTTTTTATTTTTTTTTATGATGCTCAGGGTATGCCCAAAGCAGAGTAGGAACCCTTCTCTATGACCAGCACTGGTTTTTCCACAGTTTTGATGAACTCTTGCCTCGAAAGAGGTTTCCTGTAGATCTTTAGTCGATGCCCATTTACGAGCATGGGGATGGCTTCCTCATCAATGGCCCGAATGAGGACAAAACCATTTTAATTACACTTCTCCACCGTATATGGTCCTAGCCATCTTGTCCTCAGCTTCCCCTTGAAATACTTATGTCTGGAATCACACAGCAGCGCCCAATCTCCCGGCTAGAATTGTTTGTCATTGAGGTGTTGGTCATGCCATATCTTCCTCTGAAGTTGAACCACTTATGAGTGAAGAAGGGCCTACATTCGGTGTTCATCGAACCCATTCAGCTGCAATAACCTTTCTTGTTGGGCATGGCTGAGATCTAGGTCCAGCTGAGCTACCATCCTCAATGTGTTGTACTCGAACTCAATTGACAACAAAGCTCTCTTCCCATAGACCAGTTCATAAGGTGTGAAGCCGGTTGTGGTCTTCCAAGTGGTGTTGTAAGCCCAAGTGGCCTCAACCAGGCGATCTTCCCAATCCTTTCTGCTACTGCTCACCACCTTAGTCAAAATACCTTCTAATGCCCTATTGGTGACTTCCACCTGCCCATTTTCTTGAGGATGATAGGGGGTGGAAGTCCTATGCTTGATCTTGTGATGAGCGAGCAAGTCCTCAATTAAGTTGGAGGTGAACTGGATTCCTTGATCAGTGACTAACTCTCTTGGGTACCCAAATTTGTAGAAGATGTTTTCTCTTAAAAACTCAACCACCTTTTCTTCTATCGTTGCTTTGATTTCCTTGGTTTCTGCCCACTTTGTCAGATAGTGTGTGCACACAATGATGTAAGACCTTTTCCTTGAAGGAGGATTGATAGGACCCACAAAATCCATACCCCACATCTCAAATGGTTCGAGAGTCACTTGAGGTTGGAGAGGCATTTTGTCCCTTGTGGTCGGCTTCCCCATCCTTTGGCATCAGTCACATTGGCTGATATATCTTTTGACATCTTGATGAAGCGTGAGCCAATAGTATCTTGCCTGTAGAATTTTGAAGGCAATCCTCTTGGCTGCAAAATGTCCTCCACAAGGCCCATCATGACAGGTTAGGAGGATGTCAAGGACTTCCTCCTCCCTTACACAATGCCTTAGGATCTGATCGGGGCCAAGTTTGAACAGGTTGCCCCCGATCCAAGTGAATGAGGCACTTCTCCTCACAATTCTGCTCTTCCCTTTTGAGGATAGATGCGGAGGGAACTGTGCTGAGACCAGGTAGTTTGATATATCAACAAACCATGGAGAGAGTACTGAGATTGAAAACAGATGTTCATCTGGCATCTGGTCATCCACTGTTCCATCTTCACCTACAAGTAAATCCAATCTTGACAAGAAGTCAGCAACAACATTTTCTTTACCTAGTTTGTCAACGATAGTCAAATCAAACTGCTGCAACAAAAGTAACCATCTAATAGTATGAGAATTCACATCGGGTTTATTCATTAAATATCTAATTGCAGCATGATCAGTATGTACAAATGTTTGATAGCCAGTGATGTAGTGTCGGAACTTGTTCAGGGCATGGACCATGGCCAAGAACTCTTTCTCGGTTATAGTATAATTCATTTCTTCCTTGGATAAGTTTTTGCTGACAAAGTATATGGCATATGGGAGTTTTTGTTCAACGTGTCCTAAGGATGCCCCTATGGCTTTGCTTGAGGCATCAATGTGGATGTGGAAAGGTAGGGCCCAGTCCATTGACAGTCGCCCATCCATTTGAACTCAACATCTTTTGCTAAGAGACCAAACAATGGCGAGGCTAGCTTACTGAAGTCTTTAATGAATCTTCTATGATATCCTGCTAAGCCTAAGAAACTCTGCACATCTCTTACCTTGTGAGGAGGTGGAACCTTTTTGATGAGGGCAATTTTATTAGGATCCACCTGTAATCCTTGGCAAGAAATGGTATGTCCTAGCACGGTCCCTTCAGTCATCAGGAATTCACATTTTTCAGGACTAAGGGATAGGTTCATCTCAATGCACTTGGTTAGAACTTTTCCCAGATTGGACAATGCTTCTTGGAAGTTGGACCCATAAGGAGTGATGTCATCCATATATATTTCCACTGAATCATGGACCAGCTCAGAAAATATGCTCAATACTACTCTTTGGAAAGTGGCAGGAGCGTTGCATAGCCCAAAGGGAAGGACTTGGTAAGCAAAGGTACCCCAAGGAGAAGTGAAGGTGGTATTATCTTGGTCCTCCGGGCTGATTTGGATCTGGTTATACACACTGAACCCATCTTGGAAAGAGAAAAACTTCTTTCTCGCCAGTCCATCCAACACTTGATCTATGAAAGGCAGAGGGAAGTGGTATTTCTTGGTGGCTTTGTTCAGTTCTCGGTATTCCACACAGATTCTCCACTTTCCATTTTTCTTGGGTACCAACACGAGAGGGGACACCCACTCGCTATCCGAGATGGGGTAGATGAATCCTGCATCCAACAATTTTTGCAATTCTTCTTTGACAATGTCCTTAAGGGCTGGATTCATTCTGCTCTGAGGTTGCCTGACCGGTTTACAATCTTCTTTAATGTAGATGTGATGGGTACAAACTGAAGGATGGACTCCTTTCATCTCCTTATAGCTCCAAGAAAAAGCATCTAGATGACTGGCCAGCAGGCTATACAACTCCTTTCCCTGGGAAGGAGATAGGGAGGAGCTAATCTTTAAAGTTCTCTCGGGGCCAAACTCCACATTTTTAACTCTGGGAGAGGTTGGATCAGTCACACAGAGGTCCACTAAGGTGCTGGCTTGAGTATCCTCCACCAATTTCTCTAAGGACAATGTACACGGAGGCAGATTCTGAATCAAGGTCTCAATCAAATCATCCTTAGTTTGAGGACATCCCCTGGTGGTTTCTAAGGTGCACAAGGGTGCAGAGTACACCTCATGCTCTTCTCCTTCTTCCAACCAAAGTGATAAGTCATGCTCTAATAGAGGTTCTTCATGAGGCTATAGGACTAGCTGCTTGGACATAGGACCATTTTTGATGGTCATGTTTCCTGCTCGGCAGCTTATGTAAGCATCGGCAGTGGCTAACCAAGGCCTTCCCAAAATAAGGGGGTATCCAGTAAGCTTTTCCTTTGGTTGAAGAACCAAGAAGTCCGTAGGATACTCCCAAGCATCAATAGAGACCAAGACATCCTCCATAATCCCGGCGGGAGTCACGGTGGAGTGATCTGCCAACTGTAGGACTGTCGAGGTCTTCCTTAAGGAACCCTGAAGGTTGAGTTTGAGCATGGTATCCCTGGTCATCACATTAATGACAGCCCCTAAATCAATCAAGGTGTGGGGTATGATGGTGCCATTGATGTGGACATCAACTACAGGACTCCTAGGATCCAAATACTTTGGACAGATTACTTGCCCCAACATAAGATCAGACAGTTGTCCTATGACATTGATAGTTGAGGCATCTCTTTTTCGCCTGCCTGGGTGCCTGAAACACTTTTCCTTAACCAATTTGTTGTATATCGATACATCTTTGATGGCTTGGAGAAGTGGTATTTTCACACACAACTGTTTGAGTTCTCCCAGAAGCTCATTCTCTTCTAGGTCGGGTTGTGTGGTTACTGTTAGTCTCCCAGGAAAGGGTGGAATGGCCTTGGGTTCACTTTCATGTTTATCTTCCTCGTCCTTTGGGGGAGGATGTTCACGATTCGGAAGAGTCTTCCCAGATCGCAGGTTGATCTCCTGGATTTCCACAGCAAAGGTAGGGTACGTTGTTTCCCCAGTATATACCTACTGGGCCTGTCGGTTGTTGGGGTTCGGGTTTGGTTGAGCAGGCATTTAGGGTTGTCTGGGAGGAGCAGGAGGTAATGGTTGCGGTTGAGCTGGTGGTGGAGGCAAAATGGAGGGAGGAGTGTTGTACTGGGTCCTCCACCCCGGTTGAGGTGCATTCCACTAAGGCTGTGGCTGGACATGTGAGTGAAACGAATGAGTAGTGGGCTGAGTATGGTATGGAGGTTGGTAAGACCATGGAGGAGGTACAGACCAAGAAGGATGAGTGGGGGAACCCCAAGAAGGCATAGGAGCAGATTGGTTGGGGCTATAATAAGCTTGGGATGTCCCTTGCATCCCTTGCTGGTAAGGTCTAGGTCCATGCGGCCTCCTTTGGTTGAGGAAGTAGAGAGGATCGGTGAGTGCCTCAGTTCCTTGGTATATGGCCTTAAATCCAGGTAAGGTTGGGCATTGGTTTTTGGGGTGGTCCTCCTCACAAAGGAAACATACCTCTACCGAGTGTAATGGACACTCGTTCTTAGGGTGCTTCCTTGTACACCTAGGACAAAAGATGGCCAAAGCCCTCTCAACTTCCTCTTTCTTTTGCTGGATTCAGAATGTATCAAGTTGCATGGAAATGGTCTGTCTCACATCACTTTTGAGGTCCTCCAGCTAATTAGCAAACTCATTCTTGGAGAAGGTAACACTAGCTGAAAGTGGGTTTCCCCTACCTCTTTTCCGGGCTGCCCTAGAGTGGTTTCTAAACACAATTTTTATATCCTCATAAGGTAGTTGGTAAATATCTCCTCTAGCTAGCATGTGAAGGGTATCTAGAAGGTCTTCAAGGACTCCTTGGAGTAGGACCAACTTGAGAGATTCAGGGTCAAGTGTGCACCTAGCCCGTTTATAGCTAAGTTGGAATATTTCCTCGTAATCTTCTAAAGACTCATCGTTTCCCATGGTCATCTGAAAGATTTCTCCCTTGTCTTCCTTGGACCTACAATAGTCCTGATATTTGGTATTGAAAGCTTGCTGGATCTGAGCCCAAGTGGTGACATTGTTTCCAGGTAAGCCCATGAACTAGCGTTATGCTGCATCCTTGAGGGTAGAGGGAAATAGTTTCAATTTTTGCTCATCTTCTGTATAGTCATAGGTTCGACAAAGGACAACAAACTCAAACAGGAAGTTATCAGGGTCTTCAGTAGTCAATCCATGGAAGTGAGGTAAAGCGGAGGGGCTTATGTTTTTCATTTTCATGTCTCCATTGGTCTCTCGGATGGGAAAGGCACCTCCTATTCACTCATCTTCTCTTCTACCATTTCAGTTTTCAGCCATGGCTTCAGATGGAGTGTTCTCTAACTCTTCTTCTGTTATAGGATCTTCATATATCTGAGGAGGCTCACCTATAGGTTCTTCCGGATCACTGTCACCAAAGAAGAGAGAAGGGTGACTCAGTGAAATGGTGGGGGTGTTGGGTAAGAATTTGCCGGTTTTATCTCTGTTCCTACGAGGCATGAAATGGAAAGACTTTTGATTGATTTTTGCTTCTTTTTTTTTGCTTGTACCTGCAAAAACTAAAATAGATTGAACTGCAACTAACTATCTTGCTGAAACGAAAATGCGGAACTGAAATGAAAGTAGGAAAGGACTAATCTATTTTTCTCAAATGAAATTTCAGGAATGAAATGCTAGTCTACGCTTGCAGAATTGAAATGCTAATCTACGCTTGCAAAATTGAGATTGTGGAATTGAAATGCTAATCTGTGAAAGCAGGAAAGATCTACTCTACTTTTGCAGAAATGAAATTGTAGAATGGAAATGAAATAAACTATTTAGCAGAAGGCGAGAGTAGAAAAATAGAAGAAAAGCAACAATCACTAACACTCTGATGCTTCCCCGGCAATGGCACCAAAAATATGGTGGGCTCCAGTATTGCAACAATAATGCTGCAACTCCTGGGACTCCCTTCTTTACTTTTATCAACCCAGTAGTTCGTAACAAACTTGGAAGCGACGGTGCTGTATGTACAAGTACTAGCTCTCGCTGCAGCTGTCACTTGGTCAGCTGGCACAAGTCCGCTAGGGGCTTAAGGCAACTTCTATGAGCTCTTAGAAGAAGCTGTTTAACCTATGGATGGAAGCTAACTCAAAGTAAGTTAATCTACTTGCGGAAAGAAACTGAAAGCCAACAAGTAACGCAAACCCTAGCAAACCCTAATTCTACCAGCTAGTCCTACTGATGCAATGGAGAGAATGCAAACTATTAAGAGAGATGCCATTAATTCTATGAAGGTGAAATGCATGTGTCTAGACTACCTTTATCTAAAGAAAACATCTTTCTGTGTTTTTGAGTAAGTCATTAGAATTATCTTGCATGTGCTTTTAACTGGCGTTTTACTGTGTAGGGGTGGATCAAGGAGGAGAAATTCTTGGAAAAGGTTGGGAATGTTCAGAGAGGGTCTAAGGAGTCCCTAACACTCTTCTGGAGAGTTTCAAAAAGTTTGGCTATCAAGAAACCTTATTTGTGATCTTCTACAGGAAGTCTGCAGGGGTTCTACAAGATGTTTCAAGGATTTCTCTAGGATGTTCAAAAATTTCTACAGGATGCTTTAAAATTGGATTTTGGAGGATGGGTGAGTGAGGGAAGATGCATGAATGGATAGGGAGGTAGGGTAGGGGCCTGAAATGACCCAGGGACTGATGGATGGAGTGATGAGAGGGTGTGAAGGATGACTTACCTTAAAGAAGGCTAAGACAATGGAAGAGCAAGAAGGTAGGGTTACGTGGGCAGAAGAACAGTTATGAGACAAGGAACCTATCTAGGAGATGGAGTAGCTGGCCTGGACGAAGCTTAGGTGGATGAGAGAGTGGTGGAGATTCCCCGCACTGTGTAAACTTAACCGAATCAACCAAGTCCTTCACACAATCGAAATCTTAGCTAATCTATTCTAACTGTCAATGAAACAAATGAACAACATATTTATTTATAAGGAGAACCATGTACATCACTTAAGCAAAGAAACATTTCAGAGGTCTCAACGCATAACTAACTTCTACAAATGAAGACATTACACCAAGGATTGCATGGTCAAGCAAACTAGTGTTTTTGTTGGGCAGCACTGTTTCTGCAATTCCAGCCCCTGATCCAATAAGGAAGAGGTGAAACTGAGAGTGTTGTCAACCCTTTTTCTTGGAGCTTTATCTGTTATTATCCTACCAATCTATTCTACACATCTGAAGCAATTCTATTTATCACCAGTGACCTATTTAACCAACACAACTAAATCTGCTCAACAGAGACATGTTTCAAACGCATAAAAGGAAAATCACGATGCATAAAGAAAAGATAACAATACAAAGAAGGAGGCCCTAGGCTCTCAGGTTGGGCCCAACCCCGAGAGTTATGGCTCCTATAGAAAACTCAGAGCTAATATCAAATCGGACTACTTCTCATAAGTCAAGAGTTATGCCAAAAATGGCTACAAGAGAACAAAATGAAGCTAGCAGCAATGTAGTGCAAAGTTTGCAAGAGTTTCCCAAAAAGTCCCTCACCAAGGCTAAGGCCTCAAAATTTATACACCACGAGGCCCTAGCTGGCCTCCTAAACCTATGGGACTTGGCTGCCCAAACTGTGAGTGAACAGCTCCTTCCAAAATCTGTTTGGCTGCCTTCTAGATCCGGTTTTGGTGGCCTTTGGAGCTCGGAGTTGGGGGTGAAGATCCTGAGGGAGGCTATTTAATGCCATAGACAACCCCCCTACGTATCCTCAACCCAAGCTTGACTGTCTCCTAGCCCATGAATGCTCGGTTTTGCTCCAACATATGTCAAAAAAACCTAAAATGAGCACGTGTTAGCCACCTAGGAAAAGTGACTACCCTTATTCATACAAATGACATAAGCATACTGAAAAATAATGCATAAGTTATGAAAAATGAAGGATTGAACAAGGATAATTAGGCCAAATGAGCCCAAAATGTTACCAAATTTGGGCCTCATCAGTTACGAAGGTTGGTAATGTGGAAAATGTTTAGGAAATGAGAACCAATGTGACTAAGATCCAAGCAATCCAAGCGAAAAAAATTTCATCTTCAACCCTCTTACTATTGCAAAGATGACAGATTCTTTTGTCACAAGATGTTTATGGAATACACCAAAGCCCGATTTCACTTTGAAGCTCATGAGAATTTGTTATTCTCTTTGTAATGTTCATTCTCTTCTTAGCACTGGTTAAGACAGAAAGATAATTCTAGTTAGAAAGAGTGGAGTTGATCACATCCTTATAATGCCTTGGCTTCATTTTTCCCTCTCACTCTTGATCATCCCACAACTTATCCTTAAATTTGGAGGTAATTGTATTTTTAATAATACCCTTACTCTCCAAGATTGTAACATACCACAATTCCATAAACAGAAAAAAAATCTTAATGCTATAATTGTCAGAAAAGGTAACAACTTTCTATTTTCTTCAACTATTTTATTAATGTGTCCCTTTTCCCTTCACGGAGAGTTTAGTTTTTTATTCCTTTTTCTAACTAAGAACTTGTGGCAAAGATAATAATTTATTGTACAACTTGGCTCCTATCAATTAAATATTTTCATATTCTCAAAAAGATGTGTAAACTTCTTTGAATGTAGTGCTTATATCAGTGGGCCTTCCACTTTAGGATTCAGACACATTAAAATGGGGTCTCTTATTTTGATAATGTACACTTATTTGACCACTCCTCGCATTACTCATTCTAAGTTAGTTAGTAGTCATTATAAGTTAGTTAATGTTCATATTTGACCCATTTATATTTTATTTTCGTCCTAAGACTTAGCATATGATAATAATTTGTGTGGAACTAAATTTTTGTGCAATCAATACTATTCCTTATATTTATAATATTTACACCTCATAATAATATCATGTGTTGAAGGGACCAAGATTTTCCTATGATTTGATGGTGTTGTCATCTGATTACTCATGAACTCAATAACAAGTCATATTTTCTGTATTCAAGCTTATGTGATCCATAATGAATTAAGAAAAGTCTTTTCATAGAAATCACATAAGAGAAAATTTTGGCCAACATGTTTGGACCAACAAGTGTGGTTCATCATCAGGACCTTCTGGTCTTGATGATGAACCACACTTGTTGGCTCGAAATGTGTCGGCCAAAAATTTAGCTTATGTGATTTCTACTGAAAGACTTTGCTTAACAATTCATATTCGTAATCCATACCCTTCGTATGTGTATATCTTTAAACATCCCAACTATTAATCCTTTTTAAACCTATGATGTTGGTTCTTTCCTTACCCATATTGGATATATGATGTGAACTCACTTGGCTCCTTTAGCTGGCACATATTCAACAGTTTAGATTTGCGATTTTAGATCTAAGGTTAGATAATGAGTAGGGTTAAACAAAACTATTTACCCTACCATTCACAACCCCATTGTTCCTCATTTTCTCTATCTTGCACAACCAAAGTGCCACTCTACTATCTCCTAAGATATTATGGTTTTGGTATGATTCTTGGCCATATGGCCTCAACTACACCTATGATGCTTCAAATGGGATTCTTGTAACACCCAGGGACTCCTTTGGATTTTTTTAAATCAGACAGGAATACTTCTTATCTTGTATAAATTCCTTGAATAATTATATTTAGTTTTCCACCTCCAATATACTACATACTAACATTTATAATTTATAGGTTCCCCATGAGAAGGAATGCTTTGATTAAATGATGAAAACTTAATAGTTTCAGGATGAACCATTTGGGGTTTCTCATTTTCTTTCTGAGGTAAGATCGAAATTTATTCTTCTCTACATTTTTTAGTTAAAATTCTTTGCCATTGATCGAGGGTTAACTAATGAATCGCTTACCTTATTTATAGGTTGTGAATGGAGTGTTGTGAGGTTCTTCTGCATATAATTTTTCTAACCCTTTAGTAAGATTCATCTTGTCCCTTATCCATTTAGCATTCTAAATGTGATCTAAGTTGAGCTTTGGAAACTATGGTATTGGACCAGGATTTTATCCTACCTCCAAAATCCGTGTCAGCTTCTGTGATTTATCATTAATTACGAGGAGGGAAAATTTTCTTTGGGTATTCCCCTTTGGAACTACTAGGCTTTCCCTTCCTTGTATACCTCATTAGTCACTAGCGAGTGTTCCAGTTCCTAATTAGGCCATGACAACCATTGGCTATGGCCTAGTGATATCTCTAGCATGCTTTTTCTTTTTCTTTATTCCACCCTTAAGTTTTTTATCAAAAACCTTGAAGTTGTTAAGAATAATCAAATGTTTTCATCATAGAGTTAGTATATGATTTATTTCTTTTTTTTCTAAAGATTTAGTTTTTTTTCCAATACCACACTAATGTTTATATCTTTTGGCACTCACTGTTGTGGAAAGGACGCGTTCCCACTTCCATTCTTAGGTATATTTCCACTTCATTTATTTTATGTTTGTCCAACATTTCTCAACCTTTTCATTCTGTACAATAAAGATTCAAAAGTTGTAGCCCTCGTCTATATGATTGTGACTATAGGTATGCCATTCAAGAAATAAGGTGCTTTGGTTAATTCGCACTCAAGGCATTTTATTTTTTTCAATAGTTAACTTTGAACTCACTATTCTTACAAGTCATCATCCTTCAATTACTCAAATATTCCTAAAGTTTCATGGCACAAAGTTGGGAATTGAATTCGTTAGTCATAACACAAATAATGGTTTTCTCTTTTGCCCCATTCTAACCCAAGGAGGTTACGTTTGTATATTTCGGCCTTGGGCCTTAACAAATTATATACTTGGGTTATTTATCTCGCTATTACTCTGTATAAAATTTATTTTTTTATGTTCCCTTCATGATGTCTTTTCCTTATGACTATGAGATGTATATGTAAAATAGACCTGAACTTCATATGTAGAATTTTAATAAAATGAATTCTTTCTCTTCTCCCTTTTGTTACATATCTATTTTAGTTCTTTGTTACATTTTTTTATGACTCTCGGTAGTATTAAAATAAGACTTGAGTTGTAACTCATTATACATATACATATATATATATATATATATATATATATATATATATATATATAGATATACATATACATATACATATACATATATATGTTTTTATGGTGACTTGTGTCATTGCCAACATCCATAATACTAAATCGACAATTATTTATTATTTCTTATCTTCCTATATCATTCTCTTTCAAGATTCTGAACCATTTGTATAATTTTCTTTGTATGGCTGAGCTAATAAACTTTGGTATAACATAGTAAATTAAGGATTTCCATAGGACCTAGTCCTAAATACTTCCATGATGTTATTATTTTCTATATTTATAATACTGGATGACATTCAACAAGGAATACTTATATTCCTAGGCATAAATAAACTACTATGGTCATACTATTTATTAAGTTGTTTTTACATATTTTATAGAATTTTTATTTAAATTCTAATTACACGTCATTGTAACATTTCTTTCTTAGTCTATGTATATTGATAGAGTCTTTTATAAGATTTTTTTTTTTACTAGACTCACAAACAAAATAATGAGTAATTTATTTAATTCGCCAAAATATCATAGGTATTCCATGTTTCCTTACCTAAAGGTTTATTGGCTTACTAAAGAATATTGAAGATATGTACCATAATCGTTCTTAGATAAATCTCTACCAACACAATATTTATCTCATAATATAATTTAAGGAGTTATTGTAGCAACCAATTCAGAATAAGACTCTATCAATCAAAGGTTAAATCTTTCATGTGACTCTACTAAATGCTATTAGTTTTCCTTTCATTGTATAGGGTCTACAACCAATGTACTATAACCAATAGTTTTCATTTCTGCATAGATAGTATTATTGTGTATTACCCTTATATGTCTCGGTAGATAGAGAGAGTGTACACAAAAAATTACATAATTAATTTCTCTCTCTCTCTACACACACACTGAGCTTATTAATTATTTAATAGAGTTACAAGCATAACTTTATCTATTATATAACTTCATTCTTTTATATTTAATATATATCATAACCATAATGAAATATAAATTCTTCTAAGATAGATCATATAATAAATGGAATAACTAAGTGTCTACCAGAATTATTTCCTTTGGAAATGTTAGATCCATGCATGAAAACTTGTCTCACATCTAACTATTACTTTTGTTCAAAATTCAATTTAACATTCCCACTAAATAACATTAAACTATAATATGATCAACACATGAAGAACAAATAGCCATATGACTAACCTTAATTAGTTGTCTGTGGAATATTCGGGAATAGAGAATGTTCCATCCAACCTTGAAATTTGTCCATTAGTTTCCCCAAGCTCAGACATTCTTCGCTCTAGGAATCAACAACTTTATTTTGTTCCTGAGTGGTTTTGTTTTAGGTTCTTCCCAAAAAAAAAATCCTTGCCAGTGTTCTTCTTTAAGGGTCTCCATCCCTTAGTTAGCTGGTTTGTTTTTTCAATTTGAGAAAAGATATTTTCCTTTTCTTTAAAGCATGTCTTTCTCTCCCATTGTAGTTACTCGTATTTTCACCCAACTTAACATTTCTCTCTAGCTAATTTCTTAGAACAATCTTACTCTCCCATTATGTTAATTTATTTATCAACTTTCTCCTTGGGATTTTTAGGATACCTTTTGGGAAGGTCCATGATGCATACTTAACCACTAGCAAAGTTTTATAAATTGGAAAGAAGTATATAATACCAAAGTTATATTTCCTAAATATTTCCAAAAAACTCAATTATTTATTTAATAAAAGAAAAATTAATTACATCATCAAATAATTTCAATCTTTTATTTTATAGCCTTTAATTCTAGCAATAATTTAAAAGTCTAAAAATAGCCATGTTTGAGAAATGAAACATAGGGTTGTCACAAAAACCATATCCTCCTTTATCTTCTAAAGGTTGTCTTGATACTAAGCATCCTTATGCCATCCTCACTTGAGTCGACGATGGGGATTTTGGCTAGAGTTAGAAGCAATTTTGGGGAACCCCTTAGCTTCCATGTTGGAAAGATTCTTCTTATGCATCAAATACCTAAACATAGCCATGATCTCAATGGGGGAAGGGCTAGCTTCAATCAAGAAGATATGATAAGGATTATTTCCTTTAATCTTGAGGTTGTAGGTTATTATTATTTTTTGGATCAACTCGATCTTCCTCCATTATTCTCTAGATATATTGCAACCCCAAACCTCACAACCATATAAAATAACAAGGGTGAGGAGAGTCTCAAAGAGGAACCTTGTTTTACTCCTAATCCAAAGATAAACTGACTTAAAGTTATTTTCAATCTCATAATAAGTTTTCTAGTCTCCAATAATCGTTTTCTCAATGCTATCGACCAACAAATGATCCTGTTTCATAATCCGTTGATTCGAGTGTGTTTTTGTTTCTGGGTGAAGCACCGGTAACAGTAGTCTAGTTGAACAATTGATGGATGTCAATACCTAAATATTTGTGGGAAGAAACCTGCTCCAACTAATTGTCATCATAGATGAAATTATCATGGTTCATATTTTTTCGATTTCATTATCATGACTTTACTCTTGTCAGTATTAACAAACATACCCACCTTGGAGCAGTAATCATGGAGGATCTTAAGATTATTGTCGAGATCATCATGGATTATGGCTAGAAGAATGATATCATCATCATAAAGGAGAAGAGTAATGACCATGCCAGCGAGATTGGGGCCATCACATCCCATAGCTTCCAAACTATGTTCTATCTTATCAATGTAAATGCCAAAAAAGGTAGTGAATAGGGGGAACCCTTCCTTAACTTCAATATTCCATCTAATTATTTAGAACAACCATCAGTGGTATTAATATTGGAAACAACATTCTCGTAGAGATGAATCACAACAACCCTCAACTTGAGAGGAACCATTATATATTCAAGTATTTTCCATAGTTTATCCCTAGGAACCGTGTCCGAAGCTTTTCTAAAGTCAACAAAAGAACAAGAGATCAATTTTACTATTGCAACACTACTCGAAAATGATCTTAAGAGTGACAAGATGGTTAATAGTTGATTGATGTCTCCTAAAACTAGCTTTCCCTTTAGCTCTTTTACGATGTCTTTCAAGCCAAAGAATAATATTCTTTTCCAAAATGAGCCCATACACTTTGGATAAAATGTGGCTAATCATAATGGTCTTATAGTTAGAGTGAACATCGTTATCCCCACTTTCAAATATAGGAAAAATAAGGCTTTGCATCCAAGTCTTAGGGAAGTCATGTTTTACTGCCCAATTGAGAAATTTGTGAATATGAGGGATGAGGATAAACCTTCGCATTTTGAAAATTTCAGCTTGGTAGCCTTCAATATTCCTATTTTTCCCATTAGCAAATTTCTTAATCTCAAAGTCCATGTCTTCCAAAGAATATATATCCTCATTTATAGGAATGTTTAAGACATTACACATGGTGTCCAAGAAGTCATAAAGATTCTTAAGATAGACATCCCCATTCATCAAGGGGTTCGAATGATTTTCTTTAGTTTCATGGAAAATAATATTCCTCCAAAACTTTCTAGGCTTGAATTTAGAAAAGTGATGAAGACACTCTTGTCTCTTTTTAATATAGGAGTTTTTCTTCCTTTTGATAAGAGATTTGTAAACACTTATATTTCTAAGCTCTATAGTTTCATTAGGAGCATCTCTAATTTCTTTCTTGAAAATTTTACAATCATTATCATAACAAGGGTTGGATGTTATATTATTATTTTATACAACTCCTCGGTAGACAATTTGTTAGTTTGTAAATTAACTTGAAGTAGTAGTTGAAAGAAAGAAACTAAAATGGAAATAATAAATTAATATATAGAGAAAAAAGATAAAAGGAAAAAATTCTCATCAAAAGTAAAACTTCCAATTAACCAATCAATCACATAACAAATAAATAAATTTCAAAATTAAGAAAAAAATTATATTAATAGATTCATGAATAGAGGTTGTCATAATATTAATAATATTAATATCACTGCATTTAATAATAATAATAATAATAATTTTTTGAATAATACGATTAATGGGTTAATAATGATAGTAGGGTTATTAATAAATATAATAGACATAAGATGTATAATAAATATAATATCAACATTAAAATTAATGATTCTATAATAATAACATTAAAAATAATGATTCTCTCTTTAATGTTAATCATAGTAATAATATTAGCAATAGTAATAATAACTTAGTCAATGGTAGGACTTTATGTTCATATAATATTGTTTGTTCTAATTCTCTTTCCCCTCTAGCAATAAGGTTGTCAATCTCTTTAGCTTTACTTTTGAGCTTTCGGTTTTTCATTTATTGGAGAAAGGTTTAAATTTTTCCCTTGCTCCTAGAAATATCTCAGTCAATGATATCATTTGTGACATTGAATATGGTATTAGATACTTATCGGACGTCACTAAAGATATCATCAGACAGGACTGTGTTTTTTCCTTAGAAAGGTTAAGCACCCAAACAAGAACATCAACAAACTTGAGTTTGATGCTCTTAAGTAATTAAATAGTAACAACGATGTTGTTGTTCTCAAAGCCTACAAGGGTGGTGTTGTGGTTATTCTTGATAAAGAGGATTACCGAAGGAAGACATTGGATCACCTTTGTAATAGTGGGAGCTACAAGAAACTTAATAAGGATCATTTAAAGAAGATTTTCAAAAGTATGGCTCTTGCTATTAAATCCAATAGCCTTGTCAACTCGTTCAGTCATAAGCTTATCGAAAGCAACCCTATTAGCCCCAGAATCTATAGCCTTCCAAAGGTTCATAAGGAAGGGGCTCCTCTAAGACTAATTGTCAATATGATAGGAGGTTCAACCTATCATCTTGTTAAATATTTAGCAAAGAAGCTTAAGCACCTTGTTGGCCATACAAAATCCTTTATTAAGGACTCTACATCATTTTCCAATGAGTTAAATGGTATCACTCTTGATACTGATGACAAGCTTGCGAGTTTCGATGTGGTCTCCCTATACACTAACATCCCTATCAATGAGGCCATTGAAGTCATTAAACATATTACAAATCCTGATATGGAAAATTAGTTCATATCTGTCTCACCTCTACTTTTTTCTCTTTTGATGGGCAATTCTATCAGAAAAATTGTGGTGTTGCCATGGGTTCCTCCCTCTCCCCTGTGGTAGCTAACCTATTCATGAAGGATTTTGAATCAAAGGCCTTAGCCTCTTCTCGTCTTCTTCCTAAGATGTGGAAGAGGTTTGTGGATGACACTTGTGCCATCTGGTCCCATGTTGAGGAAGAATTGGATCTTTTTTTCCTTCATCTTAATAATCAATCTAGTTCCATAATCACCATAGAATATGAAAACAATAGTATTCTGGCCTTCTTTGACGTCCTTCTTTCTAGGAATGATGATGGCTCTTTCTGTCATCAAGTATTTTGGAAGAAGACTCACATGGAGCAATATATTCATGCTAATTATCATAATTACCCAACTCAAAAGCTTGGTGTTCTCAACACTTTAGTGACTATAACTTTAAGAGTTTCTGATAACAACCATATTAATGATGAGAAAGTGCACCTCGTGAGTGTTTTATTGAATAATGGGTACAATAGACACCAGTGTACTAAGGCTTTCATTAAATCCAAAAAAGTTCCTACGGCTAATATAGAGTCCAAGGATCAAGTCTCAGGTGCTCATCTCCCTTTTATCAAAGGGACCACTCACAAGATTACAAGGATCATAACAAAACAAAATCTTTTTCTTACAGATATATTAAATAATTACATGAACTAATTGCAGCTAAATCATAGAAACTTCAAGTACACATGAAAGAAGATAAGAAACACATAAAGGCATGAAAAGATGACAAAGAGACTTGATAACGGATTTCATCCAATTTGGAGTATGTCATCGGGCACTGCGCAACAATGGGGAGTCCTTCATTCATTAAGTGGCAAAAGAAGAGGAAGTACAAGTACAAATGCATGAACACTCTTATACCTACAATCTAGAAAATAGCCATAAAATGGAGAGCTCTGTTGTGGAAACTAATAGCACCATTGAGTTCCTTTCACTGGGAGTTGTAGAATTGATAAAAAAAATTCCCAATTCTGACATTGGACAAAAAATGACCCTCTGGAAATGTGTTCAGGCAAGGTTTTACCCCCTGCTACAGGCCACTCAAGCTTTCAATCTACAATTGACTGTCTCGATCCACGCGCTCAGGGTCCGCCCTCCGCCTACATGTGAAACTGTGGTTTATAAGTATGTTGGTCGATGGAGTTTACCACGTGAGATAGTTGGTGCAATTGCAAAGTCGGAAAATGGTTGGAGGAAGGTCGGGGGATCAAATACCAACCTTCTCAAAATAGGTGCATGTTATTTTATTACACTGTTCGGTTGGCACATGGTTTCACTTAACAGTTTGGTTCTTACTTCAAGGTCACCCACTTGGGGGCCAACCACATGGGCCTAGTAGGTTCGACCCCCTCCAGTCCCATATCTTTACACAGGTCCAGTGGTTACGGGGATGGGGTTCTCAGTCAGCCGAATCCCACCCAAATGCATTTCATCGCAGTGGTTTCACCAGTGGCGAGGTCATGGTCATTGACCCCTCCTTTCTATATGTTTAACTGGTTTTTCCATTGAGTTAGGTAGCAAGATTGGTCGCCCCTCCACCTTTATTTTATATATTTTCTTTATTTAATGTAACCACTTAGGAATTTTTTTAATCTATAGGGGTTATAGGAAAAATTAATTGTCCTACAAATTTTCTCTTAAAAATGGTCAGATTTCGGTGCCGAAGTTTTCCATTTTGCTTCCTTCTTAAACCTTCCACATGTGCCAGTCAACCCCTAAACATTGAATGCCTCTATCTCCCTCATACTAGATCGGTTTTGAGTGTTGTTCACGCCGTTAGAATCAAGGTGAAGAGCACTTCAATCTGATGATGATTTTATCGATTTTCTTCCACTTTGAATTTTGTTCCTTTTACCATGCCACTAGTATCTGGAGATCCACCTGGATCAATCCTCCCCACTGAGAGATTTTGGACCACCAAAAGCCTTAACACCATTCAACATACAACCTATGTCCTTGTCAAACCATACTTTCAATCATCTGCACGCAAAATTAATACATATTCTATAGCCATATACAACCCCTCACTTGCTAAGAGTTTATAACACACACTCTTTGGTCAATGATTACACAATAACAACCAATACCTCAACTACTCATAATAAGGCCCAAAAAAATCATCGTTGCATTTTGAAGTGATGGCAACACATCATCACTTTTACATTTACTTGCAACGCATTATTTACAAACCAAGTCCATGCAAACTACTATTAAAAAAAATGTCCTTTCCTTAATAAAGCCAACCACCATGAATGTGTTTGAGCATTGTCACCGACTAGCTTCTCTATTGCTGCATTTTCATTGTGGAGCATATGGCATGTGATTTCCTCATGTCCCTCCTCGTTACAGCAACTACAATGATTTTTCTTTCTCCAAACCTTCCGGGTCTTCTTGAAGCACTTCCCCTTGGTGTTCCTCTGATAAGGGTTCATGGAGCCCTTACTATCATTGGAATAGGAGGAAGAAGTCTCGTCATCCATCATTGACTGGTCACTAGATGCTTTGGAGCTTTCCCCAATGTCCTTCCTGACATAACCGAGTCCTGCATGATGAGGCATTTCCTCTACTTTGATGGGGTTCATGATGCCCTGGCCATTAATGTCGAGGCCCTTCCCCTGATATCCCATCTTCTTCAACAGCTTGGACCTGATACCTGTAGTATACTTTTCAAAAGCAACGAAATCATCATCAGGAAAAGTACATGGAATCAAAGAACTATTTTTTACCTCAAGGGGGTTAGGCTGTAGCCTTCCCAAGGCCTCGTTCTTAGATTGCAACTAGTGTAGCAATATCTGTTTCTCCTCCTCTGCTTTTTGTAGGAGCCTCCTTAGCTTAGCATTTTCTGCTTGAAGGTTTTGGTTGGTCTCCTCAAGTTCCTGGAGCCCTACCACATTAGGTGTCCTTTCCATATTTGGTACAATATCTATTGAAATTTTTGCTTCATCACCTGAATCAAAACCCAAATTGATGGGGCCCCCTGCTACTATTCTGAGAGTTGTAATCCTCCTTTCGTCATTAGAATCTGATCCCAGATCAATTAGTCTACCTTATGAAAACCCCAAAGACATGACCTTCTCATGTTCTTCTGACTCAAATGCTTGATATTGATGCATGGTGGCAGTTGTCTTTTGTTTCTCCTTTCTGTCATCCCTCCTGGGTCTCAACTCAGGGTGCAGTTTCCAGCAATTCTCTTCGTCGTGTCCCTCTTTCTCACAATGTGGGCAAGAGAGCTTTGCCCCTCTTCTCTTGGTTGTTGCGGCTCTTTTTTGGTGGTCATTTTGTGTGTGCATCCCACTTCTTTGAAGATGCATGGCTTTCAAAATGGTCTCATCAACAGTGGCAGACTCAAACAATAATAATGAATGCCTTATGTAACTATGTAAAGAACCGATATACTTAGTTGCAATCTCTGGTGAATCTAAAGAAATGCTCAAATTCAATGCTTGTCTTCTAAATTCTTCAGTAAAGTTTTGAATTTTTTTATCTTTTCTTTGCCTTAGGTGTTACCATTCCATTAATGCCTTTAGCATATAGCCCAAGGGGTAAATTTTTTTTTCAATGCAGACACAAAATTTGACCATGAGGAGAGAAGGTTACCTAGATTCTTCATGCCCTGCAATTTGATCTCCCACCAAACGAGAGTGGTGCCACTCAATCGAAGGAATGCCAACTGGATCTTTGCCTCATCCTCTTCGATCTGTTGAATTTTACAGTAGACTTCAATCTGCCTAATCCAATTGTTATGCTTTTCTGTATTACTTTCACCGTTATACATGGGAAGATCAAATTTGACATCTAATTTAAAGAAAAGTTTCCTAGATGCATTTCTTGAATTTCTATGATGATGGTGAAAAGAAGAAGCGGAACTTTCACTCGTGGAAGGAGAAGGAGGGGATTCCTCTCCACCATTTCCATGTGTTGAACCTTGTTCTTCTGGCCCATTCTCCTCTACTTCTATTGTTTTCTCAAGCCTTAAGAACAACTTGTGGACCTTTTCCACCATTGTATATAAGGTTTTGCAGTAATTGGGCTCCTCCTCATAGTGAGCATCGTCATCATCCATGTTCCTTCTTTGATTTACACACCCAGCTTCAGGATCAAAAGACTTTATTTTCCCGTCACCTCTTCGGAGCCTATTTCTTGTTAGCATACAAACAAGCAATTCACATCTACAAAGGCCTGCTCTGATACCACTTGATTTAGGATATTTTTCTTACATATGTATTAAAGAATTACATGAACTAATTGCAGCTAAACAATAGAAACTTAAAGTGCACATGAAAGAAGAGAAGAAACACATAAAGGCATGAAAAGATGACAAAGAGACTTGATAACACAGTTCATCCACTTTGGACTACGTCTTCGGGCCCTGCTCAACAATGGGGAGGCCTTCATTCATTAAGTGGAAAAAGAAGAAAAAGTACAAGTACAAATGCATGAACACCCTTATACCTCCAATCTAGAAAATGGCTGAAAATGAGAGCTCCATTGTAGAAACTAATAACATCATTGAGTTCCTATCACTGAGAGGTGCAAAATCGATATAAAATTTATCCATTTCTGACACTAGACCAAAAATGACCCTCTGGAAATGTGCTCACGCAAGGTTCTGCCCCCTTTTATAGGCTGCTCAAGGTTCCACTCTATAATTGACTATCTCAATCCACGTGCATGGGGTCTACCCTCTACCTGCATGAGAAACTGTGGTTTATAAGTATGCTAGCCAACAAAGTTTACCACATGAGATAGTTGGCACAATGGCAAAGTCGACAAATGATCAGAGGAAGGTCGGGGGATCAAATCTTGACCTTCTCAAAATAGGCGCAATGTTCTTTTATTACACAGTTTGGTTGGCACCAGTTGGCACGCAGTTTCACTTAACAGTTTGGTTCTTATTTTAGGGCCAATCGCTTGGGGGTCGGCTAAATGGGCCGAGCAGGTTTGACCCCCATCGGTCCCATATCCATACATAGCTTTGATGGTTATGGGGAAGGGGTTCCTGGTCAGCTGGACCCCACCCAAATGCATGTCATCATAGTGGTTCCGGGAGTGGCGGGGTTATGGTCACGGACCACTCCCTTATATATGTTTAATTGGTTTGTGCATTGAGTTAGGTGGCGGGAATGGTGGCCCCACCACCTTTTTTTTATATATTTTGTATTTTAATGTAACCACTTAGGACTTCTTTTTATCTAGGGGTTATAGGACAAATTAATCGTCCTACGACTTTTCCTGGAAAAATGGCCAGATTTCGGTGTCGGAGTTTGCCATTTTGCCACCTTCTTAAGCATGCCCCATGTGCCAGTTAACCCCTGAACTTTGATTGCCTCTATCTTCCTCATACGAGATCGGTTTTGAGTGTATTTCATGTCGTTAGAATCAGGGCGATGAGCACTTCGGTTTGATGTTGAGTTTATCGATTTTCTACCACTTTCAATTTTGAGCCTTTTACCATGCCACTGGTATCTAGAGATCCACCTCGATCACATAAGGAATCATAAGGACCCTTCAACCTTTAGGCCTTCGAATACCATCCAGAGCTCCCTAAGGTCTGTAAAAGACCCAATGGACCCTAAAAATATGAAAGGTGTTTATGTTATCCCTTTCTCCTATGGTACTCCCTACATAGGTGAGACTCGTCGCTCAATCAATCAAAGGATTTGTGAGCACGCCACTGACATCAAGCATGGAAGGACCCGCTCCTCTTCTTGGCAGAACATGTAGGAAAAGACTAAGCATCACATCTGCAATGAGCAGGCCCAAGTCATTGCTAGGATTAGTCATTTCCATCATCGCAAACTCAAGGAGGCCTTAGAGATCGAAAAAAGGCCCACTAATTTGAGTAGAGACAATGGTTGGAATATTAATAGAAGTTGGGTCCCTATCCTATCCTCCTAATAATTTTTAATTTTCTTTTTTACTTATGTAGGTATATGTATCTTCTTGTTTTTCAATTGTTACAGTTAATAATTGGTTTTTCATCAAGTTTTATCATCTCGATCATTCCTAGCTCTTTTAATTATTTTTATCATCTTGGTCATTCTTAGATCCTTTAAGTATTTATTTTATGCTAGACATTGTTTATTTTCTTCCTTTTTCTTGGCTTCGTGATTTATTGGTAGGGCCTTAGTCCCTGATTTTATGGTTTACCTTGATTCTATGTTACCAAAAACAATAAATGGAAACGAAACCAGAAACAGCAATGGGATGAGAAACAATGTTGAGAGGTTTCGCATTCAAGAAAGGAAAGAGAAAAAATAAGGCAAATATAGGAAACATAAACAACACATTCATTTACATAGCTAAAATTGTAATAATCATATTTATGATTTGACCATAATGGATTAGGTAACATGTCTTATTAATTATCATCTTAAAATTTTAACGAAATTCTAAGAGTATTATGTTTATGATTAGCTAAAAAGATATTTCATTAAGTCTTGGAAACCTATGTATATATCTGCAGAGGAGTCTCTTCCAATTAAAACATGTGTTACTGTTCATTTGAAAAAACTATTTTGGTAAATTATGTAGAGACATGTTACCCATTTGCAGTTGACAATTTGCAAAGAAACATGCACCATACTTATTATTCACTCTACTGACTTTACGTTTGTGCTAAACTAGCTATATTCTTTATATTTTCATGACTAGCCGGAAAAAAGGACCAGCCACACATTCCGTGGTCAAGGAAAGACTCGCTTCGCCATTCCCGCTATAAGTCTTCCTTTATCTTGGATCTAATAACAAATTACAGGAATGTCGATTGGAAGCCCTTCATTGACACACCCAGGTAGATGAATTTTACAAAAAAGGCTCCAGGGAGTTAACTATCTTCCACTAGTGTGCTTAAGCCCAAGCCACCTCCCAAAAAGGAAATGAAAGATAAATTTATGAGTCGAGAACGAACATAGAAATAGCACCTCCAAAAAAGGAAATGAAAGATAAATTTATGAGCGGAGAACGGACATAGAAAGCGACATTTTTGTCTCGTTCCGCTTCTAACGCGTTTTTTTCCAGAGACGGTAGCCATCATCCCGTTTCTGGTAATAGAGCCCTGATTCATTTGTCTTTCTTACATTGATTATTTTAGATCGAATTTTATTTATTAATTTTCTGGTTTCTTCAATAATTTATTTTTATTATTAATCGGGTCTTGACTCGATTTTTATTAATAGGATCTTGACACCTTTTGTTGTATTTTTTCTGCTGCGCTCCTTGGTTGACGTTTGAGTTTGATTTCTTTTATTCTCTATATATTTTGAAACTTTAACTATTTCTTGATTTTATTTAATATAATTGGATCTTAATAATTAATGTTATTAATTAAATAATATTATTCATAAACTAGTTGTTTATTATAGTTGTCATTTTCTGACTTTGTCCTTTGCTTGAGGTTTGACTTTGAATGTTTGATTCATTTTATTCTATAAATATTTCGAATCTTAACCTATTTCTTGATTTTATTTAGTATAATTGGTTCCTATTACTTAAGATTATAAATTAAATAATATTATTCATAGGTTATATGAACAAGGGTCTCTACATTGATCTCTATTTAGGCTGGTGCCGTGATCTGTCTCTTCATCTTGTCCTAACGATAAACCACATTAAACAGTTCGAAACCCATCGGCAAAAATTCTCCGATATAATTTCTATCGATTATTTGTTTTTTTGTTAATTTAATATGTATCACAAAAACTTAAATTCATAAATTTCAAAATAATAATAAAAAAATTTACAAAATAATTTTATAGAAATAGTTAATCAAAATACAGACTAATACAAAATCAAAAAACTATTGAAGGTAAACTATTGAATGTTGAAAGGTTGGCATGGTCCTGGCAGATGTCTTCTCTGCCTCCTGGAGAATGAATCCAATTCCCACATGTTTCTCCAATGCCCTGCCGCCCAAGCAATCTGGTATGAACTCTCGACACTCTTCGGTTTTCCTCACTGTTTATTCTCCTCTGTACAGGATGCTTTTTTATGGTGGGCAGATCAAAGTTCCGATAGACAGGCTCTTTTCTGCCTCACATGCTGGAATATCTGGACGTGGAGGAACAGGCGCATCTTTCAGGCCTCCTGCCTGCCGCTGGTCTCCATTCTGCCTTTTATTATGGGATCTATGCCCTCTCAGATCTGACTGCCGAGACCTTCCTGCAACATGCGCATTGAAGCTCGGATTTTTCTTATATGTCAATGTTTCTCTCAATATTATCCAAAGGCTGTAATATTTTGTTTTCTGGTTCCCTCTTTATATTTGGCACACTCATTATCTTGGCGCAGTCACAAGCGCACAGCTGCTCTCTTTTATGATTTCCATGTCAACTCATGCGCACATATGCTCTCTTTATGTTCCACATGCTGCTGTCTATTCTACGCAATCATATGCGCTCATCCGGATCCATTTATATATGTATTTTCTTCCCTCGTCTATTCTGACCGAGGTCAAGATGCCTTATATTCAGATCATTATACCAAGACTGCGGTCTTCAATTGTATCCATGATCCATATATTTCTCTCAATATATAACATGCTGATTTTTTCTTACTGAAAAAAAGAATGTTGAAACATAAAATCAAAATTTGAAGAGAATATCTATATTTCAATTTGAAACGTTTAAACGCTTCTCCATTGAAGAGTTAAAAATAAATATTTTTTAGATGAATGAAAAATAACTCAAATTTTCAAATAACCTTTCACTAATTATAATTCTGATATCAAAAATAAAAAAAATTAAAAATTAAATATCTGAAATTTGAAAAAAAACATATCTTCCGAAAATAAAACCTATTTATTAATGGTTGCAAAAGCCTTTCACCCCTATTTGCATGCAGGGACATTACAGCAAATCAAAGAAATTGGTCATTTTCTTTTGATGTTTGGTTTATTGACGACCGTTTTATATTCCCAAACAAACAGATGAGAAAATAGTTTACTTGAGTTCATTGTGTAGTCGACTTAACTCATTATAATCATAATCCTAAAATACAATGAATTATTATTATTTAATGGCATAGAAAATTTGTATCGATCAATGTGACCATATTTATGAATTATTATTATTTAATGGCATAGAAAATTTGTATCGATCAATGTGGCCATATTTCTATGTTATTGGTTTTTCCTAATGGCTAATAATCACTCAAAAAAAGTTAATTACATTCAAAATATCCAATTAAAATCTACGAGATAATAAATAATAATACTAGATGGTATAACTAAAATAAGAATAATAGAAAATATAAGAAGCAAAAAATAAAGAGTTAATATTAGATAATACTAATGTATTTAAGTATTGAGGGTTTTTTGCGGTGTATTATATTAGATATCATTTTTTGGGATTCAATTGCGTTAAGAAAGTGATTCATCTATGACCATTTCCATGAGAGGTAGTCGTAACTAACTAAATTCTTATGATTTTTTAATAGTTCACTTAGCACTTATTTCATCGGGTGATGGTCACACGGGTGAAGAATTGGGATTGAAACTAGTGACATGAATCGCATAGCGTCAATCATCACTTCAATTGCACCCAGTAACCAAGACTTCCCGAGAGGTCACTCATCCCAGATCGCCTCTAGATCAAGCGCGTTTAACTGTGGAGTTTTCCCCACAATCAAGCCCACTTAGCTTGCTACCCCATTTGCTTGATTGTGGGGAAGCACACTTGAACCATAGCCGATCTTGGATGGGTGATCTCTCAGGAAGTCCTAGTTACCGGGTGCAAGCCCTGGAAGTGATGATTGGCGCTATGTGATTCATTTCACTAGTTTCAATCCCACTTCTTCACCCCTGTGACCATCTGTTGATTCAATGAGTGCTAAGTGAACTATTCCAAAATCATGAGAAATTAGTCAGTTACAACTATCTCTCATGGAAATGGTCATAAATGAATGACTTTTGTAATGCAATTGAATCCCAAAAAAATGATATCTAATATTAATTTAGTTGATATAGTGCATTTGTATCTACCATTAATAAATATATAATAATAAAAATAATATTAAAAAACTATTACAATAAAAATATTATTATTATTATTAAAATTAAGAATAATTATTAATTTATATTATTAATTATTTAAAAACATTAAATAATTTATAATCTCATAATATTAAATTAATGATAATTAAATATTGAGTATTGTTGTAAATTAAAAAATATTGTTAATTAAAAATTATTATAATTATTTTAAAATAACTATTGTTCTTACTGAATAAGTGTTATTATTAAGATTAGTATTATTAATTAATATTACACTATTATACATTAATAATATTATTAAATAATATTAAGTCATTTAATATTCCATAAAACTAAAAAATATATATACTAAATAATAATAATATAAAAACAATATTGTTACTAATAATATTTAATTATTTAATAATAAATATTATTAATATTTAATAAAAAAATAGTTAACAAAAAATATTTATTTAAATAATTTAATATTCAATAATATCAATATTAATTTAAGTAATCTAATATTCAATAATATTAAAAAAAAATTAAATAAATAAATAAAATATTAAATAATTGAAGAATTATTAAATATTTAAATAATATTCTGTAATTAAATAATAATCAATAATTAAATGAATTAATTAATTGTTAATTATTAATTAATTAATCAAAGACTTGTTTAAATTAAATTAGTAATTGTTAGAATAATATTAATTAATTAATAATTAATCTTGTGAATAATATTATAAATCTTATGGATAATATTATACCCTAGGAATATGAACTTTAGAGTAATAGACCAAACATATTCATATTATAAACCCAAGGGATTATAAATCCAATGGAATAATATTAAAACAAAGGAATTTATATTGTAAACCCAAGGTATATAAACCATAAGATAAGTATTATAAAACCTTAAATAATCATGGTTGAGCATGTTTTATCATAGTTCATTTTCATATTGAGATAATCTATTTCACAATGCAACGTTGGACCTTGGTTGACCATTGTTGATTTTCATATTGAGACAATATTTGTCACAATGCGACGTTGGACCATGGTTGACAATGGTTGACCAAAGTTGATTTTTGTATTGAGACAATCTTTTTCACAATGTGACATTGGGTCGGACCATGGTTGACCATCATCATAAACCCAAGGGATTTATATAAAAGCCTAGGATTAATATCATAAACATATGAATATTATTATACCCTAGGAAATGAACTCTTAAATTAATAAATGCAAGGAAATAGTAAACCCAAAGGATTAATAATAGAACCCTAGGGATTATAAACTCAAGGGATTAATATTAAACACAAGATATGAATATTATAAACTCAAGGTATAAAAACCTTAAAATAACCATTGTTGACCATGGTTGATTATCATATTGAGACAATCTTCATCACAATGTGACGTTCGACCATAGTTGACAATGGCTGACCATGGTTGATTTTCATATTAAGACAATCTTTGTCATAATGTGACGTTGAATCATGGTTTACCATCACTATAAACCGAAGGGATTAATACTAAGAACCCAAGAGATTATAAATCAAGCATAATAATATCAAAACCAATGAATTAATATTATAAACCCAAGGTACATTAACCTCAAGATAAATATTATGAACCCTAAAATAAGCATGGTTGAGCATGGCTTACCATGGTTCGTTTTCACGTTGAGATAACCTTTGTCACAATGTGATGTTGCACCTTTGTTAACCATTGTTGATTTTCATATTGAGACAATATTTGTCACAATGCGACATTGGACCATAGTTTACCACAGTTGATTATTGTATTGAGAAAATATTTGTCACAATGTGACATCGGGTTGGACCATGGTTGACCATGACTATAAACCCAAGGGGCTTATATAAAAACATATGATTCAAATTATAAACGCTATGACCAATATTATACCATAGTAATACGAACCCTTAGATTAATAACTCCAAGGGATTGATACTAAAACCCCAAGGGATTATAAACCCAAGGAAATAATATTAAACACAAGAGATTAATATTATAAACTCAAGGTATATAAACACTAAAATAAATATTAAAAACCCCAAAATAACCATTGTTGATTTTCATATTGAGACAATATTTGTCACAACGTGGTGTTGAACCATGTTTAACCATGGTTGATCGTATTATAAACTCAAGGGATTTATATTAAACCCAAGGAATAATATTATACCCTAGGAATATGAACCTTAGATTAATATACCTAAGGGGTTGATATTATAAACCCAAAGGATTAATAGTAAAAAACTAAGGGATTATAAACCCAATAGAATAACATTAAAAGCAAGGAATGAATATTATAAACCCAAGCTATATAAACCGTAAGATAAATATTACAAACCCTAAAATAAACATGTTTGAATATGGTCTACCATGGTTCGTTTTCATATTGAGACAGTCTTTGTCACAATGTGACAATGGTTAACAATGGTTGAAAGTGGTTGATTTTCATATTCAGACAATCTTTGTCATGATGTGGCATTGGACCATGGTTGACCATGATTGACGATGGTTAACAATGGTTGACCATGGTTGATTTTCATATTGAGACAATCTCTATCACATTGTAATGTTCGACCTTGGTTGACCATAGTTGATGAGGATTATAAACCCAAGGGATTTATATAAAAACCTAAGATTAATATTATAAACTTGATGAGTAATATTATATCCTAGGAATATGAACCCTTAGATTAATAGATGCAATGGAATATTAAACACAAGGGATTAATACTAAAACCCCCAGGGATTATAAACCCAAGAGATTAATATTAAACCCAAGGGATTAATATTATAAGTCCAATGTATATAAACCCTAAGATAAATATTATAAACCCTAAAACAACCATGGATGACCATGGTTGATTTTCATATTGAGACAATCTTTGTCACAATGTGATGTTGAACCATGGTTGACCACGTTTGACCATAATTATAAACCCAAGGGATTAATACTAAAAATGCAAGGGATTATAACCCCAACAGAATAATATTAAAAAAAAGGAATTAATATTATAAACACAAGGTATATAAAAACTAAGATAAATACTAGCCCCAAGAGTTAGCTCAATCGGTCAAATCAAGTGCCTCGCCAATGGGAGGTCACAGGGTCGAATCCCGAAAGCTCTTGGGGTTAGGTCAGTAAATAGGCCGAGGGGTGTTGATGCCCTTCGGGTGGCGTCCACTCAGTGTTTAAAACCCTGGATGTAGCAGCGACCCACTGACCCAAGTATCCGTGAACCAGTAAGTGAAAAAAAAAAAACTAAGATAAATACTATAAATCCTAAAATAAAAAAAGGTTGAGCATGGTTTTCCATGGTTCATTTTCGTATTGAGACAATCTTTGTCACATGCGGCATTGGACCATAGTTGATTTTCGTATTGAGACAATGTTTGTCACAATCTGACATTGGACCATGGTTAACCATGAATGACCATGGTTGATGATGATTGACAATGGTTCATTTTTATATTGAGACAATCTTTGTCACATTGTGATGTTAGACCATGGATGATAATGATTATAAACCCAAGATATTTATACTAAACCCTATGATTAATATCGTAAACCCTTTGAACAATATTATACCCTAGGAATATGAACCCTTAGATATGGTTCATTTTCATATTAATACAAGATTTGTCACAATGTGATGTTGGACCATGACTAATTTTCATATTGAGAAAATATTTGTCACAATGTGATGTTGGACAATGGTTGACCATGATTATAAACACATGGGATTTATATTAAACACAAGGATATAGATTTTTGTACCATTCCAATATCATAATACTAAACCCTAACAAAAAAAATCTTAACATTATAAAACCCAATATAATAAACCCTTAGATAATTATTATAAATCTTAAAATTATAAACCCTAAATTTAATATGTTTAACACTGGGATTACAAACCTTAGGAGTAATATTATAAACCCTAAGAATAATATATTAAATCCTAAATTGAATATATTAAACTATAGGATTAGAAACTCTAATAATATTATATATAAGGACTTATAATATTGATATTATTATTAATTTTAATAAATTATTATATTGGGAGTTATAGAATTATTAATAACTTATCCACTATGTTAATGTAACCTCATCAATGTTCTTAATTTTATAATAACTTATATTAACTTTAATAATTATAATAGTAATACTGCTAATAATAAAATTATTATTATTATTATATTATATTAATGTCGGATTACTATATAATATGTCAAAATTCATTAAATTATATTTATAATGGTTATATGAATATTATATTAATATATTTATAGTATTATATTAAATGTTAAATATTATTTATGTATTAAATAACTATATTATTGATATATTAATTATTAATTAATTAATGTTTCATTTAAAATAAATATTAGAAATCTTAATCTTAATATTATAAATTAAGTTTAATACTAACTAAGATTATTAATATTATTAACTAAGATTAATATTATATACCCTTGGATTATAAACTCTAGGATGAATATTATAAACTCTAAGATCAATATTACAGACCGTGAGATTAATATTCTAAATCCTAGGATTAATATTAAACCCTTACTAATGTTGATCATGGGTTACCAAAACTTTTAAGAATTGATTATGATCACTATCATTGTCAAAATATAACCATGCTTTACCTATGATTCTTGTGTTTGAACATTATTGTCCATGGTTGACGAAGGACAACCATGCTAACTAGTCATGTACGGCTCAAAATGTTTGACCATAGCTTGACTATTGTTAACCCTAGCCATCCATTATAAGCTCCTTGGTCAACAATGGCCATAATTATCATTAATATAGTTCACTACGGTTGACTATATGTCGCAAATTGATAGAACATGATTCCCAAGGCATGGTTCACTATGGTAGTCATGTTGACTATGATTCCCATGTTGACCATATTTAACCATGTTAACAATAGTCAATGATAGTTAACATGTTTTAATGTATAGATTAATTTATAGTTAAAACTTTATAAATGTGTAGAATAATATATCATTAATGTGTCTTTAATGTTATATTAAACTATTATTAATGTTATTAAATGTTTTAGTAATTTTATTAATATTATATTAATGCGTTAGTAATTTTAATAATATCAAAATTATAAATAATTAATTAAAACTATTAATAATGTCTTCATTTTATTAATGTAATATCATCAATAATATTAAAATTATTAATAATAACATTAAAATTATTAATAATTTATTAAAAGCATTAATAATGTATCCACTTTGTTTTTTTTAAACAAAGTTGGTTACTAGATTTCTATTCCAAAAAAAGAAAAAAGGAGGCAAGCTCCCATTACATCGATGCAAAATGGAGAGAGGTATCCTGGAAGAAAAACAGAGGGAAAACATTCCCTATCTTCCATGCCCTTCCCTTTTTGGTTCTGAAAATACCAATTGCACTATCCTTATAAATACATACGAACTGTTTCAACAGTAATTTGCATTTACATAACATAATAAACTACTAGAGGAAGAACTTTGCAGAGAGGAGAAGAGAAGAAATGTAGTATCTATTTTTTGTTGACTAAAGGTTCATGATGAGATAGAGGCTGGTTCTTGCTACTTTGATAGTTAGAGTTCTCTCCCATTTGATTGATTAGTAAACTCTTCAAATAGTTTATCATTTCATCCATGTGCTTACATTTGTGCTTTAGAGCTGCAATTTCCTTCCTCTGCTCTTCCAATTGTCTCTTAAGGAAGGAGTTCTCAGACTTTGCTTCAAATTTATAGTCCTTGACTGTTTCTCTAATCTGATCGATCATGTATTTGTTGGCTCCACACACAACACAACTCTCGCACTTCGAGACATTTTCCAGCGGATTCCATTCCATTTTTCCTGAGGGATGTAGGCAAAATTTCCAACAGGGAGAAGAATAGGCAATAAGAAGTCAAGAGTAGATGCTAATTTTTACACAATACAAGCCAAAAGTGACCAACAATTGCCATTGAGAGGAGAACAAAGAATCACAGGCTAATGAGACTCTCTTTGGAAATAATGGAATAAGCCAAGAGACGAAGCTGGAGAAAATCCACTAGAGATGCGGGAAGTGGAGAAGCAAGGACCACTAGAGCTACGCGAAGGGGAGAGGCACAAACCATCAGAGCTTCACGACAGGGAGAATCAATTACCACCAGAGCTACGCGAAGGGGAGAAACAAATTCCACTCAAACTGCCCGAAGGGGAGGGGTCTGACTAAAGTAGAGTGGTTATAAGAAGAGCTTCGGCGTAAATCACATATAGAAAGACCTTTGTCGACGCATTTCGAGCCAGCAAGTGTGGCTCATTGTCAGGACAAGTTGAAGAAACAGATCCAGCCTTGTGTGTTAAATAGTCTGAGCAGGGCCTCAACAGCTATCTAGATTAACGGCTAGCTTTGACTTAGGGACAGTCAAAAAGTCAAATTGATTATTCCAAGGAATAATTAGTTAAAATGATAATTTAATAATTAAAAATTTTTATTAAATGGGAATTAGTTAAATTGAAGACCTAACTTATTTATAAATAAAGTAAATGTAACTACATAAAATAAATAATACAAATCAGCAAGGAAATAAATAATAATAATAATATATATTCGCTAGATAAATAAATAAAATAATAATAATAATAATAATATATATAAATTAGTTATGAAAGAAAAAGTAAATAACAATAAGAAAATAACAATGATAGTAATACTCATATATATCCGTTAATAAATAGATAAATTACCAATACTAACAATATATAAAAATTAGTTAAAATAATAATAATAATACTATATATTCGTTAATAGATAATTAATTAATTAATATATATATATATATATATATATATATATATATATATAATAAAAATAAATAAATAAACAAATAAAAAATACCAATAATAATAAGTAAATAAATATAAGTTATGATAATAGACACCAATATCAATCAGTGAAAAAGGAGCGACACAAAATAAACAGGAGAAGGCCTGAAAAAGAGTCCACAGCCAAAAAGGATAAACCCTAGGAGATAGGAAGGCTCGAGGAGGACGACGAAAGCGACACAGATGAAAGGGGGGGGGGGGGGGGGGACTAAGATGAAAGAGCAGGGATCCAACATCTACTGATCTTCTAGCTGTCATCTCTATTGAGATTGTTAGGCCTTCTTTCGATCTCGATAGCTTCCCTGAGCTTCCAATGATGGAACTGGGCAACCTTGGCAATAACCTTAGCCTCCTCAATACAAACATGATGCTTGGTCTTATCCACATGCTCTGCCAGCCCTGAAGACTTGGTTCTCCCATGTCTTAGGTCAGCTGCATGTTCGCAAATCCTCTTATGGATGGAGCGCCCTGTTTCCCCGATGTAGGGGGTCCCACAAGAATAAGGGATCAAGTAGACACCCTTCATGTCCTTGGGGTTAACAGGATCTTTAACCGATCGGAGGGAATTACGAATAGTTTTGAGGGGTCTAAATGAAGAGGAAATATTATACCTCTTAAGGATCTGAGCAATCTTGTCTATGGTTCCTTGGACATATGGAAGGTGAACACCTAGTCGGCGTTCCTTAGGTTCTTTCCTAATAACTGCATTTCTAGATGCTTTAAGGAAAGCCTTCTAACCTAGGCGCCTAATATATCCATTTTCCACAAAGACATCAAGGAGATGGGATCTCTCCTTATCAAAGCTCTCATTAGCAGAAATCCTGAGGGCACGAGTAGCGAGGGTGTTAAGGACACCCATCTTCTGAGCAGGGAAATGATGGGAATTGACATGAAGATACTGCTCAGTATGCGTTTTCTTCCGGAACATAGAATGGGAGAGATAGTCGTCCTTATTCTTAGAAATAAGAATATCTAGGAAAGGGAGGCAACCATTGACCTCTTTCTCCATGGTGAACTTAATGGCAGAGGACTGACCATTGAGGTGATTGAAGAAGTGATCCAGCTCCTCTTGGCCATGGGACCAGATGGCGTTAGTCCTCTGCCAAGAGGAGTTGGATCATTTCTTCAATCACCTCAATGGTTAGTCCTCTACCATTAAGTTCACCATGGAGAAAGAGGTCAATGGTTGCCTCCCTTTCCTGGATATTCTTATTTCTAAGAATAAGGATGGCTATCTCTCCCACTCTGTGTTCCGGAAGAAAACGCATACTGAGCAGTATCTTCATGCCAATTCCCATCATTTCCCTGCTCAAAAGATGGGTGTCCTTAACACCCTCTCTACTCGTGCCCTCAAGATTTCTGATAATGAGAGCCTTGATAAGGAGAGATCCCATCTGCTTGATGTCTTTGTGGAAAATGGATATAGTAGGCGCCTAGGTCAGAAGGCTTTCCTTAAAGCATCTAGAAATGCAGTTATTAGGAAAGAACCTAAGGAACGCCGACTAGGTGTCCACCTTCCATATGTCCAAGGAACCACGGACAAGATTGCTCGGATCCTTAAGAGGTATAATATTTCCTCTTCATTTAGACCCCTCAAAACTATTCGTAATTCCCTCCGATCGGTTAAAGATCTCGTTAACCCCAAGGACATGAAGGGTGTCTACTTGATCCCTTGTTCTTGTGGGACCCCCTACATCGGGGAAACAGGGCGCTCCATCCATCAGAGGATTTGCGAACATGCAGCTGACCTAAGACATGGGAGAACCAAGTCTTCAGCGCTGGCAGAGCATGTGGATAAGACCACGCATCATGTTTGTATTGAGGAGGCTAAGGTTATTGCCAAGGTTGCCCAGTTCCATCATCGGAAGCTCAGGGAAGCTATCGAGCTCAAAAGAAGGCCTAACAATCTTAATAGAGATGACGACTGGAAGATCAGTAGATGTTGGATCCCTGCCCTTTCATCTTAGTCCCCCCCCCCCCCCCTTTCATCTTTGTCGCTTTCGTCGTTCTCCTGGAGCCTTCCTATCTCCTAGGGTTTATCCTTTTTGGCTCTGGACTCTTTTTCAGGCCTTCTCCTGTTTATTTTGTGTCGCTCCTTTTTCCCTGATTGATATTGGTTTCTATTATCATAGCTTATATTTATTTACTTATTATTATTAGTATTATTATTTATTTATTTATTTATTTATTTATTTTTATTTTATATATATATATATATATATATATATATATATATATATATATATATATATATATATATATATATATATATATATATAGATATATATTTTAATTAATTATTTATCTATTAACGAATATATAGTATTATTATTATTATTTTTCTTATTTTATTGTTGATTCGTCCCTTTTTCCCTAATTATTATTGTTATAACAAATATTTATGTACTTATGTTTTTATTATTATTATTATTTTAACTAATTTTTATATATTGTTAGTATTGGTAATTTATCTATTTATTAATGGATATATATGAGTATTATTATCATTGTTATTTTCTTATTGTTATTTGCTTTTTCTTTCATAACTAATTTATATATATTATTATTATTATTTTTTTTTATTTATCTAGCGAATATATATTATTATTATTTATTTCCTTGCTGATTTGTATTATTTATTTTATTTAGTTACATTTACCTTATTTATAAATAAGTTAGGTCTTCAATTTAACTAATTCCCATTTAATAAAAATGTTTAATTATTAAATTATCATTTTAACTAATTATTCCTTGGAATAATCAATTTGACTTTTTGACTGTCCCTAAGTCAAAGCTAGCCGTTAATCTAGATAGCTGTTGAGGCCCTGCTCAGACTATTTAACACGCAAGGCTGGATCTGTTTCTTCAACTTGTCCTGACGATGAGCCACACTTGCTGGCTCGAAACGCGTCGACAAAGGTCTTTCTATATGTGATTTATGCCAAAGCTCTTCTTATAACTATTATGGATCACAGAAGTCTCAATTCAACAAAAGTAGAGTGGATTAGCTCAGTCACCAAAGGAGTGCAGTGACAACTATAAGAATATTAAGAGCTACTTATGTGACTAGATGGGAAATAAAGGATGGCGTAGGAAACTAAGAGCGGCGAAACGAAAAAACTAGAGAGAATGAGCAGAGAAGAGTTGAGAACAATTACATGGAGAGGAAGCTTATATAGCTGTGTTGAGGGCCACTTCATGATAGATAACTTGATCATTTCATGGGGAGCTTGGGTAGCTATTTTTCACTTGATAAACAAAGTCTGAAAATTCTATATGTACGTTGTCATTTTCCTAATTTTCTTAAGCTTATGATTTCTATCTTTTCATGCTGAAGCGACTGTTTCCCACCTTGATTTCCTTGGCTTGAGTGTGATTCTCTGCAATTGAAGGCTTGAGGTCCTATGGGATTGATTTTTTAGCAATCTCATTGTCAATTATGCATTCTCCCATAGGATGATTGATAGCCAAATTGGCCTGCCTATCAACAGTACAATTATTTCCTCTTAGGATATGATTGAAGGTGACTTCTCCAAGATACTTAAGATTTTTTTCCGCCCTATTTTTATTTCACTCAGCGTCTAGTTCTTGAGGCTTCTTATTTCCACCATTGATTGAAAAATGATTGTAGAGTCCGCCAATATGATTGCATTATTCATACCTCGTTGCCTTAATATTTATTCTCCCAAGAGGAGGTCATATGTTTTTGCCCTTTTGTTGGATAGTTCTCTTAATCCCCATTCATAAGTGATGGGATTGATTCCTCCTAGATCGAAAATGAGATCTCAAGCAGACTTTCTTGGATTAGACTTAGAAGCTCCCTCAAACAATAAACTGGCATATTTAAATTTTCTGACCATGTTTTTAAATCCTCCTTTTCAATTCTAATTTTCCAGTTCTGAGTGCTAATAATAGATCTACTGATAGTTGATTTGTTGATGTTTTTTGTTTGCTACTTGCTCATTGCAAATTCTAACCAGGTTCTTTCCTCATGCTACATATATTTGACCTCTATTACTTTGGCTCCTTCGGAGTTGATGAATTCGGATGTCATGATCCATGTTTTAGCGAGTATTGTTCTATTGCTTGGAGTGCAGTCTTTGAAGATCCTTTGGTTTATTTATTTTTTAAAGTATATGGATACCTCTTTTTCCAATTTGTTAGAAGAATTTACAGAGGTAGCAAATGGAGTATACTTACCCCAATTGCTCTTATGAAATCTTGCCAGTAGGCATGAGCAAAAGGAAATACCATGAAGAGATGCTAGATGTTTTCTTCACTCTTTTGACACATTGCACAACATGAAGGGTCTTCATAACCTTTCTTTTTAATATTATCAGTGGTAAGAATCTTGCCTTTGAGGAGTGTCCACATGAACACTTTGATTTTTGGCAGGGATTCTATTTTTCATGCCTCCCTATAGTGTTCCCAATCAATTTTTCCTTGCTGATGTAAGGTGGTATATCTAGATTTGAAAGAAAAAAATCCCCTCCATCAGGGTCCCAATGGAGAGTATCCTTTATCTCCATACTCAATGGTGTAGCCCCTTAAATATGAGAGATTATTCTCTTCCACTGAGGGACAAGGCTATGAGGAAGATTGACGATCCTCCATTCCTCCCAATCTCCATCTCTCCAAAGAGATATGTCTTCCAGAGTACTGATTCCTTTTGTTTTCATTCACCTTCTCAAATCTTGAAGATTTTCTTGGAAAGATTTAGGTTGATTTCCTAGTATTCTTTCCTTCTAGATTTTGATGAGTTTACCATTCTGAGGGATCATAGAGGAGTTTTCTTTGATTACGGAAAGGGTCTTTTTAATCAGACTCTAAGCCTGGGTGCATGGCCTTCTTCGGGAACCTTTGTCTAATAAAATATTTTTATTATGGTTCATATATTTTGCTTCCTGTATTTTGTTCCACCAACTGCTCTCTCCAATTATAAATCTCCATGTTGTTTTCGCCCCTAGTGCCAAATTCATTATCCCCGGAAGTCTTATAGTCATACCACCTTTCTCATAAGGCTATGTTACTTCATCCCATTTCACCAAGCTAAGCTTCTTTGATTCTACTTTACCTCCTTGCCATAGGATCCCCCTGATTACTAGCTCCATTTTTTTTGTATGCTTGTCGGAGCTAGAATTGTTGTGAGTAATTCCTTGATTAATACCACCCTTCCTGCCATGTTTAGCCAGTTCATTCCCCGTTTTTGCACTTTTTTTTTCATTTTTGTAATGTACTTATTCCATATCTCGATCTTTAGATTTTCTTTGGAGATAGGGAGGCCAAGATAACGAAAATGGCTCCATTTTTCTTTCCAGAATTTCTGAGATTTTTTGGAGCGAAGGGGAGTGTTCCATTTGAAAATTATACATTTTTTATTATTTAGAAGTCCTTTAGAGACAAGAGGTCCCTCTCATGACCAAGATGTCATCTAAAAATAGAGAGTGGTTTATGCTTTCTACTTTTGGAGAGATTGAGAGACCTATGATAGACCAATATTGTCTGCATTTCTTGAGATTTGGGCTGAGAGAGTCAGCCATTATAATATATAGGAAGGGAGATAGGGGGAATCCCTGTTGGATCCTTCTTCAACTTTCGAAAAAATCGCTTGGTCTTCCATTGAGCAATGGTGCAATCCAAGGACCCACTATACAAGCCTTAATTATGTTTATTTCCTTTCTGAAGAAACCAAATCTCTGAAGGACAACCACAAGGAAGCCCAGATTGACCCTGTCAAAAGAATTTGCCATATCAAGCTTGATAATCATTAATTTTTCCTTTTTTCAGAAGGCTAGAGTGCAGTGCTTCTTTAATTATTATAATATTGTCAAGGATTTGTCTTTTTGGAACAAATCCTCCTTGGTTTTGTGAGATAATTTTTGGGAGCACTACATTTACTCTATTTGCCAGAATCTTTGTAATCATTTTGTAGGAGTTATATAATGAGATCGGCCTGAACTTGGTAAAAGTATTTGCTTTCGACTCCTTTGGAACTAGTGTGAGGAAGGAGGAATTTGTGAATCCTCCTATCTTGTATTTCCCAAAAACATTTCTGATAATTCTTAGCAAATATTTTTTGATTATGCTCCAGTTATTTTTATAGAAGGAGATAGGGAACCCATCTGGGCCTGGGGATTTATACAGATGTAAATACCAAATAATAGCAACCACTTTATTTTCTTCAACTTCTTTTGTAAATTCATTGTGTTCTCCATCGCTGATTTTTTTTGGGGTATGCCATAAAAAATCTTCATACTCATTATTTGTTGTTGAGGATGATAATAAATTTTTGTAATATATAAAAGCCTCTTTCTTTATTTCCTCTTGTCCTCTCACTTATTTTCCTTCATTATCCTTAATACTATCTATTTAATTTTGTATTCTCCTTATCCTAGCAGTATTATGGAAGAAAGTTGTATTATTGTCTCCTTCTTTAAGCCATAGGCTTCGGGACTTTAGTCTCCACTCTTCTTCTTTGATTTGTTTTTCATATACAATTCCCAATACGCTTGTTTTTTCATGCCATAGACTCTCCTGTGCTTCCTCTTGCTGATCCTTTTCCACTTGAATTCTCTCTATCTTTTATGTTATTTCTAACTTTATTTTTTGTGTTTCTAATTGTTTTCTCCTTGCGTAATGGTTCATCTCTTTCCTCAATGCTTTAAATTTATATTCCCATACATAACTAGGGGAGCCGATAATTTTATTTTCCCATACTTCTGCAATACTTTTTTAACTTCTACACTGGAATTCTAGATGGAACTGAATCTGAAAGGAGCAAGGCCAAAGCTCTCTAATGACCCAAGTGAAAGAGCCACCAGTTTGTGATCTAATGCTATGAATGATTGGAAATTTTTACAACCTTTCCTTTATATTATTTTTACCAATTATTTTCTTGCTCCATGTATACTTCCCATTGCTAGGAGGCATGTCCATTAATTTGCAAGTTTCGATAATAGGTTCTACCATTTGCCTTGACAGATCAACATTATATTTGCCACCAAACTTCTCCTCTACATTCAGTACCAAGTTGAGATCCCCTCCTATTATTATGCCTCTATTTTGGACCTGCAATAGATAATTTTTTAAGGTGGTCCAATAGACTTCCTTATCCCTGTAGTGATTTGGGGAATAAATATTAACAATGCAATATATCTGTTTTGACTTTTTGTTTCTCATATCTATTTTTATCCAATGGAGATCTTTTTTTGCTAAATCAACTCCCAATTCTCTATTTTCCATAATGTACAAATACCTCCTGAAGCTCTAATTGCTAATTGATGTTCCTTTGTAGTTTTTTACTTTTTGGGTCATTGTTTCCATTTCCTTTTCATTATCTGTGTCTCCTGAACCATAAAAATATCAAAATTCTCTAATGCTATTAATTCTTTCATTGCCTTGATTTTTGGCATAATTTCCATTCCTCTACAGTTCGAGGAGACTATATTCATTATCACTTGGAATTATGGCTAGAGGGACCTTTCGCTCTGATGGGATGAGTGTTTTTCTCCTTTATTTTTTATAGAAAATTATCGAGAGGTTTTGGGTTCTAAGAGAAATTTCCTTTGCCGCAACTTCATATCTGATTTCTCGGTTGGACCTTCTATTTGCCCGTTTAGGGTGGTCGACGAAGGAGAGGAGATCTTGGGAGAGGGTTCGGCTGATTATTGTGTTGAAAGTGGAGTGAGGAGGGATATGGGAGAGTATGGGAGAGGTAGGGGAGGCATTAGAGTGGAGGAAGGAAGACCAGGGTCCCCAAGAGAGACAAAGGGGTTAGAAGCCAAAAGATCTGAATCGGATGGGGGGATTATAAGAAGGGGGTAAAGATGAAAAGGGAGAGGGGGGATCTTTAGAAGGAATAGGAAAAGGAGTTGAGGAGGAAGGGGAGAGGTGCGGAGGGGTCGAAGAAGGGAAAATGGAGATATAAGAAGCATGGGAAGAGGATTTTGATGAAGAATATTTCTTCTTGGCTTGCTCCCATTTTAGTTCCTGGTTTTCTATTTCTTCTGATTCCTGTGTTTTAGCACATATATTAGCAAAATGTCCATATTCATGGCATACCTTCCATTTAAACGGAATTTGTTCATAATATAGTTGTTGAATGTAAACCCATCTATCAACTTTGATTGTGATTATGTCCAGTAGTACTTTTCCCAGATCTACTTCGACACATATTCTCACACATGCATGCATGTTTTCCATTGGCTCACTTCTGTCGATATATTTCCCCACTTTGTTTCCTATTGCTTTAACAAATTCATATCCCTAGTAGTGTAGAGGAAGATGGCAAAGTATCACCCAAACTGGCACTGCATTTGGCACATTAAGCTCTGGATCAAAGTATGTAGTCCATCTATTGAGATAAATCTCTCTTGAATCCATGAAATATGATCTGCTTCTAAATATTAAGTCTATTTCATTTGTTTCAAAGTGGAAGGCAAGGTAACCTCTTCCACAAAACTTGATGGAGATTTTCCCCATGATGGAGGAGGCTTAGTTTCTTTCCACCCATTTGAGAATTGATCATGGAGAGGGCTAAAGTCGTGTAAACTATCCAATCAATCCTCATTCAGAGAGAAACAGAGATGAACAAAAATGAAGGGAGGGAGGTAGGATTGTTTTACGTATTTCATCGATCTTCCTAACAAATTTTGATATTGATGGCCTAAGTCATGATGGTCCAAGGGAGGAGATCAAAGAGGAAAAAGCTTCCGCATTTTCTCCCAGCTGAGCTGTAGTTTCAGGAGTTAAGGCAGGAATCAATGCACCCACAGGAGGAGGTTTCATATCGGCCATCGCAGTCTAGTGAAAGTCAGCAAGCCCCGAGAGAAGGAGACCCCAAGAGCTGAGGGAAGAAGGTGCGCTTAGAGTTTGAAATCACCAAGGCGAGAGCAGTGCAGCACTTCAGCTCATGATTCCTCCTCTTTCATCACTATAATGTATCCACTTTGTTAATGCAACATAATAAATGTCATATTATTAATGTGATATTAATATTTAAATTTTTATTGCTATGAAAATATATGTCTCATTTAATTTATTAGTCTTTTAATTTATGTAATTCTCAAAATTTATGAAATTAAAAAATGGTGTAGTCTAACTTATAGATGAAATGGCCTTTTCGTGACCATTTTTCTCGTTAATTTTAATCAAAATCGGATAAATATTTTTAAAAGCTTGAGTTTAAATTTCTTACTCTGCATAATTTGAGCGTTCCAATGGTTTTCAAGGGTTATGAAACCATTTATGCATTCAAAAATTTATTTTAAACAATGAAAAATCTTGAAATTGTATTGTTGGATTTTGGTGAATTCCGTTGAAAAAGACTATTTTGTCTATAAGTTGGACCATGCCTTAAAAAATTATATATCTGTGTGTTATTTTTATATTAATATATTAATATTAATATATTGATATTAATATAATTGATATATTAAATGTTAAACATTAACTATGTATTAAATAAATATTATATTTTGTTGAATTCAGGCTTATGTGATACATAATGAATTAAGAAAAGTATTTCGGTAGAAATCACCTAAGAGAATTTTTTGGCCAAACAAGTGTGGTTCATCATCTGGTTCTCATGACGAACCACACTTGTTGGTTTGAAACGCGTATGCCAAAAATTTATCTTATGTGATTTCTATCGAAATACTTTTCTTAAATATTATATTAATAGCCTAATTGTTAATAAATTAATGTATTAACTATTTAATTATTTAATATATTAGTGTATCAATTAATATTTCAATTTAGTGAATAATTATTAAATTAAATTTTAAAAACAGGGGTAGAGTATATTCACAAGAAAAAAATAATGAATAAACTCTCAAATAAATAAATCCTTTCAAAACCTAAGTTTGTGTTGTATACTTGTACAAGCTTGACAATACTATGAAAAATTTGGATATTCGTCACCACTCTGATGCAACCAACATAACAGTGGATGAAAAGAAAGTTGAGGTGAGAGGATTATGGGTTCACATAATAAGAGAAGTGTTACTTGAAGGAAGTTCTCTCCTTTCTCATCATGGCTGCAGAGCTAGCATGGTCATTATGATACCTGTCGTGGGCAGTATATATTGTATTGAGTTTTTAGTTTGACTTCCTATTAGTTTGTTTTGACTAAAAAAAATTTCAATATTCTCCAAAGTTTAACATTAGAAATTGAATTTTGTTAATTTTTAATAAATATTTCATTTATTTATTTTAAATTTCATTGGTTCATTGGCTCACCCTCTTATTGTGCAATAATTTTACTTCACTATCTATTTGTACAATTCAATTTTTGATTGTTTACCATCAAATATGATTATCATTAAATTGAACTAATTTATAATATCATACTGCAAAAAACTCATAGAACAAGTGTCCCATCGTAATGAAAATATCTGTTAAAGACATTATAAATAAATAAAAATTCAACAACCTGATTAAAAATAAAAATCTTAATCCAAAATTTAATTAGCATAAAATCATAACATAACATACAATTTTAAATACAATATCTAAAATTTATAAACATAATAATTAATTTTAATTAATTTATAATGTCATACTATATCAACGCACATAGCAGTTGTCCCATCATAATCCAAATTCCATGTACTCAATGGCTTCCTTTTATACGTCTATTTTATATGTCAAATCACGGGAACAACCGTCCTCATCACAACCAAAATACTTCCTTCTCCACGGAGCCTCTTTGTACGCTTATTATTTTTATGTCCACGATCTCATTTACAATTGTCTTCATTACAATCAACAATGTTTTCTAATTTCAACCCAAGCCTAGAATTTTAACTTTAGTTTGCCTATTAGTTTGGAGGTAACACTTTTATGTCCACAATTTCATTTACAATTGCCTTCATTACAATCAACAATGTTTTCTAATTTCAACCCGAACTTGGAATTTTAACTTTAGTTCGCCTATTAGTTTGGAGGTAATGCAATTAACTCGGACAAAATGTAATGTAAATTAAAAATAAAAAATGCAGATTGAAATTCAATTAGAATTAAATAATAAATTATAAATATCAATAATTTTTTTAAATGGTTATATAAGTTTAAAAATAATTATTATTTTGAATGATTGATAATGACTATTATTCATTTACTTTGTTTTATATTTATAGTTTTACAACCTATTAAAAATATGATAGCTAAATTGCTCTCATAGTTTATTTTGGTTATTAAATATGACAATTTTTTTTTATTGACTATGATTTATGAAGAGTATTTTTTAAAGTTATAAAATAATATTTTAAAATATTTATTTTAATTGTTAAAAAATATAAAATATTAGTGTAGAATTTGACTCTATATAATTAATTATAGTCTTTTTTTTCTAATTTGATGTTTTCATTTTACCAAATCTTTATAGTTTTTTTTTTCACTTACTGGTTCACGGATACCCGGGTCAGTGGGTAGCCGCTACGTCCAGGGTTTTAAACACTGAGTGGACGCCACCCGAAGGGCATCAACACCCCTCGGCCTATTTATTGACCTAACCCCAAGAGCTTTCGGGATTCGACCCTGTGACCTCCCATTGACGAGGCACTTGATTTGACCGATTGAGCTAACTCTTGGGGCTATCTTTATAGTTTTTTACTTTAATTTAATTATATTTAAACCAAGTAGCAGGTACTCACTACTATGTAGCCCTTATTTCTAGTTTATTTTACTAAATGAAATTATGTTCAAATAATGCAGTAATAATTCTTTATTATTTTGACATTTCACATTCCTTCGTCCTTTAAGAAAATGGACAACATTTTTCTTCCTTAATCATGTGACTTCTCACTTCATTTTACCAAATCTTTATAGTTTTTTACTTTAATTTAATTATATTTAAACCAAATAGCAGGTACTCACTACTATGTAACCCTTATTTCTAGTTTATTATACTAAATAAAATTATGAATTTTATGTTCAAATAATGCAGTAATAATTCTTTATTATTTTAACATTTCACATTCCTTCGTCCTTTAAAAAAAAATGGACAACATTTTTTTCCCTTCATAATGTGACCCCTCACTCTTTAGTTTGCTTCTGCAGAGATGAAACTTGACGTAAATATTAATAAATATGGTACAATCTCACCAGATCTATTTAATAAATAAATGAAATTCAACATTTTTCCTCTTTTCATTTAATGTGATTCTATTTCAGAGCTCAGACTAATTATGCATATTCCTTCGCAATAATAAAGGAGAAATTTTAAATTTTCAGGATGCATTTGTGGAGGAGATACACTGCCAAGAGGGAAATTATTTATTAAGAAAACTAGTTTACATGCCATTGTTGTGTCATCTTCTCGGTAATATTTTTTTTAGCACACTTTGAATTAATAATGTGAAAATGATTCTTTTTCACTCAATCTCTATGCGAAGAAAATAATTACAATTCAATTGGTTATCACAGTAAAATGAAATCTTGATTCAGCATGTAAATTTTCACGAAAACCATGTTAGTGGTTCATCATAGATAGATCAATATAGATGTAACATTTTATATGTTATTTGATTTATCAACATAGATGTAACCTGTTATTAAAAAAATATTAACGAAATTTATGACTATAAAATTTATGATGATAAATGATGATAACTAACGAAAAGTTATTTCTCTGCATTATACTCTTCTCACTTCCCATAGTTATTTCTCTATGCTATGGTATGCTCTTCTCACATCTCACATGATGGTATGAAATAACAAAAATTTATTTCTCCACACTATACTCTTCTCACATCCCACATGATGGTGTGAAATAACAAAAAAGTTAATTCTCTGCACTATACTCTTCTCACATCCCATAGTTATTTCTCTATGCTATGCTCTTCTCACATCCCACATGATGGTGTGAAATATACAAGTGTATTTGTATATTAATATAAATAAATAAATAGAGGAACGAACATCGTCAAGTCCCTACTTTGTATTTATATTGATAAAATGTTTAAGTTACCATTTACGTTTATTTGTAAAGTCTTACACAAGTTTAAAAATCCAAAGTTATTACATAATAATTGGTGGTTTGATGACTCATCAAAGGAAGCTATTTTAGCTTTACCATCTTTTTCTTATACTTGTGTAATTGCAATTGTCAACTATAGATGTCCACCATGTTTCAGCCTCATTTTGTTGCCAGTAATCGGAAACATAATATATGTATGACAGGATAGAGAAACCAAAATTTGAAATAGGGACTTGGAGAACTTAGCCATTAAATGTAGCCGTGGCGACCTTTTGTTAAAAAGCCTAGAATGCAACCAACTGAAAACAATAATCATGATATTAAAGTTGTGATATCTGAATCTTCTATGTAAGCATTTTGAGGTATTTTAAACCTTAATCTTTAGGGAATGTTAACAACATGCATGAGACCTGTTGGGGTCCAGGTATGAACAATCTATTCACCATTTTTCCTACATTAGTTTATCAATCCTGGTGCGTATCCTTTTCAAGGAAACACACAAAGTATATGGAGAGGCAAGGTTAATATACATTTCCAACCAAGGGTTTGTGATTAATACTCGAAACATTGCTGTAAAACTGAAACTAACTGCAGTACTTCAAGAAAAGCAATTACAAGAATTAACAATCTACAAGAGCAACGATAAAATAATAAATGACACGCAACAGGAAATACAGCGCACCTGATCAGAAGAGCGGGCCCAGCTCTCTGATTACGGTTGCGTTTTTTTCACAACGAAGAGTGGAGCAAAAAAACGAGGTCATATATTATTAATATGGAAAGAGTTATTACAATATTGATGGGGAGTCCCCCTTTTACAAGAATAACCTGTCTTTTATACATAACGAAGGAGAACAACATCTTTCCCCAAAACTTGGTAACTGTATACCTAGAAATATACATTAGTTCAGAACGGCACTGACACCGGATGAACAAGATTAGTGAATTGTCCAAGAATGGTTCAAGGATCTGCGACTCTAGCTACATGTCATCCTTATGGCTGTTCGTAGTTGTGAATTGTGGATCTATTGCGGGGTGCTGAAAGATCAGTACCTGTTCTCCAGAAGCTGCGGTCAAACATGTGTTTTAGTGTTGTGAATAGGCAAAACCCCGTGACTTTACTTCATTAATAAAATATTCCAATAGACAAGAAAGGGGTAATTACCTTACGGATTTAGCATAGTAAACACATGAGAATAAGTGCAAAAAGGACAAAAAGAGAGATGGAAATGCAACATAAAGATAGCCCGATTTGGTGCCCAACATCTCCCCCTAATTAGCCTTCTGCATGTCCTCATGCAGTTCGTTGCCTCCGCAGGTCTGCATTGTGTGGACTGTTGGCTTCTTGTGGCTGAGTGAGATCATACTCTTTGGCCATCTTTGTCCCTAGAACTTTAAAACCTTCTAAGAGGAGGATTTCCTTCCACCAGTCACCCGAAACATTATATGCTGGGGTGTAATTTTCCACTGGCAATGAGATGGGGAATTGGAACCAGATCCCCATCAACCAGACCCTACATGTTTGGACGCACGCCACATACCTGGGCACTCTGGTGAGCGCTCGTGCAAAATTCGGTGCTCCAAACGGTTCCGTGTTCCGAATAGTTGTAGTGACATCAACCACCTTTTTTGACAACAATCAAGGGCCTCATCTTCAAATGTGACTAATTGTTTGACACAAAGATCAAGGCACCGTTTTTGTGTCCTTAGAATTCTTTCCTTGTTTCCTTCAATTCCCAAAAAGGTGTTTTGTTTGGTGAACATGGTTATTGACATTTCATGTTCTCCTCTTACAATAAATGGCTTTGTAACCTGATTAGACTCAAATGTACTAAAAGCCTTCTGCCAACTGATCTTATTAAAAGTGTAAGAGGTGAAAGCCCTGAAATGAATGTCTCCCATATATGGGATTGGGTTGAATTCTCTGTCCAGGCATAATAGATACCCATGCATGTAAAACTCACACATCAAATGCTGAGTTGGTGCATCATGGCTCCTCAATATGCGAAGGAATTGGACACCATCCCCTATTTCATAATTGATCTCGCTCTTGATGCTCTCCATGTAGAATAAAAGAAAACGTTCATGCAAGAATAAAGAATAACAAGAAGCAGGGGAACGACATGCCATCACCTCTTGTGCTAAGTAAAACATCTGCTCCTTATCAGCTTTCAAATCTACCACTTGCCTTTCCAGCTGCTCCATCTTGGGCTGCTGCTTCACATGCCTCAATCTCATGACATCTATACACTCCACATATTCAAAAATGCTTGTGGAGGATCGTCCTTGAGTTCTTTTGACCTCGCTTTGATACCGAGTTGCAGTGGATATCCAAGTTTGCACTTCGGCCATTAGGGCATATTCACGGTCCTCAAACAGTCGCTCAACAAGGTCTATTTGAGTGGAAATAGAAGTTGTGGCTATCTCGTCCACCTGAGTCCCTGCTTCCACTACTGTGGTTGGGGACTTTTTGGCCTATCGCTTGTTTTTGTTCACCCACTTCTGCAATCTGTGTACCTGCTTCCTCAACTTCCTAACCTCCATCTTAAGCCACATTGTTTCTTTAAATTGCAGCTGGTATTTCTATTTGATCGGTAGCCTTTGTTGTTCACATAGCTCCATCCATTCCTGCTTAACAAAAACTTCCTTATTTTCGACAATTGGTTTAGCATAAGGTAAATCCCTCGGGACAGCCTCTTCTATCCCAACTGTCGGGTTTCCTTCCACTACCCATTCTTCCTCAATTATTTCTTGTTTTACGGCCTTCTCGCCCGGCCTTACCACTGGCTCATTCGTCGGGACCGCTTCGCTTGGTCCCTCCTCTTTGCCAATAGCTGCTTCCTTTTGTTGTGTGATCACCATGACCGGTGGTGCCCTTGTGAGATGATCACCTATTAATGTGTCTACTGGAACCGTCTCAATTCCCTTGCCTCAAGGATATCTGCCTCTTCTCCCCTTTCAGGCTCTGAAGTTCTTGTCCCCTGGGCAGCATCTATCCCACCCGGTTGTGATCTTCGTGATAAATTCAAAGCAGGAGGAACATCGATATCTTCTTCTGTGTGCCGAGGGGAATGAGATACCCTTGATCCTCTTGGGATAGAAGAGAAAAAGGAAAACTTGCAGGGATCTTCAGTGTTTGGTCCCGAGGTTGACGCTTGTTCTAGTGGAGCAGCACTAGCCTCATGCCCTAGTTCTCCTAGAGATTCCTCCATAGGTTCCATAGCAGTAGGAGGTCGTTGTGGGATACCTGCGACCACAATATCGACCAATTCTCCCATCCTTTCTTGTTGTGGTGCCTCCCCTGTTGTTGTCATGCTATCGATTTTCTCTACTAGCTCCACTGTCGAGGCTGGTTCTTGTGAAACAGCCTCAGCCATGGTACTAGTAGGCCTTTCTATGTTGACTCCTGCATCTTCCATCAGTTCCACAGTTGCAACTTGCTCTTGAGGAGTAGCCTCTTCTTCAAGATCTTCAACTTCCATCTCCATCTCCTCCGACTCCTCTTGGTTAACATAGTCATCTCCTTCTGCATATTCTTCCTCCATTGCTTCTAGTTCATCTTCCCTGGCGGCCACAGTGGCTATTATCTCTTCCTCCGTGGAATCCCGAAATAGCTCCCATGGAATCAGAATCCGTCTAATTTCATTCATCACCAGTAGTTGGACCAGCCCTTGTTGGGTAATGACCACCATCACCTGTCACAACCGTTGAGCAGAATGTGCCATCAGCTGAAGACTCCTTAGTAAGAAATATGGCACATTTAATGAAAAGGCCTCTGCTTGGGGGAATCGGAGGTGAGCTAATATCTAGAGATGGTATTTAAACACAGTGGAGTATCTCCCTTCACAAGTTATATATTTTATGACAAACTCTGCTACCTCTCCCCATGGATGCGGTAACGAGTTTCGGTCATATCCTCGACCCTTCTGAGCAATGCTTTCTCCTGCCTACAAAAAGACTTCAGGAAACTCCAGGAGGGAAGTCCTTCTTGAAAACCATCTCTGTCCATTTTGAGGGATCTCGTTAACTTCTGCAATGGCTTCCTCCATAAGAGGGAATTCTATCCCGCGGACCCGAGAACTTTCTTCTCCCAGATTGAGTGCGAATTCTGCTGCAATTGCCTCGTTGGACCCCCTCAACCTGTCAAAGTAGACATCCCAAACTGCGTTTTCAAAGACCTACCATACTTCCTGACTATTTCGAACTCTTGTTGTATCTTCTGGCTCATGCCGCACAGACCATCCACCCATCGCTGTAGAGGTGGGATTAGCAAAATGAATATAGTTAGGTAGTAGGGGAAAATGACAGGGACTTAAACCATTGGCAACAGTAATAACGTCATGGTCGCCTTAGGAAAAAGGATGGTGCAGTACTGGTACGTCTAAAGAAATCTCAGAGAATGATGGCGAGTTATGGCAGTATGGTTGGATACTTCAGTGGTTTAATGCGGCGTGTGACGGAGGTGACCCGTTATGAACTTTTTGCATATGAATACACATTCCAATGTGTTGAGGTCATGATTACGAAATCGCTGTAATCATTAAATTTAGTTTGGTGTTAATTGTGTGATATGAATGCATTTTCATTGGTATTCCATCATTTATTATGACGGGACCCCTGCCCCAACTTAATTATGACCATCCACGGCACGTATTAGTGTCTTTTTGGAATATTTTAATTAAATCTGTAAAAGTCAGCAGAGATGTGCCTGGGGACCTACCTTGTGGTGGAGTAACAGCACATAGAGAAACAACAACGATGGAGTAACAACAACGACAGAGTAATAGCAATGACAGAGTAATAGCACCGGTGAAGTAACAACAATGGTGGAGTAACAACAATGGTGGAGTAACAGCACCAGCAGAGTAACATCAATGGTAGAGTAACAGCACCAACAGAGTAACAGAAATAGCAGAGTAACAACACCAGTGGAGTAATAGCACCAGCGGAGTAACAGCACCAGTGGAGTAATAGAGCTAGCGGAGTAACAACACCAGTGTAGTAACAACACTAGCGGGGTAAGAGCAACAACTGAGTAGCAGCACCGATGGAGTAAAAACAGTAGTAGTGTAACAACACCAGTGTAGTAACAACACCAGCGGTGTAACAACAATAGCTGAGTAGTAGCACCGGTTAAGTAACAATGTCGAGTGTTACATTTCTCCTGGCGATATTCCTTTGTTATTCTTGCAAAATACAATCAAGTAAGTAATAACAATTTTTTTTTTTTTTTTTTAGCAGAGTGAGAGTGTCCTTTATACCAACAACCATTAAACCAGATGAATCAGAAAGGTGTTTGATAAAGGCATCTCTAGAGGCTGGACGGTGGTATAGCTTTAGACGATGTCCATTTACTAAGAATGAAGTATGATTCCCATCTATTGTAATTAGTCTAACTATTCCATTATCGAATACTGTGTCCACTTCATATGGTCCCATCCAATGAGTGCGAAGCTTGCCTTTGAAATCTTTAAATCGAGAGTCGTAAAGTAATGCCTAATCCCCTTCATGAAATACCTTGCTCTTGATAAATTTATCATGCCATTTCATTCTCTGTTGTTGAACAACAGTGGTTTTCTGGACAGCTACTGATCAAATCTCGTCCAACTCATTCAGCTGTTCCAGTCGATGTTTCTGTGCTTCTGATAGGTCTAGGCCTACTTCTAAAGCTATTCTGAGTGTGCTGATCTCAAATTCTACCGGAAACAAGGGGGATTTCCCATAGACTAACTCAAATGGAGAAAACCCGGTTGTGTTCCGCCATGTTGTTCTATACGCCCATAAATCTTCTGGAAGTTTCTGTGCCTAGTCCCGGTGATGACTTGCTACTGTTTTTGTCAAGATATTTTCCAATATCTTGTTTGTGCTTTCTACCTGTCCATTCACCTGGGGATGATAAGGGGTTCTCACTCTTTGTTTAACCCCGTATTTCTATATCAGCTTACCTATCATGTGAGATTTGAACTGTGCCCCTACATTTGACAAAATTTCCCTTGGAGTACCATATCGAGCAAATATTTCTTCAAAAAGAAAGTTTGCCACTATTTGCTCTGTTGCTCTTGCGACTGCTCTGGCTTCCCCCCATTTAGTCACATAATCGGTGGAGACCAAGATGTGACCTTTTTGATGAGAAGGTGGATTGAAGGGCCCAACAAAATCTATGGCCCATTTCTCAAAGGGTTTGAAGACTATCTATGGCTATAGAGGGATTTCATCTGCTTTCCTAGGTTGTCCCATCCGTTGGCAACTATCACATCTACGGATTGGATCCCGAGCATCATGAAAGATGGAAGGCCAATAGTATCCCATCTGTAGCACTTTGTGGCCTGTTCTCTTGTTTATGAAATGTCCTCCACAGGGGCCATCATGGGTGGCCTTTAATATCTCATAGATGTCATCCTCTGCCACACAACACCAAATCTATTGGTCAACCCCTATATGAAATAGATACCCTGCCATCCATGAATATCGGGTACTATGATGAATAATCTTCCTCTAATCCCTATATGACAAATGCTGAGGCACCTTCCTCGTAGCAAGATAATTAGCAATATATGCATACCACGGAGTGTTAGCAGAAACTGCAAAAAGTTGTTCATCTTTAAAATTATCTTCAATTGGTGTATTCTTACCATCATTTTCTATCCTAAACAGGAAATTTACAACCAGATTTTCCTTCCCTGGTTTATCTACTATAGTAATGTCAAATTCTTTTAGTAACAAAAGCCATCTTGTAATGTGACCAGGGGTAACAAGTTTATTCATTAAATACCTAATAGCTGCATGATTAGTATGTACAAACGTAGGATACCTCCTGATGTAATGACGGAATTTGTTGATGGAATAGATGACAGCAAGGAACTCTTTTTCAGTGACTATGTAATTTAATTCAGCAAGGGCTAAATTCTTACTAACATAGTAAACTACATATGGTACCCTGTCCTCTTGATGTCCTAATATTGCACCAACCGCTGTCCAGGAAGCATCCGTGTGAATGTGGAAAGGTAATGCCGAGTTTGGCCCTCTAAGGACTGAGCACTATAGACCAATTCCCTAATTTTCGTGAAGGTTACATCATAGTCATCTGTCCACACAAAATCTGCATCTTTTGTCAACAATTGAAAAAGTGGATTTGCTACTTTAGCAAAATTTTCTATAAAACGCCTGTAATAACCAGCACAACCAATAAAGCTGCATACTTGCATGGGTGTTTTGGGTATTGGAAAGTGAAGAATTACCTATATTTTAGCTGGGTCCATCTGGATTCCTTCAGCCAAGAGCAAATGTCCCAAAACAATTCCTTCCTCCATCATCATGTGGCATTTTACTGTACTTAAGGAGACACGCGCCTGTATGCATCTTTCAAGAACATTTTCTAAATTTCTCAACTCTTCTACAAATGAGTCCCCGTATGGAGTAAAGTCATCCATGTAAATTTCAACACTATAGTCCACCAAATCAGAGAAGATCCCCAAAATTTCCCTCTAGAACATTGTAGGTTCATTACAAATGCCAAAAGGAAGGACCCAGTATGCAAATGTTCCCCAGGAGCATGTGAAAGTAGTTTTGTCATGATCTTCAGGAGCTATCTGGATCTGGTTATACCCACTAAATCCGTCTAGGAAGGAGAAGAAGCTTTTTCCAGCCAATGTGACCAGAACTTGGTCAATAAATGGTAAAGGAAAATTATCTTTTTGCATTACCTTATTTAATTTTCTATAATCCACACATATCCACCATTTACCATTTTTCTTAGGGACCATTACTAATGGAGAAACCCATTGGCTATCTGAAATGTGGTAAATAAAACCCACGTCTAGTAATTTCTGAAGTTCTTCTTCCACAACATTTTTCAATGCAGGCTTCATCCTTCTCTGAGGTTGTCTCACAGGAAAACAATCTTCCTTAATATATATATGGAGGGTACATATATTAGTAGGAACCCCCTTCATGTCTGAGTAATCCCAGGCGAAGGATTCTTTATGCCTCCGTAGGACATCTACAGGTTGCTTCTTCTAGGATTCTGACAGGTCAGGGTTAATTTTCAGGGTCTTTCCTGGTTCTAATTCCACTGGGATACTTTCATGGGGTGCAACTACGGGTAGCTCCTCAGATCCCTCTACTCTTTCAATAGTTTCCTGAGTTTCACATCTTAGGATGGATTCTAGGATTTGTTGATTTGGCTTTGTAACAGAGCAACGATCATCCATAAAGGAGGTGATTACATCAACTTCCAATTCCATTTTTAACTGGAGGGCCTGTCCAATACTAAGGACTGGTCTTAATTCCTCATTTTCCCTTTTAGGCTCTTTCCTGGATAATATTTTCTTGCGACCTAATGGTTTTGTGGATGGGTTTGGTTCTGCAGGTGGGTATAACAGTAAATTCTTAGTTTTGTTCCCATTTGAAATTACCATGTGCCCTGAATGACACCCAATGTAAGCATCTGCTATAGCCAGCCATGTGCTACCTAAAATCAGGGGATGGCCGCCAACTGAGGATTGCGTATGTAAGATAAGGAAATATATGGGATAGTGCCATGAATCCATGAAATTGTTACATCTTCTAACTTCCCTACTAGTTAGACTGTAGATCGATCTTCCAGTTCTAACATTGTAGATGTATGTTTCAAGTTACGATGACCTAATGTATGCATAGTTTCAGTGGTGATAACGTTGATGGCAGCACCCAGATCTACCAGCACATTGGGAATTTCTACCCCATTAATTTGCAATGTCAGAATTGAGTTCTCTGGATCTCCATACTTTACAAGCATTGACCTTCCCATCATAAAAGCTGATAATTTTCCGAAGACGTGAATAGTAAGGGGGTCTTTGGATTTGTTTGTAGGCTTCTTTGAACAATATTCCATAAGAGTCTTTGCATATATTGGTACATCCTTCATAGCTTGTAACAGGGTAATTTTCACAAATAAGTTCTATAATTCACCTAATAAGTCGAATTCAGCTTGAGGATTTGATCTACTCAAAGTCAGTCTCTCTGGATAGGGTGGTTCAAATTGATATTGTTTTGCAAGAGGTGCCTGGTTTCTACCAATTTGTTTTGGTTCCTTATTAATTAATTCTGATTCTTTACCTTCACTATCAAGTTGTTCAATGATGACTGGTGGAGGTTGAGTGTCGACTGTCTGTCCTGATTGCAAATTCATTTCATACAACTCTACGGTGGAAATGCTATATTGATATAGACATTTTTGGGAACTGCAACCCCAAGCATAAAATGTCCATAAACCAAGGGCTCATAAGTCACTAAAGGTGTTGTTCCAACCCCTAAAAGAACAAGTTCAACTGATTACAGCATCTCCCAAAAGTTATCCATGAAAAACTACTCAGAATAGGTCAAAACTGGACCATTTCACCTGCTCCATAGGCAAAGTGAGTTGCATCCCACCTAAATACACACAAGAGGTGCGTTGCATTTCAGAAAGCGCTTATATGGGGTGCGATGGGTGAGAAGGGACAAATGGTAGGGTCAATCCGCAAGGTGGAGAAGCACGGAATCTTCCAGAAACTTCTCCTGTGACACTTGCCTCTCTGAATTCGACCAGGGATGAGTAAGAGATCATCAATCTCCAAGTGGAATCAAGAACTATCAAAGGGAAGACACTAATCAAATCACTAGATGACTCATCTCCCTTGTAGACATCTATATATGGATCCCTCATACCAGAGATCTAGAGGCTGGAATTTTGCATCTTGTAAGGAATTGATGTTGGTTTCTTGAGGCAACATCATAGTGTTGGGTGATCTAAGCTTTTCATGAGGTGAAGAAGGGTTCACTTGCTGAGAGGATGATGATGGGTCAGAACAATTGGTTGTAACTCTCTTGGCTCTTTCTTGATTATCAATAAAGCTATTCAAGTTTTCCTCCATACTCTTGTGTGATTTATGTTTTATGCATGTTTATGGTCAATTTACATCTGATCCTAAATTGTTTATGATAACAGATCTATGTTCTCGTGTAGTGTTATGTTGCTTTGATTCTACATGTACTCTGTGAAGCTGGGTATACGAGAAAGTAAGTAACAAAGGACTATCCGAAGAGAGAGGAATCGAACAAAGAACCAAGCGCAAGATAGAGGTTGGTCTCTTTTATTCTTCTCTCATCTATCTTTCATAAAGTAAAACGAAAGTAGTTTTACTTTGTTTGTTTCTAAGGTAGCTACCAGCCTTAGTGGGATTAGCAGTTCTTCATAGACACTTCTCCTTGTAACAAAATGGCAATTCCGCTGGGGAGCGAGTAGATTGTTTGTTCATCTACGTTTGTTTACTTTATAAAATTACGGATGGAGCCTGAAGTCAAGCCAACTAGCCTTCGAACTGCCTATGCTGTGCAAGTGAAAAGTAGATCAATGCTGCTTCAGTCAATCTCCGGGTTTTGTTTATGATTTAAACAACTGATTTACAAACTATCTAGGTTCCCTTGTGGTGGCTCTAGTAACTTCCTTAGATCTACCCTTGTGATTGATTTACTGATTACCACTTTCTCGGCCAAAATCCCTCAACTGAACTGCAAACTGTGACCCGGAACCCAATCAAAGTCTCGTCCCTGGTCCAGCGCACTATCTGTTCTGTGAATCTCAGATTCAATGCACTTCCTGAGTGTAGTAGGTGCGTTGCATTTCAGTTTCAGTGTGTTACAGGTGCGCTAATCAGACTAGGCATTGTTCCTAAATTTTCGTTTCTGTGGTTGCTCTTTTCAGATCTATTCAAGAGTTTTGCTGCTTATAGTCAGTACACCTCTGTTCGAAACCCCTTTCCTTGCGGTTATTCCGCCTCCATTGTGCAAACAACTGTAAATGTTTTTATGTATTTTTTGAGTCATTTTCAGTTTTCCTTTACAAAGAAGTAACGTAATTGTACTGTCATTTCTTGATTTGAGAGTGTCGCAAGTGTCACTATTACCCTGTTACTATTGTATTTGATCTGAATTTGTAGTTTTTCTAGTGTCGAAATCAAGTTTTCAATTCCAAGTCGCAAAGTTTTGTCATTGTCCTCATTTTGTTTTGAAAAGAAACTTGTTAGTAATTGTCACTGAAAAATAATTCAAATTTGCGCATTAGCTTTCTTTTTATCATTCACATATTAAGAAGGCTAAAAGAAAATACATGCATGTGCATTTGCATTTAGACTGTTTGATTGGTTTGATTTAGGACAGTGCATATAGTGTGTGCTCTTTGCTCTTTGTTGAAAGAATATTGTCTCTCTTTCCTTAGCAGCTAGGATTTTCATTGCACAAAGAAGATAAAATGATTGTTTATCATCTTAGATTGCATTTTAGGAATTGTACATCTACATCACGCGGTGAACCTGAAAGGAAAATTTTTTAAGCAAGGTCAACTATAAAATAAATTTAATGAATCTAACAACGCTTTGGAACCTAACGCACAACATCTAGAAGTCTAGGCTAGAGACGTATTCTGGCATCGTAAAGCCTGATAACTGTTGTTTTCACTGTTGGTTGGGTGATTCCTCCACTTTGAGATGATAAGTGCCAGTACGGACTTGTGCTCCCACGTACCGTCAAGTATATTTTGGGAGACCACAATAGGCTTTATCCTTTATCCATAGGAAGCCGTGTCTGCCGCCCTATCGATCGCAATGCACTGAACACAACATTCGGGAAGATTGACTGTTGTACTGTAAAAAGTATTCTACAGTTTTGCAATTGGTTTGGTAATCCCTCTGCCTAGATTTCCAGAGGATCCCCTTTCGTTCCTTTTCAGACTCCTTAACGGAAAAGGTCCATCTGAGCACTTGTCACTTCAGGCTCATTAAAAATCGAAGGCGACTAGAGTCATCTTTTGTTTTTTCTCGACTCTTAAAAATTGAAAAAACAAGTTGTGTCAAAGCGTCTAAAATTCATCTAATTCGGAAACATACTTCCCTTTGATTTTTAGTTGATCGAGCGATCCACAATTGTGGAAGAAATTCAATTGAAACCCCGTCATTCGCGAAGGCTTACGAGTCAACCGTATTTGTCTCCGGAATCGAAACTATTACGGACAAAGCGAACTCGTTTAACCGATTCCAAATCCCTTGGTAAAATTAGAACAAGTTTTCCAACATTATCGGAGACTCTGGTTACTCCAAACATTTCTGGTATCCCTGCCTTTATAGAAGAAGTTCAGCAGCCCCCGAAGGATAGTAGCACTGATCCTAGTCTGAGGATAAACACTTGTATTACTGAACCAGTTCGATCTATAGCTGATTCAGAAGGTGTTATTCCCCAAACATCTGTCACTGCAGATTCTATACCTTCTTCGGCACCAGAAATATTTTACGGACCTGACGGTCTACCTCTTCCACCTGGTCTGATTGCTATAGAAGAGATTGTAGAGGATCCTCCATCTAGTACTCCATCGCAATTTGGAGTCGAGATCACTCTGTATCCTTCTTCATCAGAAATTAGTCTACCGCCATCGGAAGCTCCTATAGAATCGCTAGGAAATATTTTGGATAGACTAGAAATGTCTGAACAACCGTTGACATCTAGGACTATGTCATCCGACACAGCGACAACAGAACTTCCTGTTGTCACTCCAACAATTTTCGCAGGTATACCATCTGTCCGAACTAGTTCTCAATCACTAGAAGGGGCCCACTCAAGGGCTATTTCGACAGTATGGTCTGTTCCTGTTTGTTCATCCAGAATAGTATCTGGCAACTCTTATATCGAGTCTCAGCAAATTGATCCTTCATGGTGTCAATTTGGGCAGTCTGGTCCTCAAGGACAAGCCATACCTTTAAGTACCGGATTACCGCCATATGGGGGGCAGTATACCCTTTCATTGTCTCCTTCTGGAGGACAACCATACAGGAGTTCACAAAAAAATTCAGGTTATGCAGGAATTACATCTAGCGGTTGGGTACCGATACTACCTCAACAACCAAGAGTTGTATACTCGATGCACCAATGCTTACCTATGTCAAATATATCGACTATGCCAGCTATTGTGACGATATTGCAAGTACAAGCACTACCTGTTGTATGCCAACCTCAGGTTTCTTAGGTGGTAATGCAACAGCCTCTTGTCCCTGCGACTCAACCACAATCGCCAACTAGTGGAATGACACAGGCACAAACGGGTACGATTACCCCTCATCTTGGTCAAACAGTCAGTGTTGGACAACAGCACATGGCTTCGCAGTTGTGTCTGGTGCAATACCAACAACCGCAATTCCAACAGGTATACCAAGGATCTGAGCAACAAATCTTTGCCAATAGTGGGCAACCGCCTATTCAAAACGGTCGGAATCAACCATTGTATAATGGTTATGCCCATCAACCTTACCAAAGTTACCAGCATCAAAAGCATTATTCTGGTATGAAGAGACCAACTGCTTAGGCGATTCCATCTTATCCTCAGTATGCTTCGCCTAACCTGAATCAACAGTTACCCTTCGTGGCGACTTTAAAGTTACCAGACCTAAATCGGTTAACAAACGATCCAATCGCCTACGGCCCTTGGTGGCTAGCGATTCTGTATAAACTTCCGTCAAACATTCCTAAATTTAATTGAAATCCAGGAGAAGATCCGTCGAATCATGTGATGACATTTCATCTGTGGTGTTCATCAAACACCCTAAACGATGATTCGATTAGAGTTTGCCTTTTTCAGAGGACGTTAACCGGTCCGGCAGCAAAATGGTATATTGAATTTCTCAGAGCTTCGTTTGACAACTTTAGTGCCCTAGCCACCACCTTTTTAACCCATTTTCAGTTACCGATAAGGTACGAAACGGGAACAGAACTTCTTACCAATTTCAAGTAGACAACGGCCACTCACATATCCAATCATATTCATGAGTGGCAATGTCGTCATAGAATGGTAAAAACGTATGTTCCTGATAAGCTTTTAGCTGAATGGTTTATTAAGTCATTATTACCTTCCATCACAGAATATGTGGCAAAAGGGGGAGTCATCACCGAAGAGAAAGTTATCACTCGTGCGCAATATTTAGACTTGATTTACACTCAGTCTGGCACGTTCTACGATAAAATACCTGACGCTCCCAGACCGGAATTTTCAGTCCCCCCTCCTCCTAAATCAAACAATGACTCTCATGCCGACAATGGCGTGATTAGCACAACAGACATGAAATCGACAAAGGCTACATCTAAAAAGGCCCGTAAGATTTGCAGTCAAAATGCAAAAGAAGAACTTCAGGCCTTAGAAGTAAATGCCGTCTCAACTGATAAAGGCAAAGAAACCAAGCAACCAGGAGGCAAGAAGAAAAACAAAGGGAAGAAGAAGAAACATGAGGAATCATCACCTGAAAAATCTTCTGCGAACCCTACTGGAAATAGGAAACCAAAAAATCCATGCTTTATATGCGATGAGGATCATTGGACATCAGATTGTCCACACAGAGCTGAGCTTAGAAAATTTTTCAAGAATTCAAAAACCTCAGCAGTATTAACTGATTCGTTTCTGAATCCAGGAACAAATCTGGTTGACAGTGGAAATGCTTCCCCATCTCAAGTGCTGATGTTGTCGGTTTCAAAACAGCAAAATGATGCATTCATATCGACAAGGAATAAAGATTATGGGAATCCACAGCTGTCGAACAACAAGGATAAAGATCAACCTAGTAGTTCGACAACAACTTCGACAGAAGTTACGCCACCCATCATTCATGAACTGACAATAAAACCACCAAAGGGAGTAGTACACAAGTCGACATTTAATCCTCGTGCTAGAGCAGCACAGCATTATAATATAGTGGAAGATCTGGTCCAATCGCCATCTGCTATGTCGACACTTCAGGTACTGCAAAATTTCCCATCCCAAAAGCAGGCTTTATTATCAGCTATCAGTGGCATAGACCCAAAGGATTCCAATCTTGTGTCCTTTAATCATAAATCCTCAATTGCCAGCTCAACTAGCTTTCCTCATTCAAGTGAAAGCCCTCAACAAAACTATTCATCGAACAATTATTGATGAGGGGGCATCTACATGTATTATGTCAATGAGTTGCTGGAAAACTTTAGGGTCTCCAACCTTGTTGAGATCTTCAACAACATTAAAAGCATTTGACAGAAGAACATATACCCCATATGGTATTCTAAGTAACTTGCAAGTTGAACTAGGAGGGATAACAGTAGAAATAGATGTCGAAGTAATCGACAGAAACCTCGACTACAACATCCTACTGGGAAGACCATGGATATATGCTATGGCTGCTATTGTGTCGACCTACTTTAGAAAGATTTCATTTCCCTATCAAGGAGGGATTACAATCGTCGATCAACAAACTTTCGTCCCCAATGGTTCCCAAGTTATGGGAAGCATCCGATGATCAATGGAAGCCCCCATTCGCTTCAAAATATCGGAGTAGGCCTACTAAAAGACCCTATATTAATGGGAACTTTTTCCCTTCCACCTCTAATCAATCTAGCGGAAGTAGTGTCGGTGGGAACCTGTAATATGATATCTTCGGTTGAAAAGATCTCAGAAAATGATATAAACATGGATCATACGCAGGTATTGCCTCCAAGCCCAATAGAAATATTGTAGCAATCAATGTTTCTAGCATGGGAGGCAAACCCATATCAACGCTCATCAAGTGTTTGGATAGATAGGTCTAAAGAATATGACACCCCTTCAGATCCTTGGTCGCAAGTGCATGACACCGACGAAGGAATTGTTAAACCAATGGAAATTGAAGGGGCACCATGGGAATATTACCACCATCGTTCCCATCTTCCGGATTGTAAAGAAGATATTCTTGATGACCTTCATCATCCTTCAGTTTTTTATTTCCTATCAAATACTGTAAACACAGTGGATTCCGAGCGAAATTTGTCCAACATTGAAGAGACTATCGCCATAAATATCTCAACCAAAACAAATGTTGTAGAGAATATTTATGTTGGAAAATGTTATTCTCCTTCAGAACTGGAAATATATAACACTCTCTTTTTCAAATTCAGAGATGTCTTTGCTTGGTCATATGATGAAATGCCAGGCATTGACTCGAGTATAGTTGAACACGAAATTAAGATGTATCCAGATGTCAAACCAGTACGACAACGGCTACGACAGGTGTGCCCCAAGAAAGCTGCTGCCATCAAGGCAGAAGTTGAAAAGCTTCTCCATGCTGGTTTCATTTACCTGGTTCCTCTAACCAATTGGGTATCGAACATTGTTCCTACTATGAAAAAACAAGGAACGATTAGAGTGTGCGTCGATTATAGGGATGGAAATCAAGCTTCTCCAAAAGACAACTACCCTACACCCTTTATTGACCAGATAATTAATGAGTGCACTGGATGTGAAATCTTTTCATTCATAGATGGATTCTTCGGGTATAATCAAATAAATATCCGCCCACAGGGCCAGTCAAAGACTGCACTTATTTGTCAGTGGGGCACATTCACATATCGCAAATTACCCTTTGGTTTAAAGAACGCAGGGGAAACATTTCAGAGGGCAATGAATTATGCCTTCCATGACATCAAAAACATCGTTCAACCATATCTCGACGACCTTCCGGCTCATTCGCGAAAGTGGACTGATCATCCGCAACATTTAAGAGTGATATTTCTACGTTGTCGACACTACAAGATATGACTCAATCCACACAAATGTGTGTTCTGTGTCAATTCTGGTTGTTTACTTGGCTTTGTAGTCTCAAAGGACGGGATTCGTCTCGACCCATTTAAGATTCAGGCAATCATTAATTTGCCTCCACCTTCGAATTTGCTGCAGATTCAGAAACTCCAAGGAAAAGCAAACTTTCTAAGGAGGTTCATTCCAAATTACGCCGAACTTGCTAAAGGTTATACATGTCTATAGAAGAAGGAAGTGCCCTTCGTCTGGGATCAGGTCGCGCAAGCTTCCTTTGATGCTTTAAAAGAATCCCTAATGAAAGCATAATTAATGTATGCTCCTGATTATCAAAAAGACTTTAACCTGTATCTGGTTGCAGCAGATACAACCATCGCAATGTTTTTAGTTGAAGAAAACAACGGAATTGAACATCCTATATATTATTTAAGTAAGAACTTAAATGATACAGAAAGCAAATATTCTTATGTTGAAAAGCTAGTGCTCGCAGCTGTTCAAGCGATACAGAGATTTCGACACTATGTCCTCCTTCGAAAAACTACCATTCTGTCAGATTGCAACCCCATGACTTATATATTGGCGCGACAGTTGCTGGGGGGAAAATATTCAAAATGGATAGCAATTCTACAAGAGCTTGATCTGGAATTTTTAAAATCCAAGTCAAAGAAAGCCCTGGTTTTCGCAAAATTATTATGCGATCTCCCATCGTCGTCGAACGATGAAACATCAGAAGAAACAATCATGGATGAATCTTTTTTTTTGATATCTTCAAGAAATCCGTGGTATGGAGATATAATCATTTATCTCCAAACCCATATAGGCCTAATACTTCCCGCTCCGAACAAAAACATATTCGATACCAATCAAAAGACTACATGATCGTCGGTGACACGCTTTACCGTCGTGGTATCGATACAGTTCTGAGGAGGTGCCTCACCCATGAGGAGGCTGAAAAAGTCCTGAATGATTGCCATTCAGGCGCGTGTGGGGGGCATCAATCCAGTTACGCTACGGTGCAAAAAACTTTACGAGCAGGGTACTTCTGGCCAACAATGTTCAAAGATTGCATAACCGCAGTAAGAAGTTGCCATGCCTATCAAATTTTCGATAGGAAAACCAGAAGACCACCCACACCTCTGCAGCCAATAGTTGCTGTTGGGCCATTCACCAAATGGGGCATCGATTTCATGACATGTAACCCCACCTCGACCGGGCGGCATGGGTATATCATAGTCGCAGTGGACTATTTTACCAAATGGGCCGAGGCGATGCCTACATTAGATAACACTGGTGAAACAGCTACCCTTTCCTTTTTCAATCATGTAGTCACCAGATTCGGCGTTCCGCAAGCTATAGTCACAGATCATGGATCGGATTTTCGCAATCACATGATGGCCGAATTAGCTGCCAAATTAGGGTTGTCTCGTGACAGCTCTACTCCATATTACCCGCAGGCCAATGGACAAGTTGAAGAAATCAACAAGGTCCTGAAGCGCATGCTACAAAGGATGATTGGAGTCCACAAAAGGAGTTGGCACCTGATCCTATACTCAGCCTTGTGGGCATACCGAACGTCGGTAAGGAATGCAACTGGGTTTACACCTTTCCAACTGGTGTATGGCCTAGAAGCAATCTTACCAGTTCAGTGTGAAATATCGTTCCTCAAACTTGCAATCGACCTTCTCCCCGGAACTTCAGAAGAGGAGGCTCATTTCTTGGAACTAATCCAATTGGATGAAACCCATCGTGATGCCACTTTGGCTAACGAAGCCCATAAGCAATGAGTCAAGGCACATTTCAACAAGAATGTCAAACCCCATGTCTTCTCAGAAGGTGACTTGGTCTTGCTTTATGACCAAGAATCCGATAAATTGGGAGCAAGTAAATCCAAGTCTTTATGGATGGGCCCCTATATTGTTAATCGAGTGTTAGCAAAAGGAGCCTACGAGTTAATGGATTATGATGGAATTCCACTAGTGCAACCCTGTAACGGGTTGTACCTTTAGCGTTACTATGCATAATCAGTATGGTAACCAATATGCTTTTGTTACATTTTTGTTTTCGCTAAAGTATTTGTTTTGGTCAAGTAAATCCACTTTTTATGTTTGTCACAGATGTCGAACCTATTGGAATCTTTTGTTGGATATGCCGACAGAGCAAGTCGTAGTTCGCGGAACATATCTTCTACGGGCTGGGCCATTTTTGATCCAAGCGACGAGTTAGTAAGTTTCAGAGGGGTATGTATTGGTCGATCAATGAATAACATCGTTGAATATAGCACGTTGATAGAGATTCTCTCTGATCCCATCACACATGGCACACATTGACTGGTCGTCAGGATAGTCTCACAGCTCGTCATACTACAGCTCATTGGTATCTACTCCGTCTGAAATCTAGCTATCTATCGCATGTTCCTAAGGGTTAAGATTTTGCAAAGGCAATTTGATTTTATTCAATATCAGCATATTTCCAGAAGCTTAAACACATTAACTAACTCATTGGAAAATTATGTGTTAGATAGACATTTGCAACATTTATAAAAAGACGAATTTCATCAATATTTGCATGTGGATCATATAACTTAACCAAAATAAAACTCCGAAAAATAAAAATATATATATAATTGTTTATGGTTTACACATAATGTTCTGTAACCAAGACAGAATTGGTCAAATGACCCAAAACGGAAAATGCTAGGGGGCACCCTAATCTAATGATGCTGGTGATAAAAAGTCACCGCTTGTGCAATCATGCGTAAAAGCCTAGTCCATCGACTTGGCACACCAGTGGTATGTCGCTGCAACCTCAGGGGTAGCTCATCAGTCCTCACATCGGGAATACCAAGGGTGAGGCCCTTGACCTGATCCTGTAATGCTGAAAGAGTCTCGGCCACATCAACGTCACGAAGGATAGCCCTTCCCACAGCCTCTCCTACTAGAGCGGCAGCTGGCACTCTCAGGCGTAATACTGGCTGAATGGGACCAACATCTGCTTGAGCACATGAGTTCTGATTAGTGTTGATAAAATAAAGCACAAGAAAATTATAAAAGAGAAATGATAAACAGAAATATGGTCAAAGAATTTACCAATGGCACCCCACTGCTCGCTAACCGGCAATACCAAATCCAGGTCACCCCGGAAATCCATACCAACATGTGGATACTCGGAATAAACCATATCCTGATGATTGAACCACCCGAAGAAGGTATCAAAAAAGGAAATCTGAGACTAACCAGCATGCCTAGACATATGGTCGACCCATCTCTACATCCGTGGATCAGTCGGTGGAGGTAAACCAAGTGCAATATACTGCGGCTGCATCAGTGGTATCTTTTCCAAGGTGAAGGCAGTCAAAATAGAACCATATCTAAAGTTCTTCAATCTTCCACTTTTCACCTTGGTTAATTGTTCTTTCATCACAAGGAGTACTGCATCACACTAGTTGAACACCTTCAGTTCGAGACATTCCAAGGCGTACTGGATATATGACCGTTTGGCCACATGGAGAGCAACACCACCAGCCATCCTACCAAAAGTGAACAGAATGGTCCTCAAAGACCTGTCAGTGACATCTCAGATGATGATCTTGCCGTCTTTACTCGGCTGAGATCCCTCTCTACAATACCTGCGAACATAATCTCTCACAGATTCACCTCCACGGGCCGAACCTGATAAAGAGATAGGGGCACCCTGCCTCGATAAGCTGGTCAAAAAATAGATCTCCACTACAGTCAAGGGGATGGCTTTACCCCTAATCTGGAACACCTTGCTGGTAGGATCCCAGGCATCGATCAAATACTACAACAAGTTGATTTGTTGTCTCATGCTAGAAATGTAGAAAAACTTCAACAGGCCACAGTTCTGCAATGCGTTTACTGTAACAGGATCATGTAAAGCAAGCATGTCCTCTTCTTCATGCTCACGTTCTCGCCATGTAATAGTCATCTTACTCCAATAAATCTCTGAAAGCAAACAAGAGAAGAGTTAGATCCTGATTTGGTGAGAAACAGGCAAAAATTTCCATTAAAAACTGTGCACAAATTTCCCTCCTTGCACCCATCGCACCTCCAGCTTAGTCCTGGGTGCATTGCATGTCAGTTTTCTAGTGAGTAGACAAACATGCAATGCACCTTTCGATGCAGAAAGGGTGCAATGGGGCCAGAGCGAGTTTTCCAAACCCCAGGGGCTTAGAAAAACCAGAAATCAGGCTCAGAATGCAAAATGGGAAGGATGAAATGAAAGAGCTCAGGTTTAGCTCCTACCTAGTCTAGACGGTGCCAAAAATCGTCTACAGAATCTCCCGGAGTCAGCTAGTGAAAATCAAATGGGGAAAGGACCTCCAAAGCTCCAACAAGCTAAAGTTCAAATGAAATGGTAAAATGAGGGGTAAAAGCACTTTTAAATTACTTTTTACATAATTCAATTAAAATGTTAGTGTCTTAACTCATTTCTAGACGTGTATTGTTCATTTCTAACTGGTTTTGATGAAGCAATTGAGCATGTAGTACAATCTTTGAAGGAACAAAGCTATGAATGGTAAAGTCAAGAAATGACCGTTACATCGAGTAGTTTTAACGCAGACTTCATGCTCGTTAAAAAATAAACATAAGCAATGAGAAAATGTTTCCCCCAGCATTTAAGCTCATTAAAAAATGAACCAATTTCCAGTAAATAACCATCGTGAATGTAGTACTTCAGCCTTTGAAGCCTTGGTCGTGTTCGCATCATCACCTCCACTTTGTATTGGCTAATCATTCACCTCCACTTAATCGTTAACCCCTTTTGAGGAACAACTGCGAAGAGTGATCCTATTAGCCATCCTTGTAACACTGCCGTGATTGGGAAATTCCAAACCTTACCTGGAATCAGCTACTACCCAAATTTATCACTCGTTCCTCAAAGACGAGTCTCCTTTAAGCTCTTTTCAACTGACTCATAAAATATGAAAAGATTGCCGAGCCATTGGCCTCTCCAGCTCGTTAAAGTTACCGGAAGTGCTATCCCTCCTTTAGATTTTAATCTTTTTGGACCTGAGGGATTATTACACAAAAAGATCGAGTGCGTGTTTTTTTCTGCTCGTTAAAAGTACTAAAAATTCATCCCTTCTGTATTGTTTTATACTTTTTCGGACCTAAGGGATTAGATGACGAAAAAGGATTTTTGGAGTTTCCTTTATGTCCCTTTTCAGACTCTCTAAAATTGAAAAGCACCGAGTTATCTTTGTCGTTAAACTCGTTAAAACCTAATAGCGACAAACTTGTCCATAACAGACAAGAACGAGTTTCACTATCGCTAGGCTCGTTAAAACATAGCGATGGGTTTGCCCGAAGGGCAAATTATAAAACAAGCATATGTTATCCTCCTCAAGCTTGACAAAAATAAAGAGGTACTAGTCAGCAATGACTAGGGAAGAATTGGGAAGAAAACTTGGAAAAACTTTGTTTGTAGCAAGTCGCTCTTGAACATGACACTTTCACTCCGCATCCAAGTCGGGTTGGGTTGTTTCATTCACTGGTCACATCACCATGGTCCCATCACACCATCCACATTTGGGGTTAATGCTACCAATCTATCATTTCAGTGTCACCTGTATGTTCAAGAGAAGTCACTCAGAGAATTCACCTATGTCTCACCCACTGCAATACATTTACGCTTCATTCTTTCATGACCGCCACCCTGAACCTTATATCACCATATCATTTTCACCTCCATTAAAGTAATTTTCTCCTTTTCGTGTCATTGATGTGGGATACATTAAGGCCCTTCTATGACAGATCGCTTCTTGTCGACATCAACTCATTATCCAAGAAGTCGATCTAGGAACACCCCTTTCAGTACTTTGAAGCTTGCATGCCTCAATGGCAAGTTTCTCACTTCCGGCGACAGGTTTACATCAATGGACTTCGACCAAAATATTTTACATGGTGTTCGATGCCAAGTCCCTTATTCACACCACGTGAATTGTACTGAAGTACCTTGAGGATCATTATCATTATCAGTGATTCCTCTCGCGCCTATTAATAGCTTACATCATTCGCTGGTACTCAGGTGATGTCTTTCCATATTCGACTCCAGAACATCTATCACATGGATTGACTTGTATTTTGAGTGAAGATTGAACGAGATTGAAGACCCCAAATCTAGTTTCATCCATCCGGGCTGCGATATATATTCAGGAAAGTAAAGACATCAAATGTACATCATTGCTGAACAGATAATCATCCAATCTAAGGGATGATGGCTCTACCAGAATCATCAGTCTACACTCAGACGATTGTCTGTCTCATGTACATGGAAAATGAATTTATAAAGTTGAGCATGGGAATGCCCACCTCAGCTAGATCATGAAAATATTATGAAGATAATGTATTGTATTGTATCTTATTACAGGTCTCCTTCTAGCTTGAAAGAACTTCAGATCATCATGATAAAGCATTTCACTCGACATCAAAAGATTAACAACCTCATACTTTAGGGGGCAACTGTTATAGACATTTTTGTGCACTGCAACCCCAAGCATAAAATTTCCATAAACCAAGGGCTTCTAAGTCACTAAAGGTGTTGTTCCAACCCCAAAAATAACAAGGTCAACTGATTACAGCATCTCCCAGAAGTTCTCCATGAAAAACTACTCAGAACTAGTCAAAACTGGACCACTCCACCTGCTCCATAGGCAAAGTGCGTTTCATCCCACCTAAATACACACAGTAGGTGCGTTAAATTTCAAAAATCCCTTCTATGGGGTGCGGTGGGTGAGAAGGGACAAATGGCAGGGTCAATCCGCAAGGTTGAGAAGCATGGAATCTTCCAAAAACTTCTCCTATGACACTTGCCTCTCTGAATTCGACCAGGGATGAGTAAGAGATCATCAATCTCCAAGTGGAATCAAGAACTATCAGAGGGAAGACACTAATCAAATCACAAGCTGACTCATCTCCCTTACAGACATCTATATATGGATCCCTCATACCAGAGATCCAGAGGCTGGAATTTTGCATCTTGTAAGGAATTGTTGTTGGTTTGTTGAGGCAACATCATAGTGTTGGGTGATCTAAGCTTTTCATGAGGTGAAGAAGGGCTCACTTGCTGAGAGGATGATGTTGGGTCAGAAGAATTGGTTGTAACTCTCTTGGCTCTTTCTTGATTATCAATAAAGCTATTCAAGTTTTCCTCCATACTCTTGTGTGAATTATGTTTTATGCATTTTTATGGTCAATTTACTTCTGATCCTAAATTGTTTATGATAATAGATCTATGTTCTCGTATAGTGTTATCCTGCTTTGATTCTACAGGTGCGCTGTGAAGCTGGGTATACGAGAATGCAAGTAGCAAAGGACTATCAGAAGAGAGAGGAATCAGACAAAGAACCAAGCGCAAGACATAGGTTCGTCTCTTTTATTCTTCTCTCATCTATCTTTCATAAAGGAAAACAAAAGTATTTTTACTTGGTTTGTTTCTAAGGTAGCTACCAGCCTTAGTGGGATTAGCATTTCTGCATAGAAACTTCTCCCTGTAACATATACGAAGGTAGGTTAAGAGTGTCGATTTGATGAACTCACTTATAATTAGGATTCAGGTTAGGTTGGATGGGAAGCTGAGGATGGATAGGTTGACTACCAAGGGGCACATTAGAAGGTAGTTGGAGTTGTTGTTGTGGCATCGTCTGAGGAAACTACCCAGGAGAAGATCATCGCCAAGTTGGAGTCCATGGGGAGCTCAAACCGGCTTGAGGGCTCTACTGCTACCAAGGTGGAAACTGGTATTGTGGCAACATGGGTGGATAGGGCATGGATTGAGGATTCATATTGAAATTACTGAAATATTGAGATGGGTTTGAGTACATACCTTGATTTCCTGTTGGTGGTCGAGGCTGCAATGGCTTTTTAGACCCCATGAGGTACAGCTGCTCCGTGTCTTCTCTTGTCCCTAGAAACACTGCTTCCAGGCCTAGCAAGGAGGGGCATGAGCTTTTTGCATGATTTAATTCATAGATTGCACATTCCTCTATGGAGTTCAATGGACATTCCCTCTCTGGATGCATCTTTCTACACTTTGGGCAGAATATAGCCATGGTCTTGTCTAATTCTAGTTGCTTCTATTTCACCTGTAGCGTATCCATCTGTGCCAATAGAGGACTCAGGATATCTATTCTCAAGTTGTCCAGTGGGTTTCGGATTTCTGCCTTCGTAACACACCTGCCAGATACCCTTGCTGAGTGAATCCCTTGTTTATTCCTTGTGAGCCCTTTCGAGCACTGAATGCATAGTTCACAGAGAACCTCGAAGGTTTCCTTCGATATATCTCCCTTTCCTACGACATTCAACAATTCCAAAGAGTCCTCATGAAAAGCTCGGAGGACGATAAATTTCAAAATATCCTTATCTAGTTCGAAGTGACCTGATGTCTGTAATGTGTACTTAAACCTGTCCACAGTGTCTTCCAAGCTCTTGTCTTCTTTTTGTGTGAACTTAAAAAGTTCCTCTTTGATATTATGGGATTTGCAGTAATCCTGGTATTTTTCTAGAAAAGTTATTCGCATATCATCCCATGTGTAAATAGAACTTCCTCCAAGGCCCATAAACCATCGTAGAGCTGTCCCTTTTAGCGTAGCAGTGAAATTTTTAACTTCTAGGCATCTGTCATGTAGTCATACCCTCGGCACACTATGTCAAATTCGAATAAAAACGTGTCGGGGTCTTCTGAAATAAGCCCATGAAATCATGGTAAGGTTACTAATGGAATAGGCTTCGTGGGCGCACCAGCTCCCAAATCTCGAATCGGGAAATCGATAGTGGAGGTTGTAGGAGCCATAAATATCCTCCAATAACTGCTGGGTATTTCAATAGGCTCTGTGGAAGATGGTCGAGGGTTCCTTACCACTCAGGTTCGAGTTGCTTTAACGACACTTCCCTGGTCCCTTGGTGATGCGAGTGCCCCTACATTTCCTTCTCCTACATCTTGATGACTTGATCCCTCGGCTACAACCTCCTTTCCTTTGTTGGAGTGGCCTGACCCTATTGATGTTCTGCTTGCAACCTCTTCCCCTTCTATTACCAGCGTAGGGTTCCCCTAGTCAGGTATACTGCTAGATGTCTCCTCAACTGCTGGAGGGGCCTGTTGTGTCGAATTGCCAAAGAATGTTGTAGACAGTACTAGTTTATCTACTGATTGGTCCTCGAATTTTACTCTCCAAGCACCTAGTCTCACGGCTATGCGAGAGGATGCTTATGATTCAACTTTTGCTATAATTTTTTGGATGTAAGTCTTTCTTCCCAAGTCTGGTCCTACCATCTTTGGGGCTCTTCCTTTGCCCCCCTTATTTGGTTCTTTGTTCATACAAATTTCAATATGATAGAAGGTCTTGGTGTCAACCTACAATGCTCTAGTCTTGAATTAATGTTTCAAAAGACCATTCCTTCCCCAAGACAAAAGAGGTTACGAAAAGAGAGACACCTAAGAAAAAAATAGGAATCTAGGGTTCAAGGCCCGGAGCAGGGCATCAAAAAACTCCTCCCTCCCCAGGACAAGAAATAGAAACAAAAACACACCTAGGAGAAGACCTAACACTTCCAGATCTGCAGTAGGGCGTCAAAAGACTCTTCCCTCCCCAAGGCAAAAGCTAGGGTTTCCCGAAATTAAAACACAAAAAGGGTTTGAAAATAAATCTAACTCAGGGTCTGGAGAAAGGCGTCAAAAACTCCTCCCTCCCGAGGACAAGACGTTGGCCCTATAAAAATAGAAAAGAAAATAAAAACAAGCAGAAAGAAACACCTACGCTTAGGACCTGGAGCAGAGTGAGAAAACTCGTTCTCTCCCCGGGATGAGAGATTGACCCTCTGGTTAGTCCGAATCATGTCTTGCACCTTTTTAGCCTCCTTGGCAATAGCACCAAAATGTTGGGTCCAAGTATGAACAATCTATTCACCCTTTTTCCTACATTAGTTTACCAATTCGAGTGCATATCCTTTTCTAGGCAACATGCAAAGTATATGCAGGGGAAAGATTACCATCCGTTTTCGACCAAGGGTTTGTGATTAATACTCAAAACGTTGCTGTAAAACTAAAACTAATTGCAGTACTTCAAGAAAAGAAATTACAAGAATTAACAATCTGCAACAGCAACCATAAAATAATAAATGACACACAATAGGAAATATGCAGCACCTAATCGGAAGAGCGGGCCCAGCTCTCTGATCAGGGTTACGTTAATTACAAAAAAGAGTGGAGTAGCAAAACGAGGTGATATATTATTAATCTGGAAAGAGCTATTACAATATTGATGGGGAGTCCCCCTTTTACAGGAATAACCTGTCTTTTATACATAGCAAAGGAGAACAACATGTTTCCCCAAAACTTGGTAGCCGTATACATTAGTTCAGAACGGCACCAACACCGAATGAACAAGATTAGTGAATGGTCCAAGAATGGTTCAGGGATCTGCGACTCCAGCTAAGCAGTTTCCTTATGGCTGGTCGTTGCTATGAATTGCGGATCTGCTGCAGGGTGCTAAAAGATCAGTACCTGTTCTCCAGAAGTTGCGGTCAAACATGTGTTTTAGTGCTGTGAATAGGAAAAACCGTGCGACTTTACTTCATTATTAAAATATTACAATAGACAGGAGAGGGGTAATTACCTTGTGGATTTAGCATAGTAAACATAGGTGAATAAGTGCAAAAAGGACAAAAGGAGAGATGGAAATGCAACATAAAGATAACCCGATTTGGTGCCCAACAGGACCCATGGCATGTTGTATTTAAATGAGAATGAAAATAGGCTTAACAAACATAAACTCCACATTTCATAAGGATGATAAAACAATTTCATAGTATTGTCTGATATGGATAAATTCTGAGAACAATTAATGGAAAAGGACTCTCGGTAGAATTTGTTCTAAGAAAGAAATCGGCAAAGGTCGATACATGTTAGGAGTAGTCTCATCAGCTTTGTAATTACACCCATAAGAACCTGCCATACATCATCAATACAATGTTATGGGAACCAATTTATTGATATTTGCATACTAAGAAATAATTAAGCTAGGAAGACTTCTATAACTTTGTCCATATGTTGCATTTTAATACTCATGTTAATCATTTGATATTGAAAAATATCTACACAGATAGCCTAATAAATCCCAAGTTGCAGCATTTTTTAGTACATTCTAAAAAATCATTTCAATGCTTGTGTCATGAAATCTATACTAAAATTTATCTATTGAATGTAAATTATTTTTCGGCATCAACACCAGCAAACCTTAGGATAGTATTACATACTTGTATGGAATTTTGTATTAATGGGAACAATTACACTTACACATGAATACATGCATTGCAGAGGTCAATAAATGTAGGATGGATGGCCAACAACATCTTGGCATTCATACAAACCTATGCTTTGGTGTCATTTATCTCTCCATCTCAGACGCAACCGTAATGAGCTCTTTGTACCTGCTATCATGGTTGCTTGTGACACACTCCTCCCACACTTACCCAATCCTACCTATCCACCAGAGTAAATATGTGTTGAAGAGATACTATGATATGATCCAACTCCTTAAGTACAATTAAGGAAGTGGAATAAACAAAAACAATACCAAACTGACCTTCCTCACGAGCGACAAGACCCCTAAGGCTAACCAATAATTCCAGGTTCCCAAACCCTGAGTTAACTATCTATTTAACTAAACTAGACTCCAATCACTCCTATTACAAGCCCTCCAAGTAACTGTAACCCTCCATTCACTCCCACCACAAGGCCTTCATGCGCTCGCGATCTTTTTCAGGCAATTTTATGCCAGGGACCTTGAAATTTGAGGCACATTGTTAGGTCTAGACTCCAGATCACTACCCAAAACTTAATGAAACTTCCCAAACCAATAAATGACATAAATATAAATCCTTTAACATAAAACTTGATTAAGGGCTTGACCTAACTAATCCTAACCATGACAGTCATTTCATCAAACGCATGGTGAACATGTAATGTACAGGTCATGAATGTGTATCTGATCATAGGAGTCTAAAACTTATATAAGAATCATGAAGAAGGTCTAATGCCCTCTCATCATAGTTGCAATAACATTTTTTAGTCCATCCATTCATCAGCCCTTCATATATTCATCATACATGTCAAGATTCATAGACATTCTACATCATATAAACATCATATAACTAACATAAAAACTAGAAAATAAACAACATAAAAACCATGGAAGTACAGCCATAATATCACCATCATAATCAATACATGTGATCATAAATAACAATAGGAAATACCTCTCATTAAAATATTAAAATTCTAACCAAGTCACGAACTTCAATGTACCACCTACCATAGATTAGGCTGAACCAAATATTTCTTTCAGCCAATCACCCCCATCCCATATTCCAAGCATGAATGTGGGATCTCATGGAATAAACCAAGCAAAAAAAAAAACCAAAGATTCCATGGGAAAAACCACCTCAACCCTCAACCATTGCTTCCAACTCATGAGTGTACATTACTAACCATCACCAGATCAGTCTCTATCCAAGTTGTCCAAGATAGGAAAAACCACCTCAAACCTGAACCGGTGCTTCCAACTCATGGTCAGACATCACTAACCATCACTAGATCAGTCTCTATCTAAGTTGTGTACTACTCAAGAGAATTTGTTCCAACCTAGCTTCTAGGACTAGTAATTCAACCCACAACTACTACCGGTCTCTAGATTGTTTGTCCAACCAAGGGTTCCACGACTAGTAACTCAACCCACCAAGGGCTCCAAAGAATTTTCCCAACCAAGGCTTATAGGACTAGTAACTCAAACCAAGTTGTTATAGGGCTTCTAGAGATATTTTCGAGCCATGTCTCCAAGAACTAAAAACCCAACCCACATCCATAAGGAACATGAGCACCAACAAGAAACAAAAGGTAAAACACATAACAACATGGCTGTCCAGGAAATGGAAAGGCTACGAAAAAGCATTCTCAATCTAGGAAATCCTTCATGCCAGTTATAAATCATAACCAAAAACCACTTGCATGTACCATGCATCCCTAAACTAGCAAGGAAACCATACATGGAACTCGATACTTGCAAAGCAATCGAGTTGTAGTTGTTGATCATGTTATCCCCTTATGCTTTTTTTCTTTACCTTTGCTTCTTTATCAAAATCCAATGAATTCTAAAGTGCTCCATGTTGAAGAAAGTGTAACTAGGTTTGGTCTTCATAATGACATGTAATTATGACTCATATAAATGATGTAATAAAGAGGACAAAATGATTATTGAAAAATTGCTTCATGGGTTTATTGAGAAAGTGATTTTAGAATAATATAATTTGTCATTTAGATTCTAGAATTAATGTCATGTATGAAGATCTCTTCTTGAGCCCATGTTTAATATATACAAGTATATAGAAATGTCTAGAAACCCTCCAAATACAAGCACAATCCCTCGTGAAGAATTCAGCCTACAAGATGAATTAACTAGATGATGTCACCTTGCTTCAATAGACAGATCTCTTGACATTGTCATGTCAGCTTAATATGTGGGTTGAACTACTATAAATGCCGAGTTAGGGTCTTCGTAAAAGTGTAAAGAAGAACTCAAATCCTTCTAAAATTTCGGAGGGCAATGACAAAGAGGATTTCAGAGATCACATTGAAGAAGTTATGGAGGTCTAGAATTCCGATCTCTATGTTTTAAGATGGGTGCCACATGGATGATTCCTCAACCTCCTCACAGTCTTGGTGATCACAGTCTCAGCCTATAGAAGCATCCTCATATACCACAAAAAAGGGCTCATACCTGTCTCCTTGCAGTCTTGGCATATCTGTGATGAAGAGGATCTTGGTGATACCAGATTAAGGCTTGGACATGTATCCTTACATTCTTGGCATACTTATGATGAGAAGGATCTCAGTGATCCCACAGTGACATAGTCTGTCTCAACATACATTGTAGACGCAGTCATGATCTCGACATAGTTATAATCATGATATCGGTCATGATCTTGATGAAAACATAGTTACAAGATCATGATCTTGATGAAGATCTCGGTGCAGCTCTCATATCTCAGTGTAGAGATCTCATTATGATGAAGATGTTGGTGGTGTCACAATGATGCAACAATGATCTTGGTGCAGCAAGGTGCAACAATGATGCAACAGTAATGATCTTGGTGGTACAATAGTGAAGACCTGGTTATTACAACAATGATGAATTCAGTGTTAGTGATGGCTATCTTAGTAATGACAAAGAAGAGGATTGGTTTCTTGGTCTTGGATTGGATAAATATGTTAATGGTCATGGTATTAGTATTCGTTAATTGAAATCTATATAAGAAGAATTTGTGTAGGTTTTCCTCACAAAGAGTGGGAGGTTTTGGCCATGGAACAAAGCCAACATCCTATGTTCTTATCTCTTTTGTTTTGGTAACTATTTGATAAACTAAGAAGACACACTCTAATAATAACAAGGGAAGATTGTGCTAATAAGAAAAAGTTAAAAATACCTCACAAATAGTCATCATGGCAAGAAGAATCTTATTAACTTAATTTGCCCTAGATTCTTCAACATGGTATCATAGCTAAGGTGTTGAAAGGAAGGGCTACAAAGAGACATTCAAGGATCAAGTTTCAAGTTTCAAGAAGGGTCTCAAAGCAAGTTGAAGGTTATCAAAGAAAAGGATCAATATCTATATTAAAGATTGAAGATTGAAACCTTGATTTTAATCAAACCTTAGATCAAACCCTAGATTGAAGAATTAGTCTACAACAGGGAGAGATTTTGTTTCCAAAGTCATCATCAAAAGGCCTCCAAGACCCTCATCAAGTTTTCTATAAATCAAGGTAGTTTGAAGGACCTTAAAGGCGAAGATCACATCATCTTGGAGAAATTCAAAACCCTAGAAGCAGTTCTGATCTACAATGCAAAAGAAACTGGAGCATATTGAAGGAAAGAAGGCATTATCATCATCTTCAAGGTTATAAAAAACACAAGGAGCATCTCGTTGCCCTAGAAGAGGATGTTCCAAGGAAGCATCAAATCATCCTCATCGAAAGGAGTAATCTTTACCATTGGTGAAAGGATTTTTCATTTGAAAGAAGATCATCCAAAAGGAAGCTCTAATACATCTTCTTCAACTAGTGATCAAGTAGAAGAGTTCATTGTCACTTGTCAAGTAATTATATTTCATATATTAATTTATTTGGTAAAATTACTTCATGGTTGCAAGGAGATCTATATGTTGGATAGTTCATGAAAAAATTTTGCATAAGAAAGGAGGATAGATATATTATCTGAAAGAGAAGTCATTGATATCTATGAAGGTTAAGCATTGTTTAAATGCATGGAAAAGGATAAAGGGACTCATATGATTCTTATGAAATCAGTCAAAGGTCCTCTCATCCCTATGTAGCAAAGGAAACACCAAAGAGAGATATGAAATTATAGAAGATATACTCTCTGAAAATGCAGTAAAGAAGGACATATCACTTAGACAAGATCTAGACAAAATTGATTGTATCAGAGGATGAAGAGATGTCTTTATAAGATCTCAATTGGGATATCTAGGAGATGTGATAAGAAGATAATCATCATTATTCTGAAATGCACTAAAGTTACCTCATTTGAGAATTTTTGGTCTCTATTCTAGATAGAAAAAGACAAGCTGAGGGAAAAAGTGTTAAACATTCAAAGACTCAAACATTTGCATAAAGGAAAGGGAATCTTGGAAAGAAAGCTCATATCCCCGAAAAGATGGAGGAATCTGAAGAAAAAGGGCCAAGGAAAGAGGAAGTAATAAATATTTACTATGAATGAGATGGTATCCTTCACAAAAAGGTCTTATCATAAGCTCCTAAATCTTTTTTTATAGACATGACCATGATAAATAATAAGATTCATTGTGGCATCATGGAAGCATTAAAAGCAATATCTCGTAAAATCACCATGGGAATTATGAAGGAAAAAATCGATGGAATTCAAACATGAAGGATATAGATCTTGGGAACCTCATTGGACATTCTAGAAGTCATCCAAGACAAGGCTCATCATACATCAAGTCAAAAAAGGAAACATATGCCAGATGGGGATATACAAGATCCTCAATATCCTTCGATGGAATCCTCATTAGACGGTTCTCTGATATAGAAAGAAAGAAAGTGTTTCATTAGAAACTCTGACTTGTGGGATTCATGGATGATGTTATGGCGACATAAGAGAAAAATCAAATCAAGCAGTTGAAGACACTTCAATCAAGGAAGTTGTTGTAAGAAGCCTATATGACCTAAAGGTAAAATGAGTTACGTATGCTCGTATTTAATATTATAAAGCCATGTCGTATGGTTGTAGGGAACGTGGATCACTTGTTAGCTCCCTATACTACTAGTGTCACCCCTTATTGTTATTAGTACAACCCCCTTATTATATTTTTGTACCCATGTAGTCCCCATATTGTTATTATTGTGCCCCATAGAAGCGCACTATTGTTATTATTGTGCCCTTACATTATTATTGTTATGTCGGCTCTAATTATATTATGACCCCTTAGACTCCTATATATAGAAAGGAGGTCTTGTCATTTGTATCATCAAAGAATTATTCATTTGTGTAATGTAAAGGAGGTTTCCTCCTTGAAGAGGCTGAATTCTAAGGCATTCAACTATCTTTTCTATCTTTTTGTGAGCTGGTTTCATAACATCACAACTTATATCTTGAGAAGCATGATCAAGAGAAAAAGGATCTCCTCCTCTGAAAGGATGTTGGAGGGCATAAGTCACACTACATGAAATCAACATAATATGTCCTCATATGAAGTATGAGGTGGTTGACTACAATTAAGAAACTTTGATTGAAAGCTCCTGGGAATGGAATGAGTGTGGAAGGAAGGGATCGTGAGATATGAAACACTTAGGAAGGCTATCAACATCCAAAAGACCAAGAATATTTGACTAAGAAATCTCTCAGAAAGATATGAAGACTCTGATGAAAGTCTGGAAAAGATGGAGATGCTTGACAATGTATATCTTTGGGATATGTGTCAACATGTATGCATGATGTTGATACCTACAATAATATGTCATGATGAAGAGCCATCTCATAAGGTACTATTTGATTTAATGTTATGTTTTGATTTCTTGAATAATATCTAGATGAGTTCATCCAGGGCTACTGGAACAAGAGTTGTAAGTACAAGTATAACTATCATTCATGTGGTGGATGGAAATTCTTGAAGGAAACATTATGAGGAGGAAGTATCGATATGATGAAGTTTCTAGATATGTATCAAGAAGGTCGATTTCCATGAAGAAATGAATGACATGACAATCAAGAAGGAAACTGATCGATGGTTAATGCCCTACAAGGAAGAAGCTTGACTAAATTTCATGACATCAAGGAATGGATTTGATGAAGCAGTTGAAGGACCCATGAAGAAGAAGATGTTGATGAAAGGGAGAGTCCCTAGTTAAGAGGGAGCTTTGGCAAGTCCCTAATTGAGAGGGATCTTGGGTACATTCCTTTACAAGAATGGGCATATCTTCCCTAGTTTTGAGGGAGAGATATATACAAAACATTCTTTTATTCACATGGGAAGAAACAATGGAGAATTGGGTAATCATCTAGAATCTTATGCTCTTTGAGGATGTCTAGGGCATCGAATATAAGAGAAGGCAACAAGAATGATATTTTTTGAGGGTTGGGAACCCAAGATAAGAATAGTCTTAGAAGATCATAGTTAGTGAAGACCCGAGTGGGTATGAACCTTGAGAGACAATGATGAAGGTGTTTATAGTCATTGGTCTTGCCAAAATTGTGCTCTAATCTAATGAGAGATAGAGTTTTTAGTAAATGCCTTGTTGTGGAAAAAATGTTGGTTACAATGATGTTATACAGATGGATTACCAATCTGATTCTTATTATGAGAAATTATTCAGATTGAGAATGACCAAGTACCATTATGAATAACTCCCTAGTTAAGAGGGAGTGTTGAAGAAAATATAACTAGTTTCGGTCTTCATAACGACATGTAATTATGACTCATATAAATGATGTAATAAAGAGAACAAAATTATTATTGTAAACTTGCTTCATGGGTTTCATGAGCAAGTGATTTTAGAATAATAGGATTTGTCATTTAGAGTCTAGAATTAATGTCATGTATGAAGAGCTATTCTTGAGCCTATGTTTAATATATACAAGTCTATAGAAATGTCTAGAAGCCCTCCAAAGACAAGAAAAATCCCTCTTGAAGAAGTCGACCTGCAAGATGAATTAAATAGATGATGTCATCTTGCATCAATAGGCACATCTCTTGACACTGTCTTGTCGGCTTAATATCTGGGTCAAACCACTATAAATACCCAACTAGGGTCTTCACAAAAGTGGAGAGAAGAACTTAGATCCTTCTAAAATTTCGGAGGGCAATCATAGAGAGTATTTGGGAGGTCACAGTGAAGAATTTTTGGAGGTCTAGAATTCAGATCTCTCTGTTTTAGGATGGGTGCCACAAAGATGATGTCTCGACATCCTCATAGTCTTGGTGATCACAGTCTCAACGTATAGAAGTGGCCTCAGATGCCACAAAAAAGGTTTTAGACCTATCTCCTTGTAGTCTCAACATATATGTGATGAAGAGGATCTCGGTGATTTGACGGTGAGGCTCAGAATTTTCTCCTTATAGTCTCTGCACACTCATGATGAGAAGGATCTCGGTGATCCCACAAGGACATAATCTATCTCATCATACATTCTAGACACAGTCATGATCTCGGCATGGTTATAATCATGGTCTGAGTCATGATCTTGACAAAAACATAGTTACAAGATCATGATCTTCATGAAGACATTAGTGCATCTCTCATATCTCAATGTAGATATCTCATTATGATGAAGATCTCAGTGGTGCAACAAAGATGCAGCAATGATCTCGGTGCAGCAAGGTGCAACAGTGATACAATAGTAGTGATCTTGATGGTACAATAGTGTAGGCTTGGGTGTTGTAGCAGTGATGACTTCAGTAGCAGTGATCGTTATCTCAACAATGATGAAGAAGAGGATTGGTGTCTTAGTCTTGGAGTGGCTAAATAGTTCAAGGATCATGGTCTTGGTATTCGTCAACTGGAATCTTTATATAAAGAATTTATGTGGGTTTTCATGTCAAAGAGTGAGAGGTTTTGGCCCTAGCAGAAAGCCAACATCATGTGTTCTTCTCTCTTTTTCTTTGGTAACTATTTGATGAACTAAGAAGGCACACTCTAATAATAACAAGCAAAGATTTTGCTAGTAATAAAAAATTAAAAGTACCTTACAAATAGTTATCATGGCGAGAAGAATCTTATTACCTTAATTTTCCCTAGATTGTTCAACACTCTAAGAATACTCTACATGTGCAAGAGTATAATAGAGAGAGATAATAGAAAAGAGACCCATAAGTGAACTAAAAAAAGCTAAGAATTGAACCTCATAAGCCCTTTTATCATTGAGGCCTCTAATTTATTCATTTTCCTTCATTTTTCCTTCAATTTCCTTCTCATTCAAATTTGTGACCTTTCACCTTCCTTTTCCCCTATTTTTCATTATTTTCATAAATAAAATTTCAATTAATGCCTCTTTTACTTTTCCAGTGCCTTTTCCAATTTCCTTAGCCATAATAAACCAAATGACCATCAACTATGATATTTTTCCCACCATTCATCTTGGAATATGTGTCCCATGACCTTGATATTATATTTTTTACATGAATCTTCAACCATGGGTTGTTACAGGCCCCTTCCCCTTAGGAGAAAATCATCCTACGTGTTCTATGACACCTATGATAAGAAAACCACTGAAAAAAACATACTTCCCATGGAGTTTTATAGGACAACTCGTTGCAGTATTTACGATGACCACTGCTGAAACATGAAAAACATACCATTTACTAGAGATTTATAACAAAGGTCATTATGATATTTACAATAACAACCACATATATACTCATACACATTTGCTTCAACCATAAAATAATCATATTGCCTATGGAGCTTTATAAAACTAGCTCGATGCAATATCTACAATAATATACATATATACACATACACACATTTTCTTAACCAACAAATAAAAGGATAAGATGACTGTATCAACAACAAGGGAATCTAGAGGTTGACACCTCCACCCTCAAGAGTAGTACTATGATTCACCTCCTTTCCAGGAAGTTGAGAATCCATCGCCAAACTCAAAGTTCGCATCCATTTTCTAGTGCTACAATCCTTGTGCTACTTGTCTTCTCACTGAACAATTACCCACTCATTGTTCTAGGATGCACCCCCAATGTGCTTTTGATTCTATACTAGACAATCCCTTGGGAAATTGAGTCACCCCTTTCCATGCAATCACACACCTTCCAAGTTTTGTCGGTCTCCCCTTCTCTACTACATAGTCCCTCAAGAAACCCCTCCCTTGGGAAGGTTTCCTTGAATCGGAAGGTCCAAAAACCAAGAAATATCCCTACCTCAAAACCATCACAACAGTCATCAAATGCTCATGGAAATAAAGGGAAACTATTGGGTACTAGTGTCCCACAATGGCCCTACTCCTTAAGTTCTTTACCAACATACTGCTTCTTGTTCCAATTCCTTTTGTTGTTGCTACTAATGCTTGCAATTAGTTTCAACCACCCAACCAGGAATTTTCATGTTTTCCTATACCAAGCACATAATTGTCATTATATTAAAATGAATTGAAATAAATTCACATCATACCTCATTGGAGGCTCCTGAATAAGATACACCTACAATTTTGTTTACTTCCTATCACAACAAGCTAAACTAGTTGTTTAATCAAATCATCATGAATAAACATATCACATCCAGTTAGCTCAAAACAAAACCATCATAAATCAGAATCATAAATCACATGTAACCATCATAAAGCAAAATCATCGATCACATGCATAATAAAAAATGAAATAAAAAATTGATACTTATCATTCAATTTTTTCTTTACTTCTACCTTTGTCCTTTGTCCTTTTCATAGATACACTAGATCGGTTTCGACACCTGAAAACCACTTAGTAGACTTCTCTCCCCTTCAGTCATGAACCCATACACACAGTGTACATAACAAAACCTACACACACACACAACATACAACACCACACAATGCATGCACCTACACTTGACATACAACACATATACCTAGAGTCAGTGTACAACATAACACGCACACCTACACCTCCTATATAAAAAACAACATGCACCTACACCTAGTGTACAAGACAACACAATACATATACCTACACCTAGTGTACAACTCAATACATATATGTACGCAATGTACAACACAATGAATACACATGTTATGATATAATGACTACATAATACACATAACATAGTACCACATGTATACAACACAACATGTACAACATGTACACAATACCACATGCACAATAGTACCACAGGACCTCCTATACCCAGTACCACTTGCACAACGTGTACACAACACCACTTGCAAAACATGTACACAACACCACCTGTACCACGTGTGCACAAGACCATATGCATGACGTGTAGACAACACCACATGTAGACAACACCACATGCACGACATGTACGTAGCACCACCTGCGCACAACACCCCATGTACAACATGTACACATCACCACATGTATAATCATGCACACAACACCACATGTACAACATGCAAATAGCACCATATGTACAAAGGACCGCATCTACAACATGCACATGGCACCATATGTACACAACACCACATATGAAACATTTACATAGAACCATATGTACACATGACCACATATAAAACATGTGCATGACACCATATGTACACATCACTACATATCCAACATGCCCATGACACTAGATGTACACAACACTGCATATACAACATGCCCATGACACCATATGTACATAACACCACATATCCAACATGCACACATCACCATATGTACATAGCATTGCATATACAACACATACACAACACCATATGTAGATAGCACTGCTAGACAACATCACAGATACAACATGTACGACGTGTACAACATATGAATAATAGTAGTACTGCACATCCAGAGGCCACACACTGACTCTAGCAAGCAACCTTGCTTATAGTGTCTTCCTATTTTGCATGCTTATACTAGCATGTCGCAGGTCTCACTGCTTTCATTTTAATGATGTATCCTTTAGCATTACCTATCCATAACATAAACATAATACAAGTATATAATATCAATTCATATCAACATGATATTGACCTCATAGATCTGTGAGGGATACTCTTCCCACTTGATTCCTCATAAGACCGGGATCTCTTCATGTCATTCACCTACATAAGCAATCATTCCTCCACAAGAATTATTCCTAATGACCCTATAAAAAAAAAACATACATACATACATACATATATCTATATATATATATATATAGACATTAGCATAAACAATGATCATCCTTGATGACCTTATCGGACAATGACATACATATAGTTATACATACATAGACATCAACATAATCATGATCACAACATAGTTACTATATATCAAGAGGTATAGGTTAAGAGAACTCCCTTTATCCATGCACACCATGCACAACATTGAGATAAACAGTTCCCAACATAGCCAAGGAATTTTATGCCTCAACTCCATTTACTTTACCTTTCTTGTTACCTTTATCATGACTATGGTGTCATCATCCATTTACCCCAATGGACCTAACCAATCCATCTCATTGTCCTACTCTTGGCTTCAGCTGCCCTTTCCTCATGCATCGGGGTTCATATAAGTCTTTCATTACCTGTTGGTTTTCATTCATCTCTCCTTGAGCTCCATTGACTTTCCTCCTCCCAACCAATTCCCAAGACTCTCAAGAGATTAAAGATAAGAACACAAATCAAAAAAGAAGAAGAGCCATCAAAATCAATAACAACACGACACCACAAAAAAAGTGGCATGGTCATGCACCAGACATAAACAAAACTGTAAATGAAGGGTAAAAATATCATAAAGCACTGAAAGCACAAAATTAGCAACAAATACCATGAATGAACCCTATGGTTCCTTATACTTCCAAGAGAAAGCTCAACCTAAGCCTCCTTCAAGTTTTCATTTAGTCTCTTTTGTCATGCAATCCCCTACATCATACTTCCATAAACACATAATTGTTAGTGCATAAATAAACATAACAATATACCAATTACATTACCTTGTTTTGTCAAGCATGTTAACCTTACAACTGAACACGTATGCATATCATCTCTCAAGGAAATCCAATTCTCTTGGCAAATCTAGCTATAACTAGAAACATTTTTTTATACCTATACAATAAATTCTCAGGAATATAACACATATACACATAATGTCAGACAAAAATAAAGGTCAAGAAGACTTCCTATATTCATGCAAAGCACTCATCCATTTGGAATTGTGGTTTCCAAACATATCCAAGGCAATTTTCACCCAATTCCTTTCTTTTAACTCGTTTCCTTGCTGTAATTGAGTCTTATTATATGTTATGACATCACCCTATATAACAAACCAAACGTTACCTTGTCATGCTAATACCAAGCATGTTTCCCTACAATTGTTCACACATATCAGTCACATGTTTGAAAGATCAAAACATCATGTCAATTAATTGAAATCAACCTTTACCAAGACTAATATTCATATCATAATCAAATCACAATCATTAATCTAATACTTCAACTAACAGCCACTTGCGCTCAAGTGTGCATCAATTATTCTCAGCACATATTGTGTTAGTACAATCATCTTAAAAAAAGATCATTACTTCATGCAATATTATAGAAACATACTCATATCATGCAATTAATCAAACATTTAGATAACTTGTAAACATACCCTGTTAAATAAATCAAATAGACAACATAATCAAACTCATACCTCAATTTATCTCAGGGTAGGCTATCACATCTGCACAAGTTAGTCTAGATTAGCACGACACAATATCACAAATATATCAACTCATACATGAATATCATAACCATAACCATCTACACAGGTTAATCCATATTAGCATGATATAGATAACATCAAGATTTCTAGCTTCAATGACCATAACCATCATGCATATGACTGCAATGCATATAGCAATGAGTTATCTACCATTCATGACTATCCAACAAACATGCATATGAACACATTGATTCACTAGCATCTATCATGAATGTAGCCATAACAACAATAGAATGAAAAAACATGTATATAACCCTTACTCATATAAGAATCATTAACCAACATTCCTGCATACGCAACATACAAACATGTATGATGATCTTCTCTTACCCTAAGGTCCAGTGTTGCCACCTCACATTGATGATATACATTTCCTACTCTATATTAACCAACATATCAACATCATGATGACATAAGCTGCAACAATGACTCTCACAATGCATCTCTGACCTGCTATGCATGCATGACCATAACCATGACAATGCATTCATAATAACATATATACACGAACATACATAATAAATGCATATACAACCGACATTCATTCATAATAACATATATACACGAACATACATAATAAATGCATATACAACCGACATTCATTCATGAAAAACACATCCCCACAACAACATCATAAACATATACATGAAAACACAACTGGAAAAAATGACCATCACCATGCATACATAACAAGAACAAATACAACCTACATGTATGCATGACAAACACATTCCACTCGTCCAGTCCAAGTATTGAACCATGCTTTGATACCACCCTGTGGTTTTAGTTATCACCCAAAGAGAACATAACCCACTCTGATACCACCCTATGGTATCAGATGTTATCCAAAGAGAGTGTAACCACTCTAATACCACCTTGTAATGCCATCATCCCACACATACCCAAGCTTACCGATACAATAGGGTAAATATGTGATGAAGAGTTACTATAATATGATTCAACTCCCTAGGTACAGTTAAGCAAGTGGAATCTCCAAAAACAAGACCAAATTGACCTTACTTAGGAGATACAAGACCTGAAGGCTAACCAACCACTTTAGGTGCCCAACCCCTGAGTTAACAGCCTTTCTAACTGAACTAATATCCAATCCTTCCCATGATAATCCCTCCAAGTGACTGTGATCCTCTAGTCACTCCCACAAGGCCTACATATGACTGAATTCTTTTTCAGGTAGTTATGTGTGAGTGACCCTAAAATATGAGGCACTTTTTAAGCGCTACACCCCAGATCACTGCCCAAAAATTGATGAAATTTTCCAAACCAATAAATGACACAAAGATAAATCCTTTAACACAAAACTTGATCAAGGAATTGACCTAACCAATCCAAACCATGACATTCATTTCATCAAACACATGGAAATGTAATCTACAGGCCATAAATGCATATTTGATCATAAGAGTCTTAAACTTATCTGTGAATCATCAAGAAGGTATAATACCCTCTCATAATAGTTGCAATAAAATTGGTTAGTCCATGAATTCATCAACCCTTCATATGTTCATCAAGCATGTCAATAGTCATATACAATCTACATCATATAAATATAATATAACTAGCATATAAAAAACGACATAAAAAAAATATAAACCAAGGGAACTCATCCATAATATCACCATTATAATAAATACATATGCTCATAAATCGCCAAAGAAAATACCTCTTATTAAATATGAAAATGCCATCCAAGTCAAGGATCTCCACGTACCACCCGACCATAGATTTGGTTAAACCAAATATTTCTTTTAGCCAATCACCCCCGTGCCATATTCCAAGCATGAATGTCCAACCTCATGGAACAAACAAATAAAACCAAAGCAGAGCCTCAAAAGGCCAAACCACCTCAACCCTTAACTAGTGATTCCACCTCACGATCGGACATCAATAACCATCACCATATTGGTCTCTATCCAAGTTATTATGGGATCCACAACATTTGTTCCAACCTAGCTTCCAGGACTAGTCACTCAACCCACAGTTGTCATCAGGTTCTATATTGTTTGTCCAACCAAGTCTTCCAATATTAGTAACTGAATCCACCAAGGGCTTCAAACTTCTTTTCTAACCAAGGCTTCTAGGACCAGTAACTCAACCCAAGATTTTATATGGTTTCCAGAGTGTTTTTCCAACCAAGGCTCCAGGAACTAATAAATCAACCCATAGCCATAAGGAACATGAGCACCAACCAGAAACAAAAGGTAAAAGTCACAAAACCATGGCTATCTAGGAAATGGAAAGGCTAGGAAAAGCCATTGACAATCAAGGAAATCCTCCATGCCAATGGTAAATCATAACAAAAAACCACAAGAATGTACCATGCATGTGAAAAATAGCAAGGAAACCATACATGTAACTCGATACCTACACAAAAATATAGTTGTAGCTACTTATCCCACTATCCCCTTGCGCTTTTTTTCTTTCCCTTAGCTTCTTTATACAAATCCAATGTATGCCAAAGTGCTCCAAGAATACTCTAATTTTCCAAGAGTATGAGAGAGAGAATAGAAGAGAGACCCATAAGTGAGCTAGAAAAAGCCATGAACTGATACTCATAATCCTTTTTATCATTGAGGCCTCTAATTTCTTAATTTTCCTTCATTTTCCCTTCAATTTCCATCTCATGCAAATATGTGACCTTTCACCTTCCTTTTCTCCTATTTCCCATTATTTTCATAAATAAAATGCCAACTAATGCCTCTTTTCCTTTTGCAATGCCTTTTCCCGTTTCCCTAGCCATAATAAACCAAATGAACACCCACTAGGATGTTTTCCCCACCATTTAGCTTGGAATACGTGTCCCATGACCTCAGTCTTATATTTTTCTACATAAATTTTCAACCAGGGGTTCTGACATTACTGAAAGAAGAAGAATGGCCATGCTTTACACTGTAAAGAATCCATCATACTTAGGCAACACCACGCATCTGAAATATTCTTGGATTTTCTCATGATTTTAAAGAGATTCGACTACACGTCTAGCACTAAGGGTTCTTTGGTATTGAAAAATTGTTTGACAAATATTGATGGCTCTAACTTTGTCCAATACATGTGCAATAAGCCGAGATAAATTGGATTTCTATAAGTGGCTTCCCTAAGGCGAGGAGGAAGCGGTGAATCGCACTACATGGAAAATTATTCAAATCCAATATGTTGGAAGGTGTATAACTGAATCAAAGCATTTTGTTATGTAACACACAAGCAAAAAAGGAGCTTATATCACCTATTCATGTCTGAGCTACTCGACAATGGAAACTGTAGTCAGATTACCTGTGTTTCAGATTACATGCCCGCTGTCAACCAAGCACATTTATGTCCTTTCGATTTTCTCTATTGCTACGTTGCCAATAGAAATGTGGAACGGTCCCAATGGAAATTCAATTAAAAAATAAGATGTAATATTTTCTACGATCGCTTCATTCTCCCTCACAACCAAGGTGTAGATATGCTTCTCAGATGAAGCATATTTGAGGAATATTAACCCGAGATTTAATCTCATCTATTTTTTTCATAAAAGAAGTCAACAACCCTCCTTCGACCCTGAGGTTGAATTTAGGAAACCTTCAGCTAATAAACAAAACAATAATAATAGAGAATATAAGAATCAAAAGTTGAAGGGTTAAATCAAATGTAGGAACTTTTATAAGAATAAATATGTGCATCTACAATTAATTAAATGAACTTTTTCATACATATGTAACAAAGAGATTAGATGAAATTTTTCTTCTCTATCATAATAGGTGGGTTAGTGTAGTTTATAGCTTATTAAAAAATAATGTAGACTTAAAAATGCATGTATATTTTTTTTTCCAAGCTAAATATTTCCTTTGATAATTCAAGAAATATTATAGTTTTCTATAGTTGATAGCTATCTCTACTCTAACACAAGGGAAATGAAACCATAGATAAAAAAATTGTTGTTTTGTAATCCAAAAAACTATAGGTGAAAGCCACACCCAAAAATTCAAAAGTATAGAAACTTGTGTTGCCCCATCGGAGGGGAAACCAACAATTAAGGGACTCAAAATATAACCAATTTTGTTGGACTACCCAATGACGATAGACCTAGTAGAGCTAAAAATAAGAACACCATTTCCCCTCAGGGAGAGGTGAAGCCTTAAAGTGGTTATCATGGGGAAATGGATTCTAATCCATTGAAGAATAAAATAGTACTGAAAAATTCAAGCATCATGAAGACAAGGAGATATCCAAATTAATACGTTCATATAATTATTTGCAAGATGGAGGCATCAAAGATCATCAAGGTGAATCCCTCTCCAAATGAGCTAAAAAACCCTCCACATCCAATAGAAGCTTCTTTAGATCACCAAGTTTATGCAAAAGGTGATCATGTGCTTCATTCCTGCTAAGGAGAACCTTTCCTAATAAAATCATAACATGCCAATAAATATCAAACATGTGGAGAGAGTGGTTCTTTCAGCCCCGAATGTTTCTAGCATCCAGAATCCATGCGACCACACCACCCAAAATTTTAAAATATATCATGGTTTGCCTTTCTTGATGCACCTCTACTTCAACTTCATTTATTTCTAACTAAATTACACGTGATGTATGTACCTAGTAATGCACAACTAAATATTCAACTCAAAAATTAGCTTCAGTACCACTAAAATTACCACAATCACTAGTCCCTTTACAACAACAAGCATGTTCATATTGTCTATTCATCATTACCAAGATGAGGATACAACTAGTGGAGTTGATATGGCACAACACAGAGGGACATAGACTGAAATATTCAAATAATGAAGAGAAAATATCCCACAAAGGAAGGTCTGAGAGAGAATGGAACAAGGTGAGGACCTCCCCATTAGAAATAACCTATGAAGGAAAGAGAAATGCTAGCGGAGGGAGTAAAAACAACAACAACCAAGATAGAGAGCTTAAGTTGAATGTCATGGTGACTAGATGAAATAGCCTACATGGGAGGAACCCGTGTAAAATAGAAACCCAAGGAATTGATCAAGAGAAGGTGACAACATAGAATTATGTAGAGAGACCAACATGTAGGAGATAAATGCTACCCATAGTACATTGTCGTTCGCACCTCAAACAAGAGTCATGATAAATAAAATGTAGCAGTAATGGTTGATATGAAGGGGTGGTCACACAAGGTTGCAAGTTATCCCATACTTCAACTATTATGTGTAGGCAATTTCACCCCCATCAATGAATTAAGATTTTGGATTCACACATCGAATAATTCTCTTTGATATGAGACACTAAGAGAGTCTCCTATAAATGATTACATATAGAGATGGGGTTATTATAACTTTTGTTTTCGAGTTTATTTGTTATGTTGTAACCATGTCTATGGATGTGAGAAGAAAGAGCTACCTACAACTGGTGGATAAGGGAAATTATACATAACAAAAAATTATGAGTTCTCCAATTCTACTAAATATGAAGGGGTGAAGCACCATTTGATAAACTTCTAACCAAGGAAATAACGAGGAGAGGCTCCCCTTCAATGCACAATATGGTGAAATTCCTCGAGAGTTCTTGCTTGAGCCCAAATTTAAGATAAAATAGCTTAGAAATGATGTTATTGTTGAATCCCATGTAGCCTACATAAAGATATAGGATAAACTCATAGTCAAAGAGAAATAATCCCCAAATCTAGATAATCTAAAATTATCATTGAAGTTAAGTTTTATAAATCCAACTAGTGAGCATGACCAATAATGTGGAGAGGATGGCAAGGATCATATGAATTGTGTGGGAGGATCAGCCTCGACTATGGGATAGTTGTGAATCCCTCACGATCTAAGCATAGACACCACTAGACTTGTGAATTAGAGGGTAACCAATTGCAAATGAGGATAAACTATTTGATGTTTTAAGAAGGATAGACGAAAGATCAGGAGCTATGGAAGATCCAAAAATTACGCTCTTTCTAAATGATCCATGATAAGAAACCTAGAAGAAGGATCCAATCCATATTGAGAATGGGGTTGGAAAAGGGAGAGGATCTCCAAGAAGATAAAGTATTGGTGATGTTGTATGGGTCTCTCTTTGTTTGTTCAAAAGAGTGTGATTGAGAAATGAAATAGCTAGGTTGAATAGGTTCTCACTTATTTCCTGATTGTTTATGGCATAGAAATCATAGTGATGGCGCTTCAAATATTTTAGAAAGTGGCATATCGCAAGTTAGAAAATGATCTACTTTTGGCCATAATTTATGCCCTAAAATCTTTGTCCAAATATAAAAATGCATGCGAGTTGAATTAAACTCATTTTTTTAATAAATCGAAGATACATACATGCAATAATAATAACATAAACATGAATTTAGTTATATTTAGATTTTATCATATTAAAATGATAATATTCCTTCTTTTGAATAATGAAAAAATGATAAATTTTATTCTATTAATATATAAAATGTATAAACATAATGATTAATAAAATACGCTATGATTTTTTTTCTCTTACCTTTTATGAAGATTTTTTTATTATTACAAATTCAGTCATAAAAAATATTTTTATTCCCTTCTATAACCTAGGTAAAGAACTATTTGTTATCTCTAATTTCAACCATTGATAGAATATGAAGTTTGTGAAATATGGGCTTTTGTTATTCCCTACGAATTGGAAATATAAGTAAATATTAGAGGATTGATACTTAGCTTGATCCTTACCTATGTGTTTTACTAAGTATGTCATTCACAATAAAACCTACAATTCAAATGTACTATCTGGTGCCTTTCTCAGGTAGGTTGGTGTAACATCCCCTTGTAAACCTTGTTTAAAACACATGGAGTTATAAATTTTTTATAGAATTTACCGATGTGTAACTTTATGAATTACTAGCCCATATTCCTTCATTAACCATTAGATAAAATATTCATCATTACGTAGAGTAAGCTAGTAAAGGAATAGTATGTTACATAACCATTACCAACCACTATTGTAACATGTTAACCTAAACTTGTCGATGTAACCTTGCATAATTTCCATGATTATTTTAACTAGGTTGGTTAATCACATACTTGATAATGTAAATGTCACGTCATTCAAGGAATCAACATCATTATAATAGAATAATAATAAAACACATCATTGAACACTGATATACCCTAGCAACCCTATAGGGAAAAAACAACAAACATTTAATTTTATTAAACGCTTCATGAGGGTGTTCATCCCTCACTCAATGGTTGTAAAGGAGTTCGTCTGTTGACAATTTTCATAAAATATTACAAAGAAATATAATTTGAAATATAACATAACTATCTAGAAGCTATTACATTAATCATGATATCATTTACCCACAAATCCTCATACATTATATCTTTGTGGCTTAGTTGTTCCCATTAGTGGATTATCCTGCAACTCACATTCCTCAATATGCATGGACAATTAGTTATGTTCCTACCGTAATGTTAAACATAATTTATCCTTTGCATAAGTCACCATCCTTCCCTGCCATTACTACCATTAACAAACTTTGATATCATGATTAAATAAAATATTTATAAAATAAATAATAAATCTTTATTAATAATTCTTCAACATCTATTCATGCACATACATAAAATGTAAGAAAATATTGTGACATGCCTCCTTTAACAATATTGCACATACAATAATTTAAAAGTGCATAACTATCAAAGCATGTGTATAGATAAATACCACATTAAGTCTTATTCCCCCGCATAAGCACACATTCTTTTCCAGGAATCACTATCACAATAGCTAATCCTTTTTATGTATATAAACACATATTTTCTTCAAGAAAACTAACATCATGGAAAAAAAATTGTGCACTGTTACGAGAATAATACACCCCAGGGTATGGGTTGAGAACCCCAATAGAGCGAAGGTCATACACCAACAAGAAGCAAGTGAACAAGGAGTCCTAATGCTTAAACTATTAAAGTAGGAAGAAGAGATAGTACCTGAAGGTCCTACGTTTGAGGTCATTCTCATAGGGTCCAAACCCTCTACTTCCTCCAATGCTTCAAAGCTTATAACTCATTCAAGAAAAGCATATATAATAGCAGTAGTTCAAATCATGTTCATGACATAGATGTTAGATCATATAACCATATAAGTATAAAACATGAAATCATACATCATTATATTATAACATGAATTAAAGCATCAAGATCATAACATTAGGAACAATATAGAGCTTCTTTATTGATGACTGTAAAAGAATGTGGAATATTACAACCTGATTCATCCACGGCTCCAAGTGAAACCTTCCTCCGGATCCATCCAGCCCAAGCCTCAACAATCCTCTTTCAAATTCATACACATGAATTCCATATAAAGGAGATGGACATCTCAATGAGGAAACAAGGGTTTCCTATAGCTGGGAGTCCAAGAGGCACAAGGATGAATCAGACTTGATCAGGGACTAATTGGATATAATGTCAATATCCTATCTTTCTCTCCTCCTTAGGCCTTCCCCATGAGGTGTATTTATATCACCTCAAAACAGTTTTTTTCAGTTGGGATACAGTTAGGCCACAGGCTCCTGTAGGTAAGCTTTTGGTGTAACCCACAAACCCTGCCGAAAAAATAGGGATTATATATATATATATCTATATATCTATATATATATATATATATATATATATATTAAATCATATACACTAGTTGGGTATAGATGGACCCACGTGTGCACGCTTTCTTGGAAGGGAAGAATCACGTATGGAATTTAAAATAATGTTTTTTAATAATTGGACCAAGTATGAAGGGAAAGGGATGCCCAAGACCATGACTTAGAGAATCAAGTATATAAAGGTGATAAATAATGATATAAAATATGCCCCCTAATATATGAGGTCATAAGGGGTACATGATGGTAAAAATGTATTAAGTGTATAGAAAGAATCATGCGAGGACTTAGGAGGAGATGAAAAGATTCCAGCCTACCAAACCAATGGAAGAGATAAAAAAAAGCTCATGTCTCAGGTGGGCATACCCATGCTCAGAGATAGTAAAGCATGTCTGCATGGCAAGTCTAGAGCGGATCCAAAATGTATACAAGTATAAATAAAACTGAAAATACATAGTGGATCATCTAATCATAGTTGAAAAAGTACATATCAAGGCCATGTCACAATGTCACATATAGAAGAATTGATCAAGATACTGAAGCATGTTTCCGGTGTACATAAGATGTGGCTAGTGCATGATAGAAACCCTCTAAACCAAATAATAATGAAAGCTGACACAGAGGTAAGGAATCCACCAATAGGGTCAAATGGAAACCAAGGTACTGAAAGAATCACAATGTGTAATAATGTAAGGTGACATCGAACACAAGGGAAACCACTCAGTCAAATACCCATGATACTAATCAATGCTAAGCATAAGGTCACCTATCAATGATGGAAATAGAGCGAGGGCATGGCTCTAAGCCTACTCTTAGAGCAATTTTTCAATGTCGATAGGAGCAGACCCACCAGTAAGAAGTCAGTGGAGACCTTCTTAACTAGCACGAGCAAAGGACCAAATAGCTTATGTGATACTAAACATGACTCTGACAAACCGGTTATGGCCAACTGAAAATGAGTCAATAGACACTGCAAAAAGGCCGACTCAGGTTTACTTCCCTTTAACAAAACCATGACTCAAATATCACTGTATGGCAACATATGATAACTTTGTATAATTTTTTTGAATTGAGGCTTCTGTCATCCATATCAAGTTTAAGAGAAGATCTTCGGCGAAAATCACAAGATAAATCATTTGTCGACGCGTTTCGAACCAACTAGTGTGGTTCATCGTCAAGACAAGTTGAAGAAACAGATCCAGCTTAGCATGTTAAATAATCTGAGCAGAGACTCCAATGGCTAAATCGACCAACGGCTAATTTTGACCTACGGACCCAGGTCAAATTACTATTCATTAATTTAATATTATTATTATTTTAATATTAATACCAAAAAATATTTTTAAAATTAATTAATTTATTTATTAATATATATATATATATATATATATATATATATATATATATATATATATATATATATATATATATATATTAAAGTTATAATATTAGGTTATTAATAAAAGTTAGGATTCAAAATAAATAAAATACTATTAGTGGTTAGTTTAAGAAGATAATTCACTTATTTATTTAAATTATTCACTAATTAATTAATGTTAATATATATATATATATATATATATATATATATATATATATATATATATATATTTCAATTAAAATCATACAGTTAAGGTTAAAAATATCAATAAAATAATTTAAATGGTTAGTTAGAAAAGGTAATTTATTTAATTTAATTAAATTATTTGCTATTATATATTAATAATATAAGTAAATTTTTTTGTTTAATTAAGTTATTTATTAAATATAATTAATATTATATTTGTAAAATAGTCTTGATATTAATATATTATTAGTATTAGTAGTCAAAATATTATTATTAATTTAATATTATTATTATTATTATTATTATTATTATTATTATTTATGGAAATAAGTTAAATTAGGTAAGATATATAGATAAATAAAATACTTTTAAGAGTTAGTTTAAAAAAACAAAAACAAAAAAAAAACTTTAGTATAATATATTTATTTCAATTATTTATTAATAATTATATATATATATATATATATATATATATATATATATATATATATATATAAGTAAAAATCTTCGGTTATTTAAATAAAAGTTAGGTAAAACACAGTTGAAAAAAATTAATAAATTAATAAATTAATTTCCATCATCGTAAATTCAGGGAAGCTATTGAGATTGAAAGAAGGTCTAACAATCTCAATAGAGATGACGGCTGGAAAATTAGTAGCTGTTGGATCCCTGCCCTGTCATCTTAGTTTTCTGTGTTCCCCTTGGAGCCTTCCTTCCTCTTGGGGTTGATCCATTTTGCTCTGTGGTTGCTTTGGGTCTTTTTCCTGGCCCTCCCCTTTTTTGTCGTTCTCTCTATTTTATTTATTTATTGATTTATATACCCTATATTTACATATTTATTATTATTATTATTTATTTATTTTTAATTAGTTAGTTAATTAATTAATTAATTTGTTAATTAATTAATTAATTTATTCATTAATTTTTTTTCAACTGTCTTTTACCTAACTTTTATCTAAATAACCGAACATTATTACTTATATATATATATATATATATATATATATATATATATATAATTTAAATAAATATATTATATTAAAGTTAGTTTTTTTTTTTTTTTTTATCTAACCCTTAAAAGTATTTTATTTATCTATATATCTTACCTAATTTAACTTATTTCCATAAATAATAATAATAATAACAATATTAATATTAATAATATTAATATTAATATTAATAATATTAAATTAATAATAATATTTTGACTACTAATATTAATAATATATTAATATCAAGACTATTTCACTAATATAATTTTTTTATATTTAATAAATAACTTAATTAAACAAAAAAACTTACTTATATTATTAATATATAATAACAAATAATTAAATTAAATTAAATAAATCACCTTTTCTAACTAACCATTTAAATTATTTTATTGATATTTTTAACCTTCACTGTATGATTTTAATTGATATATATATATATATATATATATATATATATATATATATATATATATATATATATATATATATAATATTAACATTAATTAGTGAATAATTTAAATAAATAAGTGAATTATCTTCTTAAACTAACCACTAATAGTATTTTATTTATTTTGAATCCTAACTTTTATTAATAACCTAATATTATAACTTTAATATATATATATATATATATATATATATATATATATATATATATATATATATTAATAAATTAATTAATTAAATTTATAAAAATATTTTTTGGTATTAATATTAAAATAATAATCATATTAAATTAATGAATAGTAATTCGACCTGGGTCCGTAGGTCAAAATTAGCCGTTGGTCGATTTAGCCGTTGGAGTCTCTTCTCAGACTATTTAACATGCTAAGCCGGATCTGTTTCTTCAACTTGTCCTGCCGATGAACCACACTAGTTGGTTCGAAACGCGTCGACAAATGATTTATCTTGTGATTTTTGTCGAAGATCTTCTCTTAAATTTGTATAATTTTGTCATGTAGGACACATAAAGAAACTCTCCATATGATTGGAAGAGATAACCAACCAGATGAGTATTGACTCAATGACAAGGTTATGGCTCTCCTAAGTCAAACTAAAGCCCATCCCAATGGAGGAAAGACTTGCTTTGAGTGCTTTGTTCAAGGGTGACACAACTGACTCTTGTTGCCTTCAAGTATGGAACTAAAGTCTCATTCCCGCTCCTTTTGGAATATATAATTTTTTGTCTTTTTCATATTTGGAAAGCCTAAAAAAGAATAAAACCATGCCCATGGTACAGTGAAAAGAATGAGCGTCCAAATACAGATGTGCTAGTTCCTGGGAGGGGAACATTCCCATGATAAATCCAAGGTGACGCAACTGGTCAAACAACACTCAAAGGAATGTTCTTTCCACAGGAAAAAGGTGTCATGTTGCAGAGGCTAAGTGATTGCAAGGTTGATTTTGTAGAAAGACATGGTCAAAAAGTGGCTTGTACATGAGTCCAAGTGAAATCAGCTTAAGGCCAAAAGGTACAAATAGTCAACATGTAATGCAACAGTACAACTCAACATGAGGGAGCCTCTATGGTATAAAGCCAGAAAGATAGTGAAGAAGAAGGAGAATGAATCTTTCTCGCAAAAGTCATGATGGGACTAAAGAGGATTCCTAAGCCTACTCAAACTTGGTAGCATGGGAAACATATGTTAGCAAAGATCTAACTAGTAAGCCCATGTAAAGGAAGGCTCTACCATCATGTCATGATTTTATAAGTTGGCGAGTGAAAATGGTTTAAGAATCATAACACAATGGGGTCGACCCTATGGCAACATATCATAGTATGGAGGCTAGAATGCATAATGCAATGGAAAAAGTGATCTTCCCTAACCTATATGCCAATGAAAAAAATGATACCTACCATGACAGGTCAACGGTCATGGAATCAAAGTGGTAGAAAAAATCTCAAAGTCTTCAATTTAACTTGAAAGACAACCTATCCCAACACTCAAAGCCAAAAGGTCACAAAGTTTATAAAATTTTAAAAATAAAACATAAACTTTGTAAAAGTGGGTTTTTAAAAGTTTTTGAAATTACAAGTTATAAATAGACCTTTTGACTCAACAAACCTCATTTGTGTTTTGAACAATTGAGAGAAAGAGCTCTGGAGAAAAAACCAGCAACCACAATCCACCCTATTTCTCAGCCTAAACAACTACCAAACTTCCAGGTAATCCTCAAATTTGATCTTTCAATGCATTTTTATGTATTTCAAGTATTGTTTCAATAATTTTACAGTAGGAACTTTATTTTTATATTTTTACTCTGCACGTACGTGGGTTGGCCATATCAAAGTCATGTATCAGTAATCCCTATATGCAACTGTGTATGAAATGAACCAGCGTGTGTAGTGAAAATTTTTAAATTATGAATTTTAATGGATAAAAATTCTTGAATTGTAGGGTGGCCCATTGGCACTGGATTCATTGAGAGGATGTGGATTATTGAAAATTTTCAAGATGCCAAATATCAAAACCAACGCAAGGTTTTTGGAGACATTTGTGAATTATTGGGATCTAGAAGAAGATGCTTTTATGATTAATCATATGCCCTTGTGAATTGAAGTATAAGATATCTACTTCATCACTAGACTTTCCCAGAGAGGAGAACCAATTAACCTGTAAGGGAAGGCATGAGGAATCCTCAATGTGGATTATTACATTCACATATATTGCCCCAAGAACAATGAGAAGGTAGGGACAGAAATCCCAATCAAGAATGTGGAGGGTCTGACCCTCAAAATTCTCTTTTTTATAATTGTGAGGGTAGTAGGTTCAGCTTCATTGCACTGATCATCAAGTGTTAAAATGAGCCTAGCAGTCGATTACCTGACCATAGTCTTTGGTTGGTGTACAACCCTCCTAATCAATCTCAAAAAATAACTCACTTTTATAAAAAAATATTAATACCAAACATTTTGGGTATGGTAAAATCCTTTGCGCTTTATTTTTTGAGAGGCTACCAGTACTTTGACCCAAAGTGCTCTCTACCATCAATAGCCCAAGAGATCCACAGATAGTTAGATGGGCTGACTTGATGAAGAGACTAGGGGGTGGAGAGGTCCCTAGAAAAACATTTGATGACAATTTTTTTCTTTGGTGGGAACAACAACTCATTTCCATCGAGGACTACCCATATGCAGACATGGAATTCAAAGTGGATCCAATTCTAGCACTTCCACCCGACGTTGCATGAGGTGCCATTGGTAAAATTATTTTTAAGTTTTTAATGTTATTTGTTTTTTTTTTTTTCAAAATTATGAACTTAAATTCCATTTTGATGAGACCCAAATTCTTACAAAATTGTTTGATGATGATACAAATGTGGGACTGATAAGACCTGAGGGTCTACCTAGGCATAAGCATCGTATAAGAGATGTGGAGAGTGTCGGAGCTGAGGTTGAGAGACTCCTCCATACCGTACAAAGGAACTTGGAGAGATTTACTCACCAGGTACCTATGTCAGAGATAGAGGATCTACCAAAGGCTATCTAGAGACATGTGGTATGAATACCACGAGATTTCGTGTGGCTCTTCCGATGGTGGCTACTACCATCGTCTTATTCCAAGATGAACATCCAAGGCTGGACACATTGATATAGATTAGAGATGTCCAAATTTTTGATAGACATGATTGGGCTTAAGTCATAATTTTGTAGGAAATTTTGTCTTGATTTTGTATAATATTTTGAACATAAAGCTTCTATCTATATACAGACGATTTCATGATGTGATGACCATATATATAGATTATTTTTTATTATTTTTAATTTTTATTGTGATGAAAGATTAATATGCCAGTCTAATTCTTGATTAACTATTGAATCAACAAATGAGTTTTCTGATCATGGAATATGAATAAATGTGATAAAATTAAATAATGTTTGTAATAAATGCACTCTTAGAAATTGGCGATATAAATACCGATCTATCACATCATAGATGTTTTTTAACTGAGGAACCACCAGTTCGTAATCCAAGTATATTACTAATGAATAACACCAAGAGATATTTCTTCAGATAGTAATTTAACAACAACAGTATATTCAGCAACATTTTTTGAAGCGGGTCTGATACATATGCCTATTGGAACCAAAAACTAACCAGATGGATAGTAAATCACCCAAGTCGTAGAAGCCAAATTACGAGTATGTTGGCTAGCACAATCGACGAACCCTAGATATAACAGATCATCCATCGATACCTCCCAAAGAATATCAAAAATATCGATATGACTATGAAACTTATAGACAGATATGCACAAATACATACAATATCTGCAACCAAGCAAATGCTAGGTAGAATCCTAGGCATAATACTTTTTTATATAGAGCCCATTTCTGGGATCTGACAGCTTGTTTCAATGAAAATCAACCAATTTGTAAGCTCCCCTTTTTAAGATCTTTTTAATGATAAAAGGACTGTACCACATCGATTTGAACTTGCCTACCCCCAAGGCATCTTTTCCTTGGTCATATCCTAGGACAAGGCCACCTTCAAAGAAAACCCTAGGATGTACATCCTTATCATATTGGACCTTCACTCTCTTTTTATGAGCTTTGTTAATTGTGGCAGCATCTCGATGTTGCTCATCAAGAATTTCCAAGTAAATGGGGCGTTCTTCATGACTGGAAGTGTCTGGAAGAAGTTCTACAGATAATTTAAGAGAAGGAATTTCACATTCCATATGGAAGATCGATTCTAAACCATAAACTAGTTGAAAAGGTGTGAAACCCATAGTGGTCTTAACCGATATCCGGTATGCAAAAATTGTAGGATATAACATGATATGCCAATTGGATCGAGTGTTATTAATTGTGTTTTGCAGGGTAACTTTTAGGGATTTATTCACGGCTTCCCCCTTAGCATTGGCCTGAGGATAGTGAGGATATGAATGATCATATCGGAAACCCAACTTGAGAGCCAATTCAGCCATCATCTTCTTCTGAGAATGACTGCCATGGTCAATAACAATCTCCTTTGGAATAACAAAGCAAGAAATGACTTGGGTGAATAAAAACAGGGTTGTTGTTTCACCATGATTCACAACAATGGGCATAGTAAAGTAGTCCACTGCTATAATAATATACTTATGACCCTTTGTTGAAGGCGAGATACAAGTTGGAAAATCAATGCCCCACTCTTTGAACGGACTGATGGTGATAACAGGAAAGAGAGGAGCTGGATGAGTGCACATTTTCTAAGTATAAACTTGACAAGGATGGCATTTTTTTACTGCTTCAACACAATCTTTGAAAATCAAAGGCAAAAAATACCATGCACGCAAGATCTTTTGGGTTGTAGAAAGCCCAGATAGATGACCACCACAGGCTCCACTATGGAAATCATTTGGCATTGACTTAGATTCTTCTAAGGTTAAGCAAAGTTTAAGGATTGAATTGACCCCGCGACGATATAAAGTGTCACTGATAATAACATAATGTTTTGCTAAGTGACGCAATTTTCTTCGCTCATCCTTTGAAAAAGTGAGGGGAAAATTTGAAGTCTCAAGTTATATTATAATATCTCCATACCAAGGATCTTATGAAGAAATAACGAAAAGATGTTCATTAGGGAATTATTCCTCATAAAACATTTCTTCTTCACACGGCAACTCTGATATTAGTTTCGCAAATACTAACAATTTCTTAGATTTGGCCAACAAGAACATGAAATTGAATTATTATAAAATAACAATCCATATCTTATATTTTCCCCCAATCACTCCCCTACTAAGAACAAACTGAAATGGGTTGACAACCGCTAAGACAAAAAATTTTCTAAGCAGAATATAGTGTCGAAGTCACTGGACAACATGAACAGCTGTTAAAGCTAATTTCTCTATGGGAGAGTATCGCAATTCAGGACCTACCAAGTCTCGGCTTAGATAATAAATCACGAGCTCACAGAGAGCATCGTCTTCCTAAACCAGAACCATACTGATGGTTTATTCTGCCGTAGCAATATATAAGAGAAAATCCTTGCTATAATCGAGTGGACTCAGTAAAGGAGCAGAGGCTAATACATGCTTCAAAGCATCGAATGAGCGTTGAGAGAAATCTTCCCATAGAAATGTGTTGTAGCGGCTACAACCACCCTCCAAAATTTTTCCTTAGCTTCATTTTGGAGCCTCCCTACCAACCTTTCATAGCACCTTGTCTTGCTTAATCAAGTACACAAGCTTCAATGTTTTTCTTGCACAAAGGCAGCTTGTCAATCAAAGCTTGATGCATTCCCCTCATAGGTTGTTCAATTGAACTTGGTCCAGCTACGGATTCAGCAGTGCCCCCAAGAAATTGTGCAATTCTAGAGGGAAACCAACCTTCCCTCTAGAAATTGCGCAATTTTGTCTAGCAACCTACTGGGCTCCAGAATTGCCCAATCCTGCCAATCAAGCCTCACCCATAAAACTATGCAATCCTTCTCAGTAGGGCTGCTCAACCCAGGAATTGTGAAATCTTGGGTATAAGTTAGCTGCTTTGCCCAAAAATTGCACAAATATCTTGGGCAGCCAGCCCACCTCCCATCCAAAAATGCTCATTTTCTACTAGCATTTGACCAGCCTCATGCATGAGTAGTTGGGTTGACCAGTTCCACCCAAGACCAAGGAAACTTCACTTGCATGCATGGCTTGATTTTTCCCAAAATAGCAAGATGAAACTTCAAAAAAGCATCCCGTGATTTAGGGAGCTATTTTTAACAGTTGGAGGTTACATGCAAAGTTCATTTGAGAAATTTCCCTCCAAGTGTCTCTTTTTCCTAGATTTGTGGCATGCACGTCATGAGCTAAAACTTATTTATTCGATGCATCAGAGCTCATTCTTTCACATTGATCTTAGAGCTCTGACATCCCACAACACATCTAGGACTCTTTAACACATGTGACTTAGCTATTCACGGGTAAGTCGTCTCAACTTGTCTTTTCAACATTTCTGTTGCTTTTTATGTTTTCACTTGTGTGAGTTTTGTTTGCTTGATTTCTTTGAATTCTTGATCTCGTTTACATGCATACTAGCTTGTAATAGCATCGTTTCAGTTTTTGTTTTCCATCTCACTATTGTCACATGCATGAAACGGTTTTGCACGAACGGTTGTCGATTTGGTGACTCGCTTCAGCCACATGCATGTTGATCTATTTTCTGAATCTTTCATTCATGTTTGCATGCACGATCAATCACTTCTGCTTTCACTCAGTATCACCATGCATTCACTTTCATATTTTCTTTCATTTTCCAGTTGGCGAGTCTAGCTAACCTTGGGCCAAACTCTGCCTCACCGAGACAGTGTTGTGCGATACGGGGAAGGAAGGCTCTATCTTCCTCTCTAGAGATGTGCATTTCTACCTAGGCACTTTCCTCCGGGACTTCTTTGCACATTTCTGAAGGACAATGACTGTTGGGCCATAAAATTATTCAATGCAGTCCCTGAGCCTGCAATCATTTCCAGTTGGAATTGTGCATTGCGTAATCCCAGCAGTCAGCAATCAGCCTGGCTTGCGCATTGTGTAAATTGAGCAATGAGCCAGCCTCCCCAGACTACCTAGACTAGCATTTGTTCAATTTTGGAAGCCAGTCACCTAGCCTCCTAGAAGAAATTGCGCAATCTTTTCCTATCAATCCCCATGTATGTGTTATGTCATTCCCTGAATTTTCTTTGGTTTTCACTCATGGATTTCTTGCCATGCATGTTGCTTTGTCTCCAAAGATTTCAGGTGTTCATCTTCCTCTTAGGAGTACAAGATCAATGGCCTCCAAGAGAGCAGGATCAAAGGACACCGATGGAAGTGCAACTGGAGCAACAGTTGAACAAGTGTCTGCATGTCTACCGATCTATGAAGATACCAAGTTATTTCTAGAGAAGGAAATCAAGAGGAAATGGCAAGAGGTTAATGAACCATTTGCAGGCACTTTTAGGGAAGACCTTGAACACCACCAGGTGTATGTGAACATTCACAAGTCCAGCTTGCATCGAATTGCATTCAAATACCCCACGGTTCCCATGTGTGGACATGATACACTCGATCGTCTCACAAACTGATTCCAAGACGTTGACTTTGAACAGTGTCAATGAGACGAAGATTGCAGCCTTCTGGGCATAGGATTATGATGAGATGTATCAGATGTTGGTGCCCATGACTATCATGGAGACTCCTTTCATCTTTCCTAGCAGCAGTGCCAAATCTAGAGACATTCTTAATAACTCGGTAAACGAGCTAGCTAGATTCAGGATGAGATCCAACCATATCTACAAAGATGAAGATACGGTGGAAGGCATACCAATAGTTGGTCATATTTGCATGTCGACTATAAGGCCAAGAAAGCATGGAAACCTTCCCACAGAGTTGGGTGATCACGCTAGACCAATTGGCGAGAGAGAGAAAACCATGTAACTGGCCTGACATGTTGGCTCATTAGCTGAAGGAACAGGTAACGGAGGCTCGTCAATCACCGAAAGGTATGCCAACAGAGATCGACATGTCCAGCTACATCTTAGATTCAATCTGTGCCCGACAAGAGTTCCCAGGCTTGGAGTGGGCATGGCCACTAGCAGAGACTGCTGTGAGCACATATTGTAAGTTGTTGTCTGAATTCAGGTTCAGAAGAGTTATGACATGGTTGTCCGATTATTTTTTCACCCCAGTTTACAAGATGATATTCGAACAGGATCCATCCTGCATGTCGAGGGTAGAAATGGAGGGACTAATAGACATTTTTGATTGGTATGCCTCACCGTCTGGCACCTTCATATGAATGTTCAGCGTGGAGAAGCCTCTGCATGTTCTACCAAAGTTAGCCTTGGACATACTCGTCATGCAAGAAGTAGCATATCACATATCGATAGGATAGATAGCTAGACTACACCAGAAGAAGAAGGCACTTGCTCACTCTTTCGTTGTGGATTGGGTTATATGAGATCTGAAATTACAATCTATATGACCCACATTGTATTGTGAAAGATCACTACACGAGAGTACAGTTCAACTAGATCCATGGGGAATTTCATTGGGCCGAGGAGGACCCATGCAGATTGTTGGGTGTTGTCTTTTACCTATGTAACAACCCCGAAATAAAAAAATGTAATTAATTAGATTAATCATGCGATTTATAATCAACACGCAATTTATCAACTAATTAACATTAAATTTCAAAAAAATATGAGTAGAGACAACTTACCTCTGGCGATGATGTTTCTCACTTATGATTTCAGGGTTGAATGCTAGTGGAATTCTACTAACTGCAACAAAGTCTTGGGGATGACTCTCCACCCAACCGTAGGCTCAATTGCACAAAATCTTGCTACAACTGGCCACCGTCGAGCCCTCAATCAATGTACTACTGCCAGGGAATCCTTTCTCTCACAACACTATTCTCCCAAGAGAATGGATGATGGAATCATGGAATGATGGAATGCCTCTCACCTTCCTCATCATCTATTAAATAGAGCAAACATTGGAAGGGGAACCACATGCATACACTCCATGTGTCAACATGCAACTTTACTGTTTTCTTGTTTTATTCTTTTGTTTTTACCTTTTGATAGCTTTACTGATTTCTACTGCTTTCTTGTCTTATTTCTTTTGTTTTTTACTTTTTGATAGCTTTACTGGTTTTTACTATTTTTTTGTTTATTTTTGTTTATATTTATTTAGATCTTTAGTATTTTTGTTTATTATTTTATTATTATCATTTATTATTTATTTACTATTACTATTTTTTTATTTATTGTTTATTATTTATTTTCTTGTATTTTAATATTATATTATATTATATTATTTATTATTTATTATTTTTAGTATTATTATTATTTATTATTAAGGGAAATTACATACTCCCCCACTTTAAGGAACTTCGTCTCAAAGTTAAGTTGAATTATTTAACATTTTATTTTGTTGTTCATTACTTCATGTTCGTCGACACCCTCTGCTGAACTAGTATAACCAGTAGGCATCGAAAGTTTCACAACACCCGGGAAATCCCAAGGAATCTTTGTCCTTTTTCCCACTTTTGGAACTAGGCATAAGCCTCCTCGATCTGTATCCTAGTCCAAGGCTAGCTCCAAGGCTCGCGCCTAACTCAGACCTCATATGCCCTAAGGCAAGCATCTGGTACAGTACTCAATGACTCCGGGCAGCTCGCAAGGTTGACGCACTCCCTCCACAACTACTATGGCACACAACCCCAAGCATCGATGTCCTTACACCCCCACCAGACTTCAACATCCCAATACAATACTAGGCACCTAGCCTTCAATATCAGGCACTTGGCCTCCTCAAGATGGTCCCATAGCCCTCAAAAGTTATCCATCAAGAGCTATACAAGACAAAGGAACCACTAGCATATGTAGTGTTGATTGTGTTTGTCCCCAGCCCATATGGTCTTACTTATTCTCCCTCGTCCGTATGGGCTCGCACGAGATCATCAAATAAAACGGCCCTCTCGGCCCATTTGTGGAGTCTTGTCAATCATCACACCTCAACATGCAACCAATTCATTAGCTATACCATCATTGTATCATAGAAAATAATCCACATGCCAAATCTTGCATGTCATCATGAGAACATTCATCATTGTTAATTGCAACATTATGAATAATAACGAACTGCATGCTCATGCATGTCATAAATTTGTATGCAACTATCACATGCTTCACCTCATGAAATACCATCATAAGTTATAACATCAACATATTTGCATCAAAGACATATCATGACTTCACATAATAAATGAACCACATGTCAATAAACTTCGTATTATAGCATCATAATTCATATGCCACATTATGCATATCATATCCATCATGAGTATTCAACATTAAATACCTATCATCACGTAGTAAATGAATATGTCAATATGCCTCGACATAACATCATAATGCCTATGCATATCATCATCATCATAAGGATACATCATCACTATAAGAACCACATATGCATCATTATGCTCCTACCATTCTATCACGAAACCTCATGTAACATTATACTCAACATCATAACAATTAATTAAACTAAACTGAAATCATAGTGTACGATTTAGATCTATCATAAAGTTTAAACATTAAAACATGATTTAGATGCTCCATGAAGTACAAAGAAATATTTGGGGGTTTTCCGGTGAGGCTTTTCTTGGAAAATAAAACCAAGTGAAAATAAAACAATTACAACAGATCCTGTGTGCATTATAGTAGTTCACCACTGAGCAGTCTTGACACAGTTATAGAGAGTTGCAAAAAATACAAAGACATGAGAAACCCATTTCACCTTTGGAAAGTAAAAAAATACAAAGATACGGGATAGAGGGATATTGCTACAACAAATTGATAGAACATGATGTGTAAAAGTTTAAAGAAAACAAAAGTAGGTAACGATATATGGAAAGAATGTGCTATGTGAAAGGAACATTGAATCCAGTGGAAAAATTTAAAACCCTTATTTTCAATCATGCCCTACATAAATTGTAGCTTCCCAACAATTTCATACATTTTCCAAACATTTACATTTGTGGCAAAACATAACATTGAAAATAACGATTAAAAATCTCTAAAAGGGCATCTCTGGTGAGGAAAAGTACAGTTATAAAGTGGACTACTGAGTCATTGAAGCTCATTGCAAAAGATTAATAAGCCGTACTAAGTCAAATTAAAGTTTGAAATAAGAGGACTTATTTATTAGCTGACTACTATTGGAGGGTTAAATAGTCACAGAAAAATTATTATTGGAGGAAGTAGAATCAGGATATTCGATAATGAATTTGAGGAAATTAGAACAACTCAATTGCCATATTTAAAAACATCTCTCCCAAACTAAAAAGATTTATCATCTACTTATTAGCAACAAATCCAAGTTGAAAAGTACGGGGAGCCTTGACAGAGTGATTGAAGGAAATATAGAAAGGGATTCTAATCATATAAAAGGATGGTTTCTTTCAAATGTTTTAAAAAGTTTTATTCTGCAACGTTAAAATATAAGGAAACCTTTAATGGAAAGATCTAATTGTTGTTATTTTTTTGGAAAGATCAAAAATTACATTGACATTCAATTGGAAAACCAATTACAAATTCTAGCCTCAACCATCACCAAAGACTTACATTGTATGATAGTAGTAATTTCTAATTGGTAGTTGATTTCAAGTCCTTTCATTGGTTTGCCTAACTGACTATATTACCTCATGTGCACACCAGTGTTATGGGTGACTCGGTGAATGCTTCATTGATAGTGTTTACTATAGTTTTGATGTCTTCCCTTGAAAAGCTTTGACTCGCCACCTGCTTGTATTGATGATGAATGAACTCTTTGATTACCTTGATTTACGGGGATAGCTCAATGTGGTTGTTGGTTGCCCTGTGTCTTTTCTTCATAATATCATTCTTATATATATAGATATATATTTACATCAACTAAAAATAGAAAAATTAAACGAGTTTTTTGAAAATGTGTTATCTTATTTGATCGGATCGTGGGCACTTGGGGACATTCTTGTTTGAATCAACCAACTACTCAAGACATAAGAGCTAAGAACCCATAGTGGGATTTCTCAAAGACTTATCATTCAGAACTTTGAGGAGTTTTTCTTGCCATTTGCTCCAGAAAATCTATTTATCTTCAAATTTTTCTTATTCTAAAGTGCTTTACTGAATAGATTTGCTCATATAGAGCTATCATTTACTAATTGAGGAAGAGAGTTGTACTCATGTTCCTTTAATTTAGCTCTTGTAAATGGATTATGTGTATAGATCTAACCATTATAATATAATTTTGTTTATCTTATATTTTATTAGAATTTTCTTTTTGTTCATTTTGTATTTTATTAGAATTTTATTTTCTTTTCTTTTGTAGATATAAAGCGCTAAGGCAAGGGTTTAGATTGGGATTTCTCGAGAATATTTGTTTGCAGGTGGAGGATTTGAATTTCAAGAGAAAAACAAATTTTCTATGAGGCCAAATCCTCTCATCTGGCTAGACGGCTGGGCTTTCTGGCTAGCTCCAAATTTTTTGTAGTCTATCTACTACTTTGAGCCTCTTTAGCGGGCTGCAAGCATGATTAAGGCTTCAAATTCAGATTTTCCTTGAGCATTTTCTTTTTACAAAGTTTGCAATTTTTTTTAAAGCATTTTCTCAAAAAATTCTTAATGGATCTAATTTGGTGTTTCACATTGTGCAGATCTATGATATTTCCTTGTTGAAACCATAGCCATTTTAGCAAAACGACTATTGAAATAAAAATTAAAAAAAAAAAATAGTTGTATAAAATTTAATTGGAGAAATTTTTGTGCTAGGTTGTAAAGATATTGGGCACAGTTTCTGTGAGCCGCAAGCTTTGGTAAGCTTGATCTCTTTTTCTTGTTAAAAAAAATTTAACCCTTGGATATTTTTCAGAGAACGCCGATTTTTTTTTAAAGGGTTTTCTTCAAAATTTTGACAAGAATTCATTAGGATGTGACTGCAATTATATTTTTTTTTTAAATCATTTAGATCGAAGTTTTCTACATTAAAATGTCTATGGTCCCTAAGAGTTGAACCTAGGCTCCGATACCATATGTAATAGCCCCGAAATAAAAACATGTAATTAATTATATTAATCATGCGATTTATAATCAGCACGCAAGTTATCAACTGATTAACATTAAATTTCAAAAAAATATGAGTAGAGACAACTTATCTATGGAAATGATGTTTCTCATTTATGATTTCAGGGTTGAATGCTAGTTGAATTTTGCTAACTGCAACAAAGTCTTGGGGACTAATCTCCACCCAACCGTAGGCTCAATTGCACAAAATCTTGCTACAACTGGCCACCCCTGAGCCCTCAATAAATGTACTACTGCCAGGGAATCCTTTGTCTCACAACTCTATTCTCCCAAGAGAATGGATGACAGAATCATGGAATGATGGAATGCCTCTCATCTTCCTCACCATCTATTAAATAGAGCAAACATTGGAAGGGGAACCACATGCACACACTCCATGTGTCAACATGCAACTTTACTGTTTTCTTGTTTTATTCTTTTGTTTTTACTTTTTGATAGCTTCACTGATTTTTACTGCTTTCTTCTTTTATTTCTTTTGTTTATTACTTTTTGATAGCTTTACTGATTTTTACTATTTTTCTGTTTATTTATATTCATATTTATTTAGATCTTTAGTATTGTTATTTATTATTTTATTATTATTATTTATTATTTTTATTATTTTTATTATTATTTATTATTTATTATTAAGGGACATTACAACCTATTTTCTGCACAGTCTTTCCCCAATTTTTACCCTTTTGTCCTCCAGGCCTATGACTTTACTTGACCAATTCCCCTATTTTCTCAACTTTATATCCTATTCTACTGTTATTTGACTTTTCTATATTTTACTGAGTAATGCGATGCTTTATTCCTTTTTTTGGCTAATTGGGAGAGTATTGAAGAAGTATTTTGGGAAGCTCTTCTTCTTTTTAGGTGATGGCTCGCGAGAACAAAGCTATGAAGCAAACAAGCAGTGCAGATTAACTATAGAGAATGGCAGAATAGTTCATTGTTGCACATTGGATGATGTTACAGGATGTTGTTACACATTGATGTTGTTATAGGTTGTTGTTACATGTTGATTGTTACACTACACACTAGTACAAGAATCCGATGTTACACCAAAAGTGTTTTCACCAGCAATGCCATGACATCCATAACTGTTATTCACTCGATGATGTTGTGTTGAAGCTGTAAAATGTGTGTACTATTCCACATAACAGTTGTAGGCAATAGGAATTTTTTATTTTGGAAGCAACAGACCCAAGTGATTGCAACCCTAACAACTATATATTTGTATTTAGAAATAGGTTGTAACTACTTTTACTTTTTATCGGCATGAGAATCGCGAGATTCTCATCACTGGTCTATTTTCTAATTTCGGAATGTACTAACTATAAAGGAACTCGATCTTTCAAGTACAAGAACGCGACATAGAGAAAAGTATTGTTACTCTACTTCTTTGATTCTAAGTTTATTTTTAATATTAATCAGCACAGTGATGTTGTTACTGCTCTTCAACTAATTCGTTAATTACTTTTGTGTTACTCCTCCACCCTGCTGAGGAGGAAGGGCCCTCCTCTTTGGCAAGGATTGCAGTGATAAAGGTATTGTACATTCTATTTTAGATAATTTATTTATGGTTTCTCGTTGTTGTTGTACAAATCATGGATTACATTCGCTCTTGTTTGCATTTATATTATGATGTTACACTAAGTTAATCAATAGAATGGTAGTAACCAGCTGGAGTAGATATTAGTTCGTCTATGTCTGGCATCGACATTCTGCAAGACTGCACAACTCTATGTTGAGACACATCAAATGAGATGTTCTGCATCTCTCCTTCCAGTTGATCTCCATTAGCCAAGGCTACTGGATGTTTGTGCACAAACATCTACTCCAGCTGGACGTGCACAAACATCCAGTAGCCTTGGCTGATGCAGCCAGAATGTATGCTGAAGCCACTAGCTCAAGTGTTCACTTTTTGATAGCTAAGAATAAGCGAATGGATAAGAAACTAAAAAAGACCAACCAAGGAGGAGAGTTGGTGACAGCATCTGCCTGAGCTGAGCTGAAGAAGGAAATACTAGATGAAGCATTGTCCCTTGACATAGTTATGCGAACGTTGTACTCTAAGTTTGGCACCGTGCATAAGGCAGTTGTCCATCTCAGTGGATGGCAGCAATGTTGTGCTAGAATAGTACATATCTTGATGAACATGCATGCTGTTATTGATTACATGCAAACATGGACGATGAGATATAAGGGAGCCCCGCTGCACTTGCCTAAGATGATGAAGGCTAATGTGGTCGAGCTGAAGGCATGTATCTGGAGTCAGATCCAGAATTATGAAGAGCTCCCACAACTCATCACTAGTATACAGGCTTCAAATGCACGTGTATTCAAGAGTATGGATGTTGTGGTGCGCGCACATGTGATCCGATTTATTGGTACTCTCACACAGGCGAAGACATTGGGACAAGTCTAACTAGAGCTTGACTCGTACTTTGACGATTTGATGCACATTTCCACCAACCCAAACTTGCCCATCAATGCAGACATCATGCACAAGTATGTTTCTGGTCCTGCCGCATTCAAGACAATGATGTGCATGCTTACAGACAAGTTGGACAGAGGAGCCCAAGTAGTGTACTCGGATGCTATGGAGGAAAGAGTCAGGATCCACAAAGATGTCACCGTGGAGCACATGGACACCATCATGAACTACCAATCTTGGCATCAGTATGTTACTGTTGATCACTGCGAGGATGTTGAGGAGTTGGACTGTCATGGTTGTCTAAGTCATAGTGATGTATAGCATGGCTTTCTCAAGCCGGTTTGTCTGACATGGGTAAATTTCATTGTAATGTAACGTCTTGTCAAGTGTAAGTCAAGTGTCAATAATTGGATGTAACAGTCATAGAGTAGATGAAGAGTCATGAGGGTAGACAAACTATCACAAAGGGGAATGTCAAGGGTCACCCCACCATCTTCTATAAATAGCCCCTCATAATTCATTGTAAAGGCTTTTGGTCAGCCAAGCTTCTGATAAGACTACCTTGGAGAGAGCTTGGAGAGTATTGTAATGAGCCTTTGCTTCTCCACTGCGTAGAGCTAGTATACCTATTTGAAGGAGCAGGCACTTGTGGATGTAATGTTTCGGTATCGGCACTAGTGGTTGGACATGGATGTATTATATGACTGGAATTTACACTTCTTAATATAATAAGAGCCAGCATGTTTCATGCATATGTTGTATTGTATTCTATGCTACCTAGTTTACTCTAAATGATATATGTATTTGTTTACATACGCATGCATGTATAGCTATGTATGTATGTATGTAGGAATATTTCTGAAATGTGATGCTGGTTTAACCATCACTTTGGATTGATAGATAACTTTCCCTCCATGTTGTGATGCATCTTTGCTTGTGTGTTCCCTTCTTAACTACATTCAATCACAGGTTTCCAAGGGGCGCACTCATCTCAACCCTCGTGTGTTATAACCTCTCATGCACCTTCCTTGACTCGCTACAGCTGTCACACCCTTTCTACCAACACAGTTATCTTACTTTCCTTTATGCGAAATCGCATTCAAGGAATTACCATACAACCCACTTCTAGGACTCCTACACCAAACGGTCTGAGGTCTAATTGGGACTTCTTACGAGGGAGATCCCTTGAAATGTTGGTGGGTCCAACACCATCAACATTTCTGCCACTAGAAGGAGGGCCAGATGACAAGTTGTTTCCTCTCATCCTATTTTGAACCTTTGCATATTTATCAAGGATTCTTGCACTCTTCTCACTCTATGATGTTTTTCGAATCACGAAGATGTCACCATCATGAGGGAGTTCTTTGATCTCTTGTCCACTTACACATATGATGGTGAAGGCAAAGTGGCATGGCCTGAGTTCTTACATGACTTTCTTTCCATGATTCATGAGGAAGATGGATGTTCTGACGAATAGGCTAGTTTGTTGCTTGAATACACACTTCGTAAATCTCCACATCGGTGGCTGTGTAGCCTACCGACTGATAGCATGCACTCACTTGAGAACTTCTGTGATCTGATTGAAGACAATTTCTATCATTTTGATCCAGAACATCTTGACCAAAAACTGCTACAACAATGGAAGGCTCTGCATGAATCGACTATGGATTTTTGGCAGCGCTTATGTGACTTGCAGTTCAAGCTCCAAAGAGCGAGATGAAATTTTTCTATCTTTGGGAGTGATTTGATTATTGCATTAAGAAATATGCTCATCCCAAGAAGAAGTTTGAAATCAAGCCTCATTCAACATTCTTCAGTGATGGAATTGTGTAATCTCAGACGGATACAGACGTTGTCACAAGTGACTCTCTGTCACCCCCTCATCAAATAGCTCCAGCATTGCACAGTAATGTTGAGGATCAGTCTCACACACCAGTTCAGTTGTCACATCCTCCCAAAATCACTTCGCTTAGTTTTTTTGCGGATGTGGTTGTGAGTCCATCGAGTTGTGAGTCCAACCTAAGATTCCTCTTTTCTTTCCTGACATCTTTGGTGAACCAACCATCCATGATTTCGCATGTGTATCTTCATCCAGGGATGCACCCATTATTGATCACTCACCGGACACACTAAATGTCAGTCCATCATTCAAAAACAGAGAGGATAAGTTATTCATTTAAAATCCACTTGATCTTTCATCTGCCTTTTACAGAAACACAGAGGATGAATTTGTTCACTTCTCATCTACCCCTCTATTTTATTCATCAGATCATGATTCTATCACAGTTGATTTTTCGAAACCATCGGTTTATGATGATCTATCTGACGATGAAGTCGAAACACCCAAGACTGTTGAGGCACTTTAGCCTGAGCTTATGGTTATTTTAGGCCCTCACTGTCCTGAGGTCAGTTTCACTTCTAGTCAAGAAATTGTTCAATCACCTGAGGCTCCTCCTCACTCATCTGTATGCATTGAAGATCAATATCACACACAGATCATACTTCCTTCACTGGAACTACATGATCCTATCACTCATCCATTCGAGCAATCTTACATTACAAGCACACCTGAAGGACGCAAGTTGTCTTTGTTTCTCTCGTTTGCTTGCATGTCATAGTCAAGAGTGTGCTTATGCTTTAAAGATGCATGCAGTGTCGCACAACACCATGGAATATCCACGGACTATTCGTCATGCACTTCCACTTACTTATGTCCTATGGGAACTTTCAAACACAAAGTGTGGTTTCGCTCATTGTTATATCATTCTTTCTTGTTGGTTTGCAAAACTGGGTTGCTCACAGACCAAGCCTTCACCAACATGGGTCAACCAATGTGTCGGTGACTGCATTAGAAATATCACTTCACGTGATCAGACCCATGCACCATTAGTTTAGGAGTAGGAGTAGCGTTTTATTTCAGTTAGTTTGCTTGCATGCATGTTTGCTTACTTTCTTTGTTTGTTTGTTTGCTTGCTTGCTTGTTTTCTTACTAGCTTTGCTTTTGCTTTCGCTTCTACCCTTACTTTTCTTTGTTTTTTGTTTCTTTTATTTTTTGTTCATAAGCTACTTTCGCATGAAGCCATGTATGACTCTTGAAACAAGTTGGGTAAAGTACAAGAGGCCTTGTGCAACTATGACTACTTGGTTATCTGTCATCCTCCCTCTGTGTGAAGAACTTGTTACTTTTAGTCCATGATACGTCTAAGGAAAATACATACTATTCAAAGTGAACCTTGGTGAAAACACAATGCTTGTGTGCTAACTAGTGTCACCTACTCTAGTCAATTGTATTTGGTTAACCCTTGTCAGCTCAATCAAGTAGAGTAAGGTGAGGGGGGAAACCTTAACAGGAAATTCAGAGATATAATAAACTACTTGTCTGCTGGAACAACCTCTTCTGTTCTCAATAAGTCAGGAGCCCTCTTATACCTCTGAAATGAATAAGTGCTAGGCACAGTTACGAAAATGAAAAAATTGAAAATTGAAAAAAGTTTGAAAAAATGAAAATGAATAAAAGGTGAAAGAAGTGAAAGGCTTCTTACACAGAGAGGTGATGCAAGAAACTCCGTTGGGGTATTGACCAAGCTTACTAGTAGTGAAGCCATTCTAATGTTCCTATGTGACTCCATTGGGCTACTGTCCAAGCCTTCTCGCAGCGGAGCAACACCAGAGATGAAACCAAGACTCTAACGACTATACTCCTTTTGCACCAATATACCCCTTGACCCCAATCGAAAAAACTATGTTGCCTTTTCATGGAATGTGTGTCAATCCACCAAGAGCCTGGCAGATGCTACATCCCACAATCAAGCTAGTGTGAAACCAATGCGAGCTAAGAACTAAACGATACTTCTGGAGGTGTTAAACTTACTTTTCACGAACAAGTTCCATTCAAAGAGATGGAGTTCTACCAATTTATTGCCAAGTGTTGTAGTGGTTATAGCCACCCTCCAAAATTTTTCCTTAGCTTTGTTTTGGAGCCTCCCTACCAACCTTTCATAGCACCTTGTCTTACCTCATCAAGTACACACGATTCAGTGTTTTTCTTGCACAAAGACAGTCTGTCGATCAAAGCTTGATGCGTTCCCCTCACAGGCTGTTCATCCAAACTTGGTCCTGTAGGCTAAGCAACTCCCCCAAAAAATTGAACAATTATGGAGGGCAACCAGCCTTCCCTCCAGAAATTGCGCAATTCTATCCGGTAGCCTGCTGGGCTCCAAAATTGCACAATCCTGCTAGTGAGGCCTCACCCAGAAAATCATGGAATCCTTCCAGCAAGGCTTCTCAGCCCAGGAATTTCGCAATCCTAGGTAGCAGTTAGTTTCTCTGCCCAGAAATCATGCAAGTCTCCTTGGTAACTAGCCTAGCTCCAATCCAGAAATGTGCATTTTCTCTCGGCAGTTGAGTAGCGTCATGCATGAGCAGTTAGGTTGACTAGTTCCACCCGGGACCAAGGAAACTTGAATTTCATACATGGCTTGCTTTTTCCTGGAATAGAAAAAGGCAACATGCAAAAAGCATCCCTTTATTCAAGGAGCTATTTTTAGCAGCTAGAGGTTACATGCAAAGTTTGTTTGAGAAACTTTCCTCCAAGTGTCACTTTTTCTTAGATTTGTGGCATGCACATTGTAGTGACCAATCCAGGGGTCTAGATTAGACTAAATTTAATGTCAACCAAGGTAGGTAAACTTAGAGGCACGTGTCTAAAGTTTATAGACCTAAAAGGATCTAATCTATCTAAATAAGTGTCTATTATGACAAGCTATAGCACTCTTTTACAAGAGATTGAGATATGTTTCCGTTCACAATTCAAACACTTATATCACCTAATTTAATCAACTGTTCTAAGAAAATAGAGTGTTACTAGTTTGAGTTTTCAATCCTCTTACAAGGATATCATTCACAAAAACTTTATCCCAGATAACACACTAAGCATATTAAAAATCAATTTCATGAAAACAGAGTCCATAGAAATATCTTGAAATTCAATGTTTAATTAAACCTTTTACAAGGTCTGATTCAATAATTTCGCAATTGAGTTTGGAAGCTACCACTGTGAATCATTCAATAACAATCGTAAGAACTTCTAGTTGAATTGATAAACTCACAAGTGATGAAATGAAATAAAACACTATTTAGATCTGAAGACTAGATTCTATGAAATAGAAATGAAAGTATATCAATCTTCACGTAGGGCCCGTCCACGCGTTGATGGCACACTTAGAACAACTTCAGATGATAAAAAATGTTAACACATAAACACCATAATTGATGAAACGCTACCTGTGATTAAGTTCTGAGAATCGATTACATGCAAAACAGAGTTCTGGAATACGCAATCTTAAGTCTGCTCTTGTCTAATCTCCTCTTCACTAGCATTCCTCCTAGTTATTACAATTTTAATCCATACGTACATGCATTATCGCTTCAGATGTTTCTTCTTTTACATTCAAAAAGGCTAGGTTCGTTTTTTTCTAATCCTAACTGATTTCTAAAAAAAAAACGAAATCAGTTTAGGTAACTTCAGATTTTTGCTGCTTTTACAACCAAAAAGGCTGGATTTGACCAGCATTGACCATGTATTCGGGATCTCCAGATTCAATGCTAAATAGATTTTCCACCATGTATGTACATCCTAGATCACATCCTTATCCTCTGTTCTGAGTTTCCTGCCATGCCACGTGTCACAACATAAATCAATTATAGGAAGTCATGACATCCCGTAATTTTGTTGAAAATTTCCAATTTTTAACATAAAAATCCATAAATTAAATTTAATGTAAAATAAAAATTATAATGCTTCATTAATCAATTTCAATGGACTATGAGGGTTTTATGAAGGAAAATGATAGATAAATGATGGATTTTTAGAAGAAAAGAATGGCAATAAAATAGTACCAACACACATCATGAGCTCAAACTTATTTATTCGACGCATCAGAACCCATTCTTTCACATCGGTCATGGAGCTCTGACATCCCACAACACATCCAGGACTCTTTGACACATTCGGCTAAGCTATTCACGGGCAAGTGGTCTCAACTTGTCCTTTTCAACATTTCTGTCACTTTTTGTGTTTTTGCTTGTGAGAGTGTTGTTTGCTTGATTTATTTGAACACTTTCTGTTGTTCACATGCCTACTATCTTGTACTTGCACCATTTCAGTTTTCGTTGCTATCTCATTGTTTTCGCATGCATGAAACTTTTTTGCACGAACGGTCGTTGATTCGGCGACTCGCTTCACCCACATGTATATTGATCTATTTTCCGAATATTTGGTTCATGTTTTCATGCATGATCAATCACTTATGCTTTCACTCAACATTGCCATGCATTCACTTTCATTTTTTCTTTCAGTTTCCCGTCAGGGACTCCGGCCAGCCTTGGCCCAGACTCCGCCTCACCGAGATAGCATTGCACAATCCGAGGAAGGAAGGCACTATCTTCGTCTCCAGAAATGTGCATTTTTATCTAGGCACTGTCGTCCAAGACTGAATTGCACATTTCCCAGGGATAGTGACTTCTGGCCCATAAAATTGTGCAATGTAGTCCCTAAGCCTGTTGGACACCTAATCCTAAATGGGTTAGTGTGGAAGCTGAATAGACTAAGTAGTCCAAGAGACCTTGGAATGTGAAACCCAACGGTCACAACAATGTACTATAAATGTATATCAGTTGTTAATAAAAATGTACTGCATGTTTTATCTTTCATATTTTCTCTTGCTGCCCATGTGTGTTTAACATGGTATCAGAGCGGGCGATTGCTGGTCCTGCTTCATTTTGAGCCACTTGTTTTGTGGTCTCTATATACATGTCAGTTCTGTCTTTCTCCTAATCAGAGTTTATCAGAATTTCCAGTTTTACTGTGTGTTGTACACTGGTCTGACATGGTCTTACATTAGTATGCATTGATGCTGCTCATTACAACGCTCATGTTACTATGCGTTGATGCTGCCACAGGTCCCAGGTTTCTAGGTTTAGGCATTCTGCATACACCTTTGTAACTCCTCTGATTTGCCATTCTGGCTAAGCCTGGCAGCTCTGATGCTAACGCTTCCACTCGTCTGACAATTTATTCATTGACTTGAACGTTTCTGTAGTGCTGCCATCTCTACTCCTGTCGCTGCACGATACCTGCATAAAAAAAAAATTGCTCAGCCTTTTCTGTGCTCAGATTTGTAACTCCTATTCCTGCCATAAATCCCTGCAATGGACAGAGCATTCTATGATTTCTGCCTTTAATAGTCTGGTGTGTACGTTGTTGGAGTATATGTGGAAGTCGAGACTTGGTGACCCCGTGCTGGTAGTGTGGAAGTTGAGATCCCGTTTTGAAACTTGAAAGCTCACGAAGTTTTGAACGCTGCTCCATGGTGAACGCTACTCCACGGTGAACACTACTCAAGTTAACGCAATTTGTAGAGATATTATAATGTTGTCTCTGTTTAAATTGTAACGTTGTCTCTGATTTCAACTGTCAAAACATCAAAATTCTTGCTCCGGATTATATGTAAATCAATGATGCATTTAAATTTGTTGCAATATAGTGTGTTTGGGCTCCTGTAGATGGGTGACAAACGCAGAACTAGTGATTCGCATGTCAATCCACAGTGACATCTCCACTGTGATTTCGTGGTACCTTTGCATCATATGACACTACTATAGCACGATATATTATGGCTGATATAGGGCTTGTTCTAATGGTTTTCACTGAGATACAAAGTATCTCATTCTCAATGCTGCGGATTTGGTGATTGCGAAGCCACGTTACAGAACATAGAACCAACAGTTGCCACTGGATCTTCAACTCTAGAACCCTGAGATCCCAATTTCTGCCACAACATGACCTCCTTGTCTCGAGAAACAAAGAAAAAAAAAGGTTTCTTGGGGGCAAGCTCGTCAATGACAGCAACAACAGCCAATGTGACTGCATATTTCCCCACAGTCCACCGTGATGTACTTGAATGCATTTAAATGGTTGAAGTTGTTTGGTGGTGTGAATACAACGTCGAATGACTAATACCATACTCATTTGGAACCAGTGTTGAATCAATTTTATACATGTTTGTTGGACACTGCTACTCCCTCGGCTCTGCTACACCTTTTTTTAGTAATCGCCAGTAGCTTCTTCCGCTCCAGCATTTGGCACCTCTTCTCCAGCGTTTGGCACCTGCTTTTGGTTCAAATAACATGGTATCAGAGGGCGGAGCAGAGTATTGAGGCATCAAGGCAGGGCGATTGATAGCTTTTGCATACGCAATTGCGTTTCAGTCTTTTGGAGGTTATGTAGATCAGCTCTCCTCCATGGCAGGTTTTTAAGCGAAAGGAGGTCTCGGCCTTGAAGCTACATTGAAAATTGAAATTGAGCTTGATATTTGCTACAGAGAACAAGAATTTAAGGTTGCATCGTGAATTTTATGTGCTGACGTTGTGTGATATAAGTAGTTTGAAAATCTATGGCTCTTGCTTCCAGAGGAGGTTCGGTTTGAACCCAGACGCTCTGCTGTATATTCCCGCAGCATTCCAACAGGTAGAGGATTTCTCTCCCGAATGGTGGAACCTGGTTCAATCCTCCCCCTCAATATTCTATAACCAACCCATTCTGGGTGCGAAAAGTCCTACCATCGTATTCATTTTCATTGCAGGGAACATGACATGAAGCGTACTGTAAAATAATGTTTTCGAATTATAATTTTATACACCGGATTCAAAGAACCGTGAGATCCCTTTGTCCTCTGTCCCTTTGCATTCTATCTTTTGGTGTGTCTTGTTAGCTGGTCCATTGAATAACTATGCCATTTTTTCTCCTCTGTTGATTATGGTCCTGACATGAGGCACGGTGCATTTCACGGTGAGTGTTGTGCGTAATGACTTATGGTGAGTGTTGTATAGTGCGCTTGGTGCGTTGAAGATTCCTATTGCATTGAAAAGTTCAAACTGTACTTTGAAATGTTCCACGTGTGCGTTGAGAAGGACTGCGTTGTATGGTAGGGACATTCTTGTGTTGAATGCATATATGAAGAACTGTTCAATTATACAAGTTGGAATTGAAAACTCTGGGTAAATGCGGCAAGGAATATCGACTCCCATGGAAGAAAGCAATGGTTTCTATCATTTCTAAAGGTTTTTATCATTTCTATAGAAAGCTATAGTTTTTATACGTTGCTACAATGGTGCTCCTATGGATATAAAGGGGTGTACCAGGAATATTGCGGAGGAATATACGTTGCAGGCTGATATATTATTAAAATCAAATGTTTTAAAAGCATCTTCAAATCAAGTTCTATCAGTTTGTGTTCGAGTTGTCCTTTGTGGGCAGATTTTATCACTGTCAAAGAGTCAAATCTCCTTAATAATTGGCTGGAGGTTTTCCTGAAACTGTGAAGGAGTACTTGAAGGATCCAAGCAAGTTTTCAGTTTCTGCTGCCCCAATTGTGGCATTTTATTTAAAACCCATTATAGTTTCTTTCTACATATATATGCATTGATTCTCTGATTCATTTGCTGCACATTTATACAAGATATTGTTGTGTATTGTAAATGGATATTACTTTTCTACATTAAGTAATAATTGTGATCAGTTTTTAAGGTGTAAATCTGACATTGAAGAAAAATGGCCAGAATTAGTGAAGTATTAGAGTTCATGAAAACTCTTATACAATCTACTATTGACGACACATTACAAATCAGCATAGGATCTCTCTCAGAAATTCAGACATGTCTAGAAAATGCACAGGAAAAGATTGATTTTTTGCAGCTTGAATCACAGCTACAGCAAGAAGAGCTACATCAAAATAGACATCATTCTGAACCTGTTTTTGTTCAAAACATTGAGACTGCAACTCATCAACAACAAGTCAATAATGTTACCGTTCATTCAAGTAAAGCAGCAGTTGTACATGCAGATGCAGAAATTCAGTCTGCACTTCCTAAGCCCATCATCAGACCTTGGGAACAACTTGTCCAGAACAAGCACAGAACTAGTCTTGGATATGACAAGGACTTGTCCTTTCATATTCCAGACTACGCCAAGCCCATTCAGTTTCAGAGTGTTGGATTCATTCATGACGGTTCACCTGCTCCTCATGACAGTTCACCTCCAGTTGTTCCAGACTCTGCCTCTCTTCCACAGCAACAACAACAACAACAGATTGTAAAATGCCAACACTGTGACCGAGTTGGCCATCTGAAAGATCACTGTTTTGATCTTCATCCATGTAAGCACTGTCATAAAACCAGTCATTCTTCAAACAGATGCTTCAAAAACAAACATCCTACAAGAACAAAGATTCATCTTGGATGGATCGCTTCTTGGCAATGGGCATCAACAGCCAAGAAGATATTCCAAACACATGCCAGAACTTGTTCTAGAGTATTGAACAGTCTTGCAGTTGAGTTTTCTCCATCTTCTCACCTTGTATCTGACAAGGGGGAAATGATGGTCATCTACAAGCTTCAAAGCCACATCAAGCGAGCCTGAGCCACAACCTGCCACACCAGTTTCATAGTTGTAGCCAGAAACAAATATGCCCGTGAACATGCCTTCAGTTGGCAATCTGGGACACTTCCTCTAGCAGAAGACTGTAGCTTCTTGCCAACTTCGGAAGAATTCCAGGAACAAAATTGAGAACACTTCCTCTAGCAGAAGACTCCAGCTTCTTGCATGTTTTGGAAGAGTTCTAGGAATTGCATTAAGCATTCCAGTGTTGGTGGTCATCCTTAAACCACTACCCTTTATACCAACATTTCATAGAGCACATTCAGCCTAGTGCTACCATGCATTTTTTGCACATTTTGTATTACAGCTCTCTTCTTGGACTCATACATAACCCTTCGGATTAAGGGGGGGAATGTTGGACACCTAATCCTAAATGGGTTAGTGTGGAAGCTAAATAGACTAAGTAGTCCAAGAGACCTTGGGATGTGAAACCCAACGGTCACAACAATGTACTATATATGTATATCATTTGTTAATAAAAAATGTACTTCATGTTTATCTTTCATATTTTCTCTTGCTGCCCATGTGTGTTTAACAGAGCCTACAATCATTGCGAGCTTGAATTGCGCATTGTGCAATCCCAGCAGTCGACAGTTAGCCTGGATTATGCATTGCACAATCCAGTGGCCAATCAGCCTCCCCAAACTGCCCAAACTAACTTTTTTGCAGATATGGTAGCCATTCACCCAACCTCCCAAAAGAAATTGCGCAATCTTTGCCTGTCAATCCCCAGGTATGTTATATGTCATTCCCTGAATTTTTTTGGTTTTTGTTGACAGATTTCTTTCCATACATGTTGCTTTGTCTCTAGATCTCTTTTTTTTTCATCTGCCTCTTAGTAGTACATGATCAATGGCCTCTAAGAGAGAATTATGAAAGGACACCAATTGAAGTGCAACTGGAGCAACAGTTGAATAGGTGTCCGCATGTCTATCGATCTATGAAGATCCCAAGTTGTTTCTAGACAATGACATCAAGCTGAAATGGAAAGAGGTCAATGAATCATTTGCAGGCACTCTTAGGGAATACCTCGAAGACCGCTAGGTGTACCTGAATATTCACAATTCTGAATTGTACCGGATTGAATGCATATACTCTGCATTCCTATGCGTGAACATGATACACTGGATCATCTCGCACACTGATACTGAGATGACGAATTTGAGCAGTGTCAGTGGGATGAAGATTGTAACCTTTTGGGAACATGATTATGATGAGATGTATCAGATGTCAGAGCCCGTGACTATCATGGAGACTCCTTTTAGCTTTCCCAACAGTATTGCCAACTCCAGACACATTCTTAAGAAATGGGTAAAGGAGTTAGCTAGATTCATGGTAACACCCAACCAGATCTACAAGACGAATATACTGCGAAATGCATATCAATACTTGGTCATATTTTCATATCGACTGTATGGCCAAGAAAGCATGAAAACCTTCCCACAGAGTTGGGTGATGGCGGTGTACCAATTGGACAGAGAGGGCAAACCAAATAACTGGTCTGGCATGTTGGCTCATCAGCTGATGCAGCAGGTAGCGAGGGCTTGATAGTCTCCCACAGGTACGCAAACATAGATTTACATGTCCCCCTACATCTTAGATGAAATTTGTGCCAGATAGGAGTTCCCAGGCTTAGACTCGGCATGCTCACGAACAGAGACTGTTGTGAACACATATTGTAAGTTTTTGTTTGAATGAAGCTTCAAAGGAGTTATCACATGCTTGTCTGATCATTTTGTCACCCTAGTTTACAAGATGATAGTCGAACATGATCCACCCTACATGTTGAGGGAAGCAATGGAGGCACTAATAGACATTGCTGATTGGTATGCCTCACCATCCGATACCTTCGTACGAATGTTCAATGCAGAGAAGCCTCTGCATGTTCTACCGAAGTTTTCCTTGGACATACTCGTCAGCAGGAAGTAACATATCACATCTTGACATGATTGACAACTAGACTACACCGAAAGAAGAAGGCACCTTGGCCCACTCTTCTGTTACTGATTGAGTTATATGAGATCCAAAGTTTCAAGCAAGCAGATGTCGAAGCAGAATAGATGAAGAAGTATCCATTCGACCTCCGTAGTTACAATCCATATGACCCACAATGTATTGTGAAAGATCACTACATGAGAGTACAGTTCAACTAGATCCATGGGGCATTTCATTGGGGATAGGAGGACCCATGGAGATATTGCTACAGTTTCTCCAGATCCAATGAATAGGTTGGCTTCGCTATGGAGTGGTTAGTGAAGGAGCATGAAGCGGCATCTTGGAGAGCACCAGCACCAATAGTAGTAGCAGAGGCAAGCATACTAGTGTGCGACAAGGGCAAGAGAAATATTGTCGATCACATGGAGGATGAGAAAAGCTACAAGTTATAAGCAGATGCATTGGTAGAGAAAGTAGCTATGGCTATAGAGGCAAAGAGGGAACATCACGACAAGCGAATTTTGCAGAGGCAGAGAGAGAAGAGAAGAATGGAGGAAACAAAGAAGGAGTTGCATGAGCTAAAGGAGCAACTCAGAAAGGAACAAGAGCTACACAAATAGGAGAGGGAAGCACAGCAGCAACAGGTGCAGTAGTGGGGCACAACATGTGCAAACAGATGAAATAGTGCATGTACATGTAGTGGATTCATCAGAACAGCTGGGATCAAGTGGATAGTGTGAACCATCATAGGAGCAGGACTTTGCTTGTGAGATAGAGCAAGCGCTTGAACAGTTGGATATGGATATGGAGCAACAGGAATTGGAGCAAGACACCGAAATCATGCCTTGTCAATGGTGGGCTCCAGTATTGCAGCAATAATGCTGCAACTCATGGGGCTCCCTTCTTTACTCTTATCAACCTGGTAGTTCATAACAGACTTGGAAGCGACGATGTTGTATCCACAAGTACTAGCTCTTGCCGCAACTGTCACTTGGTCAGCTGGCACAAATTCGCTAGGAGCTTAAGCCAACTTCTATGAGCTCTGAGAAGAATCTTTCTAACTGATGGATGGAAGCTAACTCAAAGGTGGCTAATCTATTTGCAGAAAGAGACTGAAAAGATAAAAGGAAACACAAACCCTAGCAAACCCTAATTTTACCAGCTAATCCTACTGATGCAAGAAAGAGGATGAAAGCTACTGAAAGAGATTCCATTGACTTCTAAGAAGGTGAAATACATGTGTCTAAGCTACTTCTACAGTAAAATCTAAAAAAACATCTTTTTGTATTTTTGAAGTAAAGTGTTAGAATTGTCACACATGTGCTTTAACTGGTTTTTGACTGTGCAGAGGTGGATTGGTGAGAGGAAATGCTTGCAGGAGGTTGGGAAGGTTAGAATAGGGCCTAAGGGGTCCCTAGCACCCTTCCAGAGAGTTTCACAGAGTTTGGCTATCAAGAAACCACTTTCGTGAGCTTCTACAGGAAGTCTGCAGGGGTTCTACAACATGTTCTGTAATTTCTACAGGATGTTCAGAAATCGGATTTTGGAGGGTGGATGGAGGGAGAAAGGTGGAGAAGTGAGTGAGGGCATAGGATAAGGGTGTGAGTAGGTGTAGGACTTGGTGGATGGAGCTAAGGAGTGATGAGGATGGTTGGATTTGTTCAAGGAGGAGTAAAGCAATGTTGCACAAAAATTAGGCTTATGTGAGTGGATGTGGCGAACGTGAGGCAATAATCCGAGTTAGGGATGGAGCAGATGGGATTGATGGAGTATGGGTAGATGGAGAGGTATTACAGGCGCTCTGTAATTTATTTCTCAAACTGATCAAACAATGACTTGGAAAACCAATGACCTAGCTACGTTACTTTAATCTGACCTAGGTAACAGCAAAGGAAATGAACAGAAGTTTATTTGCACTGAAATCATGTGAAATAGCTATGAAAAATAAGAAATCATGAACCTGAACACGTAACCATAACTGGTATCAATCTCTGCAAATTGGAACCTAACACTAATGATTGCATGGAGGAGCAAAGACAGTGTTTTTGTTGGCAGCAAGGTCACCTTTGTCCCATCTCATGATCCCACTGAGGGAGAGGTGAGATCAGAGGTGCTTGATGGCCTTTTTCTGAAGATATTCCCTGTTAATAACCTATCAACTGAATCTGAACATAAAAATCCTTTCTAATAATCAATAATGACCTATGTAATCAGCAAGATTTTAATCTGCTTAACAGAAATTATTTTGCAAAGACATAAAAAGAAAATAACAGTACATAAAGGAAGCCTTGGCACTAGGGTTGGGCCCAACCCCAAGAGATATAGGCTCCTAATAAAAACTCAGAACTAATGCCAGGCAAAGCTGCTCTTCATTACTCAAAAATTATCATGTCACAAGAAAGTTATATAGCAGTAGCTACAAAAATGAGCTGAGACAATGATAGCACTATAGTGCAAAACCCAACAGTTCCAAAAGTAAACTACAAAGGCTAAAGCCTTCCTATTTATGCACTATGACGGTCCTAGCAGCCCTCCTTAACTCAAGGGGCTCGCTTGTACAAACTGCCAGTAAACAGTCACTCTTCACAAAGGTGCTCGGTTTCCTTTAGGATTCGTTTTGGTGGCCCGCTGAGCTCCGAGATGAGGGTGGAGATTTCGAGGAAGGGCCATTTAATGCAAGAGACACCCTTCCTATGAATCCTCACCCTTGTTCCTTCATGCTTGGCTGTCACTTGGCTCATAATTTCTTGGCCTTGTTCCAAAATTTGTCCCAAAAACCTGAAATAACCACGTATTAGCCTCCTTGGTAAAGTGACCACCCTCATTCGTTCAAGTAACATAAACATACTCAAAAAACATGTATAATCTATGAAAAATGGTGGATTGATGAAGAGAAGTAGGAAAAATGAGCCCAATAAGTTACCCATTTTTGGGGCTCATCATCACCCCCCTGCTAAATGGGTTGCTCATCCTCTGAGCAACTAATCTATCTCATCATCCTTTGTAGCTTTGACTGCTTCCATCATGTCCCACGCCTCTGCAGTGATATCTTCTTCCCGATTATGAAATCCTGCTTTCCTTTCCACTTCCTCCCACTATCTGTTTTCCTCCTCTTCCTTAACTCCTTCTAGCAATCCCAAAAGCAAGGGAGGATTGAATTTCAGGCCGATCCAATTGGCTTGCAGATTTTGCATCGACTATTTGTAGAGAGGTACCCTTGCCAGGGCCTCCCTCATCCTGGTGGGAGAGTGATATTCTCTTATCTTCAAGCTGTGAGGCAATGTGTTCCACCGCCTTGTCCAGGCATGAAGGCAGTTATCCCCCAACAGTTTCTCCATGTCCTCAAAGTGGGTAATAGCTTGAGCCTATTGCTCAATGTATTTTGGTGAATCCATAGGGTTGTTGGCCAAGTGCTAGTGGGCACTTATCACTGCTGATGGGTCCTCCATCTCTGCTTTGATCATTAGTGGCTCACTGAGTTCCCTGCTCATAATATTGCGGACCTCTGTTTGTCCTTTTTCCTCATGATTCATCCAAGAGGCCATGGCCATAAGTTGGACATCTCCTACCACAATGTTGGGATCCCATGAATTCATGTTTGGAAGGGCTAAGTTGTGCAGATAAAACTCTGATAATTTAGCCTTGTCCTCTGATGAGCTACTATCACATAAAGCCACAAATTGATGATAATTTTGAAATGGAGTGATGCCCCTTTGGGCCAAGGTGTTAATCTGAAACTGCAACCACTGATCTTTAAGGTATAGGGCGTATGATTTGGGAAGATTCTTACACTGCAGAGCTTCCATCGTCCAGCTGGCCATGCAGGCCAGTTGGGCCTCCTTTTCTTGTACATGTTGTTTTAGAGACTGTATCTCCTGGCCTGCTTGCAAGTCTTTCTCCTATATCTGTCTGGTTAGTGTCTCAATTTTAGCCTGCAACCCATCTCTCTTCTGTTGTTCATCAGGGGTTTCTTTGTCTGTTGTGGGCTCCTCCTGTTGCTTTTGTTCTCCCAAGATGTGAGCCCTGTCTTCCTTATGCTATTCTTGTAGCTGTAGCTACTGTTTAAGCAACTCGTTTTCTTCCTGTAGCTTGGCCCATTGGCTGCTTTCCACATGTCGTACCATAGCCAATTCCTTTCTCGCCTCTTTGAGTTGTTCCTCCAGGGGACCTATATCTGCCACACCCTTGGACTTAGCAATCTTCATCCAAGTGTTGGTCCTCACTCTCTCTTCTTCTAGTGCAAGGAAAAGTGGCATTGCAAATTTTTGGGGAATGATCTTTCCGGCCTCTAACAAGTTATAGTAGGAGCCCAAGCTGGGCTAGGGGATTGGTTCCATAATGTCTTGCATCTTTTCTTCTTCTTCCTGTAGTGATTTAGCTACCTCTATTTCCATTTCTTCGGTCTCCTTTAGCCTAGCCAGTGTTTCCTGTAGAACAGTCTTGACATCTTGTAGGGAGGTCTTTGTGTCCGGGATTTTCATTCTTTCTCTCCAGGTGGATGTTTTCGGGCTTCCCCGTTCATAGGTGATGGATGCATTTGAAGGCGACCTTTCCTTTTGTTTAGCTAGGGTGTCCACAATCATAATTGGCTCCTTTGACTATGGTTGGGGTCTGCCAGTTTTTATCTGCATGCTTCTTCTTTCCTTAAAATACATGGAAGGCTCCCTTTTTCGCTTCCCTTTTTGCTTTTGAGATGTGCTTAGGGTAGCCAGCACTACTGCCACCTCCCTGGCAAAAATCTTAGGTGATTTCTCCTTTTGCTACTTTGTTTCCATGCTTCTTGTAGAAAGTCTTGTGTCGACTGTTTTCATGCTTCCTGTAGAAACTGTTTCAACTGTTTCGGTCTGCTTGGCTGGATGTGTCTTTCCTTTTAATTTCTATGTGGTTGCCTTGGTTGTGCCCTCCTTTGTTTGGACTTTTTTAGTCCTCTCTGCTCTACTCTGCAATCGTTTCTCCCTTGGTGTTTGTGCCTTTGTTCCTCCCACAGTTTTGGGCTCAGCAACTTGGCCTTTCCCTCGTTTCTCTTCTTGTTCTTTCTGTGGTGGTCTGTCCTGTGTTTCTTTCCCACTCGCTTTCTCCCCTACCTCAGTATGTTCCCTTTCTTCGCAACTAGATGAAGTGAGTTCCTCGGCCAGAATTCGAATATCATCATCTCTGGACATGTTCTGGAAAATATTCCAGGAGAGAGGGACAGTGTAGGTATGGAGGGCATCTTCCACTAGAAGCTTGATGAGCCCATGATGGGCTAGCTGATCTGGTGTCCCTTCCTTCAATTTTGTGCCACACTCAATTAATGATTGCAGGAGAAAATATGGGATGCTTAACTTTTGTTCTGGAGGTAAATCCATCCCATGTCTGAGTTCACTCAGCAACCAGAAGTGATAGTCGTAGACAATACTGAACTGCCCCTCATAGGTAATGTATTTCATGATCTGGAAGCTGACTTTGCTCCAAAAAGGATGTAGGCTGGCTCTCCGGACCCTGTTCTTATCTTCTGAAAACTGTTCCTCTGGTAGGAAGAATTCTTTCTTGGCTTTCTGGCCTAATGCTCTCTCCTCTTTGTTCCAGGGTATCCCCAATGGCAGATCAGTAACTCGACTAATGAGTTGTGGGGTAAGCTTTAGGGTCAACCCTCTGAAATTCACAGTGGCCAGTGTCTTTGATTTAGGTTGCAGGGACATTAAGAACTCTTCTGTTATCTCATCATCATGGCCCTGAATTCTGTCACAAAAGGTCATCCAATTGGCATGGGTGAAGAGGTTCACCACCTCGGGATGTTCACGCAATTTTTTGGAATCTGAGGGTTCCTTCCTGATAAACCCCCCTGGCATGGTGAGAGTGCTTTGTTTTTTGCTCTGCACAGAGAGGACTTGCTATTTTATGGTTTCCTCCTTCAAACTTGAAGACAGTATCTCTCAGGTGTTTATATTTCAACCTTGCAATTCCCTGGTTTTAAAAACTTGACTATCCATGTATAAAAGGAAGACTTGGGTTTCCCCAGATAGAGTGCAGAGCTCAATTTCCATCCCCAGCATACATATAACCATGTAAAATCCACATTTTTCCTACACAGGTTAGCCCTGACAGTGCTTTATGTTTTCTACAGGAGGAATTTTCTTAACAAGAATTTTGGAGGAGAATTTGGACGCAAAACCAACGAAGAAATTCCATGCAACCACAAGTAAACTGCTCTTTTTGACTCACAGGAAGACTTGTCCCTAACCCTCCAATTCAAGATAGCTCAATTCCATGTTTTTGAAATATGCCATGCATGGAAGAGTGTTTTCGAGCCTACCTCTCTCGGAACTCCAAATTTGACGAAGAAAAGTTCAGACTTCTCTGCTCTGGAAGGCTATGTTGTATTTCCTGTAGAGCCTCTTCCTGTAGAATGCTTTGCTGACTTCTGTAGGATGTCACGGCGCTTCTAAATGAGCTTGGGACGCGGGAGAATTTTGAAACAGACCGAGAAGCTCAAGTTAACAGACTGTGGAGGCAGAGGACGCGTACTTCGCTGAGAATGGTTGCAAGTGCAAATGAACAGTGGTTAACGCGAGTCTTCAGCTGAGCATTTTTGAATTATGGCGCAATTCATGGCGAGGGGGTGAGGTGGCCGGGCCGATCCGTTAGCCAACATCACGACCATCATTCCTCTGCATGTCCCTAACCGCCATTACCTCTCCTCTGCCATTAACCGCTGCCACCACTGCCAGTCTCGCGGATTTTCCCTGACTGGACACTCCACACATGTCGGCTGCTCGTCTCGTTGGTGAACTCAGATGTAACCGAGCTTGTTCAGATCCAATGAAGCTGTGTGACTGGCTGTGGGTGGCCAGTTGACTGGCCACCAAATTCATTCAATCCAAACCATTTTCATAGACATGTAGTTTTCGAAGTATCGTTTATGAAATTTGACGAATAAGGTTAGACACTTACCTGCGTGGCCATGGATGTGTTCTGTAGGCTTCGAGACTTGGGACGGTTGCTTTTCTCGCTGCTGCCTCATGCACAGGTGCTAGAACCCATTCTTTCATTGGTGGATGCTATATGCATGGCTTTGGAACCCGATCCTCGGTTGGCAACACTGCATGCACAGGTTCTATTTGGTATGAGTTGTCGAGGATGTCTTCACGTCTAGGAGGAGCCTTTTTACATGTTTCATTTTGCTGGTTTCGACTACCCCTACCTCTAGAGGATGTCTTCCAGAGGGATCAGCGGCTACAGGATTCCTATAGGATGTCTTGTAGTTTCTTCTCCTCCTGGGATGCATGCCAAATGAGCAGGGCTAAATTCGCTAATGAAGAGTCTGGATGAAGCTTGAACAGGTAGAGTGTGCGGGCCTTTGCTGCTTGATTTGTCACTTGAAAATTTTCTGTCCATCTGAAGAAAACATGATTTGTTGTATGACTGCAAGAACACATAACCAGGTGGTTGCAATGGCGGTGGAAAGAGATGAAACAAGTGATGGATGGAATAGAGGGGTGGCTGCAGGCCTAACCAACAGACTCCAAGCTTCAAATCCCCTTCCAAAATCGAATTTGGCCTACCCGAAAGCTCTACAGGATGTTTCCTATAGAAATACAGAACTTCCTATAGAAAACCAAAAACTTCCTATAGAAAGCCCAGAACTTCCTTTAGGAGGTGGAATCTCGACTCGAATGTGATCAAATCCTGGAAAAAGCGAGTGGCCATGGAGGGAGTGTCTATAAGGATGTCATGTAGCCTAGTATGGACCCCTGTCCTCGTTTTGCGTGACCTTCTTTATCTACAATGTATTCCCAGCAACCTGCAATAATTTTACAGAGATTAGGTCTGTTTCTTTTTTCTCTTTTTTATTTCTTTTTTCTCTTTTTTCTCTTCTTTTTTTTCAGAGAGATTACTGGGGCACCTCCATGAGGTTTTCACCCCCACTATCTACCCTGGGCGCCTCAGAGAGGTTTTCACCTAAGGATCTTTTTTCATTTCTTTATTTTTGAGAGACAGCTGGGGCACCTCCATGAGGTTTTCACCCTCACTGTCTGCCCTGGGCGCCTCAGAGAGGTTTTCACCCAAGGATCTTTTTATTCCCTTTTTTTATGATGATCAAGGTGTGGACAGAATAGAGGCAGAGCCCTGTTCTACTACCAGCACTGATTTTTCCAAAGTTTCAATGAACTCCTGCCTCAAAAGGGGTTTCTTGTAGATTTTCAATAGATGTCCATTGATAAGCATGGGGATGGCTTCCTCATCAATGGTCCTGATAAGGATGGAACCATTGTCATTGCATTTTTCCACTGTATATGGTCCTAACCATCTTGTCCTCAACTTCCCTTTCAAATCCTTGTATCTTGAGTCATACAGCAACGCCCAATCTCCCTGCTGGAATTGCTTTTCACTAAGGTGTCGGTCATGCCAAATCTTCCTCTAGAGTTGAACTACTTCTGAGTGGAGGAGGGCCTGCATTCTGTGTTCATCTAATCTATTCAGCTGTAGTAATCTTTCACGTTGAGCATGACTGAGATCTAAGTCTAGCTGAGCTGCCACCCTGAATGTGTTGTACTCGAACTCTATGGACAACAAAGCTTTCTTCCCGTAGACCAACTCCTAAGGTGTGAAACTTGTTGTAGTCTTCCAAGTGGTGTTGTAGGCCCAAGTGGCCTCAACCAGGCGATCTGCCCAATCCTTTCTACTGTTGCACACCACCTTAGTCAAAATCCCTTCCAATGCTCTATTAGTGACTTCCACCTACCCATTTGCTTGTGGATGACATGGGGTGGAAGTCCTGTTCTTGATCTTGTGATGAGCGAGCAAGTCTTCAATCAGATTAGAGGTGAACCGGCTTCCTTGATCGGTGACTAACTCTCTTGGGTAGTCAAACTTGTAGAAGATATTTTCCCTTAAAAGCTCAGCTACCTTTTCTTCTGTCGTTGCTTTGATTGCCTTTGTTCCTGCCCACTTTGTTAGGTAGTCGGTGAACACAATGATGTAAGACCTTTGCTTTGAAGGAGGGTTGATAGGACCCACAAAATCCATGCCCCACTTCTCAAATGGCTCGAAGGTCACTTGAGGTTGGAGAGACATTTCATCCCTTGGAGTCGGTTTCCCCATCCTCTGACATCGGTCACACTAGTTGATGTATCTTCTGACATCTTGGTGAAGATTAGGCCAATAGTAGCCTGCTTGTAGAATTTTGAAGGTAGTCCTTTTTGCTGCAAAGTGGCCTCCACAAGGCCCATTGTGACAGGTTACAAGGATGTCAAAGACTTCCTCCTCCCTAACACAACGGCTCAAGATCTGATCTGGGCCAAGTTTGAATAGGTTGCCCCCGATCCAAGTGAATGGGGCGCTCTTCCTCACAATTTTGCTCTTATCCTTTGAGGATAGATGCGGAGGGAACTGTGCTGAGACAAAGTAATTTGCTATATCAGCAAACCATGGAGAGAGTACTGAGATGGCAAACAGGTGTTCATCTGGCATCTGTCATCCACTGCCCCTTCTTCACCTGCAGGCAAATCTAATCTAGACAAAAAATCAGCGACAAAGTTTTCCTTACCAGGCTTGTCGACAATAGTCAAATCAAATTGTTGCAACAAAAGTAACCATCTAATGATACCAGTGGTGTACTGTCTGAACTTGTTTAGGGAATGGACTACGGCCAGGAATTCTTTCTTGGTTACAGTATAGTTCATCTCTGCCTTGGACAGGTTTTTGCTGACGAAGTATATGGCATATGGTAGTTTCTCCTCAAGTTGTCGTAAGGCTGCCCCTATGGCTTTGTTCGAGGCATCAGTTTGGATGTGGAAAGGTAGGGCCCTGTTTGGACCTCTTAAGATCCGGGTGGACACCAACTTATCTTTCAACTCATCCAGAGCCCCTTGACAGTCGTCAGTCCATTTAAACTCGACATATTTCCCTAAGAGGCCAAACAATGGCGAGGCTAGCTTACTGAAATGTTTAATGAATCTTTTATAATATACTGTTAAGCCCAGGAAACTCTGAACATCACTCACCTTTTGAGGAGGTGGGACCTTCTAGATGATAGCAATCTTGTTAGGATCCACCTGTAATCCTTGCTGAGAAATTGTATGACCTAGCATAGTCCCTTCGATCATTAGGAATTCACATTTTTTGGGACTGAGGGACAGGTTCATCTCAATACAGTTGGTTAAGACTTTTCCCAGGTTAGTCAATGCTTCTTGGATGTTGGACCCATAAGGGGTAAAGTCTTCCATATAGATTTCTACCGAATCGTGGACCAACTCAGAAAATATGCTCAATACTGCTCTCTGGAAAGTAACAGGAATGCTGCATAGCCCAAACAGAAGGACTCGGTAGGCAAAGGTACCCCATGGACAAGTGAAGGTGGTTTTATCTTGGTCCTCCGGGCTTATTTGGATCTAATTATACCCGTTGAACCCATCTAGGAAAGAGAAGAACCTCTTCCTTGCCACTCCATCAAACACTTGATCTATGAAAGGCAAAGGGAAATGGTCTTTCTTGGTGGCTTTGTTAAGTTCTTGGTAATCTACACAGATTCTCCACTTCCCATTCTTCTTGGGCACAAGCACTAGAGGTGAGACCCATTCACTGTCGGAGATGGGGTAGATGAATCCTACATCTAACAATTTTTGCAATTCTTATTTGACAATGTCTTTAAGGGCTGGATTCATTCTCCTCTGAGGCTTCCTGACTGGTTTACAATCTTCTTTAATGTAAATTTTATGGGTACAGACCGAAGGGTGGACTCCTTTCATCTCCTTATAGCTCCAAGCGAAAGCATCCAAGTGATTGTTCAGTAAGCTACACAGCTCCTTCTCCTGGGAGGGAGATAGGGAGGAGCTAATCTTTAAGGTTCTTTCATTCTTTCGGGGCCAAATTACAGATTCTTAACTCTAGGAGAGGTCGGATCAGTCACACAGAGGTCCACTAAAGCACTGGCTTGGGTATCTTCCACCAACTCCTCTAAGGACAATGCACTGGGAAGTGGATTTTGAATCAAATTCTCAATCAAGTCATCCTCGGTTTGAGGGCCTCCCTTGGTGGTTTCTACTGTACACAATGGTGCAGAGTAGACCTCATCCTCATCTCCCTCTTCCAACTAGAGTGGTAAGTCATGTTCTAGCAGAGGTTGGGTAGGAGGGTATAGGACTAGCTGTTTGGACATAGGCCCATTCTTGATGGTCATGCTTCCAACTTGACAACTGATGTAAGCATCCGCAGTGGCTAACCAAGGCCTTCCCAAAATGAGGGGGTATCCAGTGAGCTTTTCCTTTGGCTGAAGGTCCAAGAAGTCTGTAGGGTACTCCTAAGAATCAACGGAGACAAATAGATCTTCCACAATCCCTTCGGGAGTCACGGTGGAGCGATCTGCTAACTGCAGGACTGTCGAGGTCTTCCTTCAGGAACTCTGAAGGTTGAGTTTAAGCATGGTGTCCCTGTTCATCACATTAATGGCAGCCCCTAGATCAGTCAAGGTATGGGGGATTATGGTGCCATTGATGTGGACATCAAGTACAACACTCCCAGGGTCCAAATACTTCGGACAAATTACTTGCCCCAACATTAGATCAGATAGTTGTCCTATGACATTGATAGTTGAGGCATCTCTCTTTCGCCTACCTGGGTGCCTGAAACACTTCTCCTTAATAAATTTGTTGTATATTGGTACATCTTTTATGGCCTGGAGAAGTGGTATTTTCACACACAACTGTTTAAGTTCTCCGAGAAGTTCAGTCTCCTCTGGGTTTGGTTGGGCGGTTACTGTTAGTCGCTCAGGAAAGGGTGGAATGGCTTTGGGGTCACTTTCCTATTTCTCTTCCTCATCCTCCGGGGGAGGAGGTTGGCAATCTGGAAGGACCTTCCCAGATTGCAGGTTGATCTCCTGGATCTCCAGAGCATAGGTAGGGCATGTTGTCTCCCCAGTGTATACCTGCTAGGCCTGTGGGTTGTTGGGGTTCGGGTTGGGTTGAGCAGGAATCTGGGGTTGTCTTGGAGGAGCAGAAGGTAATAGTTGTGGTTGAGATGGTGATGGACGAAAAATGGCAGGAGGAGAGTTGTATTGGGGCCTCCACCCCGGTTGAGGTGCATTCCACTGAGGTTGTGGTTGGACATGTGAGTGAAACGAGTGAGCAACAGGTTGAGTATGGTACTGAGATGGATAAGGACAAGGAGGAGGTGTGGACCAAGAAGGATGAGTAGGGGGCCCCCAAGAAGGTATGTGAGCCGATTGGTTGGGGCTATAATAAACTTGGGATGTCCCTTGCATCCCTTGCTGGTAAGGTCTGGGATGTCCCTTGCATTCCCTGCTGGTAGGGTATGGGTCCATGTGGCCTCTTTTGGTTCATATAATAGAGTGATTCAGTGGCTCCTTTGGCTCTCTGATATGCAACTTTAAGTCCAGGAAAGGAAGGGCACTGATTCGTAGGATGGTATTCTTCACAGAAGAAACACCCTTCTAGGGAGTGCATTGGACATTCGTTCCTAGGATGCTTTCTAGTGCACCTAGGACAAAAGATGTCCAAAGCCCTCTTGGCTTCCTCTTTCTTCCTTTGGATCTGCGAGGTATCCAGTTGCATGGCAAGAAACTGCCTCATCTCGCTCTTGAAATCTTCCATCTGATTTGAAAATTCGTTTTGGATAAGGTATTGCTCCCAACATTTTTCCTTGTAGCCGTTTGCTCCAGAGGAATGTTTTCTTATTCTTCTTCCCTTGAGGTTCTTCAAATATATCTTTCTTTCCACCTAAGGGTTCTTTAATCACAGCCATCGAAGGAGAGAGAAAGTTGGCTGTGTGAAGCAGTGGGGGTGTTGTGCAATCATTTTTCTGAATTATCTCTACTCCTACAAGGCATGAAAGGAAATATTTTTGGTTGATTTTTTATTTTTTCTACTTGTACCTACAAAACTAAAATAGATTGAACTGCAACTAACTATCTTGCTGAAATGAAAATGCGGAATTTAAGTGAAAGTAGGAAAGGACTAATCTATTTTGCTCAAATGAAATTGCAGGAATGAAATGCCAATCTACGCTTATAGAATTGAAATTACAGAATTGAAATGCTAATCTATGCTTGCAGAATTGAAATGCTAATCTATGCTTGCAGAATTGAAATTCTAATCTATGGTTGTATAATTGAAATTGTGTAATTGAAATGAAATAAACTACTTAGTAGAAGGTTGTAGAGGAAAATAGAAGAAAAGCAGCAATCACCAATACTCTGACACTTCCCCGGGAACGACACCAAAAAGATGGTGGGCTCCAGTTATTGCAGCAATAATGTTGCAACTCCTGGGGCTCCCTTCTTTACTCTTATCAACCCGGTAGTTCATAACAAACTTGGAAGCGACGGTGCTGTATGCACAAGTACTAGCTCTTGCCGCAGCTGTCACTTGGTCAGCTGGCACAAGTCCGCTAGGAGCCTAAGCCAACTTCTATGAGCTCTGAGAAGAATATTTCTAACTGATGGATGGAAGCTAACTCAAAGGAGGCTAATATATTTGCAGAAAGAGACTGAAGAGCTAAAAGGAAACAAAAACCCTAGCAAACCCTAATTTTACCAGCTAATCCTACTGATGCAAGAAAGAGGATGAAAGCTACTAAAAGAGATGCCATTGGCTTCTAAGAAGGTGAAATAGATGTGTCTAAGCCACTTCTACAGTAAAATCTGAAAAAATATCTTTTTGTATTTTTGAAGTAAAGTGTTAGAATTGTCACGCATGTGCTTTAACTGGTTTTTGATTGTGCAGAGGTGGATTTGCGAGAGGAAATGCTTGCAGGAGGTTACCAAGGTTAGAAGAGGGCCTAAGGGGTCTGTAGCACCCTTCCAGAGAGTTTCACAGAGTTTGGCTATCAAGAAACCGCTTTCGTGAGCTTCTACAGGAAGTCTGCAGGAGTTCTACAGGATGTTCTGTAATTTATACAGGATGTTCAGAAATCGGATTTTGGAGGGTGGATGGAGGGAGAAAGGTGGGGAAGTGATTGAGGGGGTAGGATAATGGTGTGAGGAGGTCTAGGACTTGGTGGATGGAGCTGAGGAGTGATGAGGATGGTTGGATTTGTTCAAGGAGGAGTAAAGAAATGTTGCACAAAAATTAGGATTATGTGAGTGGATGTGGCAAACGTGAGGCAAGAATCTGAGTTAGGGATGGAGCAGATGGGATTGATGGAGTATGGGCAGATGGAGAGGTATTACAGGTGCTCTGCAATTTATTTCTCAAACTGATCAAACAATGACTTGGAAAACCAATGACCTAGCTACGTTACTTTAATTTGACCTAGGTAACAACAAAGGAAATGAACAGAAGTTTATTTGCACTGAAATAATGTGAAATAGCTATGAAAAATAAGCAATCATGAACCTGAACACATAACCATAACTGGTATCAATCTCTGCGAATGAGAACCTAACACTAATGATTGCATGGAGGAGCAAAGACAGTGTTTTTGTTGGTAGCAAGGTCACCTTTGTCCCAGCTCATGATCCCACTGAGGGAGATGTGAGATCAGAGGTGCTTGATGGCCTTTTTCTGAAGATCTTCCATGTTAATAACCTATCAACTCAATCTGAACATAAAAAGCCTTTCTAATAATCAATAATGACCTATGTAATCAGCAAGATTTTAATCTGCTTAACAGAAATTATTTTGCAAAGACATAAAAAGAAAATAACAGTACATAAAGGAAGCCTTGGCACTTGGGTTGGGTCTAACCCCAAGAGATATAGGCTCCTAAGAAAAACTCAGAACTGATGCCAGGTAAAGGTGCTCTTCATTACTCAAAAATAATCATGTCACAAGAAATTTATACAGCAATAGCTACAAAAATGAGCTGAGACAATGATAGCACTATAGTGCAAAACCCAACAGTTCCAAAAGTAAACTATGAAGGTTGAAGCCTTCCTATTTATGCACTACGAGGGTCCTAGTAGCCCTCCTTAACTCAAGGGGCTCGGTTGTTCAAACTGCCAGTAAACAGTCACTCTTCACAAAGCTGCTCGACTGCCTTTAGGATTCGTTTTGGTGGCCTACTGAGCTCCGAGTTGAGGGTGGAGATTTCGAGGAAGGGCCATTTAATGCAAGAGACACCCTTCCTACGAATCCTCACCCTTGTTCCTTCATGCTTGGCTATCACCTGGCTCATAATTGCTTGGCCTTGTTCCAAAATTTGTCCAAAAAACCTGAAATAACCACGTATTAGCCTCCTTGGTAAAGTGACCACCCTCATTCGTTCAAATAACATAAACACACTCAAAAAACATGCATAATATATGAAAAATGGTGGATTGATGAAGAAAAGTAGGCAAAATGAGCCCAATAAGTTACCCATTTTTGGGGCTCATCAGTCACCAAGAGGTCAATTTACCCACTTCACCGGATCCAGATGATGAGCATGACTCAAGTGACCAAGGAGGCACTGAGATCCTTGGAGATCAACCGGAAGGAGAGATGCACAATATCTCATTTAACGAGTCTCAACATAGAGTTATGTAGTCTCATAGAGTGTCGACTCTGAATGATGATACATCTCCTACGCAAGTTGAGGAATGAGTGATCATGTCTGACGTGCGCAAACGTCCAACAGCCTTGGCTGATGCAACTAGAGTGTATGCTGAAGCCACTAGCTCAAGTGTTTGCTTTCTGATAACTAAGAATGAGTGAATGGCTAAGGAACTATATACCACAAAAAAAGGAGAATCGTTGGTCACCACGTCTGCCCAAGCTGAACTAAAGAAGGCAATAGTAGATGAAGTATTTTGCCTTGACACAGTTATGTGAGTGTTGTACTCCAAGTTTGGCACTGTGCATAACGAAATTTTCCATCTCAACGGATGGCAGCAGTGATGTGCTAGAAGAGCACATATCTTAATGAACTTGAATACTACTGTTGATTACATGCAAACATGAATGATGAGATACAAGGGAGCTCTGTTGCACTTGCCTAAGATAATGAAGGCCAATGCAGACAAACTGAAGGTACATATCTAGAGTTAGATCCGGAACTATGAATAGCTCCCGCAACTCATCACTAGTATACATGCTTCCCATGCACGTGTATTCAAGAGCATGGATGTTGTGGTGCAAGCACATGCAATCCCATTTATTGGGACTCTCACCCAGGCAAAGACAAAGGCACAGGTCCGACTAGAGCTTGACTCATACTTTGACAAGTTGATGTGCATTGCGACCAACCTAGAGTTGCCCATCAATGCAGACATCATGCACGAGTATGTTGCTAGTCTAGCCACATTAAAGACAATGATGTGCATGCTTACAGACGAGTTCGACAAAGGATCCCGAGTAGTGTATCAGGATTCTATGGACGCAAGAGACAAGTTCCAGAAAGATGTCACCTTAGAGCACACAGACACCATCGCGGACTATCGATCTTTCCATCAATATGTTATTGTTTATCATTGTGAGGATGTTGAGGAGCTGGAATTCCATGGTTGTCTAAGTCATAGTGATGTCTAACATGGCTTTCTCAAGCCATTTTTTCTCACATGGGTACATGTGAATTGTAATGTAATGTCTTATCAAGTGTAAGTCAAGTGTCGATAGTTGCATGTAACAATCATAGAGTAGATGAAGAATCATGAGGGTAAATGAACTATCACAAAGGGGAATGTCAAGGGTCACCCCACTGTCTGCTATAAATAGTCTCTCACAACTCATTGCAAAGTCTTTTTTTCAGCCAAGCTTCCAATAAGACTACCTTGGAGAGAGCTTGGAGAGTATTGTAACGAGCCTTGGCTTATCCACTATGCAGAGCTAGTACGTCTCTTTAGACGAGTAGGTGGTTGTGGCTATAATATTCCACTATCGGAACTAGTGGTTGGACATGGATGTATTTTATGACTAGAACTTACACTTCTTAATATAATAAGAGCCAACACGTTTCATGCATATGTTGTATTGTATTCTATGCTACTTGTCTTACTCTAAATGATATATGTATATGTTTAGTTACGCATGATTGTATAGATATATGTATATGTATGTATGAATCTTTCTGAAATGTGATTTTGGTTTAACCATCACTTTGGATTGCTAGCTAACTTTCCCTCCATTTTGTGGTGCATATTTTCTCGTCTGTTCCCTTCTTAACTATGTGCTATCAGAGGTTTCCAACGGGTGCACTTATCTCAACCCCCATGTGTTAGAACCTCTCGTGCACCTGCCTTGACTCACTACAGTTGTCACACCCTTGTTACCAACAAAGTTATCTTACTTGCCTTTGTGCAAAATCGTTGTCAAGGCATTACCATACGACCCACTGCTGGGACTCCTACACCAAACTGTCTAAGGAATAATTGGGACTTCTTACCGAGGAGATCCCCTGACATGTTGGCGGGTCTAGCACCATCAACAAAATGGAACTCATTTCCTCAGCAATCTCATAAATCCCTTCATAATCTCAGTGTAATTGACGATAAATCTGCTCAATAAATTAGCTTTTCCTTGGAGACTTTGAAGTTGATGGATGGTAGACAGGGGAGGAAACTAAAGTATTTCCTCAACCTTGAAAGGATATACACGAATCCCTTTAGTAGATGCTATGAATCCCAAGAACCGACCGGATGTGACATCAAAAACACATTTATTCGGATTCAACCAAATTTTATAATAACAACATTGTTCAAAAACTAATTGAATATGATGAGGATGATCTCTTCCCTTTCGAGAATGAGTAGCTAAGTCATCCAAATTATCTTTGATGATATGTTGGATATCATGAAAAGCATAGAAAATCACCTGCTGAAAACTAGCTCTAGCATTTTTAAGGCCAAATATCATCTTTTTGTATGCAAAAGTACCCCAGGGTAAGATAAAAATTGTCTCATGTTTATCTTCAGGATAGATTGTAATTTGATTATAACCCCTAGAAACCATCAATGAAGGATAAAATCTCATTTCCTGCAAATTCATTGATAATCTGATCAATAAACGGTGTGGGGAAATTATATCTAGGACAAGCCTTATTTAAACCCCTAAAGTCTATGCATACATGAATCGTTCCTTGTTTCTTATCAACAGAGACTGGATTTGAGACCCACTCAGTCAAAGGAATGGGATATATGAAACCTCCCTTAAGCAGCCTCTCTGCCTCAGCTTTGATAGCTGCCACTTTCTTAGGGTTTACCTCTGAAGCTTCTGTCATATAGGCTTCGCATTCCAGTAAGTATTGATCTCATGTTGGACTATTGATGGATAAATTCTAGGAATTTCCTCATAAGACCAAGCAAACTCATCACAAGAATCTTTAAAAAGATCGGTATAGATTTGCATCTCTTTAGGAGAGCATTTGGCTCCGATGAAAACATTCTCAATTATATTTGGATTCCTGCAGATGTTCACCAAAATAGTTTCTAAAATGATAGACATGTTACGTTTGGTAAAAATATATGTTGGAGCCAAAGGGTTTAAAATTGCTTGAACATCACCAGTCGATGAATGACTAAACAAACTTGATTCTATTTCACGCAAGTCTGAGAGAAATATGACCATTGATGCAAATCATCCTACCATCTGTCTATACCCATCGTTGCTTCTAGGATTTCTTCCTTAGATGGTAAAATAGTGTCAAGGCAGTCCATAGAAGAAGTAGAGCGAAGAATCTGAGCCAGAGCCACATCTCCATACAAATCCTTTGCTGAAAGAGGAGTAGGATCGGAATATGCAGTGTTAACTATAAATTTATAATCAATTTCAGCTGCAAATAAGGGATATGCCATTCCACCCACTTTCCCTTGTTTGAATGTGGTGGTAGAAAAGTGTAAGGGCCAAGGATCCGAAAAATAATGAGTTCTGAAGAACTCTCTTCGAGAAGGGGTCTTGGATGATGAAATGGAATTTATTCGAGAAATAAGAGAAGGAATATCAAAAGTACCCATCAACGAGGAATACATTTTGACTCCTAAATTATCAATAGGCTACTTGGAATTATTCAAGGAATGATTGAATCAGAAGATGCATTGGATTCTTTCAGATAATCAACACTAACAATTCTCCCTTGATGGGAAAAACATAAGATTCAAAATAATGATGATACAATGGCATCGATTTCATAAATCCAATTTCATCCCAACAAAAGATTATAGTCCAAATTTGCATCAACTATTTCTACCTCAATATTGACCACCTTGGCCCCAACATAGATGAGAAGGGCTGGAATAATTCCATGTGACCTATGAGAATGACCATCAAACATAGTCAAGAGAGTAGGTGAAGGAACAACTTGAGGAGACCTGATAGCTTTCCTACATGGAATAGACATGACATATGTGGAAGCTCCCTCATCAACTACCATTCGAAATATATTGATCTTTGGATATGTATCCTTAATCTAGAAATCCATGTGATGAGGTAGTCTCTTCTTACATTTGACATGTAAAATGTAACAATAAGAGATTCTTTTACATCTATCACCCCGATCGCACTGAGAAGCGCACTCCTTTGTGATCGACATGACTAGAGTTGATTTGTAAATGAGATCTTAGACAATTATTAATGTATTACAGACTCATGTGCATTGATATGCCTACGTTATTTTGTGCAATGGATCGATAAGATTGCGAAATACATAGACAATGAGGCAGTAAAAGAAGCATAATAGACAACACACATAAACACAGCAAGTTTAATATGGAGTTCACCCAAAACTCGTGGGTTACGTCTCCTAGTCCAGCCTTCAATGGTGGCGTCTCTATTCTGTCTTCAAAAGCAGAGTTTTACAATAGTATGAGATCAATTTGGGTCTCAATACACAACAGATACAATAGCAAGAGTTTTTCTTGAACTCCTCAGGCGTTTCTGAGTACGCAAACTCTCTCTATCACTCTCTATCTCTGTCTTTTCTCTGTCTCAGCACTGCCTGCCTTGTCTTCTATCTTCTGTGGCTTTAAAGCCAATCTACGTTGTCTGTTCATTTCCTCTTCTCGCTCTTTCTGGCTCCCAGCCTCTATCTGCTTGAATCCCCCTTCTGGGTGTTAAATAATCATTACTAACGCTTTTAGGTGAGGTGGCCACCTATTCTGCAATGAAATAGTGCGTCTGGCCTTTGAAATCCCTAAAACAACCACTCTCTGTTACACAAAGAAATGCATTCAACCACGGGAAAATCATCCACAACACAGTTTTTCTGACTTAAAATATTCAAAAATGCACCCTATTCTCCTATCGGGTCCACTTGAGATCGCTTATTGCATGTCACAAATGTCCATTCCACGGTTTCCCTTTTTATTTATAAAATACATTACAACATTGGAAAATCCCACAAAAATGGGGTTATGCGGATGTGAAACATTATACATTTCCATTCACAAACCCTTTTGGGTCCGGGTTTCATCGCATCAGTGATATGTACACACACACACACACACACACACACATATATCTATATATATATATATATATATATATATATATATATATATATATATCCACTCTGTTGTGTAGCTCCGATGCAACTTTGCGATGCGGCTTGTCGCAATCACATGTCACACGGGCTCCGGTTCATTGGTAATTGCTCCCATGTATTTCTCTGATGGAATATCGCGAGTCAGCCTAGGCCATCGATTTGTGTGCTTGATCAACGGTCCCTGGTGGCCGTGCTAATCATTGTCGTGTTGTTTTAAGTGGCAAGCTCTGATAGCCTCCTGATTGCCACTACTGCTTGCAATTCGCCAATCTGATCTAGACTGTTGATCGGCCAGATTTGATGGCTCCTATGCATCACTCCTTTAACCACTAATAAGCCTGTTTTCCACTGTTTTCTTGGTATTTTTGGGTCTTGATAGGGTTTTCTCATGTGATTGTTTTGATCTTTTAAGTGATTTTTGAAGACTTAGAGGGTATTTGGATCACACCTCTCCACTGAAAAAGCTTTTGGACCACCAAAAGTTGGCTTTCAAGCATCAATCAAGTGAGGATATAGCTTTCTCACTTGTCCAATTTCCATCCATCGTGCACTGCTTGGTTTTGAACATTTGAGTCTGATTCTAAGGTACTCAATGTCCTCTCTACGCGTAGTTCACACCTTCCTATCTAGAACTGTATCTTCCTGCAACTCATTGAGATATTCAGGCAATAGATCGTTAATAGAAGGCAACTGACTTTGCTCGTTGGGATCTTCAATTATTGAAGGTTCAAACTGTCTCAAATTTTTCGTATTAAACACTGAATAGATGTGCATGTAAGCTGGCAAATCAAGGTGAAAAACATTCTCACCAATTTTCTCAAGTATCTTGAAAGGCCCATATCTTATTGGCTTCAACTTCTTCCCTTCACCTTGCATTCTATCCTGTTGGGTGTGGAGCCTGATTATCTTCTATATTCAAAGGTATCTCCACATTGGACCCCGGGGGGAGCGGCTACGACCTTTGGGAGCCCCCCCCTGGCGGGGGGTTTCGGGGGCAGTGCCCCCTAAGCTAAAAACAGCTGTAAAATTGCCTTGTAAAAGTATAGTAATTTCTAGTCAATCTGGGCCGTTCATTAGGCGTATGATCTGACGGTAGAACTTATGTTTAGTTTAGGGTTTTTTCCCTAGAAGGCAACCCCTCTCTTTGTATGAGGGCATTGTATTTGAGGTTGTGTGATAGATGTGTACTCTATGAGCAGGAAATAGAGAGGTGAGACTGAGAGAGAAAACAGAGGATATTACAGCAGATTTGTTGTAGGTTGTGTCTCTTCATTTTGCTGGATAATAGAAAGGAACGACTGGCTGTTCAAGGTGGACGTAGCATAAAATGGGTGAACCACGTATATCTGTGTCTCTCTTGTTTTGTGTGTTTTCTGTGTTTATATTTCTGCAATATTTTATGTGTTCCATTGCTCCGTAATATATAATTTTCTAACAACTAGTATCGGAGCTGAAGGTCTATTTGGCTGATAAACTCACAGGAAAGAAGGGTTCCTGGTTCGAGTGGGAGCAATGGTGGAAGATGGTAAGTTTAGGGTCGAGAAATTTAATGGCCAAAACTTCTCGCTGTGGAAGATGTAGATGGAAGATTATCTGTATCAGAAAGATCTATACCTACCACTGGGCGAAAAAACAAAGATGCCGACGGGTATGACAGATGAAGAATGGAACCTTCTCAATAGAAAGGCACTCGGAACAATACGGTTGTGCCTCTCTGCATCAGTCGCCTTCAACATTTCGAAGGAAACCATGACAGAGGGTTTGATTCAGGCATTGTCGAAACTATATGAAAAACCCTTGGCCTCAAACAAGGTATTTCTTATGAAACGATTATTTAATATGAAGATGTTAGAAGGTGGATCTGTTGCAGACCATTTAAATGATTTTAATACAATTACAAGTCAGTTAAGTTCTATAGGGGTAAACTTTGATGATGAAGTTAAAGCTCTATTATTCTTGTGCTCATTACCAGAAAGTTGGAATGGTTTGGTAATGGCCATTAGTAACTATGTTTCTGGATCTAGTACTTTAAAGTTTGATGATGTTGTCGATGCTATCCTTAGCGAGGAAATGCGATGGAAAAGCTCCGGTGAGACATCGGGAAATGCTTTGAGTGCAGAGTCTAGAGGAAGAAAAATGGAAAGAGGAAAGAGCTCATGATATCGCAGTAAATCAAGGCAGATCCAAGTCCAGATCGGGGATAGTGTGATGGAAATGTGGAAAAAAAGGACACCTAAAGAAAGACTGTAGATCTCAGAAGGGAAAATAAGGATATGCACAGCAAGAAAACAATCATGAAGCAAATGTGACAGGTGAGGTGTTACAAGATGCTTTGATTCTTTCTTTCGAAAATATTACTGATTCCTAGGTGGTAGATTCAGGGGCTTCATTCCATGCCACACCTGATAAGAAATACTTTCATGATTATGTTCAAGGAGATTTTGGACAAGTTCGTCTGGGTGATGATAAACCCTGTAAAATCGTTGGAATGGGTAAGGTTCTTGTAAAACAGCAGAATGGAAACCAATGGCTATTAAAGGAGGTAAGGCATGTTCCAGATCTAAAGAAAAATCTGATTTCAACAGGGCAGTTAGGTGGTGAAGGTTGCGTGACAACTTTCATAGTTAAAGCTTGGAAGGTCACCAAATGAGCCCTGGTAATATCAAAAGGTGAAAAGGTTGGTACATTGTATTTATGCAATGGTATTTCTAACTATGTTAATGCTTTAACTTCCAAAGGAGCAGATGCAACATTATGGCATCATAGGCTCGGACGCATGAGTGAAAAGGGGATGAAGATTCTTCACTCAAGGAATTTGTTGCCGGGTTAGAAGAATGTTGATTTGGACTTCTGTGAGAATTGCATTTATGGAAAACAGAAGAGAGTCAGATTTCTCAGAGTTGGGAAAGGAAAGAAGAATGAAAAATTAGAGCTTGTGCATACAGATGTATGGGGACCTACTCAGGTATCATCTCTAGGTGGCTCTCGTTATTATGTTACTTTTATTGATGATGCAACTAGAAAAACTTGGATTTATTGTATTGAGAATAAATCTGATGTATTTGATAATTCCAAGAAATGGAAAGATTTGGTTGAGATTGAGACAGGAAAGAAATTGAAGTGTCTTAGATCAGACAATGGAGGTGAATATTGCAGCAAAGAGTTTGATAGGTACTGTTCAGAGCATGGAATTCATAGAGAGAAGATAGTTCCAGGAACGCCACAAGAAAATGGTGTGTCAAAAAGGATGAACAGAACAATCATGGAGCGTGCAAGGTGCATGAGATTGCATGCAGGATTTCCTTTACAGTTTTGGGCAGATACTGTAGATACTGATTTTTATCTAATAAACAGAGGGCCTTCAAGTTCCTTGGATGGTGGTGTTCCAGAGGAAGCATGGATAGGTAAAAAGGTAAACTACTCTATTTTAAAGCATTTTGGTTGTGAGGCCTTTGTCCATATTGATAAAGAAAATAGAACAAAGCTTGAGGCAAAGTCAAAGAAATGTACCTTTATTGGATATGTTGTTAATGATTTTGGTTATCGCTTATATGATTATGAAAATCACAAAATCATTAGGAGCAGAGATGTAATATTCAATGAAAAGGTATTGTATAAGAATCAGTTGCAGGAAAAGAAACAGGAAAAGGAAAGCAAGGAATACGCAGTTCTTGATGAAATCACTGAAAAAGTAAAGGTGCCTGAAAATAATAATAATCAACAACCACAACAACAGCAACCACCACAAGAACGACATGCACCCCAAACACCTGAAAGTGGTGTTAGAAGATCTACCAGGATAAGTAGACCCCCTGAACGATACTCTCCTTCATTATATTATTTATTGTTGACTGATTCCGGTGAACCCGAATGTTATGAAGAAGCAATGCAGGTTGAAAGCAAGAAGAAGTGGGAGGTAGCCATGGAAGAAGAGATGGACTCCTTAATGCACAACCAGACTTGGGATTTAGTCAGGTTGCCTGTAGGAAAAACTACATTGAAGAATAAATGGGTTTACGAGCTGAAGGAAGAAGATGGAGGAAAATAGAGGTATAAAGCTAGACTTGTGGTGAAGGGGTTTGCACAGAAGAAAGGTATTGATTTTGATGAAATATTTTCTTTTGTTGTTAAAATGACTTCAATCAGAACTATTTTAAGTCTTGTAGCAGCTGAAGATTTGCATCTTGAGTAGTTAGATGTAAACACAACCTTTCTCCATGGGGATTTGGAGGAAGAGATATATATGCAGTAGCCACAGGGATATGAGGTGAAAGGGAAGGAGAAACTAGTGTGCAGGTTGAAGAAGAGCTTGTATGGCTTAAAACAGGCCCCAAGGCAGTGGTATCTAAAATTTGACAAGTTTATGTCTGAACAAGGTTATACTATATGTCACTCTGATCATTGTGTTTATTTGAAAAAGCAAAATGATGGTAGCTATATTATATTGTTATTGTATGTAGATGACATGCTTGTTGCAGGATGTAACATGCAGGAAATAAATGTGCTCAAAAGAAAATTGGCAAATTCATTTGCAATGAAGGATTTGGGAGCTACAAAACAAATCCTTGGTATGAGAATAACTAGAGACAGGAAAAATCGTAAATTAACATTGTCTCAGAATGAGTACATACAAAAGGTGTTGAAAAGATTTAACATGCACAATGCAAAACCAGTTAGTACACCTTTTTTTAGCCATTTCAAACTTAGCAAGGAAATGTGCCCAAAGACCCAAGAAGACATGGATTATATGTCTAAAGTTCCATATGCATCAGCAGTTGGAAGCTTAATGTATGCAATGGTCTGTACAAGGCCTGATATTGCACATGCAGTGGGAGTTGTAAGCAGGTACATGAACAATCCAGGAAAGGAACATTGGATGGTAGTGAAATGGATTCTCAGATATTTGAAAGGTACCACAAATCAAGCATTATGCTGTGGTGGTTCAAACATCTCCCTACAAGGATATGTTGATGCAGATATGGCAGGTGATAGAGATAACATGAGGAGCACTACAGGATATGTATTTACTGTTGGAGGAACAACTGTCAGTTGGGTTTCAAAAATCCAAAGTGTTGTTGCACTTTCAACAACAGAAGCAGAGTATGTTGCTGCTACAGAGGCTAGTAAAGAAATGATTTGGTTACAAAGGTTTATGGGTGAATTGGGTAAGGAGCATGATATGGGCATGTTATATAGTGATAGCCAAAGTGCCATTCATCTTGCAAAGAACTCAGCATTTCATTCCAGGACTAAACACATACAGCTCAAGTACCATTTCAGACAATCAGTGTTGGAAGATGGAGAGTTGAAGCTGGAAAAGATACACACTAGCCAGAATCCTGCAGATATGCTAACAAAAGTTGTAACCAGGGAGAAACTAAGAATATGCTCAGTTTCAATTGGTCTTCAAGGATGACGATGAAGATGAGAAACAGCCAGGTCCAAAGAGGAGTCATTTTCTAGCAAATGGAGCAGCAGTGGAGTTGCTACAATCAGTCTCCAAGTGGGATATTGTTGGGTGTGGAGCTTGATTATCTTCTATATTCAAAGGTATCGCCACATTGGACCCCAGTTTGAAATGGGGGCGGCAACGCTGCCCGTAAAATATTCACTGCAGGGGGGGTCCACGGGGGAGCGACTGCGACCTTTGGGAGCCCCCCCGTAGCGAGGGGTTTCGGGGGCAGTGCCCCCGAAGCTAAAAACAACTGTAAAATTACCTTGTAAAAGTATAGTAATTTCTAGTCAATCTGGGCCTTTCATTAGGTGGATGATCTGATGGTAGAACTTATGTTTAGTTTAGGGTTTTTTCCCTAGAAGGCAACCCCTCTCTTTGTATGAGGGCATTGTATTTGAGGTTGTGTGATAGATGTGTATTCTGTGAGTGGGAAATGGAGAGGTGAGACTGAGAGAGAAAATAGAGGATATTACAGTGGATTTGTTGTAGGTTGTGTCTCTTCATTTTGCTGGATAATAGAAAGGAAGGACTGGTTGTTCGGGGTGGACGTAGCCCAAACTGGGTGAACCACGTATATCTGTGTCTCTCTTGTTTTGTGCGTTTTCTGTGTTTATATTTCTACAATATTTTATGTGTTCCATTGCTCCGTAATATATAATTTTCTAACATATCCTTGCTGATGTACAACCAGACTTGATCACCAACTTGGAAGCTATGCTCAATTCGATGCTTATCATGCATTTCCTTATACTTGGCTTGGCTCTTTTCTAACTGTTCCTGCACTACCTGGTGAATTTCTTGGATATGTTCAATGAACTTAGTTTCTTTATGCACATCACTGTGTCCATCAACTGTTATGTCTTTACTAAAGACAAAATCCAAGGGAGACCTTGGTATGAAACCAAAATAAGTCTCAAAAGGAGATCTCTGTGTAGAAGAATCTTTAGCACTGTTGTAAGCATGTTGTACATAACATACATGTTCATCCCAAAGTTTGGGATGCTTGTTGCAATAGTCCCTGAGCAACTGGATCATTGTCCTATTGACTACTTCTGTTTGGCCATCTATTTGTGGATGAAAAATTGTTCTCTTCTTCAGTCTAGTGTCCATCAATTCCCATAGACTTGACCAAAACTTCCCAACAAATCGGGAATCTCGATCAAATACAATGGAAGTGGGTAACCCAAAATGTACCTAGACATGCTGAAAGAACAACTTCGTTGTTTTTTTAGTTGTAATCTATTTGTTACAAGGTATTAAAATACACATTTTTTGAACCTGTCCACAATAACATATAAATAGTCATGACCTTTTCTAGATTTTGGCAATCCCCCAACAAATTCCATGGAAACACTTTCCCAAGGATGAGAGGGAACTAGAAATGGAGTGTACAAACCTAGTTTTCTATTGCTAGGCTTGCTTTTAGCACACATGCTACACCCTTTAATATATCTAGAAACTATTTCATGCATTCTTGGCCAATAGAAGAATATTTGAAACTATTCATCTATTTTACTTACACCAAAATGACCTGATATTAGAGAAGTATGTGCTTCTTGAATTATGTTAACTCTTTCAGTTTGAGGAATGCATAACTTTCCCAAATGATATAAGAGTTGGTCCTTAACAGGATAATCCAATTCTTCTACTTGTTTGCCATGACTTAAAGTTGCATATACATCTTTAAAATCTACATCTTGAGCTTATTGTTCAATGTAGCTTTCATGCAATACTGAATTATGCTTAAGTATAGTAGATGCATTTATGATTGGTCTTGATAACATATCTGCAACTTTATTGTGTATGCATTTCTTATGTCTGATGACAAGATGAAACTTTTGTAGAAAACCCATCCACCTATAGTGTCTTGATTGCTACAACTTAGTTTGTGAGTGCAAATATTGAAGTGGTTGATGATCAGTATGTATAAATGTTTCTTTGCCCAATAGGTAATGTTTCCACTTTTTCACACTCTGCACTAATGCATACAATTATTTATCATATGTGGGATAATTAACTACTGCATAATTAAATGTCTTAGAATGATAACATATGGGTTTACCATGTTACATCAACACTGCTCCCATGGCATAGTCACTGGCATCTGTTTCAATCTTAGATGGTCTTTGAAGATCTGGTAATGCTAGTATTGATGTTGTACTAAACTTTTCTTTCAGGGTGTCGAAGGCTTTCTGCTATTTGCCTCCCCACTGAAACACCTTGTTCAATCCTGTCAAAGCATGTAAGGGAGTTGCAATCAAGGAAAAGTTAGCAATAAACTTTCTCCAATATTGTGATGCCCCTAGGAAGCTCCTAACTTCTGTAGCAGATTTGTGTTTAGACGAGTTCACAATGACTTTGACCTTAGAGGGATCTATCTTCAATTCACTACCCCCTACTATATGACCCAAATAATTCAAAGTTGTTTTTCCAAATTCGCATTTTGATAACTTAACATAGAGATTTTATTTTTTCAAAACATCTAGAGTCTGCCTTACATGCTTCAAATGTTCTTCCCATGTTTTACTGAAAACAAGAATTTCATCTAAATATACAATTAGAAAATCATCAATAAAAGGTCAGAGTACATCATTCATGACTCTCATGAAAGTGGCAAGAGCATTGGTTAAGCCAAAAGGCAGAACTAGCCATTCATATAGCCCTTGCTTCATTTTGAAAGCAGTCTTGCATGCATCTTGCTCTACAACTCTGACCTGATGGTAGCCACTATGCAAGTCCAATTTGGAAAAGTAAACAACTTCTTTCAACTGATCTAATAGATCATCTATGCGAGGAAGAGGATAACGATTCTTGATCACTATTTTATTTAATGCTCTGTAATCAATGCACAACCTCCACGAACCATCTTTCTTTCTCACCAACACGATTGGAGATCTGCATGGTGATGTGCTTGGCCTTATGAATCCTTTCTCGAGTAGCTCATGTACCTTCTTCTTTATCTTTGCATTCTCTAAAGTGGATAACCTATACATTCTGATGTTAGGCAATGGAGCATCTTGCTGCAAATGAATATCATGTACAATTTCCCTTTTTGGTGGCAGACCTTTAGGTTCTTGAAATAGGATATCATATTCTGAAACAAATTTTTCTAAATCAGATTTTTGTTTAGCATCATAGCCTTCAAATCCATTGGTTTTATCAGGGGTCTTTTCCTTTACAACCACTCGTAAAAATTTCTTGCATGAATTTACAATTCTTTTCACCTGCGCCGAGTTTATGAGAGTGTAGTTATTTTTGAGTTGATGAGCTCTTACAGTATATTCTATTCCATCTTTTGTGAGTTGATACTTATTTTTAGCTCTATAGAAAATGGTTTTTCTATCATACAAGGACTTCGTAAAACAATTCCACATATATCCAAGGGAACAATATCTTACTCAACCTCATCTACAAATGCTGACCCAAAAGCAAACCTAAGTTTACATTGTCTAGTCACTTGTAGCTTTGCTTTATCACATACCAAACCTAATGGATATGGCTTCTTGTGAGGTGTGCTTAGTAGTCCCAACTTCTTTACAATTGCTTCAAAAATCAATTTTACTTGTGATCCACTATCAAATAAAGTATCAATCTTTTGATGCTTGGAAATAACTCTAATATGAAAAAGCTCATGTATTTTCCTCTCATTTTCTTCATTATCAATAGTTTGTGCAGAATTACTAGTAGATGCTTCAGAATTTTTACCTTTTATACCTGTAGTTGTGACTATTATTTCATCACCTGAGTCTGACCCCAAATCTTTCTGAATAGTAGTAGCAGTCTTCTTCTTCTTGCCATCGAACTTCTCGGGTTTCAGCTTCAGATGCAAAGAACAACAATGTTCATCATCATGTCCATCCTTCTTGCAGTGAGTGCATGAATGTTTGTCTTTCTGTAAAACGTTTGCCTTCCTCTATTTCCATTTCAGCTTCCTCTTTTCCTTGTTCTTGCTTGCAATGGGTTTTGATGATCCCCCAATCTCTAGGTTCACATTCTTGCCTCTAGCCTTTAGATGTGTAGCCTGAACTGATACCTCATCTATGCTAGTAGGGTTAACGTGAGAATGTTGTGCGTCAAATAGCTATGTAGACCACCTATATAGTTCAGCAAAGTTTCAGGTGAGTCTAGAGAAATGCCTAGAATTAAAGCTCTTTTTCTAAATTCCTGGGTATAGCTTTGTACACTTTGCCCCTTTAATTGGCGAAGAATTTGCCAACTCATCATGGCTTGCTGCATATAAGCTAGTGGATAGAATTTTTTTTAATGGCAGAAACAAATTCACTCCAGGTAGAAAGAATTTTACCATGATTCTTCAAATCAACTTGGGTCCTGCCTTCCCACCACACTAGGGCAGTTCCTCCAAGGCAAAAGCTGGCTAGCTGAATCTTTCTCCTTTTCAAATTGATGTTCTGCACCCTGCAATATACATCAATCTGTCTAATCCAGTTATCTAGCTTTTCTGCATTTAATTCTCCATCATGTATTCGCAAATCAAATTTTACATCTAATTTAATCAAAGGGCTAGAAGGAGGTGTTGATAGAGGAGGCTCTTTTCCTTTCCCTTCGCCTTTACAATGGCCATCTAGAAGAGGTTCTTTTATTCCTTTGTCTTGTTTGGAGGTCAAAGTATGTTCACCTCTACCTTTCTTAAATTCTCGATACATCTCTTCTACCATGGCTCTCATGGTCATGAACCTGTCCATGAACTAAGAGTCTGATTCTGAGGGAATTTATTCTTCCATTTTCCTCCTAGGATAGACACTTCCAATTTTTGGGTTAGTCTCAACTACTTCTCCTTCTCCTAATTTGAGCTTTGACCTAGTTAGCATTCAACAATCCAACACAAGCGTGTCTAACCTTAGCAAACCGAAAGCTCTGATACCACTTGATATGTAAATGAGATCTTAGATAATTATTAAGGTATTGCAGACTCATGTGCATGGATATGCATATGATATTTTGTGTAATGGATCGATAAGATTGTGAAATACATAGACAATGAAGCAGTAAAAAAAACAGAATAGACAACACACATAAACATAGCAAGTTTAATATGGAGTTCACCCAAAACTCCTAGGCTACATCTATTCGTCTAGCCTTCAGTGGTGGCCTCTCTATTATGTCTTCAAAAGCAGAGTCTTACAATAGGATGACCTCAATTTGAGTCTTAATACACAACAGATACAACAACAAGAGTTTTTCTTGAACCCCTCAAGCCTCTCTGAGTACACAGACTCTCTCTATCACTCTATCTCTGTCTTTGCTCTGTCTCAGCACTGCCTACCTTGTCTTCTATCTTCTATGGCTTTAATGCGAATCTACATTATCTGTTCATTTCCTCTTCTCGGGCTTTCTGGCTCCCAGCCTCTGTCTACTCGAATCCCCCTTCTGGGTGTTAAATAATAATTACTAATGCTATTAGGGGAGGTGGCCACCGGTTCTACAATAGAAGAGTGCATCTGGCCTTTGAAATCCTTGAAACAGCCATTATCTGTTACATAGAGAAATGCATTCAACCACGGGAAAATCCACCATAACAAAGTTTTTCAAACATCAAATATTCATAAATGTGCCCTATTCTCCTATCGGGTCTGCCTAAGATCGCTTATCGCATGTTGCAAATGTCCATTCAGTGGTTTCCCTTTCTATTTATAAAATACATTACAACATTGGAAAATCCCATAAAAATGGTGTTATGCATACGTGAAACATTATACATTTCCATTCGCAAACCCTTTCAGGTCTGGGTTTCATCGCAACGGCTATATGTATGTATCTATATATATATATCTATATATATATATATATATATATATATATATATATATATATATATATATATATATATATATATATATATATAGATATATATATATATCCGCTCAACTGTGTAGCTTTGATGCAACTTTGCGATGCGACTTGTTGCAATCGCATGTCACATGAGCCCCAGGTTCATTGGTAATTTCTCCCATGTATTTCTCTGACGCGATATCGCGAGTCAACCTGGGCCATTGGTCTGTGCGCTTGATCGATGGTCCTTGTTGATCATGCTAATCGATGTCGTGTTGTTTTAAGTGGTAGGTTCTGATAGCCTCTCGATTACCGCTGCCAATTATGATTCGCTGATCAGATCTGGACCATTGATCAACCAAATTCGATAGCTCCTATGCATCACTCCTTCGACTACCGATAATCCTGTTTTCCATTGTTTTCTTGGTATTTTTGGGTCTCGATAGTGTTTTCTCATGCGATTGTTTTTATCTTTTAAGCGATTTTTGAAGACTTAGAGGGTATTTGGATCCATTTTGGATGAGAAGTACCTCTAATGCAGACATCTCGCAAGGACTTTGAGCTAGATATTCAACAATGGAGTAGTTATGGAAAACCATGGAATTAGGGTTAATCGTCGAACGTTTTGCAGAGGCATTCAACATCCAAGGTATAGACTCAACTGCGGGCCTCTCGATATGGAGTGGCTCTGGAACATTAGGAGTGGCCTTCACCTTAGAGGATTCTGGTTCACCATAATAATGTGATCTTGTAGCAACATAAACATGAGAACTCATCATATATACATTTATAGATATTCCCTTTCCTGGTTGCCCCCTATGGGGTTTCCAGTATTAGCATTCGCGCCAGCAAACATTTTCTACCCTTGGGGAAAAGGGTTAGTCAAAATAGCCTGGGAACTAAAAGAACCTTACTGCGCTAACAAGCGTTGAGGATCCTAATTCTTACGGAAAATATGATTTAAATGGTCTCTAATGCACAATTTTCAAGGAAACTTAACTTTCTTTTTCGACTCCTTTTTACCCTCCCCAATATTATTATTGGGTTTATTCACATTACCCTTCCCATCCTTATCTTTATTCTTACCACTTCCCTTTTTCTTCCCATCGGATTGTTGATTTCCTTCACGGTTAAAAGATTGGATGGTGTTAATGGTTGAAGGTTGAGAAGGAATAGGCACTGACGGCAATGTCTGAATCGAAGAAGCAGTTTGTAAAGACAACTGATGCAATTAACTTAACAGATTAGCCATGCTATTATCAATCGATCTTATTATCCTGTCAGCATGGGCACCTAGCTTCGGTTTGGCTAAATCGATCTTCTATCAAGGAGCATCAGGAAAAATATTTTCAAGAATCCCAGACTGAGAATAGATAACTTCCAACTGTTGTGATCTAAAGATAGTGTGTTCTTCAGTAAATATCCTGGAGAGCGATACATCCTTAGAAATTTCTCACTGTAAATATTTTAAAAACCATTCGAGAAGGAATTCATTAGGAATATAGGCTTTTATGAGCCTCTTCCTTCTCCGCCATTCCTAAATATGGTTAGAAATATGAGTTTCCCTATCTTGTTGGAAACTATCCAATAGTTCAGTTCCAACATCATACCGAACTGGAAACTAAAAATGGTTCAAAAATATAGCAGGAAATTCACCAAATGAAGCAAAGTTATCCCCATTAAGCTCTATATGCCATTTAGCAGCATTTCTAGTTAAGGTGCGTTGGAACAATCTCGGCCTGAAATAAATGGAATGTCGTTATATAGTTAGCTGGATCATCACAAGACTTTCCTTCAAATTTTTCATATTCGATGGAAGTTTGGTGGAAACTGGAGGCCACGCTAGATTATAGTGGATGGGATCATTTGTCAAATTTGAGAGATCTTGCAAATCTAGGTATTATAGGAATTGTAACCATAGAGGAGCTCAAGAATTCCATCCACTATGAGAAGGATTCCCAACATTTTGAGAAGAATATCCTAGATTTGTAGAGGCACTAGGTTGCCAAGGGTTGCTCGTAGAAGAAATTGAACCATAAGGAAAACCTTGTGGTCCCAAAAAATTTGGAGTTTGACCCAACTCCTGTCGAAAAGTTACCATAACCAAGAATATTTCCCCCAAGCGAAGTATTAAAAGGAGAGGAGAGCCCTTGGTAATGGTTCCACACATTGGTGAAGGAAGAATAAGCCTGAAAGGAACCTACAATAGAGTAAGGCATGTTCCGTTGTTGACCAAATGAAAAGTAATTTTCGGTTACCAAACCACTAAAAGTATGGTTAGTCCATCCTTGAAAAGGATTATAACTTTAACCTTGAGCAGAGAAAGGAAGAGTTCCTAAAAAAGGATTAGAATGAGGTATATGACCACTTCCAAATGGAAAACCATGAAAAGAGGTTGAACCACTAGCCATCGAAGTCATAGTTGTGGAAATAGAAGATGGGATGGACAGAGGAAGTGAGGGAATTTCACTAGAATGCATGCCAATGGGGAGGAACCAGTGTGGGAAGCAAATGCTTGGGTGCCCCCACTCGAAGATGGAATGGAGGTAGAGCCTAATATTGTAGTACTAGGAGTGATAGTTGATACAACAATAGTACCTCCTCCTTGACTTGAAAGAGGATTATGCTCACTAGTAGCACTCATAGATGGATTCGTGCTCCCAATAGTGGCCATCAATGGAGGAGGAAGATAAAAACCAGGGCTTTCCGACCGGTGAGTCAGGGTCCCAATGCATAATAGAACGTCTGGATAATTAGGAGGAAGAGGTGAACAAGGAGGCATAGGGGACTCAGGAATCTATTCAACCTCAACTTTGTCTTCCAACTAGAAGAGATCCCTAGAAAGGAAGGAGTATCCCTATTCAAATCATGACTTACACTAGGTCTACCCTGTGAAGCTATAGCCTAACACGGAGGATCAATCTTTGATGCATTCGCTACAACTGATTGAATATCACCAGTATAATTTCTCCTACACCTTTTAGAGGAAGGCTTGATAATCGTAGGTGAGAACCCATGAAGCCTCTTGGACCGAAAAAGTGGTCGATCAACCACCTTTTAATTATTATGAGAACTTGTAATGACTCAAAAAATTATAAATCTATGGCAATCTAGGAGCAGAGAAAACTCACTAAAATGTAGTTAAATATACAATCAATCAAGCTACTTTCACGTATTTCTGCTCTAGGTGATTAGGACTGGACACCAAAATACAAGAAAGTGAAGTAAAGGACCTTTCGAAGATAGTTTGGGATAATGACAACCCAATCCTACAAAAAGAGGTAACAAAATTGTTTTTACTAACCTCCAATCAAAATCCTTTTCCGATGAAAGTACCCAAGCTTTGCAAGGGCACCCTCCAGAAGCACTAATCAGAGTGGTACAACATCTGCCTGAGGTTCCACAGGTATTCCCCCCGCAGTCACCTATGTGGTGCCTAAGAAATGCAACTAAGGTCACCAGTTCACATCAAAAGCTAGGCGGAATAGTCATTGGTCGAGATCCAACAAGTAGGAGAAGGGGTATCTCTCTTCCCTGCCTTCACTTGCCCTCGCGCTTAACTCTGAGAAGAGAAGAGATTTCCCAGACAACTTTAACGACACTAGATTTCACTCTTCTAATCAAATTCTATATTTAAATTCAGAGTGACCTCGGGGAGTTAACTCTCGACTCACCTATTCCGGGGCCCTAATATGACTTAGACTAGTTGATGTTACTATGACAAATCAAAAAATTCTAGTTCATTTTAAATTTTAGCGCTTGATTTTAATGGCTTTTCTTATGTCAAGGGTAAAATGGAAGTGCAACTTTATGATGTTATGGATGCAAAATAAATCAATAGAAAACCTTGGTACATGCAAATGAAACTTTTTTCTTCGATGAAAGAGATTTCTACAAGGTTCTACCAACAAACTATGAAAGTAAAAATTATTTTCTTTTTTAAAACACATGCTCACACACTCAAAATCTACAAAAAGATTAAAACTGCTTACAGTGCAACTATCCTAATGCTAGCTAAAATGCTTAATTCAAGTTTCTAAGGACTAGTCTTAATACAATACAATGAGTTTCTCCAAATTATCAACAGGCCAAACTTGACAAAAAGAATAACAAATTCAATCACAAACTCTTCCGAAAATTAAGTGAATTCAACCTAATGAAAAGATTTCACACTTGCTCAAAATGATAAGAAGACCAAAAACAAAACCCAAAAGAAAAATAAAGGCAAAAAAAGATGTTTTTTCATCTTTTTTCTTATATGGACACAAAGAGTTCTTGAGAAAACAAAAGTTACTAAATGTTTTGAGATCAAATTCAACCATAAAGAACCTCAAATTTCACAACCCACAGAAATCATAAGCACGATAAGACTTAAAGTGAAAAGAGGCTACAAAATAAAAAAAATGATCTGAATAGTAGCATAAAAATGCCACCAAACAAGAAATATTTCAATAATACCAAGAAATCTTTTCAAGATTGCAAGAAATACTTTCTCAAAAACCAAGAAAAAACCAAAGATGTCAACATTCAAGAAATCAAGGCAAAGCAATGTAAGGGTTGGGTTATAAGTGAATTGAAAGCAATTCTATGTTCCAAAGGCTCAGAATAGGCAAGAACTTCACTGAGAACCATTGAACCCAAACACAGAAGCCAACACTTTACCACAAACCAAACCCTACGTTGACTAGGTCTTTCAACAAAGAAGGACAAGAAACTGAAAATCTGCAAGAAGTAGGACTTTCCCAGAGAATCAATGACTAAACAAAAGCAAGAAAAATCAGGAAAAACCATTTACTGGACTCAGCATTTGAAAAATTCATTCAAAACCAAGCATACACGATTGTGCAGTGATATACCTGCGTGTATACGCGACTATTCTCAAGGAAACACACATATACGCGTGTTTCTTTGGACAAAAGTCAGAAAACAAAAAATAAAAATAAGGTTTAATCTAGAAGAGAAAAAAAAATTCTAAGGTTGCAGAAAAGTCAAATATACTAGAAGAACAAGAAACTAAAGAAGAATGCCTAGATCAAGAGAGAAACAACCCAAACTAGGAAATACTAGATGTATTCCCTAGTGGAGTCACCAATGTTTTTACGTGAATAGTACACCCTAGGGTATGGGTTGAGCGCCCCAACAGAGTGAAGGGAATACATGAACAAGAAGCAAGAAAACAAGTAGTCCTAATGCTTAAATTACTAAAGTAGGAAGAAAAGATAGTACCTGAAGGTCCTACGTTTGAGGTCATTCCCATAGGGTCCAAACCCTCTGCTTTCTCCAATGCTTCAAAACTTGTAACTCATTCAATAAAATTATATATACTAGCAGTATTTCAAAGCATTTTGATGATATAGATGTTAGAACATATAAGAATATAAGCATAAAACATGAAATCATACACCATTAGATTATAACATGAATCAAAGCATCAAGATCATAACATCACGAACAAAACAAATCTTATTTATTGATGACTACAAAAGAATGTGGAAGAATACAACTTGATTTGTCCATGCCTCCAAGCAAAACCTTCCTCCAGATCTGTCCAAACCAAGTCTTAACAATCCTCTTTCGAATGCATACACATGGATACCATATAAACGAGATGGACATCTCTGTGAGGAAACAAGGGTTTCCTATAGCTGGGAGTACATGAGACACACGGATAAATCAAACTTGATCAGGGACTAATTGGATATAATGTCAATATTAGATCTTTATCTCCCCCTTATGCCTTCCCCATGAGGTGTATTTATATCCACCTCAAAAAAAAAAAAACAGTTGGGATACAGTTAAGCCACATGCTCTTGTAGGTAGGCTTCTGGTGTAACCCATAAACCCTGCCCAAAAAATAGGGATTTTATATTTTTTTCATATTTTAAATCATATACATGGGTTTGGTATAGCTAGACCCATGTATGCATGCATTTTTGGAAGGTCAAATTTGCGTATGGAATTTAAAATAATGTTTTTTAATAATTGGACCAAGTCCGAAGCGAAAGGGCTGCCTAAGGCCATGACTCAGAGCATCAACTATATAAAGGTGATAAATGATTATATAACATGCACCTCAATAGATATTCTTTTCTAAAACAAATCATAATAGATATTATCTCTTGCATGCAAATACATATTTTCTTTTTCCAAGGAATTAAGAGGATAGTAGCTAGTTTTCTTGCATGTAAACTTATATTTTTTTTTCAAGAATTGAAATGCATAGTAGCTAGTTTTCATGCATGAAAACTTATATTTATTTTTCAAGAAAGCTAAATAAATAACTATGACCTATATGTGCATAAGAACATGTTCTTTTCAAGAAACGGATAAAATAACCACATGTTGTTTTCAAGGAAGACATGACTACTTATATTTTATCCATATGATTATCATACAATTTTTATAGAAAATGCATGGTTTCTCTATCTTTTATGTGCAAGGTTCTCATGTGTTCCTTTCAAGAAACTATCATGGTTAATCCTATATTTTATGCATGCAAACCACACAAACCTTTTAAAGACAATAAAAAGGTTGTCTTAACTTTTTATGCACTTAAACCATGCAATTCACACGATTAATCTAGCATTTAATTGACTATAGGTGGATCAGTGGCTACAACTCGACTTTCTTGCAGATAGCAGGTTACATGTGTGTTTTCCTTGATAATTTATGGATGCATGGTATATGAATTTGATTATTTGGTTATGAGTTGTCATTGTCATGCAATATTTCTTGGATTGATAGTGATTTAGCCTTGCCTTTCCATCTCTTGGATAGCCATAGTTTTCTGGGTTTTTCTACTTGATTGTTGTTGATTGGTGTTCATAATTCCTTAGGGTCGTGGGTTGGAACAAACTCTATGAAATCCCTGGAACAGCTCGGGTAGAGTTACTCGTGTTAGAGCCTAGGTTGCAACAAATTCTCTCAAGCCCTTGGTGAGTTGAGTTACTAGTCTCTAGAGTCAGGTTTGACAAACGCTTTGGATCCATCGAAGGTTGTTGGTTGAGTTAGTAGTTCTTGGAGCCCTTAAGAGCTTGTGTAGAGACCAATCTGGTTGATGTTAGTGATGTCTGTCCATGAGGTGGAATCACTGGTTGAGGGTTGAGGTGATTTGGCCTATTGAATCCCTGGTTTGGTTTTTTTTGGTTTATTCCATGAGATCCCACATTCAAGATTTGAATCTGGTGCTGGGGTGGTTGGCTAAAAGAAAGATTTGGTTCAGTCCAATCTATGGTTAGGTGGTATGTGGGAGTCCTTGATTTGGTTGGCATATTCATTTGTTAATAAGAGTTATTATTCTATTGCAATTCATGCTTATTTGTTGCAAATGTGTTGGTGATATTATGGTTGGGTTTCCATGGTTAATATGTTGGTTATTTTTTGGTTATATGCTTCTCATATGATGCATATATTCAATGGATCTTGTCATGAATGATTTAGATATTGATCAGTTGATGAACATATGGACTAATAAGTGTTACTTCAGCTATGTGGAGAGGGCATAGGTCCTTCTCAGTGATTTTCAAATAAATCTGAGACTTTTATGATCAAATATGCATTCATGACCCATAGCTTACATGTCTTCCATGTGTTTGTCAATTTTTTTGTTATGTTCTAAGAAGTCTAGGTCAGGTCCTTCATTCAATCTTTTATATTTAGCTTTATTTTCATGTAATTAATGATTATGAGAATTTTAGGATGTTATGGGAAGTAGTCTATAGGGTGACCTGATATTTAGGCACAGATCTCGAGACTACATCATTTGAAATAGACATTCTGGGTCACAACCGGACCCAAGTAGGCTTTTGTGGAGGCCTTTTCATGCATGTTGTTGGGGGTTAAAGTGATGAAAAGGGAGCCCCAACTCATGGTTTGCTCAACTGAGGTGGTTCTTTGGCCCCTAAGTTTCCTGATAGCCCTGTGAAATGTTGAAATTTGTCAGTCAGTGGTCAGGTGTAGACCCCACTTCCTTATTTGGATCTAGGAAGTTGGGTCATATCATAGTAGCTCTTTAACTCATGTTTACCCTGGCATGCTATGGAAACTAGGTAAATGTGGGAGGTGTAGTTAAAAATTGGTATGAGAGCTTCCATATTCAAGAACTTCGACTAGATCAATGAAATTTGTTTGTCATGCATGCATGATAGTTATCTATGTGTTTGGTATGTTATGAGGTTGACATTTTTCTGAGATAGAGTAGGAGATTTATATTATCAGAGCAAGGTTGTAGCACTAGACCTTTTAGTAAGAGAATATCATCATCTATGTTTTTATGTTGGGCATACATGTATGTTAGCTAATTCTTGTTATATGCATTATTGTAACGACCCCTCCCACATTTACCCACTTTAATTGGCCTTCCAGTGTAAACATGAGTTGAAGGCTACTGTGACATGAATCAAACTCCTAAGTAAAATTAAGGAAGTAAAATTGAAAATAGAAATTTATTGATCTTCCTTAAGAGCTACAAGACCCCTAGGAGTTGAATAACCACTTCCAATGCCTAAACCCTGAGCTAGAATTTTTTTTAGTGACCTAGGATCCCAACCACATGCATGTAAAGGCCCCCATGAGGTTAAGGGTCTCCAACTCCATGCATAAGATTACCAAGTAACAGTTGTGACCTAAATTCTTAAGTTCAGAGGGTGTGGTCTCTGATTCTAAGCCTAAATTCTAGGTCAGCCTCCAAACCACCCTTTAAAGGATATATGAAACAGAGCCTTTTGAAGGATGACCCGGCTATCCAGAACCCAATGAAACTTTCTAGAATAATAATCAACATTAAGACAAAGTCATTCATACAAAACTTTGATCAAAGCTTGACATAACCAGTCCTAACCATGATAGTCATTTTCTCAAACATATTGAGAACATGTAATCTACAGGTCATGAATGCATATCTGAACATAGGGGTCTGATACTTATTTGATAATTATCGAGAAGGTATAATTCCCTCTCATGATAGCTGCAATAACCTTTATAAAAACATGCATTTAATAACCACTCCTCAACTAATCAAAATATTCCATGAGCCATAACTAGAGCGTACTATGAAACCATGCTTATAACCAACATATAACCATAATAATAACCCTTATAGAACAACCATCAAAGCCACATAATAAAAAATACAAGTACTTATGAAACAAAGTAGGCAATAAACTCATATTAACATATACAAAATCCAACCAAGTCAGGGACTTCCACATACCACTTGACCATAGATTGAGCTGAGCCAAATCTTTCTTTTATCCAATCACCCTTGTGACATATTCCAAGCATGAATGTGGGGCTCAAGCAAAAAAAAATTAGGGCTTCCCGGAGATTAAACCACCGCCACTATCATGCTCCCACGATCCCAACCAAAACCGGTGAAGAGATCGCATAAGCAAACTCATACATAAACAACTAGGGCTTCTTCGATATTAAACCACCTTCACCCATTGGATATACCACAATCCCACCAAAACCAGTCAAGGGATTACTATTCCCAAAACAAGCTTGGATGCCTTAGAATATCTTCACCATTACCTTGAGGTATTTCCCTATATCCACCCTTAGGCTTCACCAAAATCCTGCCAAAACCATTCAAGGTATTCCTAGGCCCTGTTGGAATTTTCCTGGGACCACCTCACCGAGTTCCAAAACCATATGGAAATTAAAATCTTAACCAAATAAAATATCCCCATCACACCATGGCTATCTAGAAATGTCAAGGAAAGGTTGAAACCACTCTCACACCTAGAAAAAATCATGCCAATGAAAACAAGAGAACCAAATACACACATTCATGTACCATGGATTCACAACGTAACTAGGAAATCACATGTGCAACCTGTTACCTACAAGTATTCCAGTTGAAGATGCTTGATCCAACTTTTCCTTGGTTGTCCCTTGCGTTCCTTGTCCTTCCTTTGCTTTCCTTTCTCCAATGCTAGAGTGCTATAACTGTGCAAGATTATGGGAGAATAGAGAGAGATTCAAAACTGAACTAATAAAACATAAACCAACAAAAGTTGTGAATTGGTCATTAGAAGGATTTTTATCATTGAGGCCTCTATTTTCTTCGGTTTCCTCATTTTTCCTTCAATTTCCTTCTGATGCAAATTTGTGACCTTTCATCTCCATCTTCTCCTCTTTACCTTTATTTTCATAAATAAAATGCCAATTAATGTCTCTTTTCCTTTGTGAATGCTTTTTCTAATTTCTCTTAGCCATAATAAATGAAATGAACACCTACTAGGATTTTTTTCCCAACATTCAGCTTCGAATACCTATCCCATGACCTTGGTATTATTTTTCCTTTTTTAACTTTATTACATGAAATTTTAACCCGAGGTTGTTACAAACCCATCTCCCTTAGGGTAACACTAACATCGTTGTTCTATGACACCTATGACTAGCTAACCATTGAAAATCAAAACATACTACCCATGGAGCTTTATAACTTAGCTCGATGTAGTAATTACAATGAACATCCTGCTAGAAAGAAAACCCAACATAACAAACATGAAAACATGACAAACATAACGCTTATTGGAGATTTATAACACAACGCGTTACAGTGTTTACAATAAAAACCATACATAAATATACATACATATACCAAATATTATTTGCCTCAATCGAAAAATAATGAAGGATACATAGCCTGCATTTGATCATCCATCTCCCATGTAGCTTCATCTGGCCCAAAGTGCTTCCACTGCACTTTAACTTTCAGGATTTCTTAGTTTTTGAGCATGAGATGTTTCTGCTACAATATGCAATGAGGTTCTAGCTAAAATTCTCCTTCACATAAATTTTAAGTAATGAAACATGAAAATCATCATGGACTTTCACTATTGGCAATAGTGCAAGTCTATAGGCCACTGGTCTTATCCTCTCAAGGACGTCGAAAGGCTCACTGGTCTTATCCTCTCAAGGATGTCGAAAGGCTCACTGGTATACGCTAGTGCCCCCCAAGGAAATACACTTAGCCTAATGTATCCCTTGTCAAGAATTTCCTTCAACTGCAAATGTAGTTCTACTAAGTCTAGAGTGGTCATCATGTAAGGTTCCTATGATGCTGGTGTTGCTCCTATTACCAACTCAATAGAAAATTACACTTCCATGTGAAGAAAAAAATTTGAAATCTCTACTGGGAATACATCCTCAAACAACTAGAAAATTGGATACCTCTTCAATACTTCCACATCCTCAACATCCTTACCTTTATCATTGGAAATGTTTATTTCAAACAATACACACTCTTTCCTACAACTACGCTTTTCCTGGATATCTATAACATTTCTTACTTATGTAGGATTCTTCTTACCTTGCAATATTTTTTATTATCCATTGTCATCCAAGCACTCAATAGCCTTTTCATAACAATCCACCTTGTCCTTTACAATATACAATCAATACATACCCAGAAGCATATTGTAAGAACCCAATGGAAGCACATTTAGATGTGCTGATGTAGGCATATTGTTCAATTCAAATGCATAAGATCTTACCCAATGATGAACTTTTTTCTTAGTACCTATAGTCAAATGCACCAAACAAGAATCTACATGCATTTATTTTCTCAAACCACACTTATCCACCGAGTTAGGACTGGTATAACTATAGTTAGATATAGGGTCAATCAAAATAAAAACAACTCAATCACAAAGCTTACCTTCCATCTCAATAACAGATTGTCTGGTGATTCACCTTCATTTTATCAAATGAAACATAGATCCGAGGAATTCGTCTTCCAACATCCCCAACTTTTTGCACCCCTTAATCACTATAGATCTGAAACCTACCACCCTGATATGATAAATAATCCTGCTTGAGATGATCCTTTCGATGCATCCAACAATACAACTATCTCCTATCATCACTTCTATTCTACTGCTCTCTGGGCTAAGGTCCATGTACCTTTTCTACTGCATTAAACATCTTGTAAGGAACAACATTCTCTTTCTCACCCGCATCCTGAGGTCTTGCTTGCCTCAGTGGTCATTTACCTTTAGTCTGTCATTCCCTTCCTAACCCTACTTAGACTCATTTGTATGCTTCGATTGCTTATAACAGTACTTCAACTTTCCAATGACTTCTTCCAACAACGGAAGCTCATCATACTCAATTTCATCCTTAAATGCTAATGAAAATCCATTGATAAATCTCTAGACTTTGGTTTTATCAACTTTAATATAAGACTTATACCTCAACAAATCTAGGAACTTAGTTTTTTACTCCTCATCTTTCATCAATCCCATCTTTAGCTCATAGAACTCCTTGGCTTTTCCATCATAGTACTTTTTTGACAAAAACTTCTTCTTAAAGAGTCTCTTGAATTCATGCCAACTCAACTCCTTTGTATTGATGCCTCTAACAAGCTTCACATTTTCCCACTAGATGTTTTGTTTCCTTTTGACACTGAAAATAACTATCGTGGCCTTCATTCTCTTTTTGTCATCATGCAACTCAAAGAACTTCTTCATCCCAAGTAACCATGCCCCTGTATATTTTGGTTTATTTAACTCTCCATCAAATGTAGATGGCTTGGATTTATTCAACTCATCTTTCAAATATCCCCTGCCACTCCTCCTCTACGGATGATAGGAATGATGACCATGATACATTTTTAAACCAAAACTATAATAGAATCCATATCTACTGCCTCTCATATCGGGTGTATCCAAGAACCTATAATCTCTGACCATGTCATCTTTGTCTGTTTTTTTCCCACCATGACACTTGCTACCATATTCCCCATTATTCTTGTCCATAACTGATCCGTAGTTGTCCCTGTCTCTAAAAGTCTGACAAACTTTGAAGGATGACTACATTGACCTCTGCTTGTTTCTCCTATGGCCTGGAAAGTATTTCCTGTGACTAAATTACTTTTTCATTGTCTTCTTTCTGACTTTTGATTTCTACCTTTAAACTTATCAAAGTGTCTGCTATGTCTGGAGAGTATTGATCTCTTGGTTTCTCATTTGATCTGTAAGGATGTTCTAGTCAACTGTAATCCACCATTTCACTAGAAATCTATCATCACATTCTTCCTACAAACATACCATGTTAGATAACCAAATATAAACATAATCAACATACCTAAGTGAATTTTAGGGGAGGCTATCGTGTCTACAAAATCAGTCTACATTAGCACAATACATGTATATATACATAATCATATCAATATACCAACATCATGCATGATAATAAAAATTTCATACCATGACCTCATGCATGCCAAACATAACCATGACAATGCATGCATAACAACCATATAGACACTAACTTACATGCATAGCAAATACATTCTACCCATTTAGTCAAAGTATTGAATGTGAGAGATTTGATACCAATGTGTAACCATGCCTCCCACATTTACCCACTTTAACGAGTTGCCAGCATAAACATGAGTTGATAGGTTCTATGACATGACTCAACATCCTAGGTATAGTTAAGGAAGTGGAATCAACAAAATAGAACTTTACTGACCTATCTCAGGAGCTACAAGAACCCTAAGAGATAAAAAATCACTCCCAACGCCCAAACCCTGAGCTAGAATGCTTTTTTAGTGACCTAGGCTCCCAATCGCATGAATGACAAGGCCTCCATGTGGTTGAGGGCCTCCAACTGCATGCATAATATTACAAGGTAGCAGTTGTAACCCAAATTCTTTAGTTTATAGTGTGCGGTCTCGGATTCTGAGCCAAAGTCTTAGTTCAAACTCTAGATCACTGCCCATAACTCAGTGAAACTTTCTAGAATGATAATCAACATCAAGACAAAGCAATTCATACAAAAATTTGATCAAAACTTGACCTAACCAAGCCCAACCATTACATGCATTTCTTCAAACATATTAAGAACATGTAATCTATAGATCATGAATGCACATTTGAACATAGAGGTCTAATACTTATCTTGGATTCATCAAGAATGTCTAATTCCCTCTCATAATAGTTGCAATAACCATTTTTTAGCTCATGCATTAAATAACCATTCATCAACTATTCAAAACATGTTAAGAACCATAAATAGAGCCTACTATGAAACCATGCTTATAACTAGCATATAACCAGAATAATATCCATTATAGAACAACCATAAAAGCCACATAATAACAAATACAAGTACTTATTAAATACGGTATGAAAATAGCTCCTATTAACATATGCAAAAGCGAACCAAGTGAGGGACTTCCACATACCACCCAACCATAGATTGAGTTGAACCAAATATATCTTTCAGCCAATCACCCCCTTGCCATATTCCAACCGTGAATGTGGAAATCAAGACAAAAACAACCAGGACTTCTTGAATATTAAACCACCTCTACCCTCATGTTCCCCTGATCCCACCAAAACTGGTCAAGAGGTCACATGAGCAAATCAATACATAAACAAGAACCATAAAAGCCACATAATAACAAATACAAGTACTTATTAAATACGGTATGAAAATAGCTCCTATTAACATATGCAAAAGCCAACAAAGTGAGGGAATTCCACATACCACCCAACCATAGATTGAGTTGAACCAAATATATCATTCAGCCAATCACCCCCTTGCCATATTCCAAGCGTGAATGTGGAAATCAAGACAAAAACAACCAGGAATTCTTGAATATTAAACCACCTCTACCCTCATGTTCCCCCGATCCCACCAAAACTGGTCAAGAGGTCACATGAGCAAACCAATACATAAACAAGAACCATAAAAGCCACATAATAACAAATACAAGTACTTATTAAATACGGTATGAAAATAGCTCCTATTAACATATGCAAAAGCCAACCAAGTGCGGGACTTCCACATACCACCCAACCATAGATTGTGTTGAACCAAATTTATCTTTCAGCCAATCACCCCCTTGCCATATTCCAAGCGTGAATGTGGAAATCAAGACAAAAATGATCAGGACTTCTTGAATATTAAACCACCTCTACCCTCATGTTCCCCCGATCCCACCAAAACTGGTCAAGAGGTCACATGAGCAAACCAATACATAAACAAGAAAGACTTCTTAAATATTAAACCACCTCCACCCTTAGGCTTTACCGCAATCTGACAAAAACTGATCGAGGAATTACTAAGCCTAGAACAAGCTTGGATGCCTTAGAATTTATTCACAAATACCTTGAGGAAGTTCCGTATCTCCACCCTGAGGCTTTAGTGTAAACCTGTCAAAATCGATGAAGGGATTCCTAGGCCCTATGGGAATTTTCCTCAGACCACCTCACCTGGTTCTGAAACCATCTGGTAGTCCAAATATCAACCAAATAAAAGAACCCAATCACACCATGGTTATCTAGAAAAAATAAGGCAAGGTTGAAACCACAATCACACCTAGTGATACCCATGCTAATGATAACAAGATAACCAAGTACACACATGCATGTACCATGCATTAACATACCAACTAGGAAATCATACACCCAACCTCTTACGTGCAAGTATTCATGTTGAAGCTACTTGATCCAACTTTTCCTTGCTTGTCCCTTGCTTTCATTGTCCTTCATTTTCTTTCCTTTCTCCAATGCTAGAGTGCTCCAAGAATTCACTAAGTGTGCAAGAGTATGACAAAAGATAGAGATCTACAAAACTGAACTAACAAAATCTAAACCCACAAAAGCTATGAACTGATTCTCAGAATACTTTTTACCATTGAGGCCTTTATTTTCTTCATTTTCCTCTATTTTTCCTTCAATTTCCTTCTCATGCAAATTTGTGACCTTTCATCTGCCTTTTCTCCTATTTTCCTTTATTTTCGTAGATAAAATGCCAATTAATGCCTCTTCGTCCTTTCCAATGCCTTTGTCGATTTTCCTTGACCATAATAACCCAAATCAACACCCACTAGGATGTTTTTCCAAACATTCAACTCGACATATTTGTCCCATGACCTTGGTCTAGTTTTTCCTTTATTAACTTTATTACATGAACTTTTAACTAGGGGTTGTTATAATTATGGTTATGTGCATTCCTTTCATTCTATTGTTTTTATGGTTACATACATGATAAATATTAGTTAATCAATCCATTCATATGCATGTTTCAGATAGTCATGCAGGGTAGTTGAATTGTTGTTATATACATTGTGGTCATACACATGATGAATATGGTCATTGCAACTAAGATCTTGATGTTAAATGTATCATGCTAATCTGGATTGGCCTGTGAAGATGGTTATGGTTATGGTATTCAACTATGATATGATTTAGTTGTGATGTTGTGTCATACTAATCTGGACTTAGTTGTGTAGATGTGATACCCTCCCCTCAAATACATTGAGTTATGAGTTTGATTGTATCATCTAGTTGGTTTATCTAACATGGCATGTTTACAAGTTTTTTGAATGTTTGATTAATTGTATGATATCAGTATCCATCTATAATATTACATGAAGGAATGATATTTTTTTAAGATGGTTTTACTAAAACAATATATGTTGAGATAACTGATATGCACTTGAGTGCAATTGGACGTTGGTTGTAGTATTATCATGAATGACTATGAGTTGATTGTTGATTATGACATGGTTGTTAATATTTGTAAAGGCTGATTTAAAATTAATAGACATGATGTTTTGATATTTGGAACATGTGATTGACATGTTTGAATAGTTACAAGGAAACATGTTTGGTATTAGCAAGACAAGGTAACAATTGATTTATTTATATAACTAACAACTGGGTAATGTGATAACACATGATAAGACTTAATTGCAGCAAGGAAAAAGGTAAAAGAAAGGAATTGGGTGATAATTCCTTTGTCTATGTTTGGAAACTGCAATTCCAATTGAATGAGTAATTTTCATGAATATAGGAAGTATTCTTAACCTTCATTTAGTTTGAAATTATGTGGATATGTGTTATATTCTTAAACATGTATTTGACTAGTATGACAATTGGTTTTCAATTATGGTTGTATTTGTCAAGGAATTGGAGGCCCTTGAGAGATGATATATGTATGTGCTCAATTACAAGTTAGTGTATGTGGTACAAAAAGGTAAGGTAACTTGTATATTGTTATATTTGTTCATGCACTAACAATTGTGTGTTTAGTACAGTTTGACACAGGGAATTGCATCAAAAATAGATAGCCATGAAATCTTGAAAAAGGCTCAGGTTGATATTTCCCTTGGAAGTTGTTGTAGCAGCTGAAACACCCTCCAAAATTTTGGCTCACATCGAAATTTCAGAGCTTTCCTGGTTTTTACTTTAATGGTTCCAAACACTTGAGCTCACCTCATGAGATCTTGTGGAGTATTTTCACCTTTTTTTCTTTTTTGACTAGCAGTCGTCTTTCAGCATGTTGATTGCTTTGTCATTCTTGTGTTATAGTTCATATGAGTTTTAAGGATTGTCTTTATGTGTTTGGGTTGTCTTCACTATGTGAACACTCGCCACGCTCACAAAAAAAGTTGTAAGCACTGTCACAGAAGTGTCGTCATAGTTGTCCAAAGGTCTATCATAAGTGTCGTGCTTGTCACTCTCAACTGCAAGACAGTCCCACCGAGCGCATGTTTTGTCTTCTTGTCATAGTGGTCCATGTTGTCTCATCATCAAGTATGCTAAGTGTATGATCACAATGTCAATCTGCACAAGTTCACCGGCTTTCGAAACTTAGCCATTTTCTTGAAAATATGCCCTACCGGACAACCCTCTTCCACCATACCCCAACTGAGTTGCACTACACAGTATTAGCCCTTAGTGACCCTGCTCTGCTACCTGAAACTCCGTGGTGTTTGAGGCTTTCATCTAGGCCAGATCTACTATGCAATATTGAAGGTGAGAAACCTGTCTTCCTCCCAGAATTGCGCACAAACTACGTCCATGTCCAAGTTAACTATGGATTTCTCAAACACAGTCATCAACCCTCCTTATTTCTTGTTAGAATCCTATACTTCTATGATACCTGGGCCAACACTTCTCCTCGAAACAATGTAGACATGCCCAACTGGTACTCTCCTACCTTTCCCTCCATTGTTCCAAGAAATTGCCCAAAATTTCCCACCTAACCCTTGCTTCCATGATCTCCACTACGTTCAAGAATTTCGCAGACATGTCTAGTAGTTCCCCTACTGCCTGTCTTGTACTATTCCTAGAGATTGCGCTGACATGCTCAATAGGTCCATTTGACACCCTGGTCTATATTCCCTCTATAAACTCCATAGAACTTCCCAACAGTCCCTTTACAGCCCTGCTCTATCCTCCCTCTGAAAACATCACATAGTTGTCTCCCTTTAGGGTCAAACCTTGCAACAGACACTGGTGACTTTCACTGCATAATCGTGCCTCCTAGTGATCACTATGCATTTTTTTCCTAATAATGCAAATTGTCCTCCCAAATCCCTCATTCCATCCTGAGCTGCACTCTGCGTTGTCTCATTGAGTTGTACTCCCTCCCTGTCACCCGGAACACAAGAATAATGCATCATGCTAGACTAGGAGGTTTTGGATTTGATGTCATATGATCATGAGTGAATTGCAGGAACAAGTACACTAGTAGATCATGGCAAGACAAAAAATGGGATGAAGAAGGATCACACATGCTAGCAGAATTGCTTGCAGCTGGACAGACATACCAAGCATATCAAGCAATAAGAAAAAGGAACACATGCATTGAACCATCAAGCAAGGCCAAGACCATTGAAGACCCCACAACACAATGCCATGCAGAGGAGAAGACAAAGCACACCTAGAGTACATCCATCACTCAACAGTGTGATAGCTTGACATGGACACCAAAGTTAGTGAGTACATGCCAACAGTGTCATGTCGTGTTGTGTCATGAGTTGTCTTGGCCACATCACCATTGTGGGCCATGTCTGTTGTAACCGAATGTAATTTAAATTGAAGTTCAATGGACAAACACAAGAAGTCGAAGAGTCATTTTAGTTGAAAAGTCATGTGAAGTTGAATAATCATGATGGTAGTCCAAGAGTCCCAAGGGTCAAGCATCACCCTTGGCTATATATACCCCGCCTATTGCATGAGGAAGGAATTTTCACCTTGGCTGCTCCCAATAGCCTTGAGAGTCTGTAGTATGTTCTTTGAGGAGTGATGAGTGGCTCCAATGTCCCACTATTGGGACTAGTGATGTATGGTGTACATATGTGTCTTGTGACTTTTGCTTAATTTAGAAGATTGTTCAGGCCAACACTTTTTCACACGTGTTTTGTAGATGTTTGTAGACTACTCTTTAAACATTTGTAATGCATCTTTTCTTAGCCTATACTAACATAGTTGAGCTACTTTTGTTATTTTAGTACTTACATTAATGAAGATGTGTTGTATTGTTTATCATTGTTGTCTTGTCCATGTGGACTACTCCGCAAGACATTAGACAGACCATTATTTTTTTCCTGGTTATAACGATCATCACCTCCATGTCGACTACTCGGTTGGATGGTGTACGTGTTTCCCTTTTACTTTGGTTTTAATGATTGTCACATCTGTTGTGGACTACTTCATTGGATGCTGGTCAAACCCTTGTTGCCTAGTGTGTGTCTCTCCCTAGGTGGTACTACTACCTCTTATCTAGAGGCTCCCTTTTACTCTCTCCCCTTACAGTAGAGAACTAGGACACAAGTTACATTACTTACTCACCAAGCACAATCACCTCGCTTTTTGAAGATCCACGCATAACACTCTCATGTGATGAACAAAAGGAGCTAAGGAAAATCTCTAATATAATGGCAATCGGGCCATTGTACCAGATGGGACTCCTACACCAAACAATGTGATTTCTATTTGGGACTTCATACCCGGGAGATCCCCTGAATGTTGGTAGGTCTAGCACCGTCAACATTTCTGGTTTTAGAAGGAAGGATACCAGCAATTTATGGCTGAATGTCCTACCAACCCCACTTATCTATCATCTCATCAAGGCAATAACATGAACTCCCTCTCCCCGACGCGCAACTTTGAAGTTGGTTATTGCTCACCTTCCAGACCTGAACAAGAAATTTTCTGTCATCACATCCGCGTTGTCTGTCCCACCACCTATCAATTTGCTAAAGTTGTTGGACTCATTTTAGGAGTGCACACTCTTCTATATTGACAAAATAAGAAAAATTCTAGTCCCACGAGAGTGGTAGTCTCATCTATGGAAGAAGAAATCATCACCACTCTTCAAGAGATGGAAGAAGCTGTTGAAAACAAACAGGAACCTCCAATCTTCCAAGAAGGAGAAGAAGATAACCTGTTATCCTTGGGCTCAGGTTCCGACACAAGGGGCAGAGGGGAAGGCAGTAGAGGGGAAGGAAATGAAGGGGGTAGAGGTGGAGACGAACCATTAGATTGAGAAGTAGAGGAGGAGGACGAATAAGAGGACAATATCACGGATCAAAATCTGGAATGGATGACCTAGGGCCTATTGGCACTCCAGAGTGTCTTGCACAAGATGCAAAGACATGTAGAGAAGTTTTTAACGAAGTATGACCCTGACAATACAGTGAAGGTAGAAGATCACTTATACACGCTCTACCTACATCTACAGACACTCAAGGTACGTTATGACGACATTGCATGTAGATTGTTTCAATTTACCTTGGATGGTAGAGCAGCTATATGGTACCATAGCATTCCTGTGAAATCCATTCAGAATTGGGGGGTGTTCAAGAGAATTTTCCTTGAGAAGTTTGTTGAAGACAAAACCCCCACCATGTTGCTAAAAGAGTTGGGTAGTCTCAATATGGAGCAGAAGGAAAATGTCAAATATTTTAACTAGAGGTTTAATCATATCTCGAACAAGTTCCCAACAGACACCAAACTTCATGACACCATCACTGTTGACTACTACGCATATGCACTGTCAACCATCATTGTGCAGTTCGTCAATCGAGCTATGAGACTAACACTATTGGAAAATTTCCAAGAGGAAATTGTTGTGGAGAAATACCTACGCACTATTGGAGTCATTGTAGATGATGAATCAGCTAAGGACTCCAATGACATGGGCAGGAGGTCTCAGATTACTATGAGTAAGGCAAAGGAAAAGGACATAAGTGAAATTGAGAGCCTTAATCATCTCATCAATTCCTTGACAACCGAAGTTTTTGAACTCAAACAACGGATGAGCGAAACAACCGTGAATGGTAGGCCTCCCAAGTTCACACGGAGGAAATATATGACTTCGGGAAGCAACAGTAGCCACCCAACTAAAACTCCTAGAGATCTAACCTTGTGCCCAACCTGGATTCAATCGCGTTAGATCATTACTGCAAGTTCCACAACGAATGACATTAAGAAAATACTTTCCCAATATGGAACCAAGGAATGAGTGCTCTGACTACACAGTTGACTGACCAATTCGTGGCCAATGAGCAGGCTTGGACTGAGGATGAAGATGAAGAGGAAGTTGCTACATCTGATGATGCTCCAACTGTTGGTCATGTAATCAACATGTATCAATGCACTAAAAATACCCAACAGATGACCACCGAGAAGGAGCCTCCGAGCGACTATCTGACCCCAAAGAAAAACAATATATACAACTTCAGAAGTTCAGAGGGCCGCACTGTGTTTGAGATACCGAAAGAAAAAGTAAGACAACACCTACTCAGATTAATTGATATACTAGTTATCTCAACACATAAAACTCAAAGGAAGTTTAGGAAGAAAGCTACAGCAAAAAGTACGTTGATGACCAGCAAAGACGAGAGCAGCCCACCATACAACACGAACACAACTCTATCCCCAGACATCTCAGTGAGCCTTCCTGCTCTAGACTAAAACATTATTGAAAACATGAAAAAGACTCATGTGAACATCTCTTTCTATGAGTTAACCAAGATCATGGGTCAGCAAGATATTATTTTTCACACACTAGGGAAAACCTTCACAGACAATGTTCCCTCTTTCAGCAAGGGTCGAAGCAAGTCTCCCGACTCACTCACATCTATGCTCAACACACTTCAGATGGAAGAAGTGAACTCATTGTGCTAACCATTTTTGTTGTCATTTGAAATATTTAACTTCAATGCCCACAAACGTTTGGTTGTTTATGGTGCATCAGTCAATGTCATGCCACTCTCCATTGCTAAGAGGATCAATGCTCAATGGAGTAGCACAACTACGAAGATCACCCAACTTGGAAAAACTTATGTGCTAGCCATTAGTGAACTTCAGGATGTGATCATCTAGTTATCGTCTAACGAATGAGTTCATTAATGCATTAATATTGTGATTGTGGACATCTCGAAAGCATATGGCTTAATTCTCAGCAGAGACTGGTCTAGCAAGATGCAAGGATACTTTGCTATAGACTGGTCACACTTATGGCTTCCGCATAAGGGTAGAAATAACCAAATCTAGATGTTGTTGGAAATATACATGAAACAGAACATGACCCCCTTGGATGGTCAAAATGAACTATTGGCTTTTGCAGAACTCATGTTCGACAATTGCTTTCTAGAAACACAACCTGGGTGTTATCTTACATAGTCAGCCCCCACCCCACCAGACACATAGTTGGGTTTCCTTCCTTGCCTAACACATGAAAATGAAACCTTTACCATAGATTGTAATAGTAATAGCAGTAGTGATTGTAATACTAGCGTGACAAGTGGTCCTTGTACAAATAATATGTGGACCTTATTCTTTGATGGATCTAAGACATAGGAAAGACGTAGAGCCACCTTTGTTTTGACAAACCCTTTGCAAAGGAAACATTTAGTCTCAAGCTGCTTGGAGTTCGAGTGCACAAACAACACCGTCGAGAATGAAGCACTCGTTTTGGGCTTACAGGAATCCATCAGGCTCAATGCTATTGTGCTAAAAGTGATAGGTAATTCAGAGATTGTGGTGCATCAAGTACGTAATACCATACACTAATTTTCACCCCACCTTAAGAGTTATCAACAAGAAGTATGGTGACTTATCTCTAACTTCCAACCCTTCAATATTGTATTTGTACCAAGAATGCATAACATAGTTGCAGATGCTCTAGAAAATGTAGCTGCTAGAATGACACCACTAAGGGATAGATTTTCTATTGAAATTTTGTATAAGTCATCTGTCCTTGATAACATCACTAATTTACATGTTTTTTATGATGATCAATAGATACTGCATTTCATGGTTAATGTTGATGTCTTCAAGGACGCGATGATACATGAATATGAGCATGAGTAGTCTCTATAGAGTGCAAGTGATGACAGTAAAGAAAAACCCATCCCCAAGGGTGTGGTGTCGATGGAGAAGCTGTATGACCTACAAAACAACTTTCAGGGGCCGGTGAATGCCAACACCCATGGTTCCATAATTTTGTACAAACAGATCAACTTGGGAGCAGAGAAAGATCTGAAGTTCATGAATCTCGGTACATGTTGCACACTAGAAGAGAGCCAAGCTTTTATTAACCTATTGAGCCAGTACCGTGATGTGTTTGTGTGGATGTAATATGACTTGAAAACATACGACACATGAATAATCTAGCACATCATTCCAATCAAGGAAGGGGCCATGCCATTTTAGAAGAAGCTAAGGAAGGTACATCCATCACTTGAGCCTGTCATATATAAAGAATTGACTAAGTTGTTGGATGCTCGAATCATTTACAAGGTTTGTCCTTCCACGTGGGTTTCAAATCTAGTCCATGTTAGAAAGAAGTCCTGGGAAATCTACTTGTGCGTTGATTTCTGAAATCTTAAACATGTCTCAGACAATGATAACTACCCAGTGCCATCTATGGAGCACATATTATATACAATATCTAGAGAAACCATTTATGAGAAGCGTGGCCAACACACGTATCATTTACAATCACTTTATGGGAATATTGACACTCTCCCTGTTAGTGGCCAAGGCTTAAAATATTATTTTCAATGATCTGGAACTGCACCCCACACTGTGTACATAGTTCCTTTATTGTTGTTCTGATATTTTCTTTACTTTATGGTTTTGTTTTCTTCTTTGTTGATTTGATTTCTTTGTTGTTCTATTCTTTTTTGTAAATAAGTGTTGTACCACATTGCGTTTTGGCTTCTAAATGTGCATGCGGTTGAAGTTCAAATAGTCTTGTGACACTGCAGTGCTTGGCTAGTTCTGTGTCCGTTTTATTTTTTCTTGGTTATAAATTTTGGCCTATCAAGTCTTGATGCAAACTATGATCCATCTGTAAGGAAAATTTTTCTCAAACCATGAACCCGTGTCCAGTCTAAGAAACCTCAGGCCTATGCTTAGTTTTCTACTCTGTATGTTCAAGCTTATCAAACTAGTATAAACAAAGAAGGGGAAAATCTAAATGAGCAAACCTAAATAAGAGGTCTTTGCATGCTTCTATGAAGGAACAACCTATTATGCTCTAAATAAGTCAAGATCCCTCTTCTGCCCCGAAAAGAAATAAGCGCCTATGCAAAGTCCTCTTTCAAAAAATAACAAAGGTGAAAGAAGAGAAAGGCTTCCTATGTAGAGAGGTGCAACAAGCAACTCCACCAGGGTACTGTCCAGGCTCACTGGCAGTGGAGCAATGTTTATGTTCCTGGGTGACTCCACCGGGGTACTATCTAGGCCTGCTAGCAGTGGAGAAATGCCAGAGATGAAAACTTATATTATGAAAATATTAAGCTCGCGAGTCAAATTACCCTTCCCGATTTGAAGCACTGTGATCTAGCTAAATTTTGTGTTGTGTTCAAATGAGTCGGTACAAGGTGAATCGTGTTTTTCCATGGGTAAGTGGGGAATCAAAAGTGATCTGCACAATGAATCAATACTCCCCGAAAGGCCAAGGCCTTGCGCTAAAAATGAACCAAAACAAAAAAGATGGTATTCAACTAGTGTGTCACCAAGTGTTGTAGTGGTTGCAACACCCTCCAAAATTTTGGCTCGCATCCAAATTTTAGAGCCTTCCTTGGTTTCTCCTTTGATGGTTGCAAACACTCGAGATTACCCCATGAGACCTTGTGAGGTCTTTTCACCTTTTTACTTATTTGACCAACGGTCATATTTCGGCATGTTGATTGCTTTGTCATGCTTGTGATCTAGTTCCGGTGAGTTTGAAGTTTTGTCTATATGTGTTTGGGTTGTCTTCGCTATGTGAACTGCTGTTGCACTCACACACAAAGTTATAAGCATTGTCGCACAGTTTTCGTCACGATCATCTGAATGTATAATGCAAGTATTGGCTTGTCGTTGTAAACTCCAAGACAGTCCCACCGAGGGCATCTTTTGTCCTGTAGTCATGGTGGTCCATGTTGTCTTGTCATCATGTATGTCAATGATATGATGACAATTTCAGTCTACACAAGTTCAGTTGCTTTCAACACTTGGCCATTTTCCTAAAAATATGCCGGACTCGACAACCCTCTTCCACCGGACCCCGACTAATTTGCACTGTGTAGTCTCAGCCTTAAGTGACCCTACTCTGCTACCCGAAACTATGTAGTACTTGAGGCTATCTGCTAGGCCAACTACACTATGCAATCTCAGAGGTGAATAGCCTGTCTACCTAGCAAAATTGCCAAAAACTGCCTCCATGTCCAACTGATTTGCACATCTCTTAATCACACTCATCAACCCTCCTTGCTTGCCAAAAGCCTTCACTTATTTGAGACCTAGGCCAGGACTTCCCCTTAAAACTACGTAGACATGTCAAGCTGGTCCTCTACTACCTTGCTCTATAATGTTACTAGAAATTGCACAGAACTTCTATGCTGACCCTTACTACCTTACTATGCACTGACTCCAAGAATTACACAGACATGTCTAGTAGTTCCCCTACTTCCTATCCTGCACTGTTCCAAAAAATTATGTTGACATGTTCAACAGGTCCTGTTGTAGCCCTAATTTGTCTTGCCCCTGGAAACTGCGCAGAACTACCCAATAGTCCTTCTACATCCTCGCTTTGTCCTCTCTATGAAAACTACACAGTGTTGTCTCCCTACAGTGTCCCACCTTGCAACTGACACTGGTGATTTTCACTGTGCAATCTTGCCTCTCAATGATCACTGCATTTTTTTTACCGACAATGCATGTTATCCTCCCAGAATCCCTCATTCTAGCATGAGATGCACTCTTCACTTTCTGAGTGAGTTGTCCACCCTCCCTATCACCCAGAACACCCGAACAATGTATCATGCTAGACTAGGAGGTTTTGGATTTGAGGTCATCCCATCATGAGTGAATTGTAGGAATAGGTACACTAGTAGATCATGGTGAGAGGATGAATGGGATGAAGGAGCACACGTGCTAGATGACTTTCTTGCAGTGTGATGGACGTACCAAGAATATTAATAAAGAAGCAAAATTAACACATGCATTGAACCATCAAGAAATACCAAGACCATCGAAGACCCTGCAACATTTTGCCATGTGGAGGAGAACACAAAGAACACCAACAGTACATCCATCACTCAGTAGCGCAACAACTTGAAATGGACACCACATTTAGCCAGTACATGTCAGTAGGGTCATGTCGAGTTGTGTCATGAGATGACATCACCATTATGGGCCATGTCTGTTGTAACCGAATGTAATGTAAAGTGAAGTCGAATGGACACACACAAGAAGTCGAACATTCATGTCAGTTGAAAATTCATGTGAAGTTGAAAAGTCATGAGGGTAGTCCAAGAGTCACAAGGGTCAAGCATTTCCCTTGGCTAGATATACCCCTCCCATTGTATGAGCAAGGACTTTTCACCTTGGCTCCTCCCACATAGCCTCTAGAGTCTGTAGTCTATTCTTTGAGGAGCAAGGAGTGGCTCCAATGTCCCACTACTGAGACTAGTGATGTATGGTGTATAGATGTGTCTTGGGAGTTTTGCATAATTCAGAAGTTTGTTCAGGCCAACACGTTTTCACACATGTTTTGTAGATGTTTGCAAGACTACTCTTTAAACATTTTTAATTAATGTTTTCTTAACCTATACTAAGACACTTGAACTTCTTTTGTTATTTTAGTACTTACATTGTTGAAGATGTGTTGTATTGTTTATCGCTGCTATCTCGTCCATGTGGACTACTCCATAGGGCATTAGATAGACCATTCTTGTTTTCTTGGTTATAACGACTATCACCTCCATGTGGACTACTCTAATGGATTGTGTATGTGATTTCCCACGCACTTTGGTTTTAACAACTGTCACATCCACTATGGACTACTCCACTGGATGCTCGTCAGACCCTTACTGGTTTGCGTGTGCCTCTCCCTGGGTGGTACTACTACCTCTCATCTAGAGACTCACGTTTACTTTCTACTCTTACAGGAAGAGAAACCAGACACAAGTTACATTACGCACTCGCCAGGAACACTCACCTCGCTTTTTGAAGATACAATAATAAAACTCACATGTGCTAAACAACAAGAGCTAAGACAAAAGTCTAAGATAATGTCAACCGAGCCATCGTATGGGATGGGACTCTTACACTAAACGGTGTGAGTTGTAGTTGGGACTTCATACCAAGGTGATCCCCTAAATGTTGGTGGGCCCAGCACTGTCAACAGAAGCATTTGGAACCCATATGGATTGAGTCATGGTGTGCATTGGAAGTTTTGTGCTTTTGGTGCTTTTTGATTTGTTTACGCTTGAATTATAGTTTTGTTTATGTCTGGTGCATGGCCATTCCACTTTGTTAGTGGTGGTGTATCGCTATTGGTTTTTGATGGTTTATTCTTTTTTGTTTCTTGTTGTTTCCTTTTATTCTTTGAGGGTATTGGGAATTGGTTGGGGAAAGAGGAAATTTAATGAAGCTCAAGGAGAGCTTTGTGGCACTCAACACGTAATGTAAGACCTGGATGAAGCTTGATGAATATCTAAGGGCAGTTGAAGGCGAGAATATGACATCCACTTGGATTGGTTGGGCCATTAGGATAAATGGACAGTGGCAATAAATTCATGAGAAAGGTAACAAGATAGGTAAAGTAAATGCATTTGAGGTGTCAGATGCCTTGGCTATGTTGGGAACTGTTGTTCTCAATATTGTGCATGTTGTGCACGGATAAAGAAAGTTCTCTTAACCTTGACCTCATGATATATGATAATTATGTTGTGATCATGATTATGTTGATGCATATATATGTATCCATGTATGTATGTATACCGTTGTCTAACATGGTCGTCAAGGATCATGATTGTTTTATTCTAATGTTTATATGGGTGTATGTATGTATGTATGTCGTTGTTTGACAGGGTCATCAGAGATCATTATTGTTTTCTGCTAATGTTTATATGTATGTAATAACGTATGTATGTATGTATGTATGTATGTATGTCGTTGTCTCATAGGATTGTCAAGGATCTTTCTTGTGTAGGAATGATTGCTTATGTAGGAATGGCACGAAAAGTTTCATGGTTTCATGAGGAATCAAGCAGAAAGAGTATCCCTGACATGTCTATGACGTTAGTATTGTGTGGATATGAATTGATATTACGCACTTTTACTATGCCTATGTCTATGCTATGGACAGGTAATCCTAACAGCCACATCAGTAGAATGAAAGCAGTGTGATATGTGACATGCTGGAACAAGAATGGATAGTGGAAAGACACTAGAAGCTCGGTTGCTTGGTAGAGACATTGTGATCTTTGGATGTGCGGTACTCGTGTTGTAAACATGTTGCATATATACATATGGTGTTGTGTGCATGTTGCATACATAGTGTAGTGTCCATGTTGCATATATAGTATTGTGTACATATGATGTTGTGTGCTTGTTGTACATGTGGTGTTGTGTACATATGGTACACATGGTGTTGTGTGCATGTGGTTCTATGTACACGTTGTGCAGGCAGTGCTGACTGCATGTGGTGTTATGTACACATTATGGAGGTGGTGTTGTGTACATGTTATGCAAGTGGCTTTGTGTACATGTTGTGTGGGTGGTGTTGTGTACACGTTGTGCAGGTGGTATTTTATACATGTGATATTATGTACATGTCACACATGTTGTGTTGTGCACATGCGGTAATGTGTTATGTGTATTTTGTAGTCATTGTATCATGACATGTGTGTTCATTGTGTTGTACTCTATCTACATATATGTATTGTGTTATAGACTGGGTGTAGTGGTATGTTTTTTGTTGTACACTGGGTGTAGGTCTATGTTTTGTGTTGTACCTCGGGTGTAGGTGCATGTGTTGTACACTGTGTGTTGGTGTATGTGTATGTATACATGCTTGAAGAGAAGGCATTGGGTCCTCACCTGGTGTGCCAACCGATTCAGTGTGTGTATGGAAAGGATTGTGGACAAAGGTAGAAGCAAAGAACCATTTGAAGGATAAGTATCAGTGTTTTATTTTAGTTTTTTACTATGCATGTGATTTATGACTACGATTTATGATGTTTAAATGTGATCTATGATTGTTATTTATGATGGTTGTGTTTTGAGTTAACCAGATGTGATATTTCTACACATAATGATTTGATGAAAGAGCTATTTTGACTTGCTGTGCCAGGAAGTAAACAAGATTGTAGGTGTACCTTATTGACAGACCACCAATGATGTATGATTTGAATTTGTTTCAATTTATTTTGAACCTAATGGAAACTATGTGCTTGGTATAGGAAAGCATGGAAAATGAATGGTTTGGGTGGTTGAAACTGACTGCAAGAATTAGTAGCAGCAACAACAAAAAGGAATTGGAAAATACAACAATATTTTGGTAAAGCATTTAGGAGAAGGGCCATTATGGGACACTAGTACCAAATAGATTCCATTGGTTTCCATGAGAATGTTATGACTAGTATGATGGTTTGAGGCAGGGGTATGCCTTTCTTTTTGGACCTTATAATGTGAAGAAACCTTGTCAATAGATCGATCGCCCGAGGGATTATGTAGCATAGAAGGTGATGCCAACAGAACTTGGAAGGTATGTGACTGCATGGAAGGGGGTGACCAGACTTCCATAGGGACTGTGTAGCATAGAATGGAATGTCGGGGAATGATTTTGTTTTTTGGTCATTATCATTTCCAAGTGGAATCAGAAGAACATTGGTAGTGTTCCCTGGAACAATGAGTTGGTAAACTGTTCACTAAGAGAACAAGCAACTCAAGGATTGTAGCAATAAAAATTGGATGCAGTCTTTGATTTTTGAAGTTCATTTTGGACTTGTTGGGAAGGAGGTGAATCTTGGAACTACTATTTGAGGGTAGAGGTGTGAGCCTCTCGATTCCCTTGTTGCTGATGCAGGCATCGTATCCTTCTATTTGTTGGCTAAAGAAAATGTGCACATGTATATATGTGTATGTTATCGTAAATACTATAACGAATTGTGTTTATAAAGCTCCATAGATATTATGTTTATTTTCTAGTTGGAACAAATTTTCATAAGTATATGTGGTTGTTGTTGTAAATAACATAATGAGTTGTATTATAAAGCTCTAGTAAATGGTATGATTGTCATGTTTTCAATAGTGGGCACTGTAAATACTGCAAAAGGTTATGTTATAAAGCTCCATCGAAGGTATGTTTTTTTTTCGGTGATTTGTTGGTCATAGGTGTCATATAACAGAGAGGAAAATGCTCCCTCGAGGGGGAGGGGTTTCTATCAATCCCTCATTGATTTTCCATGTAAAAAAATTTAAGACTAGGGCATGTGAGACATATTCCAAAATGAATGGTGGGAAATACATCCTAGTGGGTGTCACTTATGTTTATTATGGCTAAGGAAATTGGAAAAGGAAAAGAGGCATTAATTGACATGTATTTATGAAAATAAAGAAAAATAGGAGAAAAGGAAGGCGAAGAGACACAGATTTGCGTGTAAGGAAAATTGAAGGAAAATGAAGAAAATAGAAGCCTTAATGATAAAAAGGCTTTTGATGATCATTTCATGGAATTTGACACATTTTGGCTGAAACACTCTTCTATTCTCTCACTCTATCATACTATTGCACATAACATTTTTGGAGCATGCTTGCATCACTCTACTATTCACTTGGATTTGGAGAAAGCAGGCAAAGAAAAGCAGGAAAGTGCAAGGGAATAGGTGGATCAACAAATACATCTGGATTTCCTTTTAGGTAATAGGTTGCATGTGTGTTTTCCTTGCTAATTTATGGATGCATGGTAAATTCGTGTGATTATTTGGTTAGGAGTTGTCATTGGCATAGAGGAGTGCATGGATTAACAATGCTTTATCCTAGCCTTCCCATCTCCTAGATAGTCATGGTGTTGTGGGTTTTTCCACTTGATTGTTTCTCATTATTTCTCATAATTCCTTATGGTTTTGGCTTGCAACAAATGTTAATGAATCCATAGAAAACTTAGGTTGAGTTACTAGTAATGGAGCGTAGGTTGGGAAAAATGCTTTGGAGCCCTTGGTGGATTGAGTTACTAGTACCTAGAGCCAGGTTGGACAAACACTCTAGAGCCATGGAAGGTTGTGCGTTGAGTTACTTGTTCCTTGAGCCCTAGAAAACTTGGGTATAGACTGATATGGTTGGTTTTAGTGATGTCCAACCATGAGATGAAATCACTGGTTAAGGGTTGAGGTGGTTTGGCCTCTGGAAGCCTTGGTTTGCTTTGTCTTGGTTTATTCCATGAGATAACACATTCACTCTTGGAATATTGCACAGGGATGATTGGCTAAAAGAAAGATCTGGTTCAACCCAATCTATGGTCAGGTGGTACGTGGTAGTCCCTGACTTGGTTGGTATCTTCATTTGTTAATAAGAGTTATTCTTCTATTCCAATTCATGTATATTTGTTGGGATGTGTTAGTTATATTATGGGTGTGTTTCCATGGTTTATATGTTGGTTATTTTTTGGTTATATGTTTCTCATATGATGTATATCTTCTTTGGCCCTTGTCATGAATGGTTTAGATATTGATTAATTGATGAATGTGTGGATTAATAAATGTTATTTCAGCTTCATGGAGTTGGAATAGGGCCTTCTCGATGATCCTCAAACTAATTTCAGACTTTTATGATTAGATATGAATTCATGACCTATAGCTTACATGTTTGATGAAATTTTTGTTATCTTCTAGGTAATCTAGGTCAAGTTCTACCTTCAAGCTTGTATGTTTAGCCTTGTTGTCATGTCATTAATGATTTTGAGAAGTTTTAGTAAGTTATGGGCAGTTTTGTGGAGGCTAACCTTGAATTTAGGCTCAGATCTTGGGACCCCACCCATGCAGTCTTTTGTGTGTGGTTGGAGGCCTATAACCGCATGGAGGCATTGCAATTCATGTTGTTGGGGGTTAAAGTGTGTGAAAGAGGTCACGAGCTTAGTGTTTGGTCATATATGGTGGCTTTGTGGCCCCTGAGTGTCCCTATAGCCTTGTGAAATGTTGTGATTTGTAAGTCAATGGTTCGATGTAGGCCCCACCTCCTTATCTATAGCTAGGAGGTTTGGTCATGTCATAGTAGCTCTCCGACTCATGTTTACACTGGTAGGCTAGTGAAACTAGGTAAATGTGGGATGCCTGATTACATTATAGCTAGCATAACAAACAAGGATACGTCTTCCAGATAAACTTTTAAAACAAAGATTTCATGAAGTTGTTTTTCAAAACAATATTTAAGGGAATATGACTTTCAAAAAATACCTTTTTCACTAATTCATGTAAAATGAAACTTCTTTTATGCATATGAAGCATTACTAAATGAAAATGAATCACACATATTTTTCTTGATTCAACAAATCAGTAATGATAATAGATTCACATGTCATCAAAATTTCTTTAGCGATGAAAAATCATCTGCAAGACTGACGGAGAAAAATCATCTGCAAGACTGTTCAATACTCTAGAACAAGTTGGGACATATCACTGAAACATCTTCTTGCTTGTTCAAGCCCATTTCCAAGAAGTGATCTATCTAAGATGAATCTTTGTTCTTGCAGGAAACTTTTTTTGAAGCATATATATGAAGAATGAGTGGTCTTATGACAGTGCTCACATGAATGAAGATCAAAACAATGATCTTTTATATGGCCAACTCAGTCACAGTGTTGGCATTTAACAATCTGTTGATGTTGTTGTGGAAGATGAGCATAATCTAGAACATGTGAACATGTACTGTCACAAATAAATCCAACACTTTGAAACTGAATTGGCTTTGAGTAATATGGAATATGAAAGGAAACCTCCTTATCATATCCAATACATGTTATGTGCTTGTTATGGACAAGCTCTTCCCAAAGTCTGATGATTGACTTGGGAAGTGCAGGCTGAATTTTTGCATATTCATGTACAACTGCTCCTCAGATGGGCTGAATGATCTTATCAATTTATATTTGTTGATGGGAGTGCGTCTCAAACAAAGAATTTTCTTCAAGAAAGACAAGTTCAGAATCATGACTATACTTTTGTAACTACTCTTGTTGTATTTGTGATTCAAGCTGCAAAAAATCAATTTTGTCTTGTGAATTTTGTAGACAAGTCTAAATGTCTGAAAGAGAGGCTTTGCTAATTTTAATTGTGTTGTCAGCAATGGACATGATTAGAGTTTTCAGTAACTCTAATAAGCCATGAATTTTTTCCATTATTCAACCAACTCAGGTCAACAAATGACCACAAATGTACTTGTAAAGGAAAATAGCTAGCAATGCAATGTTCTTCAAAATTAAATGTGCCCAATGATAAGAGGGAAATCTACTCAATTGATAATCCTTTGCAAGCAATAAATATTTTCCTTGAAAAATGATTCTCCTTTGTGTCTGCAGAACTTGGAAAATCCAAGCAGTAAAAGAACTTCATTTAAAACTTGGACAAGTGAGAAAATTGAATAGTTTCAGCACCATGGCCATGAGGTATATCTGTAGCAATTCAAATACAAAGGCTCCAAGGATAAATGAGCCTACACCAGAGGGAACTGCTGACAGAACCGTAGAAAAATCCCAATACAACAATTAACAACCTCTGTTTTCAAATTTCTAGGCAGTCCGCAATATCTGACTGGCTCAAACGGTAGATGGAAAGTTTATCTGATACTGCACCTTGAATTTATCAGTGAAATGTCTAAAGAGAGCCTCATCGAAATATTCTAGAGTTGATGGAAAGTGAAAATTAATAGAGTGCCTTTGATATAAGTCTCTAGACTATCAAAATATGCAACGATGAGGTGATGTCTCTATAAAACGACCAGACCATCTTACAAATTGTGTGCAATTGTCTTCAAATTAGCATTGATATGCAACGATGAGGTGATGTCTCTATAAAACGACCAGACCATCTTACAAATTGTGTGCAATTGTCTTCAAATTAACTCAATGCTAGAATAAAGCTTCAACACATAATGACGAATATATGTAAAAGGTCCTCCTTATCACAATACATCCTACCACATATACATACCACCTCCAACCATATGCACTTTCATATGATTAAAAATACTTTGATATTCAACACACACATAAACATCCAATGCGCCATGGAAGATTGGAACTTCACTCTTAACATAGCTGGACTCCGCGAATTGTTACTTCTCTCCCCTTGCAAATAAAAAATACTTTCAGAGGGCAATGATGGGTCCAAGTAACGGTACAAACACTTACGAGGAAGTTTTCATGCAACGCCTCGAAGAGAACAACTTTGAAATGCCCGAATATTTTTTAATATGCTATTTGTGCTATGTACATGATATTACCAGCTCTCGCAGGTCATGGCATCACCATACACACCCCCTAGCATCACCATTCACCCAACAACATAGCGAATCATCAAAACAACGCAATGTATCACCAATCTATACGGCATTTGGAGGAGCGTTATATGAGCGGTCAGGGACGTTCAAAATGTTTTGAATTCCTTTGACAGCGTCATTTTTAATTCCTTTGACAGCAGCGGATTAGGCAGCAGCATGAGTAAGTAATCTTTCGAGAGTGGTGGAGGCGTTTCTGAGTGTTACTGCAAACGTTTTATGAGCTCAAAAATAGTGTCGAGGAGACTGACACGAAATTCAGTCAAATAATGTGAATGCAGAGTGTACTGACTAGTAGACAATGGATGATAGTATCACACGGTGGTATGGGGAGGCAATACCAAGCGGTATAATGCTAAGGCGGGTTCGGGCCTGGAAACACAATTTAAGATTTATTGTGGTATGGTAGAGTTAACACAATAAAGGTTCAGACCTACAATACAGCAACAATTAAAACCGGGAGTTAACCAACCAACGGTGGTATGTATCAAAGTGGTATTAACTGTGCGGAGTGGTATGTTGACCAAGCAATATGTATTATAACCGGAGTATGGTGTGGAGGCAACCGGTGCGCGGGATTAAAACCAACCAACCAACGTTAAGTATGTAATGAACGGAGAGTAATTCCATCAGCAGAAGCAAACTCGCAAGAGTGGATGAGGTTGGCTTTACGTAGCAACACGATATATCGGAAGAAGGGCCCGTGGATGAGAGAACACGTGGAGGAAGTCGGTGTGTAGAACAATAGAGGTGGTATGCGGTGTGGAACAAAAGATGTGGTATCCGCGCATAGTCGTATTGTGGAATGGTGCACACAATGGTATCAAAAACTAGAGAGAATAGGCATTACTACAAAGTAGCGCAGAAGCGTTTTGTCAGGCCAACACACAAATGGTTAGATAAATCGCTCTTCAAAGAGAATTCCTTTGAAAGCAGAATTTCAAGGTATTAAAAAACTCTTCTGACAGGAGCAGAAATGTCAGAAATTACATGCACAAAGCCCACAAAACAAAACAAGTGGCTCAAATATGAGCAGGGTAAGAAATAGGCCACTCTGATACCATGTTGAACACATACATGACGAAGGTAGAATATGAAAGATAAACATTGAGTTGCATTTATTATTCACAATGGTACAAATATATAGTACATTGATGTGACCCTTGGATTCACATTCCAAGTGATCTCTTGGACTCCATTGGCTGTTCATATTCCACACCTACATATTCCACACCTACCTATAGAGGATTAGGTGTCCAACAGAAACTAGCCCCTTATCTATTACTTTTGTGCATATAAATACGTAAAAGAAAATTAACACAAAAGTTATTATTGCTATGCATGCAAATGAGTAATCTTATCCAAAGATAGGTAACATGACAACCATCACTTTTGTGACGTATAAGCAGAGGTTCTTTTCCAAGAATCACTAACGCAATAGCTAATCCTTTTTATTTATATAAAAACTTGTTTTTTTCAAGAAAACTAAGATCATGGCTATTTTTGTGCACATCAACCCATATTATTTTCTAAAAGAAATCATAATAGTTATTATTTCTTGCTTGAAAATACATATTTGCTTCTTTAATAAATTAAAAGCATAGTAGCTAGCTTTCTTGCATGAAAACTTATATTTCTTTTTGAAAAATTCAAATGCATAACAACTAGTTTTCTTGCAGGTAAACTTATATTTCTTTTTCAAGAATCCGAAGAAAATAATTAATATATATATATATATATATATATATATATATATGCATAATCACATGTTATTTTCAAGAAACCAATAAAACAACCTCATATTCTTTCCAAAGAAGACAAATGCACATGATTATCATACAAATTTTCTAGAAAAATAATTTTTATGCACAAGATTCTCTTGTGTTCCTTTCAAGAAACTATCCAAGCCATTTTTATGCATGAAATCCAAGTAAACCTTTTTAAGATTGCAAACGATATTTATATGCGCCCTTTTTCAAGAGAATGGCTACTTTATTTTCTTTTAATTGTAAAAATGTTCATATGCAACCTCTTCTTTCCAGAAGAATGATAAGAATAATTATCTCTTGAGCGTACTATCTTTGAAATCGTCGATTTACAGGGAAACATGACACCATGCATGTTAAAGGCTGAGTGGCTTCAATGAGATGCGATCACCAACGAGCTCCTTCTATAGCATTCATTTTCAACAGACACACCGATCATAGAACTTTCTCAAACTGAGGAAGGGATTCTTTACACAGTCAACGTTGCTAAATGGAAAGGCCAAGTGTGGATCATAGGCGCAGTGCTCTCCTTTAAAGCATCTACGCCTTCCTTGCAGAGAACCAATGAGGGTAAAAATCCGTGGGTTATTTTTATAGCACACCTACATTGGACTTGTCATCACAAGACCATGAGAAACTCCACGCTCAAAATTGTCAAAATACCTGTGATAGTTAGATGTTACTGTCGTGTGAATGTGCAATGTTGTGAAAACTGTATTATTTCAAAATAATATGTGTGCATGCCATAATCACTGGGTAAAATTTTTTTAGCATAGATCTTCGGGGAATAAAGAATGAAAAGGGTTAGCAAGAATCGTTTACCTATAATTGATTCTTACTGTTACCAACTTATTGAAACTAACTATTTTCGATTACGTCGAAACCCTTTTATCTCCATAATATTTTCATGTTATTAAATTTATCATGTGCTTCATGGATATTATAGTTGGAAGTACCGTTGCGGCCAATATTTCGTCCTTTTATATCATCCTACCATACCGTATTTGCAACTAGATCGAACACTGGCAGCTTCACGACCTTTAATTTTTCTCTTTCTTACAGAACTCTTGCACTAGATCACTCTCTCTTTCTCACCCTGGAATCGTGTCCTATCCCTTTCAAGGAATCTCGTTCTATTTCAATCACTGACATAAGCTCCGTTATGCCCCCACAAGATTATTTCTTAATATTACCGCTTTATTCGACGTTGATTTTCTTGATAGACCTCGCATGCCCTTCAATGATACAAAATCACCACCACAAGACTTAATAGCATTGAAAGGAACCACACTCGACGATGCAATTGGTATTTCCATGAAACGAGAAACGAGAATGCTAATAGTGGAAAATCATCTCGTACATGGTAATAGTTTCAATTTCAATTTGCTAATACTTATGAATGTAACACAGTGCAACAAGCAAATTCTAAAAGGTTTTTTCCCTTTTTTTGTATCTAGAGTATGGATTTCAGATATTTCATGATGTGTAAATTCATTTTATTCTCATATCTACTATCCGTTTTTTTAAGCTTTTATAATTTAAAATAATTATAATTATGATGTTTAGAAATGTAGTGAAAAATAAAATTTGCATTAAATGATTTGAATTTTATTAATGTATGATAAATTTATAATTAGAAAAAGGAATTATCTATATATATAGCAAAAAGAAATTGCATATATAAAAAAAACATTATTTTTATTTTTTTTAAATATCATGTGTGAATTTAATTATTAAAGAAATTATCTATTCTTTATAGTTAGATTTAAATTAAATAGTTAGTAAAAATTGATATATATATATCAAAACATTTTCTTATTATGCGTTTCACATTGCCAAAAAAAATAAATTCTAAACTAAATTATTATTTTATTTTAAATTAGTATCACTATTATTATTAATTATAAGAAGAATAATATATGAGGAAAATATATATAATTTTAAAAATATATGTAACAATATTTTTAATGGAGATTCATCACCTCAACATTACCATGAAGATGTTTAATCTTTAAATATTTTTTCTTACAATATGATGGTTAACACAATAACTTATTAATATCACATCCCAAAAAACCATAACTCATATCCATACGCCATTTTTTTAATCAATCAATTTAATTAAAAATATAGAAAAGGCATAAGTGCTTTTGAGAATAGTTTTAAGTTTTAATTTGCAACTATTACTAGTAATATTCTAGAATATTCTATGGAAAGTAAATCTCCAATATCAATTTAATAATTATTGATATTTAAATTAAAACTCTATAAATCATATTCCAAAATAAGCATAATAATAAAAAATACTATTTTAATTTTCAATTATTTTATCTAAAAAATAATATATATATATATATATATATATATATATATATATATATATATATATAGATATATATATATATATATACATATACAATTTATAATTGTAAATGCATGTATAATTTTTGGAAGAGGGAGATAGAATTCACCCATCCAAGCCATTTTTTAGTCACCAAGATCTCCCTACTACATGAACATGCTTTCCAAACTACTCATAGAACGAAATTTAAATCTTATTTAATCTTATGATGTTGATTATATTTCATAAATGAAAATATTCTTGACTTTGAGAGAATGTATGTTTATGCACTTATTGATATGGAGAGAAATTGGAACTGGATCACAAATGAGCATTGTGTATTGATTTACAAAAAAACGTTTCAGAATTAGTTGTTAACTAATAATATTAAAATAATAAACTCTTTGTTAAAGAATAATGTTAAAATAATAAAATATTTGTTAAATTTAATGAATAAATTAGAAGAAAAAAGGGGAAGACAATGAAACGGAAATTGGGGACAATACTAGGATTAACTAATTAGTCGTTAAGAGCCAACTCAAGAAAATTGAAAATTAAGTTAAAGGGAATGTGGATTATTATTAACAACTAAATACATAAAAAAAAATATATAGATATTAAAAGAAATGGTCAAGCCCCCAAATTTAAATAAATAGTTAATTAATTAGGGGTAGAAAATTAATAAGGAAAAAATAAAATAAAATGATTAAATTAGCTATTAAGAGTCAACACAAGAGACTTAAATGATTGATCAATTAATTAAAGAAGTGTGAATTAAAAGGAAATTGAGGTTAATATTATTATTATTATTAATAAAAAGAACATAGCGTGAATTAATTAACAAGAGAGAAAATATAATAATTACCGAAGGAAAACTAAAATAATCAATTCACCACAGCCTGAAAATGAAGATCGATAAATGGAGAAAGAGAAACCAATAGAAAAATGAAAAGAAATTTTCCTATTCGATTAAAAATAAATCAAAAAAATAGTTAAGTAACTTAAAAAAAATATTATTAAATAAAAGAAAAGGAAATAGGCTAAGGGAAGAAAGAAGAAGATGAAAGAAATTAGATAAGGAATGCGGGAAGGGGATGAGTCATAGAGTGGATAACTGGATGAAGAGGATGAGTCATAGAGTGGATAACTGGATGTCAAGAATGACTTAATTTATAGCCATTTTTTTAGGTGATTCTTTATTCCAAGGACCTCCCTAATAATTCTGGAATTGTAAAAAGAAATAAAGACAAAGATCTCCCAACGTTTTTCTACCCTTAATGAATTTTCAGCCATTGATGAATCTGACAAATAAATCAAATTGTCTAAATTGAAATTATTTAAACTATTTGTTTAACCATTCTATTTTAGAAATCATTTTACATTTTTCATTATTCTATGCAAAGTTGTGCGGTTTCAAACTGTGAGGTTAGTAATAAATGAAAGTCCTACTCACTCTATATAATGGAATAGGATTTGACATTGGAAGCGTGGCTGAAATCTCTTAGTCACGTTTACTATGTCTCAACCATATAATATGTATTTAAAATAACATCCACGGGGACGACATAATCATGTCTACTCTCAAAGGTGTCGGCAACTGACGTCAACTAGATGACGGAAGGTTTGAGCCCACCCAGGGAATTAGCTTCGACTAAAAGATATTGCAGGATGCAAAAGCCATTTCTTTCTTTTAATTTTTGTTTATTCCACATCTCTTCATCATTGAATTATGTATACAACGTAATTTCCCTCACTATTCTATTTTTTTTCCTTCTAAATTGTGACCCAACCTGCGGTCGAAGTGTTAGGTTAGTTTAATTTTTTATCTCTTTGTCCAAAACTTTTCTCAATAAATATAAATATAAGTGAGAAGTTTGGCAACCACAAGCACATACAGGGACACTTACAGTTTCCATCTGTTGATGGGAATCAAAGAACACAACATAGAATAATTATAATCAGAGGCACTAGAATTCAAAGCAGATAGTTAAAACACAAGACAAAGATCATAAACAACGAGAATGGAGAACAACAATTATAGATATTTTTCATTGCTTTAGAGGCCTTACCTTGCTTACATGTTTAGGCCGAGGAAAATTACAAATTTATAGAAAATAGACAAAGTTATAAAATTCTTTGCATGTGTTTTTCACTTGTACAATGAAATTGGAATTCAATGGATGGTGGATTATCAACGACAGATAGTGTGGTAGTTTTTGGGTAGTGGTTGTTAGAGAGTGGGCACGGATGGTGAAGTCAATATTGACTACTTTCTTATTTGGATTCACATTTAACATTCTCCCACTTGAAGCCATCAAGCCGCCCATAATCCTATCATGCTTCTATATAGCGCATGCCTATTTCTTGGCAGAATCTTAGGATGCATATCATCAGAGTTCTTATCTGTATGGATCTTTTGCAATGATAATTTTCCTTCCACCAATACATGATGGATGTAATGGTACTTTAAGTCAATGTGCTTGGTTTTTGAGTGAAATGTTGAGTTTTTCGCCAAGTGAATGACACTTTGACTATAAAAATATAGCACATACTTGACCTGCTTTATTCCTATATCTCTTAGAAATCGTTGAATCAAAAATATCTCTTTGCAGGATTATGTTGCAGCTATGTAGTCTACCTTGGTTGTTGAGAGAGATACCATTCTTTATATCCTTGACCCTCAATATATTGTTGCAGCTGCAATTGCATACAAATAACCTGTAGTGGACTTTCTAGTGTCCATACCTCTAGCCATAAATGCATATGTAAATCCTTCAAGCATAATAGCGAGTACCCTTAAGATACCTCAAAATCCATTTGACTCCTTCCCAATGTTGTTTGTTTAGATTAGCAAGGAATGTGCTCACTACTCCCACTATATATGCGATGTCTTGTCATGTGCATACAATGGCATACATGAAGATGCCAATTGTTGAAGCATAATGAATCTTGTTCATTTCTTCCTTCTCCTTGTCATCACTACGACATAACTCAGTATTCATCTTGAAGTGGGTTCAAGTAGTGTACCAACTGGCTTGGCATCCCTCATATTAAACCTGTCAAGCACCTTCTTGATATATTTTTGTTGTGATAACTAAAACCTTTTATTTTTCTTGTGATAACTAAAACCTTTTATTTTTCTTGTCATGTATAATCTTCATGCCTAATATTTCTTGTGCTGGACCCAAATCCTTCATTGCAAATTTGCTGAACAAATCTTTCTTCAACATATTGATCATATTCTTATCATGCCCAACAATCATCATTTCATCCATATATAACAATAATATTATAGACTTTCCTCGATCATACCTCTTGACGTTGACACAATGGTGAGCTCCCAACTTGTGAAAACAATGTTCCAACATGAATGAATCAAATTTCTTGTACCGTTATCGAGGTTCCTGTTTCAACCCATAGATCCTCTTATTCAACTTGCAAACTAGGCCTGCTTTGCCTTTTTCTATGAAGCCTTCTCGATGCTCCATATAAATTTCTTCCTTCAATTCACCATGAAGGAAAGCATTTTTTACATGTAATTGCTCATATTCAAAGTCAAAAGCAAAAACAAGACCAAGAATAACTCTGATGGATGACATTTTGAGAACATGTGAGAAATATCAGTTAATTCAGTACCTTCATTTTGGAAGAATCCTTTCATGACGAGCCTTGCTTTATACCTCCCCTTCTTTCCATCACCTTCAAGCTTAATCTTGTATACCCATTTGTTTTACAAGGCCTTTCTACCTTTTGGGAGCTTTACCAATTCCCAAGGTTTATTTTCCAGCAAAGAGTTGATTTCTTCCTCCATTACTTTCTTCCATTCTTTACTATGCTCAACTTTACAAACCTCTTAAAACAATAAGGCTCACCTTCATTAGTTAATAAAATATAGTTTGAAGGAGGATGCCTTTGTGAAGTCTTATGAGGCCTAGAAGATTTGTGAACCAACCATGGTGGTGCATTATCAAGTTGAATCTCTTGTAAAGGTTCTTATAAGGTTCATTGGTTCATTCTTCTTGATGTTCATCGCTTTCCACTATCTGTCCTCGTTGCTCTTGAATTTGCTGTCCATTTTCTTGCATTGGTGGGATTTTTTCATGTTGCTCTTCAAACTTGTCAACAACTTTCTTGACATCCAACTCACCAACGAAGCTCTTAAACATTTATGACTCATAAAATATAACATCCCTGCTTCTAATAATTTTATGTTTGTTTGTATCCCGTAGATGATAACCAATTTGTTCATCCACATATGCTAGAAAAATGCATTTCATACATTTATCATCTAGCTTAGTTCTATTTTCTTTGGGAATATGTACAAATGCTTCACAATGAAAGATTTTCAAATGAGAATAATTCAACTTCTTCCTAGTCCAAACTTCTTCAGGAATGCCACCATCCAAGGTTCTAGTAGGAGATCAATTGATAAGATAGCAAATTGTCCTTACTACTTCTTCCCAAAAATGTTTCTCCAAACCAGAATCTTGACAACATTCTCCTCACTTTATCCACAATGGTGTGATTCATCCTTTCTGCAACACCATTTTGTTGAGGAGTATCAAGCACAATACTTTCATGCTTTATGCCAAACTTATTACAATATTCATTGAATCATTTGGGCAATCTTCTCCACCATTATTTGTTCTTAGAAACTTGAGCAATTTGTTAGTCTCTCTTTCAACAACAACATGGAAATTCTAAAATATTTCAAACACTTCACTTTTATTTTTCACAGGGTAGGCCCAAACCTTTTTGGATGCATCATCTATAAATGTTACAAAATATGATGTTCCTCCTAGTGACTTAATGTTAACAAGCCTAAACACATATGAGTGTATCAATTCTAACAATCTTTTCTTTCTGTCATGGCCACCTCTAAGGAATGAAACCTTTCTTTGTCCACCATATATAAAATGCTCACAAAGATCAAGATTATAGGATTTCAAACCTCACAGTAAATTTTTACCGACAGGGATTTGTAATCCCTTCTCGCTCATGTGACCCAAGCACTTATGCCATAGATCTGTTGAATTTCCTTCTTTTCTGATAGCAACCAAATTTGATTTTCCTATCATTGCCTTCAATGTATATAATGTTCCTGTCTTTGGTCCTCTTGCCACAACCAATGCTCCTTTGTTAATTTTCCAAATTCCATTTCCAAACCTTGTGTAATAGTCTTCATCATCCAACTGTCCAACAGAGATCAAAGTCATGTGCATTTCTAGTACATGCCTGACCTATTTCAAAAATATATCTTGTCCATCCTTCATCTTAATGTGGACATCTACAATAATCACCAGGATTGTATGCAACAAAACTATCTTTGCATGGGGTTATATGGTGAGATGCCTGAGAGTCAAGGATCCAATCAAAGCTACTGCTATATGTATATAAACATGCATCCTCTACTGAAACATTAAATAACACATCACCATATGTGACTACAATAGTAGTCCTCTCTTCATTTGTGTTGGATAACTTGTGATTTGTACTGGCTAGTTTTAGACCCGTTTGTCCTTTCTACCGAACTCGACATTATTTCTTCATGTGCCTTAGTTTACCATAATGAAAGAAAGTGAGTCCACCCCTCTTTTATTTCAATCAACCTCCCGATTTTGAGCGGCTTTGTTGGCCTCGATCAATTCTCCTACCACAATTAGCTAGAGCTAGAGCTTCTCCTCCATGGTTTTCTGTAATTGACTTGTGTCGCAAGTCCTCATTCATTAAACTATTGTTGACATCATCAAACTTTAAGGTCCGTGCAGGTGTTGGAGTGCCCATAGCTACAATTAAATTTTCCTAGGTATTTGACATAGAGCACATTAACAAGATAACTCTAATTTCATCATCTAGAGTGATTTTAATAGAGGCAAGCTTACTAGTGATAGTATTGAATTCTAAGTGCTTAGCAATTGAAGCACCCTCCTTCATATTGAGATTATAAAGCTTCTTCATCAAGAACACTTTGTTTCATGTCGTGTTCTTTTCATATCGATCATGGAGGTTCTTCCATAATCATTCTATTGTCTTTTCTCTCGACGCATCGTAATAGACATTATTTGCTAAATATTCGTAGATTGTTGCAATCGATTTTTGTCTAGCTTACTCCATTCTTCATCCGTCGTCGATGAGGGTTTCTTTGCCATACCCTCAATCTGCCAATACTAATCCTTTAAAATTAGTGTATCCTCCATCTGTGATTTTCATATGTTAAAATTAACCCCACTAAACTTCTCCATGTTATTATTGTTTCCATTCTCAATAAATTCATACCCAAAAAATGAAAATTTAGTTTACAAAATAAAACTTTAATTATTAAGCTATTTTTAAAATAAAAGACCAAAATCAATCTCCTTTAAAAAATTTCATCATTTAACCAATGATAACCTTCACCCCTCTTGTTTTTTTGTATTATCTAACAATGCTAAAGTCAAAACTTAATACATTTCACCATATAGATAAAATTATAAAATATATATAACATATCGACTATTTTTTTTTTAATTATATAACTATAATTTGCCCACGATATAATTTAATTGTATTTTAATTTCTTGTAGCAAGGAAAAGTATATCGAAGTTTTTTTGGAGCAGGAACGCAACAAAGAAATTTCTAATCCCCTTCGTCGCTGGCCAAGAACGCAACCACCTGAGTACGTCTTCCACCTTCCACGTCGGTGCTCTATAATGCTTGCAGCTGCAAATCCACTGCGATGGAATCCTGGGCTGCCTCGAACTTATTATCAATGCTCAGCATCTCCTCTCTGTGCGCCCAACAGTCGCGTCTCCAATGTAGCCCATTGTAATTCCCAAAACCGTTTCCCAAGTTTGTAACAGGCCGGCGTGACTTCCACAACTTGGCTTTGGCTCTAATACCAGTTGACGGGAATCAGAGAACACAACAGAAAATAATACAAGACAGATTATAAATAATAAGAATGGAGAATAGAAATTACAGAGATTTTTCATTGCATTACTGGCCTCTCCTGGTTGGTATGCTGGGCATGCTCAGATAAAAGCAAATTACAAATTTATAGCAGATCGACAAAACTCTAGAATTCTCAGCATCTGTTTTTCATGACCGCAAAATGAAATTGGAATTCAATATTGGACTGTGGATTGTCAGCAGCAAACAACATGGTAGGTTGTGAGCGATGGCTATCAAGGTGTCGATGCGGACAGTGGAGCAGCCAGCGTCTGCTGCTTTCTTATTTGGCTTCAGATTTAATATTTGACTTTCAAATCCAATTAGTTGCAGCAATCCTCTGGTGAGATCTAAATTCCAAAATCTATGAGAGTAAGTTAAGGGAATTAGGTGAAAGCGTCTTTTAAAGAGGTCCTCGTGGACTTTGACCCGATAATCCACAGACGCGGAATCCAGCCACAAGTTCTGATACGTTGTACCCGCCCACTCTGGAGTCTGAACACACTCGATTGTAATTTAAGCTACATGCAGCATTATTGCTGCACCAACTCACTCAATGACCAATTATATGCATAGTGACGCTACATATCATCACAATTTTTTTTGTAATAGTACCCAGGAATTTTTAAAGTATTTGAAAAGACAAAAATGTTATTTAAGTTTCTATATTTATATAATAAATTTAAGTTTCCATATTTATATAATAAATTAGAGGCATGGGGTGACCATGTCACTGCTGTTTCTTTATTTTTGTAAAGGTGTTTCTTTTTAAAAGTTGTTCATGGAAATTCAAGGGCGATGGTTAATAGCATTTGGAAAATATAACTTGCCTGCTGGCATACTTTTGAAGATCTATGACCAAACAACAGACTAGATGTAAGAAATTTGGGATCCACATGATATATATATAGAGGGAGATTCCAATATATTTGCTCTATAATTCAATGCTCTTGTAACAAGTCGCATGGAGATTTATAGGCACAAAGATGACACCATTCATATATCTTAGGCTTGTCCGTGTTAAAGCTCATCATATGCTTTTCTATTAAATTGAAATAAACTTCTTGGCTTCGAGTTGTCCATATAAGGGGCACTACTCCATCTTCTCTCATGACTCAAGTGTGAGAAGTGTGTTTCTCAATATCACCCAACAAACTGCTCATCACTTTGAATGGTGATTTGCACACTTGTTGCACCAATCTCTTAGACTACTCAAATTCAACCCAGTTCTCTTGCAATCCAACTCCCATTGTGAGTTAGCAAGCAGCAATAATTACAAAGTCTTGGAAACAATTAAATACAAACATCCACTCTCATGAAGGCTCACCAAGGGCCATATACATGATGCAAAAGCTAAGAACATTCTCCAAGGAAACCTTCCTCTGACCTGTACTCAAAGATCAACTTAAGCTACAACTAGGAATCACATGCCTTTCATGAGAAACATGCACGAAAAAGGTGGTCATGCAACATCATTGCCCAAACATTGGATCACCCACTTGCCACACATTCACTCAATCCATGGGAAACATGGCTACCTTTTTTAGCTACTCATGTTGCGCTTCACTAAACAAAATTCCTAAGGCAATTCAATTAAATTTGCATCCAACAACAACTCCCATCTCTAGCATATTCTATCAAAATAAACATCATTAAAAAAATCATGGCCACAACCATGGCTTTGATGCCAAAAATGATGTACATCAAAGTTGCAACACAAACTAAAACATATATCTTTCAAAGAACATTTGAAGTATATGCTCCAAAAATCCTAAGGGGAAACTATATTAATTATTCATTTTCATGTGTATCTAAAGTAAAAATGGTCACAAGTAGGATTTATTCCTTCATGCTAATTAAGGATGTAGTAGAGTAGGCCACCTTCGTTGTCTATAGCCCCTAATCCTTCATCAGAACTACCCTCTATGCATAACTCCATAGCCCAAACAAGGCACTAGTTATTCATTTTCATCCATCACCTCCAAACCCTTTTTCCTTTGCATTTTTATTTTATGGAATCCCCTCTTGACTAAGGTCCATCTTTTGTCTAAAATTCAAAGGAAATTTGGTGAGGCCACATTTTCCAACCTCCTAGTTCCACAAGCCTTCACCTAGGTACAATACCTTTACATTTTTGGGTATGGTATTCCAGTGACAAAGCCTATCCAACATAAATTGGCAAAGGAAAATGCAACCAAAACCATGAGAGTTGATGAGAAATCAATTGCACAAGTGAGGCCATTAATTGAATAAAACTTGGATCTACAAGTTGAAAGGATACCACCCCTTCTTGAGTGATTGGATGATACATTGAGAGTATTTACCTAGTGTTAGGGTTCCTAATGTATTTCTCAATATTAACCATAACAAATGTTATAATAACCCATGTGATCGTCCATCATTTTAAGTGAGGTATTTTCTTTGGTTATCGACATCGAAATTCTTGTATAAGGCAATGAAAGGCATACCTTGTAATAGTGAATTTTTGTACCTCTCAAAACTAAATGAAAATCTAGTTACTTACTGCACATAGACCTGTGTGCTTCTCATCCCATTTGGATATGAATGAGTTGTCCCATTTTTTCCTAGGAATTCAGATTCTACCATATAATAATGGGGGTTTTAGCTTTAGTAAATTTGGTTTTGCAGTACTTTCTTCCAAGAATGCAACATGGTCCAACAAGTGTCATTTCTCTATTTACATATATAGTAAAAAATAATACCAGTAAAAGGGTCACCATAACAACAAAATTGCACTTTTTAGGGTTCCTTTAATGCAAGCATTCTTGTGCTCAAATAAAAATTCAAAAAAACCTTTGTGCATTAAAATTGCAAGTTGCTATGTCCCAACTACACAATAGACAGTATGAGAAAATTCAGTGCATGCAAATCCCAGGGAATCATGTATTATGTCATGACAACACTAGCAAAACATAAAAAAAGTGACTAATCAGTAATATATTTTAAGTCAGTTGTACAATGATTACCAACAAGACAATCAATGCATTCAAATATCAAGGAAGACAATGGTGGCACTAAAGGCCACCCAAAATTTTGATGGCATTCACTAAACTTGCATGAACATAAGTAACAAAAACAATAAGGCTTCTCTAAAATTTCACCTCAAACAAGGCCACCCAATATATGGAATGCTTGTGAACAATCATAAGCTGATGTGTCACATTGGATCTCTTCTCCTTCCTCCAATCTATCAACCGCTCATTGCCAAATCTATTATCCAAAAATCAACCAGTTTTACTCAAAAGTACCTCTCATGCAAGCTTTTATTCCTAAAAATTGTTGGAAATAACAAATACATCCATTTTCTTTAAAAAAGTAACTTGTAAGAAAAATTCAAGAAAATTTTAAAAACATGTGATTTGATCATTTTCATGATGAAGTTGTACAGCAACAGAAGCAAAATTTTGAAAGAGTACAACATTAATAAATTTTCAGACTAGACTCATGTTTTTTCCAATGAGGTCATAGTTCAATGATGAATAAAATAGTGTCTGACTCAACCCAGCAAGATTAAATCCCTCTAGAGGCACAAGGAAGTAATCAAGCAAGTTACAAATCCTAGATGATTTTATAAAAGGAGTACCCCCTTGTGGTGGTAGCTTAGCTGAACATAAGTTCTTGTGTTAAGTGGCTCACAACCTTTTCATCTGCACATGCGTACATCCCCTTGGGGCTAGTTATAATACTTTTGTTTGAGTTATAAAACAACCACTTCCAAATAAGTGAATAAGAGGGAAAAAAAGAATAACTATGAACTAGGTACTATCTCAATACCAACACAACACTATCTCAAGTCCCAACACAACACTTCTAAAGGTCCAAATGGAAAAATAAAAAACAACACGTCGCATATTAGATGCATGTGTTTTAATTTTATAACTAAGGAGTTGAGATTAACATCTAAGCAGAACAGAGTCTGTCGAGTTGTGATCGAGTAGCAATGTTCGAGTACTTCCCACAAGAATGACCTAGATTCAAAACGTGGTGGTAGTATTCTCCCTTATTAGTCCCTGCCTTACCAGGACTATATCGATTGTTAGCTCATTGACTGACAATTAATTTATCCATTGACCAAAGATTTCATCTGGTTACTAGAATTTAAGCAAAGTTTTGAAGTGGCAATTTAGTTGCACCAACATTTTAACCAAAGTTTTGAATTCGAGGTCTTATTGGAAGCTTCAGGTGTCCCTAGGAATATCCAAAGTTACAAAGTTTATATCCAAAGGCGTAGGTTTTTTTTACCCAAAGTCTAAAGTTTTCACATTAAACTTTTATCCAAACATCCAACATTTATATTCAATGCATCGCTCAAAGTAATGCTAATTTCAAAGTTATCATTAAATTTGAAACATTAAATGTTTGACTGTTTGATATATAATTCATTACATTAGTAATAATAACAGCCCTTTCTTCTGTGAGCTAGCCGCTAGCTCTAGCCACCTGCCAACAGTGGTTGCCACCTACCGCCTCTAATTGCCACGAAAAAGACGTTTGTTCGTCTGTGAGTGAATAACCATAGAAGAGAGAACAATCGTTCTCTGATCATTTCACCAACTGGCCTCGACCCTAGCCTTGGCCCGACTTGAGTAGTAGTTCAATAACGTTGCTTAGGGAGAAGGGTGTATACCCTGCAGATGGAGAAGCCTCTATTGAAGACAAGAAGCCAACAGCGACCCTACAAATCCGATGTAGAAGGCTCTATCGGGTGGAGTAACCCAACAATGACCCTGCAAATTGTGGACGCTTCGATGGAGGCTACCCAACCTAGAGGCTACCCTAATGAGAGGCTACCCCTGCCACCTCCATCTCTAATTTTGAACTATACAAGATGCTTCCACTGAGTAGCAGAGCCATCTACCTTGGTGGTTGAGATCGAAACCCAAAAGAAAAAATAACAAAGAAATGTGCAGGAGCATAGAGTATGGCAGAAGTTGTATATCATTCTGTTGTACAGAATTATGATACACACATCAAAAGAATTATGAGATAGATATATGCAAAGAATATTGGGAAAATCTCCAGCGTGGTAAGTGACTATTAGTGCAATTCATTATTTTCCATTTGTAAGCATGAAAGATTTATGTTATATCTTACTATTTTCTAGTGGAATCAGGAAATGCTTTTGAATTTTGGGTTGAGTCACGAAGAGAGAAGCCATATAATTACACTGCCTCGGAGCGAGATTTCCCATGTTAGACCGTGAGATCCCATTTGATTTAGTAAAACAACTCTTAAACTAGTGCCTTTTCTTTTATCTTTCATTACGCTTTTTCTTGCATAAAATAAAAAATGAAATAAAGGTTATTAGTGTGCGAGAATATGTCATGGAAAACCAAAATTGGAAGGACTTACTGCCCATTTAACTAAGCTTATGTAAGGGCTTGAAGACAAGCCAACTTTTAGCCACAAATTTTGTTTTGGAAAACCAGAATTCGAAGGACATATTGCCCATTTAACTAAGCTTACGTCACTACTACACCAAGGGTACTTTTAAGACATTTTTTAAGACAAAAGAAATCTTTTGTCTTAAAAAGTCACTTTTTATTTTAGTTATTTTACATTAAAATTTAATATCAATTGAATTGTCTTAAATATAAAATTTAAGACAAAAACAGTTTGAGACAAAAATATTTTAAGACAAAACTTTATATTTAAGACAAAAACAGTTTAAGACAAAAATATTTTAAGACAAAACTTTAAATTTAAGACAAAAATAGTTTAAGACAAAAATATTTTAAGACAAAATAGTTTAAGACAAAAATATTTTAAGAAAAACAGTTTAAGACAAAAAAATTTTAAGACAAATCTTTATATTTAAGACAAAAACAATTTGAGACAAAAATATTTTAAGACAAAAACAGTTTAAGACAAAATTATTTTAAGACAAAACTTTATATTTAAGACAATGACCACTTAAGATGAAACTCATTTAAGACAATTAACAATTAAGACAAAAACATATCAATTTAAGACAATATTATCTAACAATTGCAAAATTGACTCTCACAGTGCAACCTGAGTCTGCCATCTTGCAGGCTACTATTGTCTTGCACCTATACCGAGGTTACTTTTTCACTTACCATTCACGTTATCTTATATAAAGACAATGATTTGTTGGACTCTTCGTTTTGTGGGGGTAGCCGACTCTGAAGAATACGACAACTTTTCCTTGAAAGATTTCCTGGACATCAATTCCACTTTTGTCCCTTTGATCTTTGTTGATATGATTAGAGACAATTTGTTTGCTATTGCATTCATCTGGTGAGTCACTTTGGTGCTTATTATTGCAAAGCAGTTGATAAACTAACTAAATTGTGGACTCCTTCTCTTGGTTATGTGATTAAGCCTCGAGTTTAAATTTCCCTTAATATGCATCCCCTTAGACTTTGGATCTATCTCAAGGTAATTAGCTACAAGAAAGATTGCAATGTGGCTGGCTTACAATTGGGTGGAGAGTTGAAGTTCTTCCTTCATTTTTCAGTCATCATTAAACACACAGATTGATAAGTGTACATTGCTTATGTGTATTGCCTTATGGAGTGTGATGAATCTTGTTACATTGTGAATGGTGCAATATCTTGCGTGTTTGTAAATGTAAATGAATGTTTGAGTTTTGACGCTCACTGTGTCTTTGTGTTTATAATAGTATCATGTATGCACATGAATTTTAAAGTGTGCATAGAATATGCTATTCATTATTATGTGCATGGTGAATGTTATGTGTTCATATTCAATCAATTGATTTCCAAATTTATGGGTATACTTAGTTTAACCAATCCCTACGCTAATTATTCTATCAAAACTAAGGATTTAGGTATCAAGAATTGGGTGATGAGTCTCCTTAAAACTACAAGAGGGTGGGCACACAACAATTGTAGTTCTGCTTTATGAACCTAGCCTAGGTTTCTTTTTAGTATTCTATGAGGACTCTGGTTCTACAAATAGACTGCGTTGTTGCATGCTTATGCCCATAGGTGTAATGGCAACCCTTGATCATGCAACATGGCTCCTGCTACTCCCACTATTTTTTTTTTTCCTTTATTTCAACTACCCCATTTTGTTGTAGGTTATGGGGTGTTATCGATTCTCTTCTAATACCATCTTTGGCAAAAAAGTACTTAAAGGTGCTAGATACATATTTTCCTCCATTATCACTTCTTAGGGTTTTCAATTTTTGACCAGTATCCTTTTAAACCAATGCTTTGAATTCAACAAATTTTGAGAAAGCTTCATCTTTCTTTCGCATGAAGAAGATGCACATTTTCTTGAAAAGTCATGAACAAAATAACATAATGATTTTGTTTTTTTGTAGAGGTTGTAGAAAATGGTCCACATACATTAGAGTGGACTCACTCCAATATTACTCCAGCTATCTTATCTCGGATCTGGAAGGTGGATTTGACAAATTTCCCCAATGTTCATCCCTTGCAGACATCATGTTGGTGAAGGGTGCATTTCGGGAGACCGGTGGTAATTTGTTGCATGATTTTTAAGGCCCCATGGTGTAAGTCTCCCATGTGTATGTGCCATATTTCTCCAACATCCCAACTCTGCACTTCTCCTACCTTGCTACTTAGTGCAACACAAGCTTCCACCTCAAGTTTGTATAGGTTCTTCACACAAACTCCAATTTGTTTCAATTGCCCAATAGCTACATGTCTCAGAAAGGATTTCCCCTTAATGAAAACAACATCATAGCCATGATCCTCCAATAAAACTATAGAGATCAAGTTCTTCTTCATCCAAGTACATACATGACATCTTTCAAATGAAGATGGGAGCCTGACTCCCTCTTAAAGGTTACAATACCAATTCCTTTAGTATTGTACCACCCATCATCCCCAATTTTTATGTGCATATGGAGATCCTTCTCCTCTAGGCTACTAAAGAATGTTTTACATCCTGTCATATGGAACCAGACACCTAAATATATATACGACACACTCCCCATTATAGTGTTTTCCATACATGCAATCAGGGTGAAGTCTAATTCGAATTTTGAGGGAAGTGATTCACCTCCTGCTCCTTTTGAAGGCTTCTTGTTATAATTCTTGTGAGAACAATTTGTTGCATAGTGCTAAAATTCATGGCAACAAAAACATTTTATCTTGCTCAAGTCCTTCTTCTTGCCATTGTTCTCGCTGGTCTATGTTTTGCTTTGGACCTTCTTTCCCTTTCCCTTCTTTCCCTTTCCAACCAAAGGAAAATTCTATTCCTCCTCAGATTTGGATGTTACTCCATCTCTAGTGTTCCGTTGAATTTCTTCCTGCACTAAATCAGATCGAAGTCTCTCCCAATTTGGTAATTTGTCCCTTCCATTTACAGAGTCCCAATAGTTGTGTCAGGATTTTAGAATTCCTAAGAGGGCTAAGATCATTAGTTCTGGAGAGGGAATATTTTCTCCAACTCCTCCAAGCTCATCTGAGCACTGAGTGAACCTGGAGAGTAATGTGGAATGGTTTCTCTTTTCTGCAATCAGATATTTCTGAGCTTGCCCCTCAATGTCAATCTTATTGGTGTGTTAGGATTCAAAGTAACTTTTCCTTCCCCTAATATTATTTTTTAACTTGAGGAGGTGGAGGATTTTGACAATGGCATATTATGTTCTTCTAAGCAATGTGAGTAGGCCTTTTACTTAGATGTTCTAGGTAAAAAAATTTGTTCATATGTTGTTAGATACGATCCAAGGGGAAGGTTTGTAAAGTATAAATAATTGTGGTTGGATCAATATATTATTTTGCAACCATATTTTAGAGCAGAATATTTGGAGGAATCAACTTTATGTGTCATTTTTACTACTTCTCCCTCCTTGAAAATTTCCAGAGAAAAGCTTTAGGATCCATCTTGAGGCCTTAAATGACCACATTTTTTGGTCTCAACCTTATTATGGACCTCGATTCCATAATTCACATACCTGTTGATAACGAAAAATTTCCCAACAATAGTTTGTGACTCTCTATGGTATGAGGTCCCAACTGGACCTCACAAAATTTGGTATGAGAGGACCATTCAAATTTTGGCTCAGCTCCCATGCTTAGTTGTGTGTAAGTACTATGATATGTGTGTGATCATTACAATGATGGGTGCACCTATGGGGCTAGTAGATATACTGAATGAAAGAATGCAATAATTTAACCTATTTAAAGGGGGAATTGATGAGAAAATTTGAAGTGATGAGTAGAAAATTACATATATCCACATATAAGGATTGTTTATTATAAACTTGGAAGGAATTTCACACTTATCTTATCAAAACAAGACATAAAATAGTCATTGACCAAACCAATAAGTACCCAATGTAGAAGGCAACCAAATTGAAACCAAGTACAAGGGATGATACTTCCCAAGGATCAAATGTGCAATTCTTCTTCTCTAATAAGTCCTTATTAAGTACCTTTTGAATCTGAAATCCATTGCAGGTAACTGTCAAATTTGTTAGCTATTAATTGAGGAGAATGTTAAGAGTATCTATGCTATCCATTGGTTCTCATAGTTTATTCTTTACCTATTTAAACATGACAATTTCCTACTCAAGTATAAAGGATAACTCATATGTCTTTTGTTTCTTATTTTGTTGTTATTATTTCTCTACCTATTCTCTCATTTGGACATTTTCAGTAACAGGTTGATGAACTAGTTGTTGCATTGAGTCCAATCGGTCCTCACTTTGGCTTAGGAAAGCTAGTGGTATTTTATCCATAACTAAGCTTTTGCAATTAGTCTAGACACCTTCCTTTTCTTTCTTTTTTCATAGCATGATAATCTCGTTCCTCATTCTCTTACACCTCATAGAAGTTTCTCTAGAGACAACATGAAATAGTTGAAATACCTAAATATCCAATACATCTTCTAGATCATATGCTAGTTGAGTCGGTTTAAGTTATTATGTTGAGCTAAAATTCCCCTTCATTTTCATTGATTTATAATTGTGTATTTTCTTATGTGTTCTTATGTTATATTTTTAAAATATACATATTTCAAATTTTGTTCAATTTATAAGTTTAAAAACATAACAAATACATATCATTGTACAAGAAAAAACCATGGGAAGTATACTTTTTACTCAATTTGCTCAGGATACAATGTATTGCCTTTGGGTAACAAATATCATATTGGGAAAAATATCCTTTGGATGTAGCACTTTATAAGGGTAAGAAACACTCTCCTTTGAAGGGTATTTGCTGTTGCATTAATTCAAATACATAATTTTTCAATATACTTAAAACAAAATATGATCTCTCAAAAATGTTTCTTATATCCATAAGACATAGATTAAGTTCAAATACCAAATGAAGTCATAAATGAAGGAAAATGGGTAGTAATTAGAAATGGAAAGCTATTATTAGGGATAGAGACCATAACGATACTAATGATTTGGAATTTAGGACATTATCAACCCATTTTTAGAGTTGTCATGGATTTCCATGGCATAAATTTTTTTTTCTAAGTTTTCTCTTTATGGAGCAAACATTTTATGTTTCGTGAAAACAAGAAGTACATATTATGACCTAGTGATATAGGCTTATATGTCATTGGGAAATGTAGATCTAACTTGGAATGTCAACCTTTTTAAAAGATAAGAGGACATGTTTCCTCTTGTTGATATAAAAACCAAAACCTAAAAATTGGGCTACGTAGGCCAATGACAGACTAAGAATTACAAACAAATATTATGAAGGAATAAGATAAAAAGAGATTGGCAAGGGAAATTTTTATTTTTTAGATATAGTCCAACATTATTATTTGAGGGGAGAGTCTTCAAAGGGCTTCCGTGAGGATAAGATTTGCAAATATGATGATACACTTACATGATTATCTAATTTATCTGTAATTTTATTTCCAGTTCTTCTTATGTGGGTTGGGATGATCATCGGAATGGAAGGAAGGAGAAATGCTACTCATATGAGTAGGATTTCATGTATCAAAATACAAGAAATTATTCTAGTTTAGGTGCATTCTAGGATTCATTTGATTATGTTTATAACAAGTTGAGAATCTCCCACCCCATAAGTTTGGTCTGGCCTTGAGTCTAGGAAATCAGTAGTACATCTTGCAAGGCTTTCAATTTTACTACATTATTACTATTATATCCCACAAAACATATATAAATGTAGATATGGGATCCCAAATTATCCATGAAGATACACCCATATCCCACCTTGCCTGGGTTAACTTTTTAAGCGCTGTAAAAAAATGAGCTTTAGAAATTTAAGGGGGCGACGGATATAAGAGGAGGGAATGGAAATTGTAGAAGAGAAGAGAAGGGGGAAATATTAATTCCTAGAATAGATAACTAACTATGACGTAGCAAGACCTCCTCACATAAGACGTGCTAGTCTTTATGTATTGAGGTCTGCATGATAATTGATTCCTTTACATTGTTTTGAACTATGATCCAATGAAAGTTGTGAAGGAGGGAGAGATTCTTGAATATGTGATAATTCCTCTCTTTCCAAATATCCACAATAGGACACTTAGAAGGGTATTGCAAATGAGGCTCATGTTAGGACTGTTAAAAGGATGAGCCCTCCAATTGTTAACAATGCAAGGGAGACTATATATATCACAATTTTATGTCTTCATACTAGCTTGTAGATTTCTCAATATATGATTGCAATAGGGAGAAATCTTGCAGAAGTGCTCCACATTTCAACTTCATGAAGGCACAAAGAATAGCAAGAGATGTCCCTATGATTTCATTTCTAAAGGTTATTCCAAGTTAAGGTTTTCCATTTAATTAGGGGCCATAGGAAGATGGAAATTTTCAGCCATATATTTCTTTGATAGATGCTACTCAAAATGGAATATTTTAGAAATTATTTGAATCACAGTTCCAAGATATAGGCCTCACAGATGGAAGGGAACCCATCTCGCTGGTAACCCCATTCTAGTTATCTACTAAGTTCAATATCAGAATGATTCTTTACTATATCTTCCACAAAAAGTTTGACCAAGCTTCTTCAGCCATGACTTTATTCCATCCTTCGCAACCATGCATGAAAATGAAACAACTACAGCTCGAACTTCTACCATTGGATGTTAAAGAAAATGTTTTCATTGAATTGTTCCAGCAATTCTAAGGTCAATGTTTAGAAAATTTATAATTGTAAACACAGTTTCACCTCTGTCATTTGTACTTTGTGTAATAAAAAGAAATAGCTCCCTTCTTTACACCTGTCATTGTAAATTTTATTCCTTTCTTCTTGAATGTAGTCATATTGAATTAAGTAGTTCGTGTGAATCCTTTTCTTGGGCTCAAATTATATCAGCATACAATGAATAAGATGGTTTTATTATTTGAAGAGCCTTCATTACATTGGAAAAACAATAATCAAAACCATAGAACCAAAAATGTCACAAGTTTGGTGTCGTAGAACATTACCTTAGACCTTTAGAGACAATGAAATGTAGTTATAACATATGAAAAACTTGATCAATCCAATTCTAGTACTTGTAATTCAAGTCCAGTACTTGTAATTTTTTAGATATCACTTGCTATAACATAGTTTCAGATAACACTTCTTGCATAATATGTTTCGTTCAATGCAAAAAGTATGCAAAGAAACAAGATTGAAATTAGTGAGTTCCATGATGATGCTTTCCTTCCCATGACCTTCAAGCCCACCTAACTGAATTTGTGACCCAACCAACTGGGAAAACCCTTTTCGACATCCTAGCCCTATGGAACCTCCACAAATTCCCTAACCCTCTGTGCCCAAGCCCTAATTGTCACCCATAATGTTTTCAAACCTTGAGCTCAAATCATCAAGTTCCTATCACCTCTCTTAGCCTCCTTAGAGAACCCTTACTATCCAAACTCTTTCAACTCTATTCCTCTCCTCTCTCCCCAAAGCTTTAACAAACCCGAATATGACAAAATGATCAGAGTTCCTTCTCGCCATCCTCTCCTTCCAAGACTTATTCCCTCTCCTTCCCCAAAATACTTATTCCCCATTAATGGTTGACCTACCCATTCTTTAAGTCCCATAACTAACATTCTCCTCTCCCCCCTATCCCACCAAATAATAAGAATTAATACATGATAAATAATTAAACAATTTTAGTTATTTAATCAAAGTCAAAGAGCCATGAGAGGGCCAAAATTAATTTAATATTAAATTATTCATAAGGTTATACTTAGAAGCATAGTCAGGCTTAATTATTAATAAATCATCTAACATAATAGACCATAGAATACTAGTGTATCCATGTGATTTATGGATATGTAGATATCATACACGTACCTTGTATTTATACCCCAATGCATTTTGTTTTTCCATTTAGTCCAATAGGTTCCTTTATTAGAGAAACATATCAAGCACTAACATTTATTAATGACTCCTAAATATAAGAAGCTCCAAAGTGGAATGATATTTGCTTATATTGGAATTGTAGTCCACTAGTTTTACCTATTAGGATTTGTAAAGGCACTTCAATAAATTTAATATATCAATTCAAATTACACAAGTGACACCATATAAAGAGAAAAAATTAAACTGAGGTTGGTTATTATCATATTTTCATTGATATTAAACATTTGTTTTTTGGTTAAGTTGGGGGAAAGAAATCTACTTTCACTATGGAAAAGGGGCAAACAATAAGTTTTTTTGTGCAATGAAATTCCAAATACATTATCACATTAGCTTATTGGTTGCCATTTATTAATATAAGTATGCAATTGAGGAATGGAAATGGCATCCAAACAAGAGACCATGAAATTAACAAACCTTGGACTTTGTGTGAGTTCTCTGCCTTATACCCTAATTTTCTTAGGAGCTTCTCCTCTGATATGGTGAAGCATGTATCCCAACATAGAGTAAGTAAAATTAACACCCAATTTTGCACTAGTATATATATTATATCTTGTACCAAATGGAAGTAGTCCATTGTCATGGCCCTCCATATCAACATTTTCTTCAATAAATATCTTAGGCATGAAGGTAAATGGGCTCTTCCATATAGTTAGGTCTTTTAAAAATGGCTTTCATATTAGATCCTTTAGAGATATTATGACAACCAATAATCAATATTTTATGTTTTTCTATGCAAAATCATTAGAGAAGTGGGTGAAGATGCAAAGGGCCTTTTTTGTGATGTATTAATGAATTATAGATGATGAAAATCAATGTCACTTGTCACTTTATCTAGTTTGTCTTGTGCTAAAAATATAAACATACCATTCCATAGGTGAAGATACTAATAAGATCCCCTAGAGGAACTATTAATGAAGATGATCCCCAAAAATAAGCACAACATCCTTTGTCAAAAGTATCTTCATCCCAACATGATCTCTCACACTACTATGCCATATTGCATATATTTATTTTATTGGTTCTTATCGATCTTATATCACCCTAAACATAATACATCCTCCTAACAATATTTTCACTCCTTACATATAAATCTTAATATTAAATATGCGTTAACCTTTGCCATAATAGTAATGGATATAAAAAATGCAACATGAAAAAATCTAATTCTTCTAAATAAGAACCAATTGTAACTTTAGCACTCTTTATATATTTTGTACAATAAAAAATTATTTTGTTTCAAACTCTTTTTCAAGTCGCCTAAATATATTTTCCTATAATTATTCAATAATTTATGCATATTATCTTAATATTAAATATGCATTAACCTTTACCATAATAATAATGGATATAAATATTAAATATGCATTAGCCTTTCCATAATAATAACGGATATAAAAAAGACAATCAGAAAAAATCTAATTTTTCTAAACGAGAAACAATTATAACTCTAACCCCTTGATATATTTTGCAAACACCCTTTATATATTTTACACGAAAAAAAGTTATTTTGTTTCCAACTCTTTTTCAATCTTCTAAATAGTTGTTCAATAATTTGTGCAGTACACACAAAGAGATATTTATTCATTACTTCAAGGACTGGTCTAATATGCATCGCATCAGAAAGGATAGGAGAACAAGGCGTCTGTATGCATCGTAACGTAGAACTTCCGATAGTGCAATTACCATAGTTCCACATAGCACCCAGTTGGGGGGCGGTACAACAGACGAACAACTATGGAACATGGCTAACAACTACAACATTAGCAAGTTTCCCATACCCCTTTGGATTTCCTATTCTTGCTCACTCGCTCAATCAATTGATTCGGTAGAGAGGAGCCCATAACCAAGGGGAAAAAATGGAAAAAATGGAGACAAGTGTGGAGATTTCTAGGAGCCACAGTAACTATTGATTCAGAAGAGAGGAGCCCATAACCAAAGGGAAAAAATGGAGAGCATTATGGAGATTTTCAGGAGGTAGAGTAACTGTTGATGTAGCAAAGACGAGCCCATAACCAAACGGGAAAAATAGAGAGCAATGTGGAGATTGCCAGGAGCTACAGTAACTATTGCCCCTCCTCACCATGACAGTACTAGCAGGGCCATGGGATTTACTCTCAGCATCCATGGGGCGCAAATTCTAGAAGGAGCCCATAACCAAAGGGAAAAAATGGAGAGTAGTGTGGAGATTTCCAGGAGCCACAGTAACTATTGATTCGGCAGAGAGGAGCCCATAACCAAAGGGAAAAAATGGAGAGCACTGTGGAGATTGCCAGGAGCCACAATAATTGTTGCCCCTCCTCACCATGACACTACTAGCGGGGCCGCAGGATTTACTCTCAGCATCCATGGGGCGTAGAGTCTAGAACAAGGTGTTCACGCAAAAATACCAAAAGCTCAGGTCCCGTGCAGTCCTTCTCTCTCTCATTTTCGCTCTTCAAACGCGATAAACACTTAAATTTTTTTAAATGTATGGATCAATCAAAGGATCAATATTTGCAAGACCAAGATATCCAGTTGGCCTCCAAATCCCTTAAAAACCTAGTTAGGGAACCCTGACCAGACACAAGAATGTATTCCAAATCTAGGGTTTGTAGGGTTTGTGAATAAATGTGTTCTGTTGAAGGATGTTGCCACTTCCATACCCAATTTGCAGGATCTAGGTATCAAGGGCTTGACTAGGATTTGTAAAAGCTTAGCCCTATTTATAGTGGGAAAATCCTCAAATTTTCCTACTTGTTCTCCTTCTCAGACCTTGACTACATTTTGTAGTCTTGTATGCAACGCCTCAACACATAAGCTCCTCAATACATCCGAATTACCCTCTAACAGTAGCGATTTCCACTCAAATTTGGTCACGACCCTTTGTATTTTCTTCTCCAATTCTCAACGAAAGCACGATATTCCACATTTAGCACAACAAAGGAATCTGCAAGATGCAATGGTGTTTTGGAACGCACATAGGAAACACCATTCACTACATAACATTGTTTTCCATCGATGGTGGTGGCTTAGTTTGAGAGAATTATTGTTCAAGTAATATTGATTTTCCCATAGTGGAAATATCCTTGTGGATTTGGATGAGCCGCACTGGCTATCAAGTTTCATCTGTACGACATTAGCCATTCAAATTTTGAGAACTTGATTATATAGGATAGGTGCAAATTCCTAAATATTTTAAAATTCAACTTTGTTTAGTTGAGATTCTTTGGGGCTTCCTCTTTCTTAAACCTAACCTAAACAATACAATCTAGAACATGCTTTGGGAGACTTGAACCTGAATAGATGAGATGTCAAGCCACAATCCCAACTACTAAAATAAAAAAACCATTAACCATTTTTTGAAATTTATTTTTAATAGCTATCCACAATTTCTATGATGATCTTTATCTATATTTTCTAGTAATTGCAAAACATTATCAATCATAGTAGCTACCTATCTGGTAATCGTAAAACTCGCTCACTTAATTGATTTGAGAGTGAGGAGCCCATAACCAAGGGGAAGAAATGGAAAAAATGGAGACAAGTGTGGAGATTTCCAGGAGCCATAGTAACTATTGATTCGGTAGAGAGGAGCCCATAACCAAAGGGAAAAAATGGAGAGCAGTGTGGATAGTGTGAGGAAGCAGAGTAACTATTGATTCAGCAGCGAGGAGCCCATAACTAAATGGAAAAAGTGGAGAGCAATGTGGAGATTTCCAAGAGCCACAATAACTGTTGCCCCTCCTCACTGCAACATTGCTAGCGGAGCTGCGGGATTTACTCTCAGCATCCATGGGGTGCAGAGTTTGGAAGGAGCCCATAACTAAAGGGAAAAAATGGAGAGTAGTATGGAGATTTCCAGGAGCCACGGTAACTATTGATTCAGTAGAGAGGAGGCCATAACCAAAGGGAAAAAATGGAGAGCATTGTGAAGATTGCCAGGAGCCATAGTAACTATTGCCCCTCCTCACCACGACACTGCTAGTGGGGCCACGAGATCTACTCTCAACATCCATGTGGCGCATAGTCTAGAATGAAGTGTTCACGCAAAAATACCAAAAGCTTAGGTCCCGTGCACTCCTTCTTTCTCTTGTTTTCACTCTTCAAACATGTCAAACACTTAAATTTTTCTAAATGTATGGATCAATTGCAGGACCAAGATATCCAGTTGGCCTCCAAATCCCTTAAAAACCTAGTTAGGGAACCCTGACCAAACACAGGAATGTATTTCAAATCTAGGGTTTGTAGGGTTTGTGAATAAATGTGTTCTGTTGAAGGATGTTGCCACTTCCATACCCAATTTACAAGATCTAGGTATTACGAGCTTGACTAGGATTTGTAAAAGCTTAGCCCTATTTATATCGGGAAAATCTTCAAATTTTCCTACTTGTTCTCCTTCTCAGACCTTGACTACCTTTTATAGTCTTGTACGCAACTCCTCAACATATAATCTCCTCAATACTTCTGAATTACGCTATAACAGTAGTGATTTCCACAGGAATTTGGTCATGGCCCTTTGTATTTTCTTCTAGGATTCTCAACGAAAGCACGGTATTCCACATTTGGCACAACCATGGCCTTGTGAGCAGATAATGTGACGTTGGGACTATCAGGAATGCACCAATAATAAACACTCCGCTTATGTTGTAGTAATCTGCAAGCTACAATGGTGTTTTGGGATGCACGTAGGAAACACCATTCACTACATAACGTTGTTTGCCATCGATGGTGGGGGCTTAGTTTGAAAGGATTATTATTTGAGTAGTGTTGATTTTCCCGTAGTAGAAAGATCCTTGTGGATTTGGACGAGCCGCACTAGTTGTCAAGTTCCATCTGTACAACATCAGCCATTCAAATTTTGAGAACTTGATTATATAGGATAGGTAAAAACTCCTAAATATTTTAAAATCAACTTTGTCTAGCTGAGATTCTTTGGGGCTTCCTTCTTCTTGAACCTAACCTAAACAATACAGTCTAGAACATGCTTTGGGAGACTTGAACCTGAATAGATGAGATGGCAAGACACAATCCCAACTAATTAAACCAAAAAACCATTAACCATTCTTTGAAATTTATTTTTAATATCTATCCCCAATTTCTATGATGATCTTTTATCTATATTTTCTAGTAATCATAAAACATTATCAATCATAGAAGCTACCTATCTGTTCCTTCACCTAGAACTTGTACGTAAAGTTTTCCCCTAGTATGGGGCAGTTTATGCAAGGTACTCCATGCTTCGATAGACTTGAATCTGAATAGATGAGATGGCAAGCCACAATCCCAACCACTCACAACAAAAAACCATTAACCATTCTTTGAAATTTATTTTTAATAGCTATCCCCAATTTCTATGATGATCTTTTATGTATATTTTTTGGTAATCATAAAACATTATCAATCATAGTAGCTACCTATTTGGTCCTTCACCTAGAACTTGTATATAAAGTTTTCCCTTGGTATGGGGTAGTTTGTGCCAAGTACTCCATCTTGCCACGAATTTCTCCATTGTGGATGCTACTCCTGTACCAAAACATTTTTAGATACCTCAATGCAATATTGTAGATCACTAAAGAAATCCATGAATCTCAATTAGCCAATCCACAAAGATAAATCCCAAAGAATTTACCAAGTTAATAAGAAAGCTTGATCTAGGTTATTAAATACATTCACAAAGATGTTATCATTGGTGACACTATTAATTTGGGGTCCAGGAAATTGTCCATTTATTAAAATCCCCTACAACAATAACAAAATGTGTCTCAGAAAAATCCTGGCAAATCATATGTGAGCTACAACTATTGGCATTGAAACAGGCCTGAGATTTTTTAAAACTGTACCTACTGAGGAATACCAAGAGGTCGTATTGTGCCCCATGGAATGTTCCATGTAAAATATCTATAGGGATCTTCAACTAGAGAATAGCCAAAAAATGCCATGATGAAAAACAACCTCAAGGAACCCATTGAATTCTTGCTGAAGATCTTTGGCCCTTTTTCTAGGTCTTGCTTTATATGTTTATTGGTTTCCAACAAGATGGGCTTCTTCAACAATGGTTTCTTTTACTCTGCATGTTAAGAAATTGGATTCTTCAGAAAATCTGTTGCATTCTCATATATATTAGAGAAAAGAGCAGCCAAACAACATAGATCTTGCAATGCACAATAATTATAACAAAAGCAATTCTAATTAAACTGAATGGATCAATAATCCACATTCCATAAACTTGGACTGAGATAGTAGAAGCAATCAATACCTTACTCCAAATTTGTTGTAAACAACCCAACACAAGCCAGGCCTTAAAATTACACACCAAATGCACAAATTCTTGGGCAGCTCTTTACTCCATTCTACCTTTGGCCTATAATTTTTTTATTATCAAAAATGTACATGTGATTGTGTTTGTGGTTGTATTGATCTACAAGCCTGACAAAGTTAAGATGACAGAGAGGATAAAGCTTAAGGACTCATTATTGTCCTCCTCTCAGCCTCTGTCAGTGATGTAAAGCAGCAAAGTATCACAGGCACTTTCTCTGAGGATATCCTGCAAATTTTAGCATAAAAGTGCCCATGAAATTTTCACATAGTTTCTGTGTCATAATATGTAAACCAATCAAAATCCTTTAAATTTAAAAAGAGATACATGTAATTATTTGGGAGGGAAAAGAATAAAAACCTCCTTATTGGCCTAGAATCTCTTTTTTATCTCATAAAAATGGGAGGCTTTCCCTTTTCCTTTAGGCTATTCCTACTCTAACATTGCAAATGAAAAGTTTAGTCAACTTTGGCTTAAAGAAGATTGTCATATTCTATCTAACTTTAATATTTCCATCTTTCTATGATCTTGTTTGCAATGCTATACCATACTAGTATTGATAGTTTGATTGGGTATATTAAGACTTTAACTGTATTCACATTTTATGTTAAGTTTTACATCAAAATCCTTTTCCTTGTAGCACTCTTTGTGAAACAAAATTCATGCTTTTTCATAAGATATTTTTATGCTAGCAGCCAAATTCTGGTGGTGTGATAGTTCTTACATTTCTATTTTAGATTTTGGCAATTACTTTTCTAGTTTAAATATGTGTAACTTCTTGAAAGGCTTTGAATCATGGAGTAAGTAATTGTTTAGTCAACATATATTTATGTCAATGTGTATTTTTAATGTTCATGCACATCTACATATGTACTACATGTATGCAAGTACAATTCAAAGGAACCCACAAGACTATGATGCACTTTACAATTGGGCTTTGGTTCTATAGGTATTTACTACACATTTAAATGAATGGTTAAAATTATTTTTCCAACCGTAGAATTTTATTATGGTAAAATTATCAATGAATGGATGACTGAGACTAATAGGTGAGAGGTGAGAGGGTGCATCTTGTGACAGATCATTAGAGGATATGGGATTGACCATTACCAAAGGTTAAAATGGCATCACTACCTCAAGGGATGACTTGCCATAGTGGCTTCACATTGTTAATTATCATGTTCATTCATAAAGGGGGTTTTAAAATTGTGAAAAATAGAGCCAATATATTATAGATATTGGGGGTGGGGATTTTGGGTAGAGGGTTATAGGTTTTGGAGGTATTAACATGAGTATTTGGTAAAACTAGGGGATATCTACTAAAATAGAAATGGAGTAGTATTGACTATTTAGTAATAAAAATAAAAGGGTAATCTAAATCGTGAACATGCTGATGGTTGTTTATCTCACCACTTGAAAGTATGTTATGAGTTCGAATAACCAGTGATAAGATTATACATTACCAATACTTTTTTACAATGTTTCAAATCAAATGTGAATAGATAAGACTTTGCGAAGGTTTTTTCCGAGGGTCAAGGGTTTCTAGGGTTTGATAATTTATCAAAATGGTGGCATGAGGAGGTGTTATCCAACACAATGTGGTTAGAGGAGGTGGATTCAATTATAGATTTGGGTGTGGTGAAGATGCCAAAGGTTGTGAGGTGCATTCTAGTGGTTGCGAGGACAATGACAATTTTTCTGCGCTAACGAAGAGTATGTTAGACTCCTCTTCTTTGGTGGGAGCTATACACAAGGGGGAACTATAAAATGCATTTGTGCCTTTCAACACCATCTTCAATGAAATTTTATCCTCAATGGGTTTTCGTGTTGGTTAGATGGTGTTGAGGCATAATATGATGGAGACAATTAGGGATGAGGTTCATCGATGTGAAGGATGTCATGATGCCATGGGCCCTACGGTCCTTCTTCTTTGCTTATTTTCTAGTGCAGGTTGTTGGATTGCATTGGGGTTGCCATGGTTGGGGCTTCATGATCATTTTGGTTCATAACAAATATGCTTTGAGTTATTCTATGGTGGCTCTATTGGTGGCCTTGAGGCATTTTATTCATGGTTATTTTCAAGGCCCTAATCCTCCTCAAGTGGAGCACTTCCTTTTGTCTTTTGAATGAATAAAATGGGTCCATATTGTCACTTGCCACTTTTTATTTCATGAAATCTTTTTAAATCATGAATTTAACATTCATATGAGGGCTTGATTATGTCAACAACCACATGGTATCCCCTCATACAAAATTTCTTCTAGATATGAAGAAAAGGTCTTGAACAATATGTACATTGAGAAATGTAGTGAAAGCGTGATCTTGTACATGCTTCAGTAAGCCATAAATAAGACAAGATAGAGAGGTATTGCCCACATTGAACAACTAAGAGAAAATGCACAATAAGGATGAACTTACAGGTTTTCAATAGGTTGACTGGAAATTGTACAAAGAATCAATACAATCATATGGACATGTATGGCCATATGGAGCAATACAACAATTGTACAACTTCTTCCTTAATTTTTTGTGTAGATCATATACCTCATTTTGAGATGATTATAATGACCAGGCAGTTGTTTTTTAGTAGCTTATAGAGGTTTTCTCAAGGTATGCCAAGCTGATTTTGAGAAGAAATTACTTATGTATCTACAAAACTCTTTTATTTTTCCATTGTTTAAATTTTTAGTTATTGTGTGATTTATGCTATGATCTGAAATTAATTTCTACATTATATTAAATTTAGCAATTTATCTATTTAACTAGGATCATATGGATAATAGTCACCTAGGGTTGAATTTTTGTAATGTACTTAACCCCAAATACCTCAACCAGTGAAATATGCCTCCAAATATGTGAAAATGTGTCCTTATCCCCAAAAATTTCTACTTGAGGGTGACACACACCTTCCATTAGGGTTATTTCTCACCCCTTCTTACTTGCAGCATCCCCCAGCCACCTCCTTGAAGAGGGTGTCCAACCTGAAGACTCAAGTGGGCCTTTGACCAAACCCATGTGTAACTTAGTGCTACATGGCATGATCTCAAGCTTGGTGTTCATCTTGTAAAGCTCCCTTTTGTTTAGATCCTTCATCCACATGGTCTTAAGCCTTAGTTTTAACCTAAGAACAAGGATATCCATCAATTCCATGGAAAAAGAGAATGAAATACATGTAACCATTCCTCTAATTACATGTAAAACATGCCTGAATGGATCCTCATAGTGAAATGCATCTTTGGAAGAATCTTCATCAAGCCAACCATACACCTTTTATTCTTCCCTTGGATGATGAAGAGTTCTCAGGATTGATGGATTTTAAATGCATATAGCATCCCAAATTGGTACAACCTCACCAATAGTGTTTTTGCTCCTACTCATCATAGCATACCTCTAGAAAAAACGAGTGTTTTTGTCCCTGATCAATAACAATTCCAGATTAGCAATCACATTTAGCATGATAATAAAATGTAGATAGAACATAAACATAAATCGCAAAAGACAATTCAAGACAAGAGGACACAATATGTGGCGCCAACCAGGGACAAACCCTAATATTGGGAAACCCTTGATCAATTCTTCTTATATGTTCTTCAATAGTTCAGCAGAGAGAGACATAGTACATATACATCAGAAGTCAACCTTTTAACTTATCTAAACAAGAGCAGATATCTTCTCTAAGAGGATGGCGTATGAGGTAGCTGATCTGATTTTAGGTGAAGGCACACTGCTTCCACTGATCCAAGGTGACTCCATCGCCATGATGCACCTCACTGTGTTGCACCCAATCATCATGCTAGACCTCATTACTATGTTGCACACATCATACGGATGCACCTTATCATCATGTTGCACCTCCCTGTATTGCATCATCATGCTGTACCTATGCTACATCATCATGTTGTACCTCATTGTGCCCATCATGCTGCATCTCATTTCAGCATTCATTATCATTGTGCTGCACTTTGTTACACTTGTGCTGCACACATCATGCTACACTACACTTCATCACTATGCCCATCATTATGCAACAACATTCAACATCATGTTGCACCTTATAGAAATATTGTCACATCTTATCATGCACTACATTAGTTCACTATTAGGGGATTCTCTTTTGCTGCATAACATTCTAACAACAGATTGGGTAAGCTTCATCATGGACTAGTTAGGGCATCAAGAGAGTCCTACCAACCCTCACACATCAGCAACAACATCAAATTGATCCATGTTGCTCCAACCCTATTTGTATATGACTGTTTGTGACTGCCTAGTTAGGGCATACTAGTGTAGCTTTAAACATATCCCACAGTCAAAAAACCAACCCCATAAGGACTACAACCCATCTTGGAAGGCTTCCTCCCATGCCACGCTACCTTCTTAGGGAATTGTCCATCCTTGACACCCTCATGTAGTCCCTAACTATGTGCTATGGCCTGCAGCCTAGCACAACAACCTCCTTGTAGCTTCTGCCTCCAGAAAATGTGAACAAAAAATCTTAAAACAATAGCATACTACCCTACTAAGCTCAACCTAGTAGCCTACTCTCTCAACCCTTGAAACAACAAGATTCTATCCCTCAAACAATTTGCACTTGCCTCAGCTTCTGCCTCCTATAATAGACTTTGGACCCTTGCTTTCATGTTGTCCAAGACCTTTCTCTTCCTACGGCTAGGCTATCTTAATTTTAGAGCTATCCCTTTGAGAATGTGGCACACTAGATAGAACAACATCTAGGGCTAGGGCAAACCCTTTAGGACAACGGATATATAGCTCCTTCCTTGACAGCGGAGAGGGTACTCTTTTCATGATAGCATGTAGTTAGGGCATCATTAGGCTACTAGTTAGGGATTCTCCTCGCCAGCATTTAAGCTTCTCTATGGCAGTGTAGAGCTAGGGAATCTTCACATTTCCAGTAGTATATCTCAATCCGTGAGAGATTATGCCCAAAGATATCTCAAAAGATTCTTGGCACCAATCCAGTGAGGCTCAACCATGTATGAGCTCAACATGCTAACTGTAAAACATATATCCGGACGGGAGTTCACCAAGAACATCAATGCACGAATGATTTTATGAAACTCACAGGCATTTCTCAAATCAGGTCTGGCATAACTACCGCATAACTTCTTAAAGTTAGGCTTCATCGAGGAAGTCACGGGCTTGCAGGTCACCATTCCAAATTCGAAATCCAACTCCTTCCTACTTTTGGAACTGAGAGGGTATGTGCTTGTCAGAAATAGGTCATCCTCGTAAGGTACCAGTATGAGAGGTATATCATCCACAAGCTTAAAGCAATGTTTTGGAATAGCTTCACTCCTAGTGAATCTCAACTTCATCAAATAGCTATCAATCCTCTCACACCAAGCTCGGGGTGCTTGCTTTAAATCATAGAGAGTTTTCTTCAACCTGCATACATCGGATTCCTGATCATGAATCTCAAGTCCCTTGGGTTGTTCTACATCTGTGGTCTTTCTATTACATGAGGGGAATGGTCCCCTAGTAAGCTTTCCTTCTGTACATCTCAAACATGTACCTTCATGGTCTTCTTTGAATTCAGGCATCCTTGTCGCCATTTGTCTCACATCGGGTGGGGCCTTACAATGAAGACGGGCAAACCTCCGATGCCATTGAAGAGATGAGTCACATGACATGGTCCCTAATGGACTTCCTGCAACTTGATACAAAATGCCAACCCTAAACCCAAGAGTAAAAGCATCTTTAAAATTCTTTTTCCAAACATGTACCTTTCCATCGATGAATTCCACCTTGTAACCTTTTTATTCCATTGCTGAAATGGACATCAGGTTCTTCTTAAGATCAGGTAAATTCCCTATACCGTTTATGGGATAGGTGGCATCGTGTCCGAGAATAATCTCCAAGTTGTTTCCTTCTCTATCAAATTAGAGAGCGCTTCCTTGAATCCGGTGAAGTTCCTTAATGCACCACTATAAATAAGATAATTTCCCAAAGTGTCTGGAGTAGAGGTAGTGGAGAGGGCCGATATAAGATAATACTCCTTTTGCTTATTAGAAACATCATTTAATTCTTCATACCTAGAGTCCCTTGCTTTCTTGGAGAGTAGACCATTTCCTTGATATCCTACATTCCTTTTCCCCTTTCCATTGTACCTGTCATTCCTTCGATCATTGAAGATGCCCCTGAAATGATTGTGATCATCATCATGTGAGGTTCCCCTTCTATTTGGACACTCCCTCGCAAAATGGCCAAACTTAGTACAAGCAAGGAATCTACCCTTCCTTCCACCCTTAGATCCGGACTTTCCATTAAAGTGACCTTTAGGTAGGCCACTAGACACTGTTAGTGGAATCTCTGATAATTTTCTTTGCTTCAATTTCACCCTTGGTGTACTTGATCTTGGAGTAGCCAGAGCATTTGATGGAGGCTCATGGATTTTACCTTTCACGTAATCGAACACTTCTTTCTCTTGGGATGTGGGATGAGGAACCCATCGAGCCTTTTGTCCTTTCCAACTGTCTTTGGTGATTTCTCTTTCACTCTTGCTTGGGCTTTGTCTTAACCTCACCTCTGATACCATGTTAATTTTAGGTATGTTCAATGCTGATAGCAAATTTACTTCAATTCTCCATATTATCTCAATATCAATTCCATATTAGCAATCACATTTAGCATGATAGTAAAATGCAGGTAAAACATAAAAATAAATCACAGAAGACAAGCCAAGACAAGAGGACACAACATATGACACCAACCAGGGACAAACCCCAATGTCGGGAACCCCTTGATCAATTCTTATTATATGTTCTTCAATAGTTCAACAGAGAGAGAGATAGTACATATACATCAGAAGTCAACCTTTTGACTTATCTAAATAAGAGCAGAGATCTTCTCTAAGAAGATGGCATATGAGGTAGCTGATCTGAGCTTAGGTGAAGGCATATTGCTTCCACTGATCCAAGGTGACTCCATCACCATGTTGCACCTCATTGTGCTGCACCCAATCATCATGATGGACCTCATTACTATGCTGCACACATCATACTGTTGCACCTTATCATCATGTTGCAGCTCCCTATACTGCATCATCATGTTGTACCTTTGCTGCATCATCATGTTGTACTTCACTGTGCCCATCATGCTGCATCTCATTTCAGCATTCATTATCACTATGCTGAACCCATCATGCTACGCTGCACTTCATCACTATGCCCATCAATATGCAGCGACATTCAACATCATGTTGCACCTTATAGCAATGTTGTCACATCTTATAATGCACTACATTAGTTCACTATTAGGGGATTCTCTTTTGTTGCATAGGATGGCATTTTAATAGCAGATTGGGCAGCCTTCATCATGGACTGTTTAGGGCATCAAGACAGTCGTACCAACCCTCACACATCAGCAACAACATCAAACAGATCCATGCTGCTCCAACCCTGTTTGTATATGATTGTTTGTGACTATCTGATTAGGGAACATTGTTGTAGCGATAAACATATCCCACAATCAACAAATCAACCCAATAAGGACTACGACCCATCTTGGATGGCTTCCTCCCATGCCACATTACCTTCTTAGGGCACTGTCCATCCTTGAAAGCCCTCACACATTCCCTTACTATGTGCTATGGCCTACAACCTAGCACAACAGCCTACCTATAGCTTCTACCTCCACAAAATGTGACCAAACAATATTAGAACAATAGTGTACTGCCCTACTAAGACTCGGCCTAGTAACCTACTCTTTCAGCCCTTGAAACAACAAGATTCCAACCGTCAAACAATCTACACTTGCCTCAGCTTCGGCCTCCTATAGCAAGTTCAGACCGTTGCTTTCATGTTCTCCAAGACACTTCTCTTCGTGTGGCTAGGCTATCTTAATTTTAGAGCTATCCCTTTGAGAATGTTGCACGCTAGATAAAACAATGTCTAGGGCTAAGGAAAACCCTTTAGGATAGTGTATATATAGCTCCTTCCTTGACAGCGGAGAGGGTTCTCTTTTCATGACAGCATTGTAGCTAGGGCATCATTAGGCCAATGTTTAAGGCTTCTCCATGCTAGCGTTTAAGCTTCTCTGTGGCAGCGTAGAGGGAGGGCATCTTCTTCTTAGGGCAACATATACTCTTAGGATCTCTCCTCCCACCAGAACCCAAAGACAAGTGGAGAGGAAGAGATCAAAAGAAGAGTGTGTGTCCAAATGACTTTCTAGGCACCTCTATTTATACTAAAACGTTGAGCATAAGTGGGGGCAATTTGGTTGCTGGTCGACCTTGACAAATTGTCCCATAACACAAATAAATTCATATCTCATGAATATTGATCAGAATCAGATGTTCTTTAGATCAATCCTACACCTCTCAATGAGAGGAATCCAAGAAAAATATCAGTTGCCATAAATAATATGACCCACATGGAGTTTGTCCCTAGCTGCCAATTTTAACAATTATTGATTGTCCGTACTTCGACCTAGAATGAAAGCGAATTATACCACAACAATTTTATGAGTACATACACATAACCTCTCTAAATCAATTTCATGATAGTTTAAGATATTCGTATTCATATTTTTAGTTTCTAAGGCGAATGGGTGTGTTACATAAACCATTGACTCCAATTTCTGAATTGGAAAAGTAAGGATGTTCCAGATGATGAATTTCCTTTCATATTTCAAAGAGGGACAAATTTGAAATATGATGCATTAGATTCCAAAGTGGATTCTATGATGTTGAGGACCAACATTACTAGCTCCCCCTCTTCAGCTTGCCTGTCTCTGGTGAGGAGGCATGATAGCTAAAGCAAGAGGGTAATTCCAGCCACCCATAATAGGGCCAAGGAAAACTAGATAAATAAATGGATTAAATGATGAATCTAGACTGACAAACCAACACACCAACAAGTTGTCTCCCCAACACCCCAGACATATTTTAATATCAAATAACAATGCTTGACATTTAGGCTTCACAGTTAGGACCATGATCTACATTTTCATTCGCTGAGTTAAGAGTTGCTCATGATTCTATCATTTCCTGTAGAATGTTTCACTATTGACCATAACCATTATGGAAGATAATCTCTTCTCCTTAAATACATAGCATGCTAATTGTTTTATAACATGCTTGATTGTTGTTTCTTAAATGGTAGCCTCTGCCTCTAAAAAAGAAAAGTGTGATTATAACTAGAGAGACGAGTATGTATATATCATGCATATAGATTTGCCAAGAGCGTTGTCTCCATAACAACCCTTGGAACATTGATTTGTAGTAAATATTGTAATCAACCTCGACATACCTCAAGCAACTATGCTTTAACTAGTGCCATTAAAACAAGGATATTAGTTTATGTGGTGAAGGAAAACTTTGGCTATAGGAGGAATTTTGGTACTAAGACATATTCCTCATTTTTAACTCTTGCACCAAGATAGATTCGTCATTTTTGTTTACTAATTATTATATTGTTTTCATAATTTGTGGTTCTTGCGAGGATTGGGCACAGTTATAACATTTTAGAAATATCGTAGTAGTTCAGAGGTTCCTGTAGCAAAATTATAATTACTTAAATTCTCACCCATGAAATATATATCCAACTAATGTATAGAGAAGGAAAACTTAGGTTGTTCATGCATCCCGTAGAGGAGAATATGGTCTAAAACAGTAATTGCAAATAACAAATCTAGAAATAAATATAGTAGTTGAATTTTTAGTTTTTTGAAGTTTTTGAGAATGCCTGTAAGTCCATATGCCTTTCCACATATGAACACTAGACATATTATAAATATACAGTAGGTGGATTTTAAAGAGAAGTACATTTCAGCTTTTTAGCAGCCTTGCATTGGTCTTGTTGGGATATTAAGATTTCGGTATCCATTGTGATGCAAATTCACATTTTTATTGAACACCTTTCTAGTCATTTGTTTAAGTCCATTTCTTCTTGATGAGAATGGCATAAATATCGCACAGTAAGTAGGTTTTGGTATATTGAAAACCCATTTGCATTGCACCATGCTTTATAATATGTATGAAGAAATTATAGAGTCTTTGCAAACAATTATTACTTAAATGGCTTAAAAGTAAGAGCATTTAAATGGTTATTATATGCCAAGCTTGTGTCATATTTAACATCTGAATATGTATTAATGACTATCCATACTTCAACCTAGGATGAAAGCAAATTATACCACAACAATTGTATGTGTACATACACATAAAATCTCTAAATCAATTTCATGATAATTTAAGATATTCGTTTTCATAGTTTTAGTTTATAAGGTGAATGGGTGCATTACATAAACCCTTGACTCCAATTTCTGAATTGGAAAAGTAATGGTGTTCTAGTTGACGAATTTCCTTTCATATTTCCAGAGGGACAAATTCGAAATATTATGCAATAGATTCCAAAGTCGATTCTATGATGCTGAGGACCAACATTACTAGCTCCCCCTCTTCAGCTTGCTTTTCTCTAATGAGGAGGCATGGTAGCTGAAGCAATAGGGTAATTCCAGCCACCGATAATAGGGCCAAGGAAAACTAGATAAACCAATGGATTAAATGATGAATCTAGACTGACAAACCAACACACCAACAAGTTGTCTCCCCAACATGCCAAACATATTTTAATATCAAATGACAATGCTCTACATTTAGGCTTCATAGTTAGGATGATGCTCTACACTTTCATTAGCTGAGTTAAGAGTTGCTTACGATTCTAGCATTTCCTGGCGGATGTTTCACTGTTTATCATAACCATTATGGAAAATAATCTCTTCTCCTTAAATACAGAGCATGCTAATTGTTTTATAACATGCTTCACTATTATTTTTTTAATGGTAGCCTCTGCCTCTAAAAAACCAAAGTGCGATTATAACTAGAGAGAATAGTTTGTATATATCATGTATGCAGATTTGCCAAGAGTGGTATCTCGATAACAACCTTGGAACATTGATTTGTAGTAAATCTTGTAATCAACCTGTAGATACCTCAAGCAACTATGCTTTAACTAGTCCCATTAAAGAAAGGATATTAATTTCTATGGTGAAGGTCATCTTTGGTTGTAGGAAGAATTCTAGCACTAAGACAGATTCCTCATTTTTGACTCTTGCACTAGGATATATTCATCATTTTTGTTTACTAATTCTTATATTACTTTCATAATTTGTGGTTCTTGCGAGGATTGGGCAGAGGAATAGCATTTTAAAAATATCGTAGTAGTTGAGAGGTTCCTGTAGAACAATTATAATTACTTAAATTCTCACCCATGAAATATATATCCAACTAATGTATGAAGAAGGGAAAACTTTGGTTGTTCATGCATCTCGTAGGGGTGAATATGGTCTAAAACCCTAATTGCAAATAACAAATCTAGAAAGTAATATAGTAGTTGAAGTTTTAATTTTATGAATCTTTTAGAAATAGGAGAAGGTTGTCTCTGCAGTGAAGATGACCTGTGCATAAGGTAAAACACTCCAGAATCTTATATGGGGATTACTTTTGAGAATGTTTTAAAAATTTGTGTAACTATTTATATAGAAAACCAAATATGATGAGTAGCATTAATGTGATGGAATATGAAATCTAATTTATCCTCTGCAAATAATTATATCCATGTTTCCCAAATATAATATTTTACAAGAAACAGGAAATTGAGGAAAGAATAACTAGTGATAAAATTAAAAAAAAATGTTTGTAAGTCATGAAGAATTTATTATATGGAAGATAAGAAATGAATCTCCACAATTAAAAGGCATCATAGTTTCCTTGAGGCTAACAAGCATGTTTCCACGTGATCTACACTAGCTTTAAAAATAAACACTTGACAATATATGAGTGTTTATAGCATCAATCATTGTGCTTTTCGAGGTATTGCATGTGTACATGTACTTGATCAAAGAACACAAAAATTGGGTGTGACCCTTTGAAGTAATGTAGGCTCAGGAATCATTCTAAGCACAAGATTATATTTAGTAGGGACATTCTATTTGACAAATCTTGAAAAGGTTATTGATATTAATATATTTTGATATGAAAGAGTTCACAATGATCCAAGTTTCTGTAGTTGAGATAGCACAATGCTTCAGATTACAATGCATTCTATATTCCAATAAATTAAGGAATGAAGAGGACTCACTTTTCTATTTCGCCAAATAGAAAAGTCAGAAGGCATAATACCTCTGGCCTTTATTGCAGGAAGGCTGCACATTTCATATAATTGATATTTTTCTGAGTGACGCCCCAATACATTTCCTTAGTATATCATGATTCATTACTAATTACAACTACCTGAGTTTATAATTAACACATAAATGTCCATTACCAATCTTTAAATATAAAATTAAATTAAATGCATGGTTTAAAATTAGCTTCATCATGTAGAAAAAATAAAATGTGTGAATATGCATCCTACCAAGGCATTTGATATCTCTCTGGTTGTGCGACATTTTTTGTGAAAATAATATTTCACCTTTAAAGCAAAACATAGAATCTAGATCCTTGTGGTGTTTGATAATTTGATTCAATATTATCAAGTAGAAAGCTTTTGGCATTTATTCACACGGTGGAATTTTTTTTTAATAGTATGGTATGCAATCGAAATTTTCAGGTTGTGATTCCTAGACATTTCTCTCCTCACCATATTTTAAGGTGATATCTGAGGATATTTACTAGAAATTGGTAGTAATACCAATGATTTTAAAGAAATGGAGAATGTATTCAACTTTCATGACATTCTAGGTGGCCAAAATTCAACTATCTATGGACTCTTGAGTCTTTGCCATTAAATTTGCAAAGTAATTAGCATAGTTCTCTTATCTGAAAATATCATCAAGCCTAAAGACCATAAAGCAGATATGGAAGTTAATCCCAGGACTAAAGGGTGATACTGGCTAAATTGAATGATGGAAAAATACTATTAACATAATTGCCTCCTTTGTTTATGGATATGTAGAAAAAAATACAAATGATGGGCACCTCTCCCCCCGGATGGGAAACCCATTCCCATGGTTCTCTCATTACTTGGTGTGATAAAATAAAAGAGAAACATTCTAGATAGTCCACGAACACTATCGGGAATGTCGAGAACGTTCTTGATGCTGCTGCCCTAACCCCCTGACATTTTGGGAGCTGCTCCTACAGATTTATCAGCTGTTAAGAATTCAGAATGTTATCAACCTATGAAGGAGCATCCAGATTCTCCTTGACAGTAAAATAGTGCACAGAAGCTCCCCACATGCAGGGGCTCAGGAATCACCTATACTTTCTTTCCGTACTACCTTAGTGTTGGATGCTTAGCTTGACAATGTTTTTACACCTGATTGATTACTCGCTTGGATTCACCCACAATCTGCAACATTTTCATTCCTATCTTCCTAGCAGTCTTAGGACCCAGCACCATGGCTTCATACTTAGCCACATTGTTGGTAATTAAAACTCCAATATGAAGGAAAAAGGATGATGAGGACCCATAGGAGAAACCAGAAAAATACCTACCCCAAAACCATCTTTATAAGAATTAGGGGAATATGTTTGGTTTTATTACATCATCGCTTGTCCTTCAGGTTGTTTCTTATGCTTTAGATATCCTTGAATATGCTTTATATATCCTTGAAGTTGAGTTAATATTGAAGTATTCCACATGAATGTTGAAATTGAGTGGAAGATGGAAATTTTTCTTACATATCTGCAAATTGATATCTATTTGTAGATTATCATTATTATGATAAATAAAACTCCATGTTTATTGGTAAACATGCAATGTCTTTTGACTTGTTATATTTTAAATAAATATTACTTCAATTTGTATGCAAGGTAGTTCTTACACTTCTCCCACTGTCATATGCAGCGTCAGAGTGGAGATGAAGAACTCTGCATTGTCCATGCTCCCATGAATAATCTATATATTCGTCACATTTTCTTTGTTAACTCTAAATATATTATTCAACCAAACTTACTTTTTTGTGAAAGCATAGGTTGGTAGTCATGCATTTTTCTTTCATTACTGTTATTATTTATGGTGTATATGTTTCCATGATATATTTAATTCTTTTTGGTATTTTTTTTTCATAGATCTAGGGATGATACTTTACCCTCTTCTTTTCACTTTTCAAAGCATGTTCTTGCCATTTTATTTTATGCTATAGTTTGCAATAAAATTAGCTATCCATCCTTACTTCCTTGGAGGCGTGTGTTGTGACTTCATATCCCAACTTCATTGGAGACCTACATTATGACTTCATATATTGTACATTTGTAGCAGTGGAAAGTAATCAGAGGAAGGAGAAAGTTATTAATGTGGAATGGACTCCCAACATAGGGATACTGCATTGTAGTAGTAAGACTTGCAATTCTTATGAACATCACCTAGATAACTACCACAAACCAAAGAGGGCCCACAAGGCATGACACCAAAACCACTTAGTGATGTTAATGGCAGAGTGAAGCAGGATGCTATAACATTGAGAACATGCACTCCAAAGGAATGGAATCCCAACATGGGAATATACCACTTTGGTAATGAGACTTGAAACTATTACAAACGCCATATATATAGTCATTATTATTACTTTTTTGAAGGAAAATCTCATGGGAAATCCAAGGGATGCTTCCCCACATTTGTGGATGATATCCCTTGTAAACCTGTTGACATAGACTTGTTTGTTTAACCTAGGGAGATTTGGTTTGGAGCTTCAGAAGCAAATGAGCAACTGTTGGAATGGCCCATTTTAGGAATTTTGAGAATTTTCAAGGGAGTAGAGGCATAGTGCTTTCTCTTTCTTTGTCTTTTTAGAATCATGTGATTGTTTGTGGCTTGGATTCAGTAGACATGTGTGTTTGGATCATGTTCTTGATTTAGGACCACGTGATACATTTTTCTGTTTGGTATGCCACTATCCTTAACTTTGAGCAAGAATAGTTGTGGAATTGGATGGCCTCTTCTTTTTTGACAACTTAATGCATCTTTAGGGGGGACCTGACCATGTTTGAGTGCAAAGGAGACAAGTGTGGAGGTGCGGTTTTATATATGGACTTTATATATTGTACATATGTAGCAGTGGTATCCCTATGTCTACATTATTAGGTTGTGATTCCTAGACATTTCTCTCGTCACCATAATTTAAGGTGATATCCAGGGGTATTTACTAGAAATTGGTAGTGATACCAATGATTTTAAGGAAATGGAGAATGTGTTCAGCTTTCATGACATTCTAGGTGGCCAAAATTCAACTATCTATGGACTCATTTCCATTAAATTTCCACATGAATGTTGAAATGGAGTGGTAGATGGAAATTTTTCTTGCAGATCTGCAAATTGATATCTATCTGTAGATTATCATTATCGTCATAAAAAAACTCCATGTTTATTAGTAAACATGCAATGTCTTTTGACCTGTTATAGTTTAAATAAATATTATTTCAGTTTTTATGGAAGGTAGTTCTTACATTTCTCCCATTGTCATATGCAGCTTGAGAGTGGAGATGAAGAACTTTGCAGTGTCTATGTTCCCATGAATCATCTATATATTGGTCACATTTTCCTTGTTAACTCTAAATATATTATTCGACCAAACTTATTTGTTTGTGAAAGCATAGGTTGGTAGTCATGCATTTTTATTTCATCACTGTTAATATTTATGGTGTATATGTTTCCATGATATATTTCATTCTTTTTGGGATTTTGCTTCATAGATCTGGGGATGATACTTTACCCTCTTCTTTTAACTTTCCAAAACATGTTCTTGCCATTCTATTTTACACTATAGTTTGCAATAAAATTAGCTATCCATCCTTACTTCCTTGGAGGTGTGTGTTGTGACTTCATATCCCAACTTCATTGGAGACCTACATTGTGACTTCATATATTGTACATTTGTAGTAGTGGAAAGTAATCATAGGAGGAAGGAGAAAGTTATTAATGTGGAATGGACTCCCAACATAGGGATACTGCATTGTAGTAGTAAGACCTGCAATTCTTATGAGCATCACATAGATAACAACCACAAACCAAAGAGGGCCCACAAGGCATGACACCAAAACCACTTAGTGATGTTAATGGCAGAGTGAAGGAGGATGCTATAACATTTGGGACTTGCACTCCAAAGGAATGGAATCCCAACATGGGAATGTTCCACTTTCGTAATGAGACTTGAAACTATTACAAACCCCAAATATATAGTCATTATTATTTTTTGGAAGGAAAATCTCATGGAAAATCGAAGGGACTCTTCCCCACATTTGTGGATGATATCCCTTGTAAACCTGTTCATCTAAGTAGTTGCAAAGTTTCTTGGAAATTTTAACAAGGAATTGAACTATGCATTGTGTAAAACCATGAATATTATCAAAAATAACCTCACTAAGTAACCATGCACTAAATATACATGTTTGTTACTCTTTTTTAGTCAACAATGCACTAAGAATTAGGTTCAAAGCTGACAGTGCTAGGGTCTTTAGTTCATGAGTGTGTCTGAAGCATATGATTTCACTGGTTCTGATGCCTTGGTTCAAAAGCTTGTGCTGGTTATGAAGATTCTGAGTTTGATGTGAAGCTTTTTATTGGCATTTGTTCTATTGAATTTTTCAGAAGCTTGAGTTGGTTATGAAGATTGCATGCTGGTTATGAAGCCTTTTATTGGTATTGGTTCTGTTGAATTTTTCAAGTGACGTCTGTAAGACAAGAGTGTTTTTTTTAATTTCGTTGCACTTGGAAAATCTCTTCTAGCTTCAAGTTAACTCCTTGGAATAAAAACTAAACACGTTTTAGAAAATTGTTTGTACTAGAGAAGAACTATGTGAAGATACAACTAATTTTACTTTGTTGTGTTCAACACTAGCGCACCCAAGTTATTGGCCTCTATCCTAGAGAAGATACAAGTAGTAGTGATTGAGAAATACTCTTGGGTCAAAGTCTTGTTATGGTTGCTTCAATTTTCAATGCAAAATGTTATTACAGGGACTTTTTGTTCCTAATAGAACAAGTCTTATTACTCATGAGATGTTTATGGCCAATTTTAGGATTTTGTTGTCGTTCAATTTGGAATTGGAATTTAGAGTTCCATGGTGTGAAGTGTTTAAGTGGCTAGCCCACCTTATTAAAGACTCCCTCAGTACAATCTCATTAGTTGGTATAACTCTACAAACAAGGGCATGTATGTACATAGATAAAACTTTATGGGGATGCCATGTTTACATTTTTCCACCAGACTCTCACATCATCTTAAATTAGATAATGAATATATTTGTCTTGGTCCGTACTTATTTGAAGTAGGGAACAATTTTTTAATTGGGAAACTCAAATTCTTACACAATTTGTCTCAAACACCTATGCATGACATTACAAAGGATGATTTATGGTTCAAAGTACTAGCTCCTTTATTTCTGGACTAGTGAAGTAATTAGATGGTAGCCATTTGGATGCATTTGGGCATATTTAATTGTCATAGGCAAGTGAAATGCATTCTTAACTGTCAATTCTTTGGCATAATTTCTTAGCTACGTATGCATTAGCTACTCCCATGATGGTCGACAAACATTAATTAACTACAAATTGGCTCCCACCTTGCTTGTTTCTTGGACTTAGAATTTAGCTACTCCCATGATGGTTGACAAACATTAATTGACTACATATTGGCTCCCACCTTGCTTCTTTCTTGGACATAGAATTTTGATGTCTACCCATTTACTTGATTTGGTTGACTAATGCCCTGTGACTTGTCTCTCAATGTCATTCCATGACTTCATATGTATCATTGATTTTTAGCCCTTCTACATTTGGGCATATTTCCAGTGTTTGACTTAGCTCATGCCTGCAATCCACCTTTAATTATCCTTGGAGAGAAAGCTTAACTTCTTGCAAAAATGTTGATGGGGGTAGAGCTTTAGAATCTATTATGAACTTCGCTACTCCAATATTCTACCCATCAAAATCTCATGGAACTTATCTAATTGCCAAGTAGTTCAAGGAAGAATGCAAATCCCTCTCATGCACACCATGGCGAATTACCTTGAACTAGTAGTGGTCTCCCACCTCAAATATTGTTCTCTTTGTAGGAGGACGAAACATCATTTGATATCCCAACAAAGTATTTCTCATCCAAAAGTTGTTCTAGCCACACTTCCCAAGCCCCAATCGTATATGACTACTAAGTATATTACTGTACAGAGTCAGATACTGTTTTAGAAAATAAAATACCCATTGGAGCATGATAAAAAGAGAGAGCTACATCAAATCTGGACCTTAAGGGGCTTCTTCTTGAAGGCCAACTTGGATCTCCATGATGTATTCAACTGCTTGTATATCCAGATATCTGTTGATGACGATGTTATTTTGATACTGCAACATACTTCCGTGATATCTTGAATGGATAATGATGTTCAGAGGTTTCCTCCTTAACCTGAGGTGAACATGACTGCATGGGCAATGCTAGAAGTTGAATATGACCTATAATTTTGGAAACGAAGGAGTATAGGGTGTTCATTCTTTCTCCCAGTTCCTCATACCTCCCTAGATGCCCATGCATGAATTCTACAAATTCGTTGTCCTTTAATTGAAGCACTGACAGTTGAAGAGCAATCTTAATTGCGTGCTGATCCTTGACTTGGGTCTGGACTGTGAACTTATATTCAAAATCATTCTATCATCTCAACCACCTACTAGAAGAATTATATAAATCACTTCGTGCCTTTGAAATATGGTGCTCACATTCTTTATTCCTTTCCTGACATCTAATAATTCATACATAACACAGATTAGGCTGGCTATGAGAACTAGAGATGGATAGGTGTTCTGCAAAGTCCAACACATAGAGAGCTCACAAAGCCCATAATATTTAACCCATTCACCCCGTAAAAATGTGATGATGGTCAAGCCCAACGAAGTGCTAGGGAAACTATCAGACATGCCAACCTGACATTCCATAGTGGAACAATAAAAGCACACTCAAGGACCATCCTTATTTTGCTGCCCATGGTGATACCTAATGCATGCAGTGTGAAATAAAAGAGCATTCCAACCCAACATTCCACAATAAAACAATAAAACCACATTCAAGGACCATCCTCATTTTGTTGCCGTTAATAGCACTTGATGCATCCAATGTGAAATAAAAGAGCATGCACCTTTGTAGGGTCACTCTTGCTTTTCGTTTACACGTGTAGGTTGACACTTTGGTTTATGCAGTGTTGTCATGCATTAGGTGATCACTCCTAATTTAACACTCCCCAATTGACTTGGATGTCTGCACTTGAATTATAGATGTGCATGACCTAGAAAAATTCTATTTTTTCAAACTTCTCTGCTAGTACTTCGACTCTAGCTTAGACAGCCATCTTGCAGAATGATGTAGTGTGATAGAGGATTCTCTTAGCATAGCTGCACGTTTTCCTCTCCTCATCTTTATCAACACAAGGCTTGGATAAACTGAAAGTGTTGCTTCATTATTTGAAGCATAGTTCAGACCCCTACTATAGGTGGTTTCCTTTGGGATATGGAATGATAACCCCATACTTGTGTACAATGGATAGGTGTTTTGATTTGAATGGGTGTCTGTGGTAGTGGCTTTACTTATATTGTGTGCCCTCGTAGTAGTGGCTTTAATTTTGTTGGGTACCTGAAATAGTGGATTTTGATTTGCATGGGTGCCTGAAATAGTGGCATTGATTTGGATGGGTGCCTGAAATAGTGGCTTTCATTTGGATGGGTGCCAGTAACAGTGGTGGATTTATTTTTAATGGGTCTATAACTACTAATCATAGTGGTTTTAATTTTAACGTGTGTAAGAAGTTATAAATATTTTTCATTTTGTTGGATGCATTCAATACTAGTGGTTTTATTTTTAGTGGGTGTCTGTAACAATAGTGGTTTCAATTGTAATGAGTGTTTGCAATAGTGGTTTTTAGGTTTAATGTCTGTAACAATGTTCAAAATATTATAGGTGTCTGCAATGGAAGTTTTAATTTAAATGGGACCATTGGTTTCAATTTAAATGGGACTCTCTAATAGTGGCTTTAATACAAATTGGCATCTGAAATGGTGATATTAATTTTAATGGATGGTTGGCATGGTGGTTTTAATCTTAGTGCGTCTGCAATGTTTGTTTTAATTTCAATGTGAGCCTGCAATGGTGGTTTTAATTTTAATGTGTCTGTAACATTTGTTTTAATTTCAATGTGAGCCGACAATGGTGGTTTAAATTTCAATGTACACCACCAATGGTGGTTCTAATTTCAATATATGCCTACAATGTTGGTTAATTTCAATGTCTACCTGGAATGGTGGTATTTTCTTCTATGCAGGAGATTTGTAACCCAGGTTAGTACAAGGGAGGAGACTGCCTTGGAAGATCTAGGTGTTTGAATGCGTGATAACACAAGATCCCATCCGAAATCCATAGTGGTGAGGTAGGGTAGAGTGTCCATGGATTAGTGCCAGGTGGAGTGACCCCCCTGAGAAGTTCCTTTTGCCTTCTACTTGCTCACGCTTCATCATTATGATACATTTTTTCCTGCAATCACAGGTTGGTTTATTATATTTTGTCATTTTTTTTTTGTTCATCTGCACAATTGATCAAAACAATATTTTTTAAACATTTCCCAAATGTGGTGTGTCATGTGTGTGAACATATTGTTGTAGGATGAAATCCCCAATAATTACTATGCCACTTTGGTATTTATTAAGCTTGGAAATAAAAATGCTCCACAAAGACATTAATCAAAAGGGGATTAACAAACATTTCCCCCCAATTTATTGAAACTGATGATGTATGTGTGTGTGAGTGATCATTTAATTAATTGGTAGAATCCTCAACAAATTGCCATGTTAATATTTATGAAGTTTGTAATTTCTTTTAATTTTGCAGAGAACATTTGTTTTCCAAGTAGATGGTTGCTTTTGTAGTTACAATAGGTAGGACCATTTAAATCGTCACATGATAAAGCATAAAGAAAAGCTATTTGTGTGCCCCAAAGAGGACTGCAAACTGCAATTATCCACTATGTCTAATTTGAAATGCCATATGAAGCAACATAGAGAGAGAGGTGAGTCATGGCAGAGTCTAAATCTACAATCCAGAGAGGTGAATAAGTATCCTTGCCCAAATCCATTTTGTGGGAAGGTTTTTAAAAATCCATCAAGGCTAGTGAAGCACGTGGATGATGTGCATTGTAAGTATTTACCCCCTCACTGCAAATATTTCTCTTTTGTTTGCACTAGAATTGAGTGTTTGATTATTGCCCAGAATGATGGGCCTGCAGGTCTGAGTGTCAGTTTAGTTAAGCATTCGATATCAGTTCTGCTTATTTATATTTCTACACCTCTAACATGAAATCTCATGTGTAGGGCAAATTTTTTTCCCAATAGCAATGTTGTTCCAAACTCTATATGGACTTTGTTTTCTAGCAAAATTGTTAATTTGTAGGTCCATCTTTTGGAAGATGAGTGGATTTTTTAGATCACCTTTAAGATATTTATAATAAAGCATAATATAAATGGTAACAGGAAAAGGATTGAATGCTTTAGCCTCTATTAGAGAGTACCATTTGCACTAGAACTGAGTGTTTGATTATTCCCTAGAATGATGGGCCTACAGGTCTGAGTGTCAGTTTAGTTAGGCATTCGATATCAATTCTGCTTATTTATGTTTTTACACCTCTAACATGAATCTCATGTGTAGGGGCAAAGCTTTTTCCCAATAGCAATGTTGTTCCAAAATCGATATGGATGTTGTTTTCTAGTGAAATTATTAATTTGTAGGTCCAAATTTTGGAAGATGAGTTGATTTTTTAGAGTATCTTTAAGATATTTATGTTGAGGCAAAATCTGCATGGTAACAGGAAAAGGATTGAACGCTTAGGCCTCTATTAGAGAGTCCCGTTTGCACTAGAACTAAGTGTTTGATTAATGCCCAGAATGATGGGCCTGCAAGTCTAAGTGTTAGTTTAGTAAGCATTTGATATCAGTCCTGCTTATTTATATTTCTACACCTCTAACATGAAATCTCGTGTGTAGGGGAAAAACGTTTTTCCAATAGAAATGTTGTTCCAAACTATATATGGAATTTGTTTTCTAGTGAAATTGTTAATTTGTAGTTCCATCTTTTGGAAGATGAGTTGATTTTTTAGAGTACTTTTAAGATATTTATGATGAAGCATAATCTACATGGTAATAGGAAAAGGATTGAACTCTTTAGCATTGCATTCATTTGATATGCAAAGATACAAATCAGATCTTGAAATCATGTATATTAATCTATTCTTGACATGTTGTCCTTTGTAAGCAGTTTACGTAAGTGATTCATAGGTTAGTGAGAGGTGTTTTATAAAATTATAAGACATTACACCTCCAAACAGTTTTGCAAATCTGAAAGCCAGCTCTGCGATGCAAGTCCTTGTGTTGATGTAATGGCAATCTCCCATAATCCAGTACCAACCTTTTCTATGGTTTCAGTGCTATGCACTCTGGTGCCGTCGTTGGCTCATTGTTTTTCTCTACACGATGTCTGTAATAATTAATCTAGTAGATATATTGGATATATTGTGTTGACTGAATTGTTCTTAAGATCATGTGCTTTCATTAGGATTAAATTCAAATTTGAAATTTTGAATTGTATACAATGTACATCTATTTTCTCTTTATTTTGGATTGATTCCATTTGTATAAAATATCTTGACTAATCATAATCTAAGAGATAAAATTTGTACCATATCACAACTTTTCCAAAAATCAATGTCTGGAAATGTGCACTGAAAATTCGAAAACGCTAAGTAATAGGAAAATGGTGAGTATTCCATACTATTTAGTTCTCTGATTTCTATACTTTTAACATATAGTAATTTTTGGCAGATAAGCCTTCATCCTATACTAGACAAGACTACTTACCACTTGATTAACAAAGACAGGCTATCGATCATGAAGAAGGTAATGTCTTTATTTCAACGCTTGCTTTATGAAATCATAGCATTCATCATTAACATCATATTATGTATCCCACTTGATTGTGTCTAGACTAGGCATCTAATTTTTGATAATTCTCAATTTTAATGCATTTAAAAAAATGGAAAAATTATCGTTAAATGTTTTTTCTGGGATGTAGGGAGTAGTTCTTGTAAATGCAAGCTAAGGCCCAGTGATTGATGAAGCAGCCTTAGTGGACGATTTGAAAGCAAATCCCATGTTTCATGTAGGACTGGATGTGTTTGAGGTAATTTACTTTATACGTTTCCTTGGCACACTTTCATGTGGATGCATATTTATTGCAGTTTTGAAGTCTGGTGTGTGCAAAATATGTTGGTTTAATGACCAAGTTGATATTGCGAATGAAGCTAGAATTTATGTTAAGCATGGAAGGCAAAGCACTCTCGTATTTACTAGTTTTAGAAGACACATACTAGCAAGTTTCAATCTTTTTGGTGTTAGGAATAAACCACTTCATTCCTTGTTTGACATGGTACAGAATGAGCCATACATGAAGCCTGGTCTTGCAGAGCAGAAGAATGTTGTTGTGGTGCCACACATTGCCTCAGCTTCAAAGGTTATTATGCAGACTCTTCATATGTACAAAAGTAGGAATGATAGGGAAAAAATGAAGCTATATGTCTACAATTCTAGAATTGGTTCTATGTTTGCCCCTTGGAGCAATTGGTTGAAGTCTAAATAGTAGTTTTAAGAGTTTAGCATTTTGTCGCATCTTTTTCTGCATTTTTCATTTATGCACATTTGTGTTTTCTTTTTAGTTCACTAATTTTTAAAGGATGTTATCACAAGGTTTTCTTGCAGTTTTGTATTTCTGTCCAGTGTATTGTTTTTGCCCACAGTGTCTCATCATTCTGTGATTTCCATTAGGAGATTTTCATTTGTTATGGGCTAGCATTCCAACACCTTTATGCTCCATTGTCAACTTTTAAATTTTAATTTCTTCGAAGGACAACCTTATTGAAAAGCATGAAACTTCCTCTCATTTCTTCCATGACATTACTGAAAGTTAGCGAGTTTAGTGTACCTGTTTATGTCCTTTTCATATTTATGCTAGACCTTGAAAAGTATGTTCAAAACTGTTGGCAGAGGATAGTTGCACAAAGCTCCCTCTCCATACCCCTCTTGCCACTGTCACTGCACTAGTACATTACTAATTAGTTTTATATGCTAGGATTGGGGATTCACCTCTCCAATCCCCAAGAATCTTGAACAATATTTCCAGTTCGTTTTGGTTCCCACTTGTTGTTCAATTTTTTTTTTTGTAATGTCTAGTAACATAGGCAACTCCAGCATTTCTCTATCAGGTAGTGGGAATGACCTACATATTAATATGATCATAAGCTTTCATTTTACCCAAATAGATAGCATCAAACTCCATATTCTGAAGATAAAGTATACTACAGTCTGTTGTGAACAGACTACATTTAAAGTCTATATTTGTTGCCTAAGACAACCATCAGAGAATGTGGTCATATTAATTGTGTTCAAAATTGGTTACATCTATTTGCAGCTTTGCAACCACAGAATGATCCTCATATGAAGGGAAAGGAGTCCATCTAACTTTTGTCATAAGCTATATGGACTTTTTTTAGGAGATGCCATGGCACTCCCATGTTGTATGGACACTAGATATTATAGATATTATTATTAAGCCATAGGTGTGGTTTATAGGGCGGTGAGGAATTTTGATTTTTTAATAATTGAATGGATAAAATTTGATATTATATTATAGATATTATTAAGCGGTAGGTGTGGTCTATAGGGTTGAGTGTTTCTATAGGATGCTCTACAAACTATTTTGAAGATACGTGCTGAAGCAGTGCAATACTCCAAAGCATCAGCAAATCTTACAATGATGTATATAAACCAAGAGCATATACTGAAAAATAAAACAAATGTCACAACCAAAACAAAAAATACAAGCTCACTACAACCAATATACAATACGATAGTTATTCTTCGTAGAAAAACACTAACCTACAAATATTAACCAATGTTCAATGGATGGTTCAAGAGATACTGAGATTGCTATGGGTGCATATCAACCACAATATACATGGTCTAAAAATCGAGACCATCCACATGGCTAGGTGATTGGCTTAAGATTTTGTACCATGTTTATATCATGCTTTGGTATTGTTTATTTTGTTTTTCTCTACAACAACTACTTTTCGAGGCACTCCCTTGTTTACAAACTCCTGAACATTATTATGCTAAAAATAACATCTCCAAAATGGAAATGCATTATGAGGGGGAACACTGCACTTACCATGTTTATATCATGATTTGGTATTGTTTATTTTTGTTTTCTCTACAGAAAATTCTTTTTGACGCACTCCCTTGTTTACAAACTCCTGAACATTATTATGCTGAAAATGGCATCTCCAAAATTGACATGCATTGTGAGGGGGAACATTGCACTTTCTTTCTAATTTCATCCTTAAATGAAACTTTATTGTCAGCACTGCCAACTATGTTTCTTCACTCTTCATTCTTGTTTGGTCATGTTTTAGATATGGGTTTATGGCAATAGTTTCGAATCTTTTCTTGTGGAAATTGTTATATGTAATCAAAAGGCACTTGAAAGCTGGGATGCCACCAATGAGGTAGTAAGGAATTTTGAATCTTTGTGCAAAAATCAAAAGGCAAAGCAATACATCCTACACGAGCTCAATGCAACTGGGAAAAACCACAAGGTAACACATTCTAAATCATCCGTCATGATGTCGCTTCATGTTTTCAATTTCCCTTTACAATACATCTTTGGGAACTTTCTTTCAGTTCTGATTCATTTTTCTTAGTTATCTGTTAATTTCATGATTGTTAGAACTTTTGTTGAATCGATCTCAAGGGTTTCGAGATGGTAAAAGGGATTCACCTTGAAACTAAGCCATTTTATGTGTAAAGGGACCTGATCACTCCAACATTTAAATTGAAGCAACCTCAATTACTGAAGTACTACAAGGTAAGATTGTTGAAATATTTATTGTACTTGTTGCTGGTTCTTTGTGGTGCTTTCAACCTCACCTTTTATAGATATTGTTTCCCTAAAATTCTATGCAATACAACCATTGCAGCTGGAAATATATCTATATTGTTTTCTGAAGATGTTTATGTTTATCATACTACACAAATATGGACACAATCCTTATAAACTTGATCTCTTTTTCTTGATGAAACTTGTTGTTGTTTTTTCCATTATCATGATATATCTTTGCATTTAGTAGCAACATAGATGACATTTTTAGCACATGTTCTCGGTCATCAGTACTCTTCACTGTCATAAACAATGGTTGGTGTGGAACTCCCAAACCATAGAGGGCCCCAAATAATTGTGGAGCTAGGATGGAGCCATGAATCTATCCAGCTTAAAATTCAAAGGAAAAACATATTCTAGGTCTATTAACTTTTAAGTAGGGAGAACTTATTGCAAAGGTGCAAGTGAATATATCCACTCCATTTCATTTCTTTTGCTTTGATAACGATTCAATTGGAGATTGTGGATTCACAAATCATAATTTTGTTTGTTTTACATTTGGAAATCAAGAGATTTTGTTATAGAATTTTATATGGGTGAATATACACAATAATAGACACATACATGTGTGGAGAAGAAGATGAAGAAAAAGAAGTCTTAACATGGAATGAAATCCCAACACAAGGATATGCCACTATTGCAAGATAGCTTGTATACATGAACATTTAATTGTATACTAATAGAAGATTTTGAAATTTTTTGCTAGAGATATAAATTGCCTCTCTTTGTACCTTTTGGGGAAATTTCTAGTTTTAGTAAGTTAAAAATATGGTTTTCATGATTATAGATTTTATAAAGAATATAGATCACGTGTCAGTTTTTTTTTTATTTTTTTAATCAACGACTATAAATGTAGTTTTTAGGATTGCCATAACTCTTCACGTAATTATTTAAAGTGTGCTATCTCAATGGAAGAGCACCTGCCTTACAAGCAGGAGGTTGGTGGTTCGATTCCATTGTGCGCTAACATGAATTAATCAACATTTTTTTAGTTCATTTTTATTTAAATGTCTTTTATATTGATTTATTTCAATGGTGAGATATTTCTTGATTCATTGTGTTATATTGTCTCTAGAGAGACAAAAGTGATCTTTAAATAAAAATTTTATTGTCTCTAGAGAGACAATAGCTAGTATTAAAGAAATATTGTCTCTAATCCGAGTGTTGTCTCTAGATAGACAAAAATGAAATTGTCTCAAGAGATACAAAAATGAAATTGTCTCTTAAGAGACAATAATGCTTGTGTTATGTATTGTCTTTATAGAGAAAATAATTTTTAAGACAATAATCTTTAAGACAATAATTCTTAAGACAATAATCTTTAAGACAATAATTTTTTACACACCCACTTAAAGACAATATTTAAGACAATACACAAGTTTTTTTTGTCTCAAGTTAAGACAATTTACCCAAAAATTGTCTCAAATATTGCCTTCAAACCCCCTATTATTTAGTAGTGAATAAGGGCTCGAAGAGAAGCTAATTTTTAGGTGAAAATTGTATTTAGGAGCAGTTCATATATTTCAAATGTTTATCCCAACAATAATGAAGAGGCTACTTGTGTTCTCTGGTTCTGTTCAATTGCAATTAATTTGTTGTGAAATAAGAATAAGAAGGACCTTACCTTCAATCCACCCCTGACGTTCTGGAACAGAAAACCACGATTTAGCAAGGAAGGATCGATAGGCTTGTGCAAAAGTGAAATTGACAAAAAGTTGTTTTTGTGTATTGGGGAATATCCTTCTTTACACTTCTTTTTTTCCCTCTTCCTTGTACTTTGACTATTTTCTTTCTTTCCCTCTTCCTGCATTCTGGCTTCCTATTCTCTTCTCCTCTGCTCTTGGAGCGTCCTATACTCTTGCAGCGGTTCCAGCCAGATGTGGTCTTCTTACAAGATGTAAAATCAGTGAGCTTTTAGCTTCAGAACTAAGTCTAATTTGTTGTTGATGTGCTTACTTGTTGTTCATGATCTTCATGTGCATTGTATTCCTGAATATGGATAGAGTTGGAATATAAAATTTTCATATACATTAACTTGCTGGAAAAGTTTACCATCGTGTCGAGTCCAATTACCAAAATAAATGGGTAAACCAATGATCAGAACAACTCCAACGTGCAAAGAAGCAGAGCTCTTTTAGTTTCCTCCTATTTTAGTTTCCTCGGCTCTTCGCAGTTATCCTTTCAACATCAGCATGAACCCAGAATAATCAAGAAGGTCAGGAGCTCCCAGTCTCCTTCATTCGTAAAGCTCTACAAGACTATGAATTGAGGTACTCACCAATAGAGAAAAAAGCATATGCCCTGGTGAAGGTTGTGAACAGTGTTTTCAGTCTTTTACAGAGCTCAGTCCCCCCATTGAGCAACATTCAACTATTATCTTTACCAGTTAGGTCAAATGATATCACCTTCTACTCTGCGCATTCAATTTGTGACCTTAGAACAAAGCTCCCTAAAATTGAACGCATCCAGTTGCAGTTTCTTGGTGCACATATGAACTTGTGATCACACTATGATTTTCCCCAACATACCCTATTAACTTCGTTGATGAAACAATTAAATGAGTCATATAGACTCATAGCCCCTAATGTGTGAAACAAACCCTACGTTAATACTCCATGGCAAAATAACACCTCGAAATTTCTAGAATTTGACATGCATCCCATGCTTATGAGAATTTGACATGCATGTCATGCTTATCGCATTATGGACAAGTGGGCAATATGTGGGCACACATATTTAGCTATCAAATTTTGGTTGTCATTCATATTTAGTTAAATAAACTAACATATTTAGTAAATAGACTAACATATAACACCTGGTTGTCCAAAAATTATGGTCTGGAAAACTCCTTTTTTTACTTTTATATATGTAACACAGCAGTGGGTTTAAAGGAAAGGTCCACTATGCTATTGTCAAATGTAAGCTCTTGTAAGACTGGGCGAAGTCGAATAGAAGGCGAAACCTTGAGGCGAGGTCTAAGCCGATCTCTCTCACTAGAGGTAGCGGTAAGGCTAATATTTTGCCCAACAAAACATGGTCAATCCTCAAAATTATCACAATAAGGGAAGAATAACAAAGTGAAGCAAAGCTCTCTACCCTGCCTAAGTGAGAGTTCCTGCCGCTACGCTCTCTTCCCTACCTGAAGCAAGGCGATAGCAAATCAAAGCCAACCAAAGAAAAGCAAAGGTTAAGCAATAGCTCAACAGTAGCTACCTCAAAAGAAACTATTTCATTTTAATTATAAAATTTAATTTTTAATTATACTTTCCCTTGCAACATCAACTTGAAATTCTTATATTTCTTAAAAAGTATTTTCAGGTTTCTTAGTTATTTACCAGATATAATTGAATAATAGCTTGAAAATAAACAACAAAAATAATACTATATTGCTCTTTTCGAGTCTCGCAGAGTATTTCTTCTACAGATTATATGTTTATAATACATAAATATCATCAGTTATATTCAATCTACCTTTTTTGGTGTGGCAGAATCCTTTCTCGGCAGAGACTTCCGCTAGTGCCGTGGCACTTGTTATATATATCGAGGTATGAAGTCATGTTACTGCGTAAAAATTGTTTCCATGATAAATTGGAGATTTTGTATATGACTTTATTGCCCCTCAGTGGAAACATCATAGCTAGAGGCCATTGAATTCTAAATCCAATATTGTAAAGGATTTCTCCCCTCAAATAAATAAATAAATAAGACAAAAACATCCAAGAAGAAGAACTTCATGAGTTGGAACAACGAATTCTAGCAATCAGAGGAAGAAGCAATGAAGTAAACCATAGTTAAGGCAACCCTAATTACCCCACTAATATCTTTGACTGAAAAGTTGTTTCTGTCACAAGGAAATATGCAATACACCATCACTCAAAGGGATAACCTTGGAATATTGTTGTGGTGTGTTTGATGTTCCCTTGCCTTTCATGGACGCCCACAATTAATAGCTCGTCATTGCAAGTTAAATTGTGTAATTGTCACCAAGAAAAGAATGAAGATCCTAAAAGTATTGAATGCAGGATTGCCTTACGCATCTTTGGAATTCTCTTCTTCTTCATATTACAAGCCATTGCTGAAAATCAAACCTACCAGGGAATGCCTCCAAAGCAACAAAGATAACCATACAATCGAAGGAATAGGAAATTTACATTGAGGGGGCTTTACGCAGGGTGACGCAACACAAGGATATGATCATAGGGTTTAAGGATATAGAATAAAATATCTACACACGCTTTTCTAGGAAATAGGTTTCAAACCAGGAATAAAATTCCAAAGATGAGGACTCATGAATGAAATTCTCTCCAGAATAAAAAAATCTTCGTAGTAATATAAATGCACACATCAAATCAAAACGTGAACCAACGTAGTGTCAATACATCCCCTAGATGCTAGCCTTCATGTCATCAAACTTGTGCAAAAGGAGGCGGCCATCAAATGCTAGTAAATTCCATTAATCACACTTCCTGTACACCACACCAACGGATGATGACTCGAAACCTCGGGCAATGGAGCCCTACCCTAGGGGCAGGGTGACGTCTGTAGTAATTCGTATATGCAAAACCAAAGTTGGCAATAGATAAAAACAAAAACAGTTGGGTATATATGAACTAATAGAAGCACGTCCTCTCTAGATGCATTTATAAATTGAATAACGCAAATATATCAAAAAAAAAAAAAAAAAAAAAATTGATAAAGGATAAAAATATATTGAACACTCAAATTAATGCCTCATTAACTGGAACCACTTAGTAGACATATCTATCTACATTAAGATTACACACAATTGTCAAGAAATAGCCTGAAACCACTTAGTAGACATATCTATCTACATTAAAATTACACACAATGATCAGGAAATAGCTTATTCATGATGCCCGTCTGAGCACAACACATCTGCACTTCATGAAAAAAAAATAAGTATTCAACAATATACTATTACTCTAGTACAAGCTACGTGTTGCTTCCCCTGCTCTACTTTGACGCAAGTTATACAAAGAAACTCTCATTTTTTTGTTTGATTTTGAGAGCGGAAAAAATTGGAACTAAAACAAAATTTGTCATAGTGTCTTGCCAAGAATGCACTGAGAGTTTATAAACTGTAACTAGAAGACAATATAACATATGTCTAAATTCAATAAGTTTATAAAAAAGTTTCAGAAAAAAGTTTGACACAGGAAAAAATTATATTGAAAGCTCAACTCAATGACCTCATTGACTGGACCCATTTCGTAGACATGTCTATCTTAGGTAGATACAACAAAAAAAATACTTTGATAAAGGATAAAAATATATTGAATGCTCAAATCAAGGCCCCATTAACTAGAAGCACTTAGTAGACATATCTATCAACATTAAGATTACACACAATGATCAAGAAATAGCCTATTGAAGATGCTCATCTCAGCACAACACATCTCTACTTCATGAAAAGAAAATAAGTGTTCAAAAATATACTGTTACTCTGGTAAAAGCTACGTGTTGCTTCCCCTGCTCTACGCAGACTCTATAGGACATTATGTAATAATCATACAAAGAAACTATGACATATTTTTTGTTTGATTTTGGGAGGGAAAAACGTCATGTTCATGGAGTGGCTAATTCACCATCACTCTGCTTACCTGCTTAATCATCATCTTCGTGCTTGCAAGATATCTGTTCAGTGCTACTTGTGAAAGAATCATTATCTTCACGCTTGTAATATGTAATTCGAATTCGAATTCGAATGGTACCTATGGCCGAAATTCCTAGGGTTGGATTACATTGAAAAGGATTTTGCTTATATCCATGGGCTTTGGAAGTGCACAGTGAGTCTTACCATGTGGTTCTTTCTCATTTCAATCGGTTCTGGGAGATTCATTATCACCATTGCCATCGTTCTCATTTTCATGTTTGATATAGAAAATGGTTCCAGCCAGAGGCGGTCCAATGGTCCAATGGAATTCCCAGTGGCCAAATATCTGGTACTGAAGTCCTCCCTCGTCATAGGCATGTATATGTTCTGAGTTGCTGTGGCCGTGAACATTGTGAAAACTATCGTGCAGCCAACCATTCTTGGAGGTTCATGGTCAACCAATCTTTGGCACGGCGCATCTAAGGATATAGCACAAAGAAACATATCAAAAATTGATAATTACTACTAAGATTACCTCATATTTGATCGAGAGTGACAACCATGACACCTATGTCTACATCATTTCCCACACATAACTTGCACAATGTAAAAATCGATGCTGTGATTAAATTGGATAGATTACTTGCCTTGTTATTCATAAATTTGATATAGGTTACGGATGATTTTAGCATACCCGTGCAAATACTCTCCACCCGACGCGTCAGCATTCGTCATAACCTGATCACGCGAATTTGTCAAAATCGTAATAATGAGAGCATTAATTCGACATAGTATAAATAAATATTATGACGAAATACAAATTAAACCTACTTAAACATAATTTTTCAGTGTCTTGGCAATAATGCACTCACAGTTTATACATTGCAACCAAAAAACAATATAACATATGTCCAAATTCAATAAGTTTATAAAAACATTTGGCATCTTGATGAAGGGTTCAAAGCCCGGGGGAATAGCAAGCTTTGTACTTGTCACGTCTAGAGGCAAAATAAAAACACTAGATAAAGATGGTTGCTTTGCTTCATTGAACACAAACTGATAAAATACCACTATCTTTATCCAAATAAGCCATCAAAGTTAAAGCTCAAAATCATCATCTTCATCCAACATTAAGGCCTGAGCTGCAGCTTCTTCCCCTTCATTATACTGTTACTCTAGTACAAGCTAAATTAAACCTACTAACCATGATGTATACGCCATTGTGTACATAGTCCGTAAAGAAATAATCACCATAGAACTCAAACACAGGTTCGGTTTTCACTTGAGAAAACCATAGTCGATCACCCAAAGTAATTAGTGCATCACGTTAGATTACATGCAACAACATACCGTCATCGAGAACGTGTCCTATAATTCCCCATTCACACAACTTTTGCCCCATTGTTGCATTATTAGTCTTCTCCTCACCTGAATCCTCCATTGTTTCACACAGAAGTGTCTCCTCACTTTAACCTCCACTTGTGTCATCCATTATCTCCCAGCTTTTGTGTTTATTACAGACGGACCGAGAATCAAGATGACTAGTTAACGCAGAGGGATACAAAACCCTACCTAGAAGAATGAAGGTTTTTCTAAAAGCAATGAAGGAAGCGAACAGTTAAAGAATGAAGTCCTGACCGATACTTTGATCTTTACTCCGTTGATTAAAAAATTATGAAATTTATAATAGTAGCGAGAGCATAATCATGCATATATGTTTATTTATCGTTGATATAGATATATATACTACTACTTCTTTACATACGTCAGAGCGACCTCTTTCAAGTGATTGATGGACCAAACAATAAGAAAAAGAATAGCACTACAACAAATAATATCGATAAGAAACAACAACTGCTTCCATTCAAGCCAGTCCTTCGCAAACTAGTGCATCAAGGTAGATTACATGCAACAACATACCGTCATCGAGAATGCATCCTATAACACCCAATTCACACATCTTCTGTTGTATTGTTGCATTATCAGTCTCCTCCGCACTTGAATCCCCCATTGTTTCATGCAGAATTGTATCCTCACTTTCACTTCCACTTGTGTCATCCATTATCTCCCAGCTTGTGTGCTTATTGCAGACGGACTCGGAATCAAGTTCACTAGTTAACGCAGAGGGATCCAAAGCCCAACCTAGAGTAATGAAAAAACATCGAGTTTCAAAAAGAAGTCCACAAACCATTTCTATAATGAATTTATAACCATTTTGATCGAACTGCTAAAACTTTTGTAATCCTCTAAAATATAATCTTATGGCCACAAAGATGACATCAGAGCAGAGAAGGGAGTTGATTTCAGAGGGGAACACCTTACAATGTAATAATAGAAATATTGTTAAAAGTGATTGTTGGTTAAGTTTTATTTATTTAATTTTATGATGGTGGTCTAAGACTTTTTTTCCCTTTCATAATAGAAATTAAAATAATAATTACACATTACCGTGTAATAATAGAAACATTGTTAAAAGTGATTGTTTGTTAAGTTTTATTTATTTGATTTTATGATGGTGGTCTAAGACTTATTCTTTCATTTTCATAATAAAAATTAAAATAATAATTATTTTTGTATATATTGATAATTGGACAAAATTTGCATTATATATAAAGGTTAAATATAAGAGCTTGAAATTTGTTAAAAGGAAAATTAGAAATGTGCATTAAGATAACTAATAAAATTCAAAAAGATTTACATAGTTAAAAAAAATCTTATAAATATTTATAGATTTAAAAGGATAGGTAAATGACTAAATAACCATATATATAGCAATATAAATATCAAAATATGACATGAACATAAAAAATTATTAATAAGGCCTATTGGGGTAAGCCTTTTGGTGCTTCTTGAAGCAAGATTGTTTTCCATCCTTCTCATTATCAATCAATGATAGGATTAGAGCTAGTGAACTCAAGTCTTCTTAAATGATGCAAGTCCTCTCCTAGGAGGAGGGAGAGTCATATGTTTAAAAGTATTGTTTGTATGAAATTTTTGGTTTTCTTACTTTTAGGGGACTTCTATCATATATGTGTGTGTGTGTGTTAAAATGTTATGCCAATTCTCCTATCAACATCAATGGTGGGTGGGAAGCCTATTTTTTGTATTTTTAATGTAATCTTGTGCCTAGGACATGAGCTTTATTAATATAAAATTTCTATATATTGTCAAAAAGCATATTTATGTAATATGTTCATTAAATTAAACTTTATATATTTGATTTCTGAATTGATCTTAGGATAAATTATCTCTTTATTAAAAAAATATCGATTAATGACTAAAATGTTACATAAGGATAATAATATGCATTTGATTTTACATAAAATATTATATAATTTCTTTGGGAACCATGAGGATTAGCTTAGTTGGTCAAGTTAAATGCACCTTTTATTGAGAGGGCTTAGGCTCTCTAGTTGACCTAACAAGAAGTGATCCTTTCATGTAGATCTATTTGGTACAATTATTCTGTGGACGTAGTGATCACTAATATATATATATATATATATATATATATATATATATATCAATCATATAATATTACATAATGCATTTTTAATAATTTTTTATTAAACTATTATATAATTCTACTATAAAATAAATATTGTAATGTAATATAATGCAAATTTCTGTTGGCCATAAAAGGTAGCTCTTTAGGGAAGGGTGATGACACTTAGGGATTACCAAGTCTCATTTGAGTAATGAGTAAAGTAGACTAAAAGTAAGATATTTCATAACTCTCAAAATCATATAACAAACAAAATTCAAAATTATGAATTCAACATATCACTTAGAAAAATTAAATTTAAATAATAAAAAAATAACAATCATTCACTTACCAAAATTAAACATAAATAATAAAAAAATAACCATCATTCTTTATAACGATTCAAAATAAATTTAATTAATTTCAATAATATTAACATATTTATTAATTAAAAAATAATTAAAAATATTAATATTATATTATTATATAATAATTCTCCATTTTACATTTCTCCATTATGAATAGCTAATGGTCTATTTCTTACGAGAAAGGCAATGAGGGTGGGTGTAATAAAAATAAAAAAGTAAACTACTTGTTTTAATTTAAATCTTATTTGTTTTAATTTACAATCTTATAGATTCAAACTTGGGTATTTTTCCTTTTAATATATGTATTTTTAATTTTAATATTTAAAAAAATGGTTTTTCTTAATACAAGGTTCAAACTTGGGTATTTTTTCTTTTAATATATGTAATTTTAATTTTAATATTTAAAAAAATGGTTTTTCTTAATACATGTAAATGAGTATTTATTCATTTTTCGACTTATTAAGGACGTATTATACCTACCTAAATGTTGTTAGGTACAAATAAGGTAAAAGGTAAAAGATATTTTTAATGTTATTATTTTACAACCTAGTTATACATAAATGAGAATTTACTTATTTGTTAAAGTCATTGAGGTATTTTGAACTTATTATACTTAGTTGAGTATTGTTAAATATAGATGAGGTAATAAGGAAATTTAAGGCAATTATTTTACATCTTAATTATACAATAGTGATGTTTTAATTATACAATAGTGATGTTTCAAAGAATAAAAGTGGTAGTCCAAAGTATTAGTACAAAACTTTATAATGTACAAGACTTCTAAATGTGAGAGAAATATCTATTATATTTTTTAATGTATTAAAAGAGTTAAGAAGATTATTTATGCATATTACAAATTATGTTAACCTATAGAAGATTAGCTAGATAAATTAGTTTTTTCTATTTAATGGAGATAAAAATTGAAAATATCTTCAGAGGAAAGATAAAGGGTATGGATTTTGGATCTACAACATTATAAGGTAACCACTTTATTCAAAAGTGATTTTTTTATATAAATATATCTGGGATATTAGATGGTTGAGATTTAGGAGGTAAGAAAGTTGAGACTTAAAAGGAACGTGAAAGGGGAAGTAAGAGTAAAGAAAAGAAAAGAAAACCATAATAAAATAGGGAAAAGTGAGGAAAATTGTTGAGAAAAAGGTGAAGGAAAATACACTGAAATAGATTAATAAAGTAAAATTTATGTTTTCAAGTTACTTGTGATCCCCACTTACCTTTTTTATGATGAAAAATGAAGAATGGAGAAGGAAGGGATGTAGGTATGATGAAAATAAAGAATGGAGAAGGAAGGAATGCGAGTATGATGAAAAATGGAGAATGGAGAAGGAAGGAATGCAAGTACGATGAAAAATAAAGAATGGAGAAGGAAGGGATGCAAGTGACAAAGTAGGAGAAAGACATCTATTGTGGATCCATGTATGTTGAGGATTTGTGAAGGAAAATGGTGGTGAGAGGTAGAAAGGAAGAGATGTATAGAGTTTAAAAAATTGAAAATATAGAAAGAAAGATATAAAAGGAGAAGAACATGTAAAAGACAAAATGGAAAATCAATATATGGAAAAAAGAGTTTGAAATTGATGTTCATATAGTTATAAATATATTTATTCAAGAGGTATCGTGGTGCATTTCTGAAATAGAGCAAATTAATCTTGAGGGGGGGAAGGAGGTGCTCTTGATGTGAGCACACCAGTAACATATATGTGGAGTTTATGGAGTAGATTAAGGTCTGACTTGATCACATGAAGTTTGTGATATTGGGTTGTATTTAGTATGTTTGTCTTATTTTTCCTACATTAATTACTATAGGTCCTCTATTATACCAAGGACAATGTATCATAGGGTGAGGCTCAAAATTATCATCTAACTTTTCTATGATCCTACATGATTGTGTCTCTAGAATATCCATTAGTGAAGGCACATTGAGCTTTCAGAAAAAATTTCACGAAGGTGTATTACAAGTTAATGTAGAAATTTTGAATAATTTAACACATATTCAATGGAAATTATCCTGATCATGTACTATTGCGGAATACATACACAATACATAAGCTCCTCTACATTGATCATCAATTTAGCAGCATCAATAACAATAAAACATCAAGAGAATTCACACATCAACACAGTATGTAACCCGGGGAAAGCTTACAGCTGAAAACCCCACACTATCTGTATATTATTGATTGAGAACATGTAACATTACAAAGTACAATGCTTATCACAAGCAATCCAGTACCAGCTATGCGTGTTAGACACAATACAGCTCAGATATGATCTCCAAATCTATTCCACTGCTTGCCTGCCTCCACTGCTCAATACCTGCTCAAGAATGAATGAGAATGGATTAACCAAACTCGTATTTACCTCCAAAGAATCACTCACACTGTGAAAGACGTGAGAAGAGGCTGTAATATTGGGCAAATACTTGGGCAAACTCATTGGCATACTCAATCCCTTGATTGTGCAAATCCTCATGCACAACTATAGTCACAACTGATAGCAATCTGATCCTCTAACACCTCTCCCTGCTGAACTGAACATGCACTGACATGCAACTGAGTTAACTGATGTATTCTATAGTTGCATTATGAGTTAATAATTAGTTTAACAACTCATCATTAGTCTATTTGCAGTTAGACTAATTACAACTAGTTTAACCAAGTCAAACTGAACACAACTCCATCAACTCCACAATCAACTCCACCAAACTCAACTGATTGAGTTCTAACTGAAGTCATGCATGAAACAACTCAACTGACCCACAAAGAAAGCGTACTTCCTTCTAACAGCTGCATGTGCCACATCTGTAGCTCAAACTGAAGTGCTCCAAGAGAATAAGATCAAGTTTATAGTCCAAATATTATTATGAGACAATAATATTTGACTTTTCTATTTTTGATAGCCAATCTAAAAATAGACTTTTATCACTCTTGTTGTGATCACTCCTGCTGTGATCACTCGTGCTGGGATCACTCCTACTCTGATCATCCCTGTTGTGATCCAAAAATAGAACTTGCGCCATAATTTGCCTGCGGGCCCACTTAGTGAAGGAAACTCTTTTCACTAAGCTCCATCATCTTGTTGCAATCTCAACAATCCCTCTTGACAAGATGCAGATTATCAGCAACCCCTATCCTGCCTTGGTGGTATTCGAATTTTCTCCTGGTGAGAGCCTTCGTCAGAATATCAGCATCCTGATCCTCTGTTGGAATGTATGAAAGTAACATGATTCTCTACTGCACACAATCTCTGATATGATGGTACCTGATGTCCTTGCTGCCATATACTCGGCCTCTTGAGCTCCCTGCCCAATCTGCATCCTCCTGTCTATACCAAGATCCATATCCCGATGTGCCTCTCAAGTAGCGCAATACATGCTTGGCCGCCTTCTAGAAGAGCTTGGTAGACTTAACCATAGCATGTGAAAGCTGGTTAACTGCATAGCATATATCGGGTCGTGTATTGACAAAATACATTAGCGACCCCACCAACTGTCGATAAACAGTGGCATCCACTTCTTCTCCCAAAGTGGCATCCTCCTTCCTCCAACCTCCAAGAAGAGGAGTATCAACAAGCTTGTAGCCATGCATTTTGAACTTCTCCAGTATCTCCTGAGCATACTTGCCCTGAGAAACAAACAATCCACCACTGCGCTGCCATATTTCCAATCCTAGGAAATAGTGAAGGAGGCCCAAGTCCTTCATCTCAAACTCCTTAGCAAGATCTTCCTTGCATGAATGTATCAACAACTCATCACCCTTTAGAATCAAATCATCAACATACAATACAATGATAAGCAACTTACCCTCCACCACAATCTGGAATAGGTTAGGATCCGCCTCACTCTTGGAGAATCGAAGTCGTGTGAAATAGCTGTCTATCCGTGTGTACCAAGCACATGGTGCTTGCTTCAACCCATACAGCGCTCTCTTGAGCATGCACACATGTGACTCGCTGTTGAAGACCTCAAAGCCTTCGGGCTGTTCAATGTACACCTCCTCCTCAATGACTCCGTTGAGGAACGCAGTCTTCACATCCATCTGATGAACGTGTCATCCCATCTGCGCTGAGAGAGCAAGAATCGTCTGTATGGAAGAATACCTTGCGACAGGTTCAAAGGTCTCCTCATAATCGATCCCCTCTATCTGTGAAAAGCCTCGGGCAACAAATATTGCCTTGTACTTCTCCACACTCCCGTCAGCTGCCTGCTTAACTTTGTAGATCCATCTCGAACCCACCACTGATTTCCCTTCCGGTCTAGGAACAATCTCCCATGCACTGTTTTTGACAATAGAATCATACTCTTCCACCATGGCGTCTACCCATGCGGGGTCCTCCACAGCTTCCTCGAAAGAGGATGGCTCAGTCACAACACACTTGCTCATAAGAGCCATGTATCTAGTGTACCAATTAGGTGACTGTCTCTGCCTATGTTGGGCTGTAGGTGGTCCTACAACTTTCTCTGCATCTTGAGGTTGTCGCTCAGCTTCTGTCAAGCGCTTTCACCCTCTGATGGTTGGCGCTGCATGAGTGGTCTCTTCCACTCCATGAACCTCGTCCTGTGGTTGATCCACGTCCTGAAGCTCACCCTTAGGAACTAATAGATCCTCATCTTCATGCAAGTGTAGCTCCCTCTCAAGAAAACACTTCATGGCTTTCTCCTCCTGAAATTTTATATCCCGTCGCACAACAGTTTTACCACTGTCTGGAAAATACACACGATAGTTGTGAGGCGTATCAGTGTACCCCACAAATATCCCAACCTCTGCGATCGACTCCAACTTTTTCCTGGCATCCTTCGTCAGATGCATGTAAACGTTAGCACCAAAAATCCTCAAATGAGAAAGATCAGGCTTCTTACCAGAATAAGCCTCCTCGGGTGTACTCATGCCAAGTATCCTATGAGGACAATGGTTCTGCACATAAACTGCTGTATTTCATGCTTCCGCCCACTAGTGAAGGGGTAGGCCCTGATCATGCAACATTGCCCGTGCAGCACCCACAATCGTTCTATTCTTCCGCTCAGCTACCCCGTTCTGTTGTGGGTTATGGGGAGCTATGAGCTCTCTTCGAAACCCTTCTGCCTTGCAGAAATCCTTGAACTCGTCCGAGATGTATTCACCACCATTGTCGCTCCTAAGAGCCTTCACCTACTTCCCCGACTCCTTCTCGACCAGTGCTTTGAATTCACGAAACTTTGAATATGTCTCGCTCTTCTTCTGCATGAAGATCCAACACTTACGAGAGAAATCATCAACAAAAATCACATAGTACCTGTGTTTTGTTGTCGAAGCAACTGAGAAAGGTCCACACACGTCTGTGTGAATTCTCTCAAGGATTGTCGTGGCGCGACTATCCTTCTCATGAAAGGTGGATTTCACAAACCTCTGCAAAGTACATCCCTTGCACTGATCTGACTGCGCAAGAGTGCCTTTAGGAAGCCCTGTAGTGATCTGCTGCAGTATCTTCAAGGCTCCATGGTGAAGGTGACCCAATCTCCTGTGCCACAACTCGCCATCATCCCAGCTCACCAATCCTTCTCCATTGCCTGCCATTACTGCACATCCATCTACATGCAACTGAAAACAACATCATACCCCTTGTCTTCTAACATCGCCACAGAGATAAGATTCTTCTTCAATCCTAGAACATGCATGACTTCCTTCAATACGAAGGGTTTACCAGACTCCCTCTCAAAGGAAATGGTACCAATACTGGTCACACTGTATCTACCATCATCACCTAGCTCGATGTGCACTCCAATATATTTGTCTTCCAGATGAGAAAACAAATCTCTATCTCCCGTCATATGGAAAGACGCACCACTGTCCAAGAACCACACCGATCCCATCACACTTGAAACCAAGCATGCGATCAATGAAAAATCAAGCTCAAACTGCGAGGCTAGAGCCTCTCCTGCTGCAGATCCAGCAGCCTGCTCGTTCTTCGTCTTCTGCAGATAATTAGTGGCATAGTGTCTGTGTTGGTGATAGTGAAAACACTTCACCTTGGACATGTCCTGCTTCTTGCCTTTCGCACCAGACTGAGAAGCTTTCTTGATCTTCCCTTTCTTTGCTTTGGCAGCCAAAGCAAAATTTTCTTCATCAGCTCCCTTTGATGAAGGTCTGTCCCTGATACTCCACCCGATCTCCTCCTGTACAAGATTTGACCACAGTCTTTCCCATCCTCGCAATTTCTCCCGACCATTGACAGAGTCCTGATAGGAATGCCAACTCTTTGGAAGACCAAGGAGAGCCAAGCTCACCAAGTCCTCATCATCGACAGTAACCCCCACACTTCCCAGCTCATCTCGACACTGAGTGAACTTCGTGAGATACTTGGGCATACTGTCACCCTTCTCGCATCTGATGTTTCTGAGTTTTTCTTTGAGCGCCAGCTTCCTCTAATCGCTCTTGCTTTGTAATAGATCTATTAAAGCCTTCCACATCAGATATGGAGAAGTCTTTCCATGCAGGCTGGACACAATGTGATCCTTCATGCCTTCCAACAAAATCCTTCGACATTTTGCAGTCTTCTTTTGCCAAACTTCCGCTTCAGTAGCATCAGTGGGCTTTGGAACATCCGTCTCTATGAACTCCTTCAGCCCGTTATCATCCAATACTGCCTCCATCCTGTCCTTCCATGCAATATAGTTTGAGCTGCCCTCAAGAGCATACTCCAATCACAATTCGTTGAAAGGAATTGTTGTGTTGCCACCAAGAAAACACTACTGCAAATTCGAATTCCACCAGCTCCAACTCAACTGCCTCGGATCTAAGATTCATGAGAACACAATATTTCTCGTACAGAGATTGACTGAATGGGCATTCACCGGATATCTCACCTTCCAGAGGAAGGATGAATCCAGAGGCTACCTGGCCCGATTACAGACTCTGCCTGATGAAATAGAATGTAAACACTTCCTACATAGTAGATTTGATGATCAACAGCTCTGATACCATGTAGAAATTTTGAATAATTTAACACATATTCAATGGAGATTATCCTGATCATGTACTATTGCAGAATACATACACAATACATAAGCTCATCTACGTTGATCATCAATTTAGCAGCATCAATAACAGTAAAACATCAAGAGCATTCACACATCAACACGGTATGTAACCCGGGGAAAGCTTACAGCTGAAAACCCCACACTATCTGTATATTAATGATTGAGAACATGTAACATTACAAAGCACAATGCTTATCACAAGCAATCCAGTACCAGCTCCACTTGTTACACACAATACAGCTTAGATCTGATCTCCAAATCTATTCCACGACTTGCCTGCCTCCACTGCTCAATACCTGCTCAAGAATGAATGAGAATGGATTAACCAAACTCGTATTTACCTCCAAAGAATCACTCACACTGTGAAAGACATGAGCAGAGGCTATAAGACTGGGCAAATACTTGGGCAAACTCATTGGCATACTCAATCCCTTGATTGTGCAAATCCTCATGCACAACTATAGTCCCAACTGATAGCAATATGATCCTCTAACACCTGTCCCTGTTGAACTGAACATGCATTGACATGAAACTGAGTTAACTGATGTATTATATAGTTGCATTATGAGTTAATAATTAGTTTAACAACTCATCATTAGTCTATTTGCAGTTAGACTAATTACAACTAGTTTAACCAAGTCAAACTGAACACAACTCCATCAACTCCACAATCAACTCCACCAAACTCAACTGATTGAGTTCTAACTGAAGTCATGCATGCAACAACTCAACTGACCCACAAAGAAGCATACTTCCTTCTGACAGCTGCATGTGCCACATCTGTAGCTCAAACTGAAGTGCTCCAAGAGAATAAGATCAAGTTTATAGTCCAAATATTATTATGAGACAATAATATTTGACTTTTGTATTTTTGACAGCCAGTCTAAAAATAGACTTTGATCACTCCTACTGTGATCACTCCTACTGTGATCATCCCTGCTGTGATCCAAAAATAGAACTTATGTCATAATTTGCCTACGGGCCCACTTAGTGAAGGCGACTCTTTTCACTAAGCTCCATCATCTTGTTGCAATCTCAATAGTTAATGGTATCCCTCTTGATTATTTTAGTATTTATCATACATTTTTGGAAGATTGGTATTCTTTTAGGAAGGATTCCCAATGAAGTGATTATTTGAAACTAGGCTTGTGATGTTTGCAATCCTTGTGGATGGCACAACAAGCATGCATGCACACACAACACTACCAAGGGCTTCTTCCTTTTCCAATACAATCATTTACATTAAATGAAGTATAGAATTATGGTCCATGGAGTAGAAAAAATAGCCATGTGATCCTTAAGTAGTGAATAGATTATTTCTCTCTTGATAAATAATGAAACTTGCTTACCTAGTGTCTGTAGATTTCCCAGCCATGGATATGCAATTTGATTTTCCCTCCAATTTATCATGACCCCTTTAAGATGGACCCTTTATGAATAACTAGAACATTTATATTAAAATTATAAGGCATGAGTAGTAGAATACAATTTTCGACATGATAATTACTTCCTACTGATTTTCAAACAATAAATTTTATGCCACTACTATTATTGAATAATTATACTCATAAAGTATCAACATTAATTTGCAACAAAGACATTAAATATCATAGAGACACAACCATTCAAAATAGACACAAAATATTTTCACCTGGGAAACCTAACCTTGGGAGAAAATCCAACAATATTTTCTTGAGGAGAAATTTTCTTTCAACAATGTTTATAAATAAGATATTTTCTACAAATCTATGCCAATATACAAGTCAAAATACAAGTCAAACCTGGTCAAATAACATCAAGTCAACATTGGTAAAAATGCTTAGAAAATCAAAAGTCAACACTAGTCAAACAATAAAACTTTACAATCAACTCAACCTAGTCAAACTTGGCACTACTATCTATGGTCAACCCGCTCATGCGGCCCACCGACTAGTCAAATTGCAATCATATCCACATGTCTAATCTTGGGTCAAAGATGTGGTTAAACTTGTACATGTGGCCTCCAAAAGCTCGACCAAACAATTAGTCAACTTCTCAGTGAAATTTTGTCAAAGATAGCTCAGTCAACTTCAGTTAATTCATTGGTCAATCAACCTTTCCTTCTCACATGTGCAGCCAAAACAAGACTGATATAGAATAGATGATCTACAACAACAAATTTTCTCCTTGGAAAAATTTCTCCTCCACTAGTAAAGATTGAGAGAGTTTGCTATGTTGATTTTTTCCTCTTGCATGTTGTCTATTTATATAAAGCTCTAAGGTTGAGTGAGACACATCAAGTTGGTTTCTTATCAGAATAAACCCCCTCACTAATGGAGCCTACATCACAACTCAACATCAGACTAGAAATGTTTACCCCACTTGGGTGAAAAACCCCAATCAATAAACAATTCAAACTCGCTCTGTAAAAGATAGATCACTCCATCCCAGAGCACAAAGTGAGTGTCATGGGCCATTCACCCCTAGCCAAATAATAATGCCCCCATGGGTGAATGTATCATTCTCCCCTAGTCAAATCAACATGACCCCATGAGAGAAAATTTGCCCCTAGGGGTTTTATCCCTAGCCAAATTACTAGGGCCTAATGGATAAATGTATCATTCCCCCACTGGTCAAATCAAGGTGATACTATTGGAGCTATGGAAGATATCCTTCCAAAATATCCACAATAAGAAACTTATAAGGATCGAATCCCTATTGGAAAAAGGAGAGGATCTCCAAGAAGATAAAGTATTGGTGATGTTGTATGGGTCTTTGTTTTTTGGCCAAAGAGTGTTGTTAAGCGATGCGGTAGTGACGGAGGTTGAATAAGTGCTCACTTGTTTTTCTGATAGTTTGTGGCATGGAAAAAAAGTGATGATCCTTCAAAGCCTTTCGAAAATAGTCTATCCCAAGTTAGAAAATAAGTTACCTTGGGCCATAATTTATGCCCCTAGATCTATGTCCAAATATAAAAATGCATGCAAATTATATTAAACTTGTATTTATAATAAATGAAAAATACATCTATATAATAATAATAACATAGAAATGAGCTCAAGGAGACTTTATTTTAGGAAAATGATAACATCCCTTCTATTAACTAAAAAAAATGATAATATATATATATTTTTTAAATAAACATAAATGTATAAAAGAATGATAATGTTTTTTTAATATAAAAAATTTATAAAGATAATAAGTAATAAAATATATTAGGAAAATTTTGATAAAATAACTAAAGATAATGATTAATAAAATATATTAGGAAGAAATTCCTGTATTACAAATTCAATACCAATTTTTTTTTATATAACCTAGGTAAGGAAACCTTGACGTCGTCATTTTATTTTATTTTTATCTCAGATTCCAATCACTGATCGAATATGAAGTTTGCGGAATATGGGCTTTTGTTATTCCCTCCTAATTGGGATTATAAGCAACTAACAGAGGATTGATACTTAGCTTATCATTGCATGTGTGTTTTACCAAGTATCTCATTCACGATAAAACTGTTGGAATTTAATTCCAACTGCAACAATGAACAGCTGTACATGAATCTGATTTGCAGTAAATGTTAAAGCTGTTCGGTGCAGCCAAGTCGCCTTTGATATTTTTGCACATTAATATGCATTAAAGTTTCAATTGATTTCCCCTGCAGACAGCCGACTTGTTTTTTGATAAAGGCATCACCGCCTTGCTGCAATAAATTCTGAGATAAACATTAAAAGATATTTTGTAATATTTTATTGTTTTAATCAGATATCTTTCAGCATATAAATACCGCACAGTAGTTTTGTTTTAAAGTTAGCGTTAGAAGCAGCAGCAGCAGCTGAAGAATCACACAGAGCAGAAGAAAGCACGCAGCAGCGTGAAGAGGAAGAAGAATAATTTCAGAACAGTGAAATGCACAGCAGTGCAGAAATTTGAATGTAATTTGTTTTTATGTTCATCTGTGTGGAACAGAATCATTCCTTAGTGAATTTCTGAAGTAGATGTTCAGCAATAGAAGTTTTGAAATTCCCTCTGTATGAGGAAGACAAATCTGTAACAGTTAGTTTATTTTGATAAATACAAGTTAAATTTTTCCTGTTGCTGTTACACCGTCACCGTTGCTGAAACACCTCGTAACTCAAAAATTACTTGACGTCAAAAGTTTACGTTGCTGAAACACGACGATCAGCGTTGCTGAAACACCTGTTTCAGCAACTGAAAAAAAACTGTGTTGCTGAAACACCGTTTCCAACAAGCGAATTTTTCTGTTTTTTCTGTGTAAAAACAGAGTGCGATTTTTGTCTGTCTGTTATGGAATTTATCAAAAAATTCCAACATGGTATCGGAGCTAGTCTAGGCACTCAGTGAGTCAAAAACAGAGATTGTTTTTCACTGTAGGAGCTGTAAGAAGTTTGTTGAGCAGGATTTTTCTAGCAGAGAAAGTTTTTGCTTGTTTTTCAAAATAAAGTCAGTATCTTTTCTTTACCAGTACAGGTTAAGATGGCAGATGCTGGAACAGGTTTGACAAATCCCCAACTGCCTCAGTTTAATGGGAAAAATCATAGTTATTGGTCCATAACAATGAAAGCATTGTTTGCTTCTCAAGGACTATGGGAGCTGGTTGAAACAGGGTATGCTGAACCTGCAGATGCAACAGCGTTGGCTACTTTGACAGCAGCAGAAAGAGACCAGTTGAAGAGTGACAAGAAGAAGGATGCCAAAGCCCTCTTTTTCCTCTTCCAATCAGTACATGAAAGTGTTTTTCCGCGGATTGCAGCAGCAACAAAATCTAAGGAGGCATGGGATATTCTCCAAACTGCCTACCAAGGCATGGAGAAGGTGAAGACTGCAAAGTTGCAGATGTTGAGGAGAGACTTTGAAAATCTCAGCATGAAGGAATCTGATACAATAGATTCATTCTTCACCCAGGTTATTGGCTTGATAACCCAGATAAGGTCTCATGGTGAGACTCTTGAAGATAGAAGGGTTGTAGAGAAAATCTTGAGATGTTTACCCTCAAGGTTTGAATCTATTGTGGTGGCAATAGAAGAAACAAAAGATCTCTCACAGTTCACGATAGATGAGCTGAGTGCTTCTCTGTTGTCTCATGAACACAGACTGAGTAGAGGAACAGATTTCTCTTTTGAGCAAGCATTCAAGACTCAGATGTCTTTTGGCCAAAGAAGATGTGGAAGCAGAGAAAATTACAGAGGTCGTGGAAGAAGCCAAAACAGAGGCAGAAATTATCCAGCTAGCACAAGCGGAAGGAGCTGCAATCAGAACCAAGCTAAAGGTTCAAGCAAACAGCAAGCTCATGGACAAAGGTATGACAAATCCCAAGTCCAATGTCATTATTGTAAAAAATTTGGGCACTATGCCAATGAATGCAAGAAAAAACAAAATGACATGAACAATAGGCAGAATGTTAATTTTGCAAATGAAGAAGATAAGAACCCAAAGAATGTGTTGTTAACATGTAACATAGCACAAGACAAACAAGATGATTTTTGGTTCTTAGACTCAGGTTGTAGTAATCACATGACTGGAAATATTGCAATGTTTGCCAATCTGGATGAAAATGTGAAATCTGAGGTAACAACAGGGACTGATGATAAGATAACTGTCAAGGGTAAGGGCAGTGTCAATATCCGAGCAAAAAATGGAGAACAGATGACTGTGCAAGCTGTATACTATGTACCTGGTCTGAAATGTAATCTTTTGAGCATTGGATAGCTCATGAACAAAGGTTACAACGTGTTCTTCAAAGATGATTTGTGTACTATTAGAGACATACCTCCAAGTAAGAAGATCATTGCACAGGTGCAGATGACCAGCAATAGAATGTTTCCTCTCAAACTCAGGGCAGATTTGAAGGAAGGCAGAACTATTGCGGCTGTAACACAAGAAGTCTTTCAAGAACAGGTGAAAGATGTGAATTGGTTGTGGCATTTGAGATTTGGACATCTCAATTTCGGAGGCCTGAATCTGTTGCACAGAAAGGGCATGGTAAAGGGATTGCCGTTGATTGAGAAACCGGACAGCCTTTGTGAAGGCTGCATCTTGGGCAAGCAACATAAAGAAAGCTTTCCAGCAGGAAAGAGTATAAGGGCAAAAGCACCCTTGGAAATTGTTCATTCTGATGTGTGTGGACCGATGCAAATACCATCATTTGCTGGAAATAGATATGTTTTAACTTTTATTGATGATTACACCAGAAATACATGGGTGTATATGCTGAAACAGAAGAGTGAAGTGTTTGAGAAATTCTGCCACTTCAAAACTCTTGTTGAAAAACAGAGTGGGCATTATATCAAAGTGCTCAGAACAGATAGAGGAGGAGAGTACATCTCCCAAGAATTTCTGCGTTTTTGCACAGAGAATGGCATACAAAAGCAGTTCACAGCAAGGTATACACCTCAGCAAAACGGTGTTGCTGAAAGAAAGAATAGGACCATTCTTGACATGGTCAGAAGTATGCTGAAGGCAAAACACTTGCCGTATGAGTATTGGGCAGAAGCTGTTACTTGCGCAGTTTACATCTTGAATAGATGCCCAACTAAAGCTGTCATGAACAGAATACCAGAAGAGGCATGGAGTGGTCAAAAGCAAACTGTCACTCACATGAGAGTATTCGGTTGTGTGGCATATGCACATGTACCAGATCAGCTAAGAAAAAAGCTTGATAGTAAGGGGGAGAAGTGTGTCTTTATTGGCTATTGTGATGAGTCAAAAGCATACAAACTCTATAATCCATCCACCAAGAAGTTAATAGTAAGCAGAGATGTGCAGTTCATTGAAGATGAAGCTTGGGATGGAAGCTTGGAAAAAAAAGTGAATGTGAAGACAATAGTGTCTCATAAAGAAGAAGAGGAAGGGACAGCAGCAAATAATCCTTCCTTGGTGGCTCCTCCTACACCACAGCAAGTACAACAAACCACACCACAAGCTGGAATCCGAACAACCTTGAGAAGTCAAGGAAGAACAGTTGCTGTTACACCACAAACAGCAACTGCTGAAACACCACAGGGATCAAATACACCCTCAAGTTCGGATGGAACTCCAAGCACACCAAGAAGACCAAGATTCAGAAATCTGAATGAGATTTATGAGCAAGGAGAGGTAAGTAACAATACCGGTCTGAATTCATTATTTGTTTTGTATTGTCATATTGATGACCCAATCCATTTTGAAGATGTTGTAAATGAAGATAAATGGATTGAAGCAATGAATGAAGAAATTGGTGCAATTGAGAAGAGTAAAACATGGGAGTTAGTGGATCTCCCTAAAGGCAAAGATGCCATTGGAGTTAAGTGGGTTTATAAGACCAAAAGTAATGCTGAAGGTAAGATTGACAGGCACAAAGCAAGGCTTGTTGTGAAAGGCTACAAGCAGCAACAAGGCAGAGACTATGATGAAACCTTTGCACCAGTAGCAAGGATGGAAACAGTCAGAACAGTGTTGTCTATTGCAGCACAACACAAATGGAAGATTTATCAGATGGATGTTAAATCTGCATTCCTGAATGGAGTGTTAAAAGAAGAGGTTTATGTTGATCAACCTCCGGGCTATGAAGTTGAAGGACAAGAGCATAAAGTTTGTAAACTGAAAAAGGCTCTTTATGGGCTGAAGCAAGCTCCAAGAGCATGGTACATCAGAATTGATGCTTATCTGATTGAGAATGGGTTTGCTAAGTGTGATGGTGAACCCACACTCTACATAAAGCAGAATGACGGTAAGATTATTATTGTTGTTTTATATGTAGATGATCTGATTTTTACTAGCAATGATGCTTCTCTCATTGCTGATTTTAAAGCAGTCATGAAGAGTGAATTTGAAATGACTGACTTGGGCTTCTTAAGATATTTTCTTGGAATTGAAGTAGACCAAAGTGAAAATGGTGTTTTCATTTCTCAAGATAAATATGTAGAAGCTGTTTTGAAGAGATTTAACATGCAGAACAGCAAGGCTACTGTGAATCCAACAGTAGTGGGGCTGAAATTAACCAAAGAAGACAGCAGCAAATATTTTGATCCAAAATTGTACAAGAGCATAGTTGGCAGCCTTATGTACTTGACTGCAACTAGGCTGGACATTATGCACGCTGTGAGTTTAATCTCCAGATTTATGGAAAGACCAAAAGAGACTCATTGACAGGCAGCCAAGAGAATTATAAGGTATGTGATTGGAACGAAGGGGTTTGGTATTTTATACTCCTCTTCTGAAAGTTTCATGTTGACAGGTTACACTGACAATGATTGGGCTGGAAGTGTTGATGATAGGAAAAGCACATCGGGATATGTGTTTCATATGGGATCGGGAGCCATCTCATGGGCTTCCAAGAAGCAACCAGTTGTGGCTTTGTCAACAGCAGAGGTAGAGTATGTGGCAGCAACAGCAGCAGCATGCCAAGCAGTATGGCTGAGAAGAGTTCTCAAAGATTTGTGTCATGAACAAGAAAATGGCACAACCATTTACTGTGACAATAGCTCAGCAATAGCATTGTCTAAAAACTCTCTTTTTCATAAAAGAACAAAGCACATAGACACCAAATATCACTTCATACGTGAATTGGTTAACAATGGTGAGATTGTTTTGCAGCACTGCAGAACAGAGGATCAGCTTGCAGACATCTTGACAAAACCATTAGCAAAGAAAGGTTTTGATCATTTCAGAAAATGTCTGGGTATGCAGCAGTTGAAATTAAGGGGGAGTGTTGGAATTTAATTCCAACTGCAACAATGAACAGCTGTACATGAATCTGATTTGCAGTAAATGTTAAAGTTGTTCGGTGCAGCCAAGTCGCCTTTGATATTTCTGCACATTAATATGCATTAAAGTTTCAATTGATTTCCCCTGCAGACAGCCGACTTGTTTTTTGATAAAGGCATCATCGCCTTGCTGCAATAAATTCTGAAATAAACATTAAAAGATATTTTGTAATATTTTATTGTTTTAATCAGATATCTTTCAGCATATAAATACCGCACAGTAGTTCTGTTTTAAAGTTAGCGTTAGAAGCAGCAGCAGCAGCTGAAGAATCACACAGAGCAGAAGAAAGCACGCAGCAGCGTGAAGAGGAAGAAGAATAATTTCAGAACAGTGAAATGCACAGCAGTGCAGAAATTTGAATGTAATTTGTTTTTATGTTCATCTGTGTGGAACAGAATCGTTCCTTAGTGAATTTCTGAAGTAGATGTTCAGCAATAGAAGTTTTGAAATTCCCTCTGTATGAGGAAGACAAATCTGTAACAGTTAGTTTATTTTGATAAATACAAGTTAAATTTTTCCTGTTGCTGTTACACCGTCACCGTTGCTGAAACACCTCGTAACTCAAAAATTACTTGACGTCAAAAGTTTACGTTGCTGAAACACGACGATCAGCGTTGCTGAAACACCTGTTTCAGCAACTGAAAAAAAACTGTGTTGCTGAAACACCGTTTCCAGCAAGCGAATTTTTCTGTTTTTTCTGTGTAAAAACAGAGTGCGATTTTTGTCTGTCTGTTATGGAATTTATCATAAAATTTCAACAAAAACGTGCTGAGCGATCGGTGGCAGGTTCAGGACCTTGGATTTTGTTCACTGTGTCTTTCTCAGCCTCGAATCGTGTCCCACCTCTTTCAATGACTCCTGTTCTGTTTCAATCAACAACGTAATCTTAGTTATGCCCCACGAGTCCATTTTTTCAACATTACCGCTTAGTTCGCCGCTGATTTTCTTCATACCTCCCATGCCTTTCGATCATATAGAATCCCCACCACAGGGCCTAATGGCATTCAAAGGCACCATACTCTACGATGCAATTGGTATTTACGTGATACGAGAATGCTGAAAGTAGAAAACCATCATGGTTTCAATTTCCATCTGGTCATGCTTATCAATGTAACACAGTGCAACAAGCGGAATTTGAATGGTTTTGCCATTTCAGTATTTAGATTATTGATTCCAGATATATCATGATAATAAAAACAGTGTAAATTCATTTTATTCCCATATGTATGATAATTTTTTTTAATAATGAAACTTTACATCAAGTAATTTGAATTTTATTAATGTAGAGTAAGTTTACAATTAAACAGAAATGTTATTGATATTATATAAGTGCATCAAATTTATATTAAAAACACACAAAAAAATAAATATATTTTTAAATCTGAACCATATACCATTAGTTTTATATATATATATATATATATATATATATATATATATATATATATATATTTATATTTTTAACGGTTATGTTCAGTTATTTAAAAATTATACATTTCTTTTCAACTATGATTTGAATTAATTGGTTAGTAAAAACGGATAAATATCAAAACACTTTTTTTATAATGCATTTCACATTGCTTAAAAAATTATAAAATTTAAACTAAAATTATAATTTTATTTGGAATTATTATTATTAATAATAAAAACAATAATATATGAATTAAAGATATATACATTCTAAGTAACAACATTTTTAATTATATAGATTTCAATATCATCTTTAAACATTATAACTTATTAATATTACATGCCTAAAAAATTATAATTCATATTTATATGACACTTTTTAAATTAATTAATTTAACTAAAATGATAGAATATACATAACTGCTTTTGAGAATATTATTAATCTTCAATTTGTTACTCTTTTTAAAAATATTTTAAAATATTCTCTCAAAATTAAATCCGTACCATCTATTTAATAATTATTAATAATTAAATTAAAATTTTATAAACCATATCTATAAAATAAACAAACTATAAAGAAGCTCAATAATAAAAGAATTAGTTTTTCTTTTGTTTTCAATTATTTTAACTAAATTATATATATATATATATATATATATATATATATATATATATATATATTAAAAACAAAAGAAGAATTAATTCTCTTATTAATTAAAATAACTTAAGCAGCTTCACTATTTTATGGAAATTAAATTTTGATCTATTTTATATTTAAAAAAAATGTAACATAAATCATAAAATATTACAAGTGGTCTTTTTATTACCTCAAAAGATTTGATCTGTTGGTGATTAAGATGACTATATATTAATTATAATTATATCATATTAATATAATTTTTTGGAGGGAAAATTAAATTTCACCCCTAACCTATATTTAAACTTAAACTTTGTGTATCTCCTTTTTAAAATTTTGTTGATTCCAATTTCCTAAATAAATCTGTGGTCTAGTTTTTTCTAAAAAAAATTCGTACCGTTCATGAATCATACCCTTAATTAAAACTGTCTTACATTATTGGTATCCCATTCAACTTTTATATATAAAAATATATATATAGATAATTCAAATTCAAATTATATATATATATATATATATATATTACAGACATCAAATCACATCCACAGGGACGACCTAATCAAAGGTGTCGGCAGCTGACGTCAATTGGATGACCGAAAGTTATCGCAGGATCTAAGAAGTCGTTTCTTTAATTTTACTTTTCATTACTCCAACAACTCTTCATCATTGAATTATGTATACCACTCAATTCCCCTCGTTATTCAAATTTTTCCTCCTAAATTGCGACTTCCTGTTCCTTATACAAATAGATACAGCGATTGATGGACGATAACGGGAAAAAATCTGTGGTGGTGTAAGGTTAATTTACTTTTTCATTTCTTTGTTCAACCATTTTCTCTATAAATAGAAGCGAGAAGTTTGACAACCACAAGCACATTTGCAATTTCCATTTGCCTTTCAAATCGAATTAGACTTTAGTTGCAGCAATACTATGGTGAGATCTAAATTATGAAAGATCCATGTCTCTTTGCTTAAATATATAGACTGTATTTTGTTAATTGCTTAGATTGATTAACGTATTGTGTTGTTTTGAATAATGGAAGAAGATTATTAAAAGAAAGGATTTCCTGGTATGGACATGAATTCTGAGGTTTCGAAATGGATGTCGCTCGAATCAGCGGTATGCTTTCCAAACCAATCAGAGGAAGCCTTACAAACTAAAACAGAAGAAGAAGAGGAAGAAAAGGAGAGATTCAAACGCCCCCGGACAAGTTTGGACAATGAAGATGACGTGGAGGAATTTATGGTTTTGTTAGACAGAATCGAAGAAACAAAGAAACTCTTGAAAAGAAAGGGCATGAATTTCAGTGGTAGTAGTATAAGCGCAGGAGGAGGTATTGCAGTGGAGGGAGATCAGATGTTGACGGCCTCGCCCCTCATGCACCAGCCACAAGGCTTGTCAGATGCTGGTCAAAGCAGTACATCGCCCTGGAAAGCCTCTTTCCAATGGGAGGACTTCAACCTAACTAATTCCGTTTTTGCACAAACAGATTTAAGTGGTGTTGCAGCTAAAGAAAATAATAAAGAAGCAGAACAAAGCGTTCAAAAGGGTAACGGCCCTTTTAAAACGAGAACTTTTCTGGATGTGGTTACGCCCGCTCAATGCTTGCATGATCACGTGGATGATGTAAACAACGAGGAGGACGACGTAGAACTTTAGAAGCCCCTCCAGGGTTAGAGCTACAGCTATTCCCCTGTCGGTAATGTGATCTACCTGTACCTGTATAGTGTGTCCCTGCAGGCTGATGATTCCCTACCATCCATTACTCACCCACTCTGTTATGTTGCGGGTATGATTGTAACGAGTCATGTAGAATTCCTACTGTAACTCTGCTCCATTAAACATTTTATGCTTTATTATTTTTTTAATACCAACAGTAGTATTTCAAAATCTATGAGAGTAAGTTACAGGGATTAGGTGAAGTTTGACTTGACAAGCCAGCCACAAGCTCTGATCGGTTGTACCTGCTCACTCTGATCGTACTGGATTGTAATTTAAACTTTGTACGTCATGATCGCCGGAACAAACTTATTCAATGATCTGTAATCTCATTTCATACTTAGTGATGCCATACATGATAACATAATTAAAAATTCATAATAATATTTTACAATTATATGTTTTTTAGAGAGTATATTAGTAGTGATTGAACGTCAATTTTTTTATTTTTATTTTTTAATAAGTACGAAAGAAGCACGATTTTATATTAATATAGGATGATTTACATAAATAACATATTTTCCAGCAAATACCATAGCAGATAAACAAAAACATAGACATATCAAGTCTATAAAAAAAATCACCATATAGACAAAACCTCCTATGAACTGCGAGGAGGAGAAAAGAAGTGTGTGACCATGTATAGGAAATAGTATGATATCTATATACAAACCAAAAGGTTGGACAGGAGAAGAAAATTAAAAACCTGCTGATATAGGAACACTTTATGTAAGGAGAAGGAAAACTGCGCTCGCAGAAAGACTGTGAGAAACCAAGTGGCCCAAAAGAAAACCAAGATGAGAAAGCAAAAATAGTAAGATAAAAGCAAAAACAGATACAGATTATGTTCTAGGAAGGAAGGGAGAAATCCTCTATATGATAAGTAATGTTATGCAAAGTAATGTTATGCAGAAGAATGTCCATCTTCCAATTACTCGGCTGAAGTAGTAGCCTTTTCCTTGATAAACTCTCTGCTTGAACACTTTGTGCCCTGTCCACATGTTGAATAGAATAATCGTTTTTTCCCTTCCAATAAAAATCAATTCCGTTCATCCTGTTAATAATTGATTTTTTATGGAAAGTTTCCCTAAAACATGATCAATTATGATTTTAGAGTCTCTGTAGATGCATAGAGCCAAAGAAAGTACTGAGATATAGGAGACCCGAAAGTGCCATTGCTTCAGTCTTGTTGTTTGCACCTTCTCCTCCCTTCCAGTGGATGTAGAAGTTTTGATGTTCATTCATGGAGATGAAAATACCGCAGGGACATATTCAATATGGCGTTGCCCCATCAAAAAAAGCCCTGGGGAACTCCAACAGGGAAAAACTTTGTTTGCTAACTTTGTTTTCACATTGTTTGTTTTGAGGCAAACCAGAGTTATAGAGGGAGATGATCTTGTAGTAAATTTGCTCAAAATTTTCCAGTTTGTTTTGAAACAGAACCTTGTTCCTCCACTTCCAGAGTATCCAAAATACAATTTGTGATATGAATTTCGATGAGGATTTCTGTACACTCCACCATTCAAGTGAGTCTTTAAGAGAAGAGTGTTTTATAAGACTGAAGCTAAAATAAGAAGATAGTTTGCTCCATACCTGAGAGGTGATGCTGCAATTAAGGAACATATGATAGTTATTTTCCCCTTCAGCGATACAGATTAAGCAAAAACCCTGTCTTATCCATTGCCTCTTTTGCAGATTTTCCCATGTGAGGTTTTTATTATGGAAGACTAGCCAAGAGAAAATAATAATTTTATAAGAAGCACCCATTTGGTAGGGCCATAATCGAGTTACGGAGCCGATTAAAAATGGGAATAAGCATGTGAAACGTGACAGAATGTTTCGTAGAGAGGCGTAGATAATCACAAAGGATAAGATATCTTACAACGGGTGAGAATTTAACAGCCTGTATACGCTGTTGTACACGGCCGCCTGTCTATGAGATAAAATTATAGACACTCAATAATATATTCTATTAATTTGAATGAGGAAATTACACACATATTTATACAATCAATAGTCTCAAGATAGGAATGTTATCTTAGACGTACAGTAGTGTGGTTGAGAGATTCTCTCAACCACACACTAAACTAGGAGAAACTAAATTCCTATTATGTAGGAACAAACTCCTCAAATAGAAAATTACAACCATAAACAAGTAGGAATTAATTATTTCTAACTCCCTCATGATAATGATTCGCAAAGTCTGGTTGTGGTCAAACAAAACAAAAAATATGTCGACGTCCATAAAAGAGCAACCATCCACCGGAATGTATGGGTACTAACTGCTGCAACCGCTAGTCCTTGTGCATACATGATTCTGTCGACCATTATCACTGCATATATGTACCTACAAATACACCACCATCGGGCGAATTGCATGTGCAGAACTTCCAAAAACAAAGAGCAATTAGTGTCTTTCTAAGCCAAATATTCATGTCCAAATAACAATCGCAAATAGTTGCGCTGATTGCGCCTTTCGACGCAACTGTCAGATAGAAAAGTGCACCAACCCTCTTATGCTCAGACACACCAATATCTGAGACCATGAGCCAGGTGTTACTGCAGTCCACCTGCTCCTACGAGAACAAAGCTCCCATGTACACATTAGCCACTCAAGCAATATGCCACCACCGGGCAAGTCCGATCTACCACCACCGGGCAAATCCGCCAACTTCAATATGCCACCATCGGGCAAGTCCGATCTGCCACCACCGGGCAAATCCACCAACTTCAATATGCCACCACCAGGCAAGTCCAATCTACCACCACCAGGCAAATCTGCTAACTTCAATATGCCACCATCGGGCAAATCCTGTAGCCACTAAGGCTCTGTATGTGGTTTCTGGCTCACCACAAACCATCACTTTATAGTGACAAAAGATGGTTTCAGGCTGACCATAAACCATTACAAAGTGGTTTTAAGATCACCACGAACTTTCAGATGCCTTTAAAACTTACATTTCATTTCACATTTTGGAGTTTCTGGGTACATACAATGACCATTACAACAACTGGACTTGTTTATAACATGCTAGGGAGTCTATTCCATAAAATCACAATAATTCACACAAACTCAATTGTCCATCATCTTCCAACCTCTCATGCAGCTCCTCTAATGTCATCTTCACTATCATGTCTTCATTATATCTGGTTGTTAAGCATTCCTGCAAATAAATTTGTCTATTGTTGGAATGGCCAATTCCAACAAAGACACAAATGTGTGACAATAGTTGGCCAAACTAAATGCCACTATATTCTTTTAACCAGATATACATTACGGACATAATACTTTCTCAAAAATAAAATTTAAACAATGGCATTATCCAAGTGACAAATCGGCTCATCAAACTTGGTTCTAAGGATCTTATGATAAATTTGCAAGTGGGTTCTCCAAACAACACCAACATATCTCAGTTGGTATCGCCAACAACTCGGGTCTTCCAAATGCCAGAAGATCGGTCCACAAAGTAGGACCGTTGGCTCTTCTATGAGGCAACGCCACCGCGCTTCTACTATGCTCGGTCTCTCCACGCTGAACTTTCAAATCAACTTCATTTCAGCCTCATGTCCAAACGGATCATTACCATCACTGGACTGTCGCAACCCCACACAGGTCTGAAAACTGCTCTTGCAGCAGGTGACTCTTTCCCCCATCGGTAGAATGATAGACACCAGCAGCAATGCAAAGATCAACGCCCTCACCGACATGCTGACCATCCACTTCGACGTTAGCTCTAGAATTGCTGTAGTGACGACATCCACCTTCAACATTCCCCCAAATATCAAAACGCCCACCGTGACCGGCAGCACAGCGCTTATGATGGTCTCGTTCTATGAAATGCCAAATTTGATGCTCCCAACCTTCGATTTGATCATGAAGCCGTCTTAGTGAGTCAATTTCATACATAGCAATCTTCTCATCATCATGGCTTCCCGTAGAGATAAAGTGATGTGAGAAAATTGACCATATTCTAGCCCAAACATGTATATGCAGGTGATGTTGTAGTAACTTATCTCAATTTTTAATTTTTTTCAGGCTAATTATGTACATCCACTTTCTGGTCTCCATTATGCTCATCCATCTTACCTTCTTATCGCAGGTAATGCAATGAAGTGCAATAATGATCTGAATATAACACAATGCAGGAGCTATAAAAAACTTCACATACGTCCAATAGAGCTTAAGGCAAATCTGCAACATTAAATGTCTCAATCTGAGGGTAAATTCTTATAACATATTACTTTATATTGACTAGATCGACTCCAATTCATTAAAATCAACAATTCAACCACAAATATAGATATAGAGATACAGATTTTCTATGCCTTCCCTGTTCTCAAGGTCATCTGAAGCATCGGTAAATTACTAGTCGGCTCGGCCTCGACCAAAATCCAAGAAAGTGGCCCAGGTCGAGACTGGACCCAAAGGGGATCCATTCATGGTGGCTCTATTAGAATGCAAAAAATAGAAAATCGTCGCAAAACGTGTGACATCGATCAGACTGGATAACACGCTATTAGATTTGAGCAGTCGGGCGAAGGGAAGAATGTTTGCCGAGCAGGTATGTGACGTCGCTCTTCTCACACATCTGGGATGAGCACCACTGGCCGCAACCTCTTCTCATCACCAACCAGGATGCTACGAGCATGGGTGCGCTTATCCATGCAGCTCACAAACTTGAGTCACATTGCAGCTCCTCTCTGAACACTCGTTCTGCTCATCTAATGCTTCGAACAAGGGCTTCACAAAAAATAGAAACCAGAGATCCACTCTAATCCTGCAAATCTGAAGATCTCAGCCACCTGCCAACAATTTAATCGACGGTCCTCTTCGACCCTGTAGATCTCACCACTGACTGCTCGACATACATAGCCAGCTCCACGCAGGAAGTTCTCCAACGTATAAACAATACTTAGTGTGTCAGAATTGAGTTTCCACCGCCGACTGATTTAATTCACAAAATTCGTCACAAGATCTCAAATTGGCAGCCACACCAGCATTCACTGTCTTGGCTCGACACTGAGGTGGAAATCACACAACAGAGAACAACAGTCTCCATAACTAGATACACAGATCTATACCCGAGATCAGATGTGATTTGAGGATCAAATTCCCACACAACTCTTACCTAAAAGAATCGCAGATCCCTCAAAGGAAACCGCAGATTGCTCCAACAGCATCGTTTGTCAACAAACTGCCTCCACAGAGCCCCCAACAGCTCATTTAATTGCTACACCTCTACGCAGATAAACCATGATCCACCACAAGCACGCAATTGATTCGCTGCAGCTTCACGGTCTCCACCTCCACTGCAGTCTCACGGTCTCCACCTCCACATATATCCATGAAGCAAACAGATTCACCACACCACCACTGAGCTTTCCAGGGAATTGGTTGTCAATGCAACCTCCACGCTGTATAATTGATGACGGACAAACTAAAAACAAATACTTCTCAATTATTTCCCTCAGCCCAGGAAGGGGCCAAGCCCACAAGGGGCGAGGCCCTCAGAGCTTTGTTAGCAAGATAAAATTACAGACACTCAATAATATATCCTATTAATTTGAATGAGGAAATTACACACACATTTATACAATCAATAGTCTCAAGATAGGAATGCTATCTTAGACGTACAGTAGTGTGGTTGAGAGATTCTCTCAACTACACACTAAACTAGGAGAAACTAAATTCCTATAATGTAGGAACAAACTCCTCAAATAGAAAATTACAACCATAGACAAGTAGGAATTAATTATTTCTAACTCTATGTAGTGGCATAGGTGGCACTGTATCAAAAGTTGTCACTGTCGTAATTATGTTAGTAAGTATTTAGGTATATTTATTTTGGAGTAGGGTTTCTAAAATTTTAATTATCAATCATATAAATATATCTTAAATATTTGTAATTTTTTGTATGAATAGATATTATTTAAATATTTTGTTGAATTATTTAATTTTTCAATTTTTTAAAATTTTTATTTTGGTGGACATTAGCAAAATTTCATCTTTATGACAAATGAACAACATTACACATCACAGAACAACATTACACATCATAGTGGGCTGTAGAATCAACCTTTTGGCTCAATAATTATTAGTAATGTTAATAGATATGTCTATTTTAGAATAGGGATTATAGAGTTTTAATTTAATTATAGCACCGAGAAGGCTCTCCAACCCAATAATGTTTAACATTGATTAAGTCAAATTACATAAAAGTTAAATAAAAATAAAAAAGTAAAATTAAATAAAAAGATTAATGTAATGTAATGTAAACATTTTAACTAGGTCAAATTCAAAAATAAAAATAATAAAAAATAACCATATGAAAATAAAATAATAATAAAAATAAAAATGCTTATGGTATTGACCCATGGTATTCATGTGTATTATAGCCTATTTAAATGAGTAGATTAAACCAGCCTAGATCCATCTTAACTTTGAATCTACCAACAGCCAAGCGGGATCAAATCTCGATTCTCTCGATATGCAAACCTATTTTAGAGTGAAGACTTGGTAGATCTAGAGTTAATAGATCCACATAATACTCTAGGATATTTTTAGTAGCATACACTAATGAAAAGCTAAGATTTATTTCCTAAGTAGTATACATGTTTTCTCTTTCTAATTAAATTTATTAATAAAAAAAAAAATCATATGAACAAGTGTCATATGAAACGAGTTGTGGTTTTTTTGGGCATTTAATATTGATAAATCATAGTATTGGCCCATGGCATTGTAACAACGATTATATACAAATTAAGAATCTCCATCGTTAAGAATCTTATTACTTGTCTTTTAAAATGTATATACATTTAGCACATATATTAATTAATTTTTCTTATTGGGCTTTGGATTGATGGTGAATGGGTTTACTTATAATGCACTCCATGAGCATAGTCTTATAATGCACTCCATGAGTATAGTCTTTTTATCAGAAATTGGACGATACAATTGAAAACAAGTTTGTGATTTTTTGGTGTTTAAAATACATTTTATAATGCACAAATAGATTCATCACCATGAAAAACCCTAGAAAAGTCAAATTCTATAGATTAAATAAGTTAAACTCAAGTTCTTAAAAATCTTTGTTTTATTTTTGCAAAATTTACAAAAAAAACCTCTGAAAAACGTTAATTTCGTGTACTAGTTAAACTATATCATTCATATATATATATATATATAACCAAACCAACTTGTGTATTAAGATAATCAATAAAATTAAAAAAGTTTCATATAACATAAAATGTTCTTTGGCCAGGAGTGTTTAGAGATGCAAAAAGATGGGTAAAAGTTTATATGCATTTAATTTTGGAACTATTAAGTTTTAAGATGGACCAATCCCTCTAGGTTCAAACTTTTATTTTAATACAAAATTAAGAAAACTTTTGCACTTTGACGTATTTATCTACAATTAAATGAATTGAGAAATAAGAGTTAAATGAATTAATAAATCCAAAATAAAATGGACCCACGCTATTTCTCCTTTTTTTTAAAAATATGGTGATAAATAAGAATTAAATGAATTAGTAAATCCAAAATAAAATGGATCTAGCCTAATTTAATTATTAATATTTTTCCTTATTAATATTTTTCTTCTTTTAAAAAAAATAAGTTGATTAATAGTAATAATTATTAATATTTTTCTTTTTTGGTTGATAGTAATAAAAATGTCTGGTTTCTACACTAGAACTATTACATAGTTGCTCATATTCCACACTACTACTATATTCAGAAGCACAAAAAAAAATTCTAACCCAAGATTTATGGCACCTCTTGCTAAATATTTTCAACAAGTGCCTTTTGTAAACTTTGCAAAACACTCCTAACAAGTTAACGAAATATAGGTACATAACGTCAAAGGATTTTGAAACATAATAAAAAGGTCTAACGGTTAATAGTGTTGTCTATTCTGTTATCCCTTGGAGTTCAAAATATTCAAAATATACGTACATAACGTCAAAGGATTTTGAAACATAATAAAAAGGTCTAGCAGCTAATAGTCCTGTCTATTCTGTTATCCCTGGTTCCTACGTCGTGGACTCTCTTGGTCTTTTTCTTGTTCATCGCCGATTCTTCAATGCTTGAAACCTGCTCAAGGACAAACTGAGCTACACTAATGAAAAGATTTTCATGCTGTGGGAGTCTAACACCCATTGTAACCAACTCTATTCTCACATTAATTTAGAACTTCTCCAATTTGCTTTGCAGTAGTGCAAATTTTTCATTTCATTTTCCTCAGTTGCATTCCTCTATTGCAGAACATTCAACGTACCCTCCATTACTTCTAAAACACTGTCCAAGAGCTGATTCGATTTCTCCTATTCATTCCATTTATTGGATTTCTTCTATTCATTCAAATAATTGGATGGCCCACGGTCCGCCATGGCAAGTCTATTTGGCCTTTCTCTTATAAAGCTAATTCGTAGCCCATGGACGTGAGCACTTTAAACTACTGCAACACATCCTCGAAGAAGAAATGCACCAAGAAATTCTACTCTCCCACTGTTAATAATTCATTGTAGCTCTGTCACTAGAGTTCTCAGCGATAGAACATCACAAAAGTGGATATTGGAATCACCATCTTTCATCCGACATCCCAGGATTTTCGAATCCATTTTTGGATTGCGTAGAGCATGGGATATATCGAGATTGATATAGAGGGGCAATGCAAGTAATTCCATTCTACCAAAATTGAATGTAGAAACAGGGTCGAGGCCCTTCACACATTGATATTCTAGTTCCCACCTTGGAGTATTAAATTCTACTGCCACCTGTGTGAGCGAGGGGATCGAGTTGACTGCCAAATGTTATAACTATTTTGACATGAGTATTATAATTTGTGACCGTGGCATTAATATGAGCGTCCAATATTCTTTCTTTGCAAGCTCCGGTGCATGCTCATGTGATATCGCATTTGATCATATAAATAGTTTCCTTCAGCTAGAGTTTTCCCTTGTATTCGTGTGGAACCACCAACTACCTTTATCGTTTGAATTATTCCCTTGGGTATTGCACATTATTTTCATGGTAAGGGGGGAATTTATAAATCGCCTATTATCCAATTCCAAAGATCCATGTGTTTCTTTGTTTGGTATTTTTTCAGTAATTGGGTTTAATTATCTTAACACGTAACATGTGTTTCCTTGTTTGGTTTTTTTTTCAGTAATTGGGTTCAATTATCTTAACACGTGAGAAAGTCAATTTGCTCAAATTGTTTGAGTTGCAGCATAATCCTTTGCAATAAATAAGGGAGGGCAGAGTTTTGAGCCTTTTGTTTTCAAAACTTTTTGAATTACTACGAATGAGGTGCCCATCATAGTTATTTTTGTAATTTCTTGTATTTAGTTGGATTGTTGTTCGTATACCTCAACTCTTAAGCATGTTTAGCTTTTATTTTTTCGTTTACGCAAAGATCATATTATTAATAATTATAATTACTTTTTATTTTTATATGATTTTATTTAGTCAAAATATTTGTATTAATAATTATAATTAATATTTTTTTAAATATAATTTGACTCAATCAAAATGTTTAGATAATTTGATTCTCGTCTTGAAAATGAATTATATTAGTTGGTTAGAAATAGGTCGACAAAATTTTCTCTTATATGACTTTTACCAAATTTTTTTTTGTGTCAAACACATTATGCATCATAGAACCCTGAATTCAAAAATAACAAGAAATTACATATCTTCTATACTAGGTTGAAGAGTGTTTCTCAACTCAATGATATCTATGGTAAAGTGGGGTGAATATCCATGGTTAAAAATCCTATTATATTGTAAGTGTTATGTTTTTATATACTTATTATTGAAATTTAAATATGATTACAAAATTATTATTTTAATTAATATTGTAAAATGAATATTAATTTATACCTACTATTTATTAGGCCTAAGTTTTAGCAGAGTATGGAAGAGATGTTGTAAGATTATGTGATGTGATGTGATGCTATGTTATGTAAATTTTTTGAGTCAGTAAACAAGTAAATAAAATATAAAAATAAAAATAACCTTACTTTTATACATTTTTACTCGATCAAAAATAAAAATAAAGTTTTTTTTTTTAAATAACTCTATATTAAAACAAAATTAATTATAAACTAAAATAATAAGGTTTTTGAGCTCCAGGTTTATGAGAAACTCTGTTATTGACCCATATTATTCATGTGGAATATAGCATATTTAAAGGAGGAAATCCAGATCTACCAAGCACGGAGAGAGAAATCTCTTTTAGAGTGAAATGCGATTTGATACCTCTCAAACCTTGATAGATTATGAGTTAAGATGGATCTAGAATAGTATATTTTAATGTGATAAAGGGTTCAGATATATGTCAAAAATAATTATAACATTTTTTTTGTTTTAGATTTAATTAAAATAATGTTATAAAAGTAAATTTAAGAAAAATATTTTAAATATGTTTTGATTGTGAAATGAGAGATGATTTTTGGACATGTGGTATTGATGAGCCATGGTATTGACCCATGGTATTATAACAAATCCCATATACAAATTAATAGTATCTATGGTAAATTGGGCGTGAATATCCATGGCTAAATATTGTTATATTGTATGTATTAAATCTTTTTTGTGTTTATTAATTAAATTTAAATGTAGCTACTAAATAATTATTTTAATTTATAAGGTAAAATGAATTTTAACACATAGATACTATTTATATGTTATATACTTTAATGTGATATATTTTATTATAAAAAAGGCAAAATTACAATATAACAACTTGAATTTTATTATTTTTAACTTTTTAAGGATACTATAATATCTACCCCATACCCATACCAGGATTTACATTACTTTTAACCTTTTATTATTATTTAATTCAACTCATATGTAAATGTTTAGAAAACATTTACGTATTAATATATATTCAATATATTGAGCCTACATGTAAAAATATTTACATACTTTCTTACATTATACCTACACATCAAGCCTCTCTCAACACAATTAGCTAACCATATACATAGAAATGTGAACATGAACATTATAATTATGAGAGTAAGCAAGAAAAGATTTTTGATTCTCCTTCAGGCAAAGCTATTGTCCATTCTTCTCATCCTAAATAGTAGAACCCGTGAACTCCACTCCTTCCTCTTTTCCAACACTAATACCATAAACTTTAGAGTTGAGACCAAAAAACACCTTGTAGAGAATAATGAATTTAGCCTCAGGGCTCCTCAAATAGTGAACCGACTAAAAGACATTGTCTTTACTCTTCTACTACCCCATCAAAACAAGTTCTAGCTAGTGAATAAAACTCCATAGCATAGAACACCTTTCCATTCGTGAACTTTAAAACTCTATATCATCCACCCAATCCTGGTCATAGTTTAATTGGTAAAGGTACATTACGTGAATATGCTTAACAAAGGTGATTATGGATACCTTTGTCTAGCTTTTTTGGTAGCCCTACAACCCTCGGAGCATTGAGAGACACCTTAATAAAAGACTCTATTCCCCTTCCAATTATGGAAGACACCCATTTTAGCCATTTGAAGACACCTTAATAGAAGAGACTATTCCCATTCAAATTATGGAAGATGCCCATTTTAGCCGTACAACCCCCTCGGAGCATTCAGAGACACTTTAATAAAAGGGTCTATTTCGCTTCAAATTATGGAAAATGCCCATTTTATTAGACTCCACAGTTTTAGGATTGGAAACAAGATAAATAGTTACTAATAAAAATGGGATGACTACTAATAAAAGTGAGAAAGATCTTAGAGATACTTAAAATGAAACTAAAACTACTCAGAATAGTGAACAAAGAAAGTTGTGTTGGGACCTAAAAAACCTAAACCTAACAATAGTTATCAAAACTACTATTCAAAAACATAGCCAAAGAATAAAACCCCACACTATTGAATGCAACCAAACCAACTACAAACATAAAACGAGCAAACCTACAACCCACAGGACAACCAAACGAAGGAACTAATCGATAAGGGGTCCAAAAGAAAAAGCCAACACTGGGCCAACTAGAACTCGATGGAAACCTAATATCTTTAAGAGATAGAATACTATCTCGTTGCCTTTCATGATTACAAAGAAAAATATCAAAGACCATCAGTCAATAAACGTTAAACCTCATCCCTAGACATCCACGTGTCCAAGCCATTGTTTGGGAGCATCCCTCACACCCATCCAGGGGAATAATAATAAGCTATAACAACAAGACATTATAAATGATTTAATGGTTTGGTCGAGAATATGTCTGGAATATTATTTGTAAAAAATATATATAATAGAATTTAAAATTTTATCTTTAAATGTGTACTAAGAAATGAATAAAGTTAGAAAGTAAACAAAATCAATCATTTTAAAGTTATAGTTCCACATTTGATGGGAGCATTACATATGGAAGGGATTATTCCATATTAAAAAGACAATTTTAAAAATGGGGTGGATTAAAAATAACGATTCCAATTCCTATAAGGTTTCTTTTTGTTTTTTCTTTTCTGAGTTTTACGTTGTTTGTATCCCAATATGATAGGATTTTTCGTGGGAGTAATAGTTCCACATTTTCAATTTAAATATTATCTTATTTTAAAAACACTAAAATTTAAAATCCCTTTAAAATCGTTTTTATTATTTTTTAAAATTATTATTATTATTATTATTTTTCAAAAGTAGTTATGGTTTAATTTGTTTTATATATATATTTTATAATTAGTTTACCATATTAAATGTTTTTATTATTTGTAAGCGAATATTCATGGGGATTTGAATTGGTATCATGGAGTGCTTTAATAGTGCACTCATTTACCATCAATCCAAAATCTTGCATGTTTTTACAATATTAAATACCATTATAGTTTATTGCCCTTAGAGGGGCTCTGATGTCAAGCATAAATGTTTAACATTTAACAAATTTAATCTAATGTCAATTTCCTAATTAAAAATTGATATAGTTATTATGTATAAACAAGATATTATGGAAAGAAGTGGAATTGGATTCATATAAATTCAACATTTTAACTAGGTCAAATTACATAAAAAAATATGGAAAAAATAAAATAAATTAATAACTATATTTATATGGAATGTGAAATGGAAAAGTAAATTTCTTGCTCAAGTAGAAGAACTTGCATAAAATTTGGTGGCTAGTAACCAGTAGTAAGTCTACACATTTATGGTTTTACTCATACATAAGTGTTGAAGAAAACATAAATAATGGTGGGAAGTAACACTAGTGAGTATGTTTTTTTACATAAGTGTTGAAAAAAACATAAATAATGGTGGGGAGTAACTCCTATAAGTATGTTTGTTTACATATTATTCACATCTGCTTTTTATGCAAAGACTTGCTTAAATTATGGTGGGAAGTAATTGATACTAGATATGTTATTTATTTGAGTATAAGTTATTTTCAAGTATTTTATTTTATGGTGGGAAGTAATTGTTGGTAGATATTTTATTTACTTAAGTATAAGTTATTTTCAAGTATTTTATTTCTCGATGGTTTTACTATAAATTTTAAGGATAAAAAATCACTACACAAATATCAAAAATCATGCATGAATATTGCAACCATATCCATAAATTATGACATAAAATATGTAAGGAAGTTATCCCCATGGAATTATATTGTTGGAGTGGGAGAGAGATTGAGGGAAGTTGAAAGAAATAGAGGGATAGAAATATTAAACTTAATACTTGCAATAAACTTACAATAACAAGTTTGTTAACCATGGATATTCACCCCCACTTTACCATGGATATTATTAACTTGTAAGTAGGTTTTGAAACAATACCCTGGGCGATACGATGGCTTATCAATACCACATGCCTAAAAGCCATAACTCATTTCACAATAAAAAAATAAAAGGCAAAATATTCTAGACACTACATTTTTTACATAAAGTGAAAGTCTCCATCATAGGGATGGAGGGGGGAAGACAGAGAGAGTGAAATGGAGCAGAGAGAGGGAGGAGAAAGAAGGAGAGATGGGAGAGAAGGAGAGAGGGACGAAGATAGTGACAAAATTGGATGGTGGAGAGGGAGAGTGATAGGGAGGAGAGAGAGAGATGGAGGTGTAAGAGAGAGGGATAGAGATGAATGAAGAGATATAGGAGGGGAGGGAGAGGAGAGAGGGAGGAAGAGAGATATGTAGTTGGATGGGGAGAGAGGGAGCAAAAGAGAAAGATAGAGGGAGGGAGATAGTGACAAAGTTGGAGGGTAGAGAGAGAGATGGTGGTGAGAGATGGAGGGAGGTGGGAGATAAGGGAGAGAGGGGAAGGAAGAGAGAGAGAGGACTTGAGAGAGAGGGAGGGAGGGAGAGATGGACTTGGAGGGGGAAAGAGATAGAGGTGGTGAGAGAGAGGGAGTGACAATGTAGAGTTGAAGAGAGAGTGAGTGAGGAAGGAGAGGAGAGAGAGGGAGAGAAGGGAAAGGGAAAGAACTATATAGAGATGGAGACATCTAGATGCAAGCTAGAGGTAAGGGGAGAGAGAGGAGATAAGGAGGGAGACAATGACATAGTTGAATGATAGAGAGAGACAGAGTGATGGGGATGAGGGAGAGAGGGAGGTGGGAGAGAAAGGGAGAGAGAGGAGGAAAAGAGAGAGGGATTGAGAGAGAGAAGGAGAAATGAAGGGGGAGAGATACGGTAGAAGAAATATATAGAGAAAGGTGGAGAGAGAGAGGGGGTAACAAGGGAAAGATGAAGAGAGGGTGAAAGAGAGAGTAGAGAGAGAGGGAGGAAAGATAGAGAGTGATAGATAGATTCAACCTACATATGATATATGTGTATATAAAAATCAACCTAGATCCATCTTAACCTCGATCTATCAAGCACAAAAAGGCATCAAATCTCTTGAGATACAAACCTCTTTTAAAATGAAAAGAGATTTGATCCCTCTTAGTGCTTCTTATATCTAGGTTTAAGATAGATATAACATGATCTTAATGAAAGATGAAATTTAACCATAAAAAATCAATACAAAAATCAATATTTAAAACAAAATAGCAAAAACTAAAGATATTTTAATTTACTTATGTTAAAATACAAAATTCCATGGTTGCATTAAAGCTACTTTAATTTAATGAAAACCATATTTACTAAAATTGTGATCACCACTTAGAAGTCCATGACTACTGGTAATTATTCAAAATTATACATTTGGAAGTTTGATTTAAATAAATTAGAAATGTAAACAAGAATGTCTTTCAGAATAATCACATCATTATCTTTAGCCTTCCATGGCTACTGGTAACAAATAAATACATTTGGAAAGAATAAATAACAAGGATGCATGAAAAATCCATTGATCCTAAAGAAGAAATAGCAAGGATGCATCAAAGTGTAGAAGTGGCCGCTAGAAACTGGGCATTACGAATTATTTATTTAATTAATAAAAAAATATTTATTGCACGGAGAGCTGTTGTACATCCGAGTATGGGGTAGATCAACATAAACATAAATGTAAATGTAAATGTAAAATTAAACATAAATGTAAATGTAAACGTAATGTTTAACGGTTAACATTTTTAATCTAATGTCATCCCTATTTAAAAATATATCTAATTGTTTGTATGTATAAAGAAATATAAATTTAAAATATAAATAGGTTTACGAACACTCAAAATAGATGTATGGAAAATAAATAAAAATACAAATAAACTAGAGGTATGGTAAATAAATAAAAATATAAATAAACTAGAGGTAGGGTAAATAAATAAAACCTCCTTTTATATTTATTCCATAAACCTCTTTATATTTAATGAAAACTCAACAAATATGTTTAAACCTCTTTATATTTAATGAAAACTCAACAAATATGTTTTATTTAGGTGAAGCCTATGAGCCAAATACATGGGACAAATAATTATTAATACCATGGGCCAAAAACTCAACAAATATGTTTTATTCGGGTGAAGCCTATGTGCCAAATACATGGGACAAAATATTATTAATACTGTTGGCCAAATACCATATTTATAAAATAAATATAAAAGATGTATAAATATGTATGATAAATAAATAAAAATATATCAAATAGGATTAGAAATCAACATCTAATTATATTCGAAGCCTATGGGCCAACTACCATGGTAAATAAAAGACATATGATAAATAAATATAAATAAAAATAAAGTAGAGGTATAGTAAATAAATAAAACCTCTTTTTATATTTACTCCATAAACCTCTTAATACTTACTAACACTAAAAAAAATAGGTTTTGTTTTGATGATGTCTGTGGGCCAAATTATTATTATTATTATTAAATATAATATTCATATTAATATATTATAATATTAATATTATTAAATTTAATAACTTTGGATTAATACAATATTATTTTTTTTATAGTTGAATATATATTAATATACAATGATATATATTAAATCTAGATATATATGAGAGGGAATAACAAAGACATAGAGTGATAAAGGTGGAGAGAGGAGTGAAAAGGGAGAGATAGGAGATCAAACTGGATAGGGGAGAGGAGGAATGAAGAGAGAGGGAGGGAGATGAGTTAGAGATGTAGAGAAGGGTAAGAGAGGGAGAGGGATACACAAAGATGTAGGGGGAGGGAGAGAAGGAGAGAGGAGGGGAGATAGTGAGAGGATTGGAGGGTGGACAGAGAGAGATGGGGGAAGCGAGAGGAAGGTAGAGAGAAAGGCAGAGAGAGGAAGGATGAGAGAGAAGAATTGCAAGAGAGTAGGAGAGAGGGAGGGAAGAAGAAATACATAGAGAGTGAGAAGTGGTGAGAGAGGGAGTGACAAGGGAGAGATGGAGAGAGAGAGAGTATGTTTAGGGGTGAGTTAAAGAGACAAATAAATAGGGATAGAGAGAACGAGAGAGGGAGAGATATAGTAACATAGTTGGAGAGAGAGAGAGAGAGATAGAGAGAGAGAGTGTGTGTGTGTGTGTGTTGGGGAAGAAATAGGATCATAGGGAAGAGAGAGATAGAGAGAGAGGATTGGAGGCAAAATAGAGAGAGAGAGAGAGAGAGAGAGAGGAAGAATGAGAGACAATACTTTAGAGAGAGGAGGAGAGTGATGGGGGAATATAGAGGATTGGAGGGAAAAAATATTAAGTGATGGGGGAAAAGCGAGGGAGGCAGGAGATAAAGGGAGAGAGAGGAAGTACGAGAGAGCGGACTTGAGAGAGAGGAGGAGAGAGGGAGGGAAGAAGAAATACATAGAGAGTGAGAAGTGGAGAGAGAGAGAGGGAGTGATAAGGGAGATATGGAGAGAGAGTGTGTATGTTTGGGGGTGAGATAAAGAGACAAAGAAGGAGAGATGGAGAGAATGGGGGAGAGAAGGAGAGAGGAGAGCCGGAAGGATATAGTAACAGATTTCTAGAGAGAGAGAGAGAGAGAGAGAGAGAGAGAGAGAGAGAGAGTGGAGAGATGGAGTTGGAGGGGAAGAGAGGAGGTAAGAATAAAGAAATAGAGAGAGAAAGGAGGAGAAAGAGAGACACAATGACAAGAAAGATGGAGAGAGAGGGAGAGAGGATAACAAGATGGAAGAGAGATATAAGTTGGGGAGAGGGAGAGAAGGGGAAGAGAGAGAGAGGGAGGGAGAGGAGGAGGGAGAGATTGATAGCTAGACTGGAGAAAGAGATTGTATGTTTTTTGGGTGATATAGAGAGACAAAGTGAGATAGAGATATTGATGCAAAGTGAAGAGAGGGAAGAAGAGAGAGATGGAGGGACAAAGGGATGCATAGATATGGAGTGAGAGAGCATGTGTATTTTGGGGGTTGAGATAGCGATAAAAATATGGAGAGATGGAGGGATATATATCTATCTATCTATCTATATATATATATATATATATATATATATATATATATATATATATATATATAGAGAGAGAGAGAGAGAGAGAGAGAGAGATCGAGGGGGGATATGGGAGAATATTTATTGCACTAGATGCATTGATTTCTTTGTAGATGATGATTTCTAATAATATTTGATTTCTTGTACTAGATGCATTGATTTCAGTGTAGATGTTAGTTTATAATCCTATTTTCTTACTTGCACTAGATGCATTGGTTTCAGTGTATATGTTGGTTTATAAACCTATTTTCTTTCTTGAACTAGATGCATTGATTTGAGTGTAAATGTTGATTTCTAATCATATTTGATTGCTTGCATTATATGCATTGATTTCAGTGTAAATGTTGTTTTCTAATCTCATTTGATTTCTTTCATTAGATGCATTGATTTCAGTGTATATGTTGATTTCTGATTTGATGTAATTGAATATATGATGGTACATTAATTTTAAAGTGATTGGATTAATATTGTGCATTGATTTCGGTGTAAGCATAAAAAATTATTGACAATGTACATTGATTTTTGTGTGAGAAAGAGAGACAAGGTATGTTGTTTACTAAAATATCGCGAGCTAAAGATTTAACCTGTCGTCTTCATATAACCGATATGAAATGACCACAAAAGTAACAAGGGTGCAATAAGAATAGTAGAAGAAAATAGTTTGAGATTAAGAACAATGAAAGACTATGTGTAATTTACTATATTATTATTATTCACATTTTCTATCATTCAACACTATTACAAAGTCACTTTTGTAGACTTTCCCACTGTAGAGCACCTGATAATGCAATATATTAAAGCAAAATACTTGATCTACTTCTACAAACAAACTTGCGGAAGCTTAATCGATTCTGAGCAAGATTAAATAGAACACATATAACAGAGAATGAGAAGTCAATCACACATGAACATAGGAGAATACTCTGGGGAAAGCCTCAGCTAAAAACCTCGATATCTGTATTATCATACAAGTGGAAATATGTTTGGATTACACAAAGCTTTAGCTCACAAGCTATCCAACACTTAGCACAATCCCTCATTCTTGCTCATAGATTGAATAGACACAACATATTCCTTCCTCCAGTCCTCCAAGCCTCCTATTTCCTTGCGCAATTTCTCCTGGGTCCTCTAGCTGCCACCTGTCTGAATTGACCTCTCACACAACTCACTAAACTCAAAAGTATCTGCGCAATCTCCAAGGAATGAATTCCTTCCGCATGCAAGAGATATCCTCAATGGAATAATCTTGCAACTGATAGTACATTATCCCATCATCTGATATCAACTGGGGCTCTGAGTGAACTAACATGCATGAGTTATTTATGAGAGAATATTCAGTTATCTGAAGTGCAGTAGTTACATGCATGCATGCATTAACTAACTGAACTCACAATCAGTTCCACAAACTGTTGGAACTAATCTAACTGGAATTAACTTAGTTAACTGAGCTAACTAATTACAACTCAAAGTACAACTCATCCCGATCTCCTTAATCAAGGGATAAATTCCTCAATCAAAGGAGAAATTGTTGCATGTCTTCACATAGACTTCATGTTTGATTTTCTACAACTAATTAACTCAAGATGAATTAATTAATTATTTTACAAACAACTGCTAAGATCAAATTCAAATTCAAATTCTCAATTTTAGTTCAGGGACTAACTAAAATTGGAATGTATCCCGAAATGCTATTTATAGCAGTGCTATTTTTAGCACTTCTATTTTTAACATTTCTTATTGCTATTTTCAACACTCCCTCTCAACAAGAAAGGGATTATTAGTCACCCCAATCCTGTCTCTATGGAACTCGAACTCGCATTTTGACAATGCCTTAGTCAAAATATCTGCATCCTGTTCCTCGGTCGAAACATACAGCAACAACATGATCCTATTCACCACATAGTCTCGAAGATGATGATACTGGATATCGATGTGCTTGGACCTGTCATGAAATACTGGATTCTCAGAGAGTTTGATACAACTTTGATTATCGCAATAGATCACAGTTGGATCCATCCTCTGACCAAACAATCCAACTAGAATCTTCTACATCCAAATGGCCTCATACGTTGCCTAACTGGCAGCCATGTATTCAGCCTCTGCTAAGCTAAATGCAACTGACCTTTGTTTCCTGCTGTACCAAGAAACTATATTTGAACCAAGGTTGAAGATTCCTCCTGAAGTGCTCTTCCGTCTGATGGACTCCCTGCCCAATCTATTGTTAGGATATTCCGACACATAGGAAACAGTTAAGTATAACATGGTCTAGAGTAGAGTTAGGTAAAGTGTGTTTCTTTACTATGTACTTTTTGTAACTTACAATTCGATGGTCACGATATGTAGTGATCCGATGGTTCATTCTCTCCACGATATTACTGACACTTGATTTGTGGCTTAACACCGAATTGGTCCATGATCTCTATTTAAAGAGCATGGAGGTTCATTTGTAGGGTAACCATTCATGAGAGAAGCTTATGTAAATTTTCATTCTTTTATTAATAAATTGCCTGAAGTGGCCGTGTTGGCTCAGGCCGTGGACTGTTTCCCTCTTCGAGGGTTTTAACCATGTCAACAATACTGGTCTATTGATTTGTGATCTATTTGTGAGTAGTGTCCTTTGGTGTTCTATCTGAGGAACTTACCCTGTAAATTCCTACATGGTAATGGAGCTATTTGATGGTTGCATCTATTGGTGATCCAAATCTGAAGCCGGTAGAACTGCACCCGATTGCCATTTCCTAGATCTACTATTTCTGACTACTTTCGGGCTGATAGGACAAATATATTTTGTTAGGAGCATATGTTCCAGTGAGGAACCCCTTTCGTTTCATGAGAAAAAGTTTCTGGTAGCCCTAGCTACGTCATTTTTAAGATCTGGAGGTATACAATGTTTATTTGCAGTTTCTAGTTATTTTCTCTCTGTTTATTTTAGTTTATTTAGCTCTTTGTTTTTTCTATTACTGGATCTATAGCTTTCATTTCTATGTATGCTCTTTTCCCCACGACTCTGTGCGATCTGGGCAAATCAGAAATAGAGAGGAAGGATTTTTCTCATGTGTATGCTCTTTTCCGCTACGCCTTAGTGTGATCTCGGAAAATCAGAAACATTGAGGAAAATATTTAGTTTCCGACTAAAGCTAACTTCAATCCATAAGGTCTATTTTTTTGTATGTTCGTGTTGGGTTTTGTGTTTTTTGTTTTGTAGGGAGAAAAGAGCTTTCTCAATTAAGCACACAGCCCAAAGCTTCAATGACTAAAAAAAAAAAAAAAACCCTTCCTCTTTTCCAAAAATTACTAACCATTTAATCTAGCTCACTTGGTCCAAAGCTACTTTATGATAATAGAGGTCTTGAGTTCAAATCCTTCTTGGTCCAAGGCTGCTTTATTAGATTAAGTTTGGAAAGGGGGTGTTTTTTTTTTAAATAACATTATCATTCATTTCCGCACATTCCCGCACTTTGTCAGCATCTTCAACAACTTTTCTTCAAAAAGCTATAACTTCTTCATCCGAAAGCCGTTTTCATAGTCTTTTCTTTTAATCAGCTTAATTTTTCGAGATCTTTCCATTAGAACACTTAGTTTTAGCATCTATAGCTTCATTTTCTATTAAAATGGAAAGTCCATGCCAAGTTATTCTTGACAGCACCAACTACTTCCAATGGTGGTCCTACATTGTGGATTTACTTAGAAGTAAAGGTCTTTACAGAATAGCCTCAAGCCAAGAAACCAAACTGAAAGATGAAGATAAGGCAGCTAAATGGGAAAATAGGCAAGATCAAGCACATGGGTTCATAGGGATGTCTATTTCTCCAGATCTTAGATTTCATATTGCAGAACTTGATACTCTTGATGAAGCAATGAAACATATCACTAAAGTTTTTGGAATTAAAAATGAACTTAGAGCCCATCAACTTGAAAATGAGTTGCTTACATTGGACCCCAATAATTTTTCTTCCATTGAAGATTTTTTGTCCAAGTTCAAGACCCTTAGACTTCTCTTGGAAGGTGTTAAGGTTAAGAAAGAAGATAGTAACCTTATCTATTCCATTCTTACTAAGTTGGGACCAGCCTACTCTGTGTTTGTTTCCACCTTCCATTCTACAAGAAAAGCCTTCATTTCTCAAGGACAAGCCTACAAGTCCCCTTCCTTTGATTCCTTTTGTGATTCTGTAATAAGAGAACAAGAAAAACTCTTACATCTTGGTCTTCTTAATCTTGGAAACTCTCTAAGAAAGCCTTAGCCGCTCAGCAGCAACCAAATTCAAAGAATCGTAAGAAGTCGTATCCTAAAAGGAATGGTCCTACACCAAACAACGGTCCTATGCAATTCTAGTCTCAAAATGAAAAATCATTTCAACAAAATGATAAGGCAAATGAAAACAAAGGGAAGAAGATTGATAGACATTGCCACTTTTGTAATTGAGATGGCCACTTAGAATCCAAATGCTTTAATAAGATGGAAGCCTTGGAAGCAACAATCAAGAAGCATAATATCCATTTGGAGCACTCTTAAACGTCAACTTCATCTTTAGCAATAACACTTTCTGCATGTGGTTGTCAAGCATCTTGGTCTGGCTATGCACTAAATGTATCTTCTTCTTCTCATTCTCATGAGCGGCTCATTGATTCTTGAGCTTCTTATCACATGGCATAAAACAAAGCCATGTTTTCTTCTTTAAATGATTGTAACACCAAAAATATATATGTTGGTGATGATAGATCTCTTAGTGTTGTAGGGATTGGAATTGTTCATATAGACAGTGGTCAATTTAATGATGTATTATGTGTTCCAACCTTATCCTACAACCTTCTATGTTTATATCAGATAAATCATTCAAGTGAATGTAAAATCGTTTAATTTTCACCTCACGATGTTGTAATTAAGGACCTAAGAGATCCTAGACAGATTTTAGCTACTGGCATTGCTAATGATTCTACAAGGTTGTATAAGTTTCACAACTTTGGGTCATCAAATCTTCCCTCGGTATTTGTTGCTCGTAATGATGAAGTGAGAAAACTTTGGCATGAGGGATTTGGTCACTTAAACTATCGCTCCCTTCAGAATCTATGTAAAGAAAATATGGTTACGGGTCTTCCAATGGTATCTTGTAGAGATGGTGTTTGTTCTGGATATGTACTCAGAAAACATCATCTGGATAGTTTTGAAAAACGTGCCTCTTGGCACACCTCAACCCCTTTACAGTCTGTGCATAGAGATTTATGTGGTCCACTTCTAGTTGTTTCATTCTCTGGCTACAAGTATTTCTTAACTTTCATTGATGATTTCTCTAGACGCACTTGGGTATGCTTCTTAAAACTCAAGAGAAGTATTTAACATGTTCTTGGCCTTTAAGGCCTTTGCTGGAAAACAATCTGAACATCAAATTCTTAAGCTAAGATCTGATAATGGCGGAGAATATGTTAACAACAAATTCATCAACTTTTGCACTGAGAATGGAATTAAAATGCAACATATTGTTCCATGTACTCCACAACAAAATGGTGTAGCTGAAAGGAAGAATTTCACCTAGAAGGAAATCGCTAATTGTATGATTCAATCTAAAGGACTTAGTCTTAATTTTTTGGCAGAAGCAATTAACTGTGCAAATTACATAATAAATCACACTCCTACTAAGGTTTTAAAGAATACCACTCTAGAATAAGCATGGAGCTCAATTAAACCAGATGTAAGTCACTTTCGTGTTTTTGGAAGTGAAGCATGGGCCCATATTCCAGATGAGAAACATAAATCTTTAGAACCTAAGAGTGAAAAATGTATTTTTGTCGGATATTCTGAAGATGTCAAAGGATATAAACTTATTCCACTTAAGTCCAAAAATGTTATCATTAGAAGAGATGTAAAGTTTGTTGAAAATATATCGGCCTATGAGCCTAGTTTGGCAGATGTGCCACCTCTCTCTATCTCTTCTACTTTTGAAAATATTTCTTCTTCAGATGATGAAAGCGAGGATGACAATACTCCCGCACCTTCTCAGGATCCTCCTTCAGCTCCTCAGCTTCCAAAATGGGTCCATGCTACTCAGGATGTAGCAGGTGATCTTGTCGGTGATCCTACAGATCAGTGACGTACATGTTCTCAGTTTGATAGAGCCTCTTCTTTACTGGCTCTAGCTTCAACGAATTATGATCCTGACACCTTTGCAGAAGCTTCCGGCCATCCATATTGGGACGCAACTATGAATGAAGAATATCGTTCATTATTGGAAAATGATACATGGGATCTTGTTCCCCTACCAAAGGGACAAAAACTTGTTAGATGCAAATGGGTTTACAGAACCAAGTATGGACCAAATGGGAAAGTTGATAAACATAAAGCTCATCCTGTTTCTAAAGGGATTTTCACAAGTTGATGGCATTGACTATACTGAAACCTTCTCCCCCATTTCCAAAATGAACTCTATCCGCCTTGTTCTTTCCCTTGCTGCCTCTTTCAAATGGGAAGTCCATTAGATGGATGTTAAATCTGCCTTCTTGCATGGGGACTTGCATGAAGAAATCTATATGGAGAAAACTATTGGCTTTAATATAAAAACAGACTCTAGCCTTCTATGTCGGCTTAAGAAATCACTTTATGGTCTCAAGCAAGCTCCTTGGGCTTGGTATGCCAAAATGGATAGCTTTCTTTTAGAATCTGGCTTTTCTAGGTGTCATTCTGACAATACTGTCTACACCAAGAAAGTGGGCAAGTCTCTTATCATTCTTGTTCTTTATGTTGATGATCTTATCCTCACTAGTAGTGATCCCAACCTTATCAACCATGTGAAGTCCAGCCTTAGAAAAGAAGTTTGAAATGACAAACTTAGGACACTTACATTATTTTCTTGGTCTTCAAGTCTTGCAATCCGAGGAAGGTATTTCCCTTTCCCAGTCCAAGTATGCCTGTAATATTCTACGCCATTTTCACGTGGAGGACTGTAAGATAACCCCTTCTCCCTTCCAGTCTGGAGCCAAACTTTCAGTCACTTGTACTTCCCCTAAAGTTAATGCTACCTTATACCGTCAACTTGTAGGAAAAATTTTGTATCTGACCCATACTCGTCCTAACCTTTCCTTTGTTGTTGGCCTTATTGCTCAGTTTATGAAAAACCCACATGAAAGTCATTGGAAAGCAGCTAAAATAATACTTCATTATGTTCGAGGTACAATCCAGTTTGGGATTCATTACAGTGCAAAAGCATCTCCTCTATTGGTTGGTTTCACTGATTTTGATTGGGCTGGTGACCCTGATGTTCAGAAGTCTATTGCAGGTTATGTGTTCACTCTTGGTTCAGGACCTATTACATGGGATTGCAAGAAGCAAAGTGCCATTTCTCTTTCTTCAGTAGAAGTAGAGTATCGTGGTGCCATACTAGTAAGGAATCCCTATGGCTTCGTCAGATCCTATCAGAGTCTGGGTTTCAGCAGCATCATCCGACTACACTTTGGTGCGATAATCAAAGTGCCATTCAACTATGCAAAGATCCAGTCCAACATCAGTGCAGCAAACACATTGAACTGCACATGCACTTCATCAGAAAGCTCATTCATGACCATGTTCTTGAATTTCAATATTGTTCAACAGATGACCAAATTGCAGACGTCTTTATAAAGGCTCTCACAGAGGCGAAGTTTACTAAACTTCAATTTATGGTTGGAGTTCAGGAAGTTGTCACTAAGGGGGGATAGGCTCTAGTGCCTCCTTCCTTCTCCTATTGTGTCATATTTGTACATCCTTCAATCCTATCCAAAGTTGTTCTTAAGGGGGGATGTTAGGATATTCTGACACATAGGAAATAGTTAAGTATAACTTGGTCTAGTGTAGAGTTAGGTAAAGTGTGTTTCTTTACCATGTACTTTTCGTAGCTTACAATCCGACGGTCATGATATGTAGTGATCCGACGGTTCATTCTCTCCTCGGTATTATCGACACTTGATCCATGGCTTAACACTCGATTGGTCCATGATCTCTATTTAAAGAGAATCGAGGGTCATTTGTAGGGTAACCATTCACGAGAGAAGCTTATGTAAATTTTCGTTCTTTTATTAATAAATTTCCTGAAGTGGCCGTGTTGGCTCAAGCCATCGACTGTTTCCCTCTTTGAGGGTTTTAACCACGTCAACAATACTGGTGTATTGATCTGTGATCTGTTTGTGAGCAGTGTCCTTTGGTGTTATGTCTGAGGAACTTACCCTGTAAATTCATACATCTACATCTGTGAAGCCCTAAAGCTTCACTCCCTCTGTTCATTTGTACCACAATACATACTGAGATGTGCCTATGAGGTATCTCAGCACATGCTTTGCTGCCTTCCAAAATAGCTTGGTAGGCTGAACCATAGCTTGACTCAGCTGGTTCACCACAAAGCACAAATCTGGTCGTGTGTTCACTAGATACATCAATGAACCCACAAGCTGTCGATAAACAGTGGCAGTTACTACCTCACCTGAAGTAGCATCCTCCTTCCTCTAGTTACCAACTAGAGGAGTCTACATGGGCTTGCACTTCTCCATGTGGAATCACATGACTATCTCATTGGCATACTTGCCTTGAGACAAAAACGCTTCCCCATCCTTCTACCACACTTTCATGCCTAGAAAGTAGTGCACAAGACCCATGTCTTTCATCTCAAACTCTCCTGCAAGGTCCTCCTTGCAAGACTTGATCAACTAATCATCACCTGTCAATAACAGATCATCAACATAAAGAACAATGATCAATGGATTACCTTCTACCATGGTGTGGTAAAGGTTTGCATTTGCTTCACTCTTTGTGAAGCCAAACCCATTAAAATAGATGTCGATCTTGATGTACCAAGCACGAGGTGCTTGCTTCAGCCCGTACAAAGCCCTCTTGAGTCGGCACACCTCTTCCTCAATCTCCCCAGTGAGGAACGCAGTCTTCACATCCATCTTATGGATCTTCCAACCCATATGAGCTGATAATGCCAACATCGATATGATAGATGAGTACCTTGCTACAGGAGCAAAAGTCTCATCTTAGTCGATCCCCTTGACTTGTGAGAAACCACAGGCAACAAACCTTGCCTTATGTTTCTCAACACTGCCATCAGCTGCTTGCTTTACCTTGTAAAGCCATTAGGAACTCACCACTGACTTGTCCTCTGGTCTTGGGACAACATCCCAAACACAGTTCTGAACAATAGATTCATACTCCTACACCATTGTATCAATCCAGACTAGTTGCTGCACTTCTTCCTCAAAAGAAGAAGGTTCGGTCTCTACACACTCCCCAACTAGGGCCATGTAACTAGTGTACCGCTCAGGTGACCTCCTCTATCTGTGTTGAGACGATGGTTGTCCCACATTCTCTCGTGCATCCATCATCAACCTATCAGCTTCCCTTGAGTGTTTCTACCCACCTCTGGAAGACTCAGCATGAGTGGATGTCTCCACTCCTAGATCCTCTGCATGCGGCTGCTCCGCATCACCCTGAGGCTCCTCCTTAGAAACTAAAAGTTCCTCCTCTGCATGCAACTTGAGCTCCCTCTCAAGATATACTCGCATGGCTTTCCGTTCGTCGAACTTCAGATCTCTGCGTACCACTATCCTCTAACTGGTAGGCAAGAACACTCGATATTTATGACGTGTATCAGTGTAGCCCACAAGTATCCCCAACTCAGCTGTTGGATCTAGCTTCTTCCGGGCATCTTTGGTCACATGGCAATAAACCAATAATCCAAAGATCTTGAAGTGACTCACATCTGGTCTCTTCCCAGAAAAGGCCTCCATAGGTGTCTTCATTCCCAATATACAATGTGGGCTTCTGCTCTGCAAGTGTACTATTGTATTGCATGCCTCAGCCCACAATTGAAGTGGTAGGCTTTGGTCATGCAACATTGCTTGAGTTGCTCCCACAATCGATCTGTTCTTCCTTTCAACCACTCCATTTTGTTGTGGGTTATGGGGTGTCGTCAACTCTCGTTTAATTCCTTTTGCTGTGCAGAAGTCCTTAAACTGTTGGGAGCCATAATCTCCACCATTGGCCCTACGCAAGGCCCTTATTTTCTTTCCAGATTCTTTCTCTTCCAAGGCTTTAAACTCAAAAAACCTTGAGAAGGTTTGATCCTTCTTCTGCATAAAGTAGATCCACCATCTACAAGAAAAATCATCAATAAAAATAACATCGTACCTTTGTTTAGCGGTGGAGGCTGTAGAGAATGGTCCACACAGATCTATATGAACTCGCTCTAGGATTTCTCCAACTATACTATCTCCATCCTGAAAGGAAGATTTCACATACTTACACAAGGTACAACCTTTGCATGTATCCATTTACTCCAGTTTTCCCTTGGGAAGTCCAGTAGAAATCAGCTGCATGATCTTCAAGGCCCCATGGTGCAAGTGGCCCAATCTTCTATGCCATAACTCACCAAAATCTTGGCTCTGCACCAACTCTGCTTTGGAACTCAATGCAACACAGTAATCTACCTCCATCTTGTAGAGATGCTTAACTCAAATCCTAATCCTCTTGGCCTGTCCACTGCCAATATGCCTCAGGAATTCCTTTCCTTTACTAAAGACTACATTATAGCCTTTGTCTTCCAGCATAGCAATGGACACAAGATTCTTCTTCAAACCTGTTACATACTTTACATCACTCAGGGTGAGAGGAGCTCCATGGTCCCTCTGAAACACAACCGTACCTTCACCTGAAACATGGTACTTTCCATGATCGCCCATCTCGATCTGCATCTGGAGATCCTTCTCCTCCAAGGTAGTAGAATGATTCTTGTCGCCAGTCATGTGGAATGAAGCTCCACTGTCCAGGTACCAAACACACCCCACCATCGATGAGACCATACATGCGATGAGGGTGAAACCCAATTCGAACTGTGAGGCCAATGCCTCACCATCTGATCCCTTCGAGGATCCCTTCTTGGATTACTGCTGTGGACAATTCGTAGCATAATGGCCCACCATTGGAAGAACTGGATTTGGAATGGGACACCTGCCCTATCCCTTTCCTTGCCTTACTCGCTAAGGCTAGATTTTCTTGATCATCTTGCTTTGATGAAGATCCATCTCTCGTGCTTCTTCTTATCTCCTCCTGTATCAGATCCGACCAAAGTTGTTCCCAATCTGGCAGTTTCTCTCTTCCATTTACCGAGTCTTAGTAGCTATGCCAGCTCTTAGGAAGACCGACGAGAGCAAGACTCACCATGTCATCATCGGCCGTCGTGATCCTTACACTTCCAATCTCATCCCTGCAGGTGGTGAGCTTGTTCAGATATGTAGAGATCGTGTCGCCCTTTTCACAGTTGATTTTTCGAAGCTTATCTTTCAGCGCCATCTTCCTCTGATCGCTGTTGTTCTGATATAGATCCTTCAATGTTTTCCACATTGAAAATGGTGTCTCCTTCCCATGGAGTCTCAAGACTATGTGGTCTCGAACTCCCTCAAGAAGGATTCTCCTCGCTCTAGCCACACATTTCTTCCATTCTGCCAATTCTTCGACATTAGCAGTTGCTGGCTTGGGGACTTCTTTATCAATGAAGTCCTTCAAACCGTTTTCCTCTAATATCACTTCCATGTGATCCTTCCAAGCTATATAATTCAAGCTGCCATCAAGGGCATACTCGAGTATCAAACCATTGAATGCCATTGGTGAAATTTGAGATGTGATAAGAATTTGAATTCTATAATCAGGAACTTTAAACTTAGAACTTCTCCCTTCTTTGTATATTTTTCTTTGCTTTGATCACCTTTGCTCTGATACCATGTAGAATTTCCCACTGTAGATCACCTGATAATGCAATATACTAAAGCAAAATACTTGATCTACTTCTACAAACAAACTTGCAGAATCTTAATCGATTTTGAGCAAGATCAAATAGAACACATATAACAGAGAATGAGAAATCAATCACACATGAACACAGAAGAATACTTTGGGGAAAGCCTCAGCTAAAAACCCCAATCTTTGTATTATCATACAAGTGGAAATATGTCTGGATTACACAAAGCTTTAGCTCACAAGCTATCCAACTCTCAGTACAATCCCTCAATTATGCTCGTAGATTGAATAGACACAACATATGCCTTCCTCCAGTCCTCAAAGCCTCCTATTTCCTTGGGCAGTTTCTCTTGGGTCCTCTATCTACCACCTGTGTGAATTGACCTCTCACACCACTCACCAAACTCAGAAGTAACTGTGCAATCTCCAAGGAATGAATTCCTTCTCCATGCAAGAGATATCCTCAATGGAATATTCCTACAACTAATAGTACACTGTCCCATCATCTGATCTCAACTGGGTCTCTGACTGAACTGACATGCATGAGCTATTTATGTGAGAATATTAAGTTATCTGAAGTGTCGTAGTCACATGCATGCATGCATTAACTCACTGAACTCACAATCAATTCCACAAACTATTGGAACTAATCTAACTGGACTTAACTCAGTTAACTGAGCTAACTAATTACAGCTCAAAGTACAATTCATCCTGATCTCCTTAATCAAGGGATAACTTCCTCAATCAAAGGAGAAATTGTTGCATGTCTTGACATAGACTTCATGATTGATTTTCTACAACTAATTAACTCAAGATGAATTAATTAATTATTTTACAAACATCTGCTAAGATCAAATTCAAATTTTAATTCTCAATTTTAGTTTAGGGACTAACTAAAATTGGAATGTATCCCAAAATGCTATTTATAGCAGTGTTATTTTTAGCACTTCTATTTTTAGCATTTGTTGTTGCTATTTTCAACAAATTTACATTCAAAATTTGCATTTCATCATTTTTCACCATTAAAGTTATTCACAATATTTATCATCTCAAGAAAGTGAGGTAACTAAGAAAATTAAAAATTAAAATGACCAGATTAATTTGAGACATATTTAGCATATTTAAAATGATTCTATGTAATATTAGATGATTTTACATAGTATCGGTAAAATCAATCATCTATTCATTAGATTTTCTTTGGCTGCACACGACTGAAACTGGCCTAGATCCATCTTAACTCCAGATCTATCAAGCGCTGAGAGGGATCAAATATCTTGAGCTGCAAACCTTTCCTGAAGTTTTGCACTCAAAAAAGAGGTTTTCACCTTAAGGGATTGGATTCCTCTCGGTGCTTGATAGATTCGGAGTTACGATGGATCTAGGCTCATTAATTTTTAATTAAAGACTAGTTGTTATAAACTAGCTATTATTTGTTTATATAAATAGAACTTATTTATTAATAATATTAAATTATTATTTATATATTATCTATGAAATTATAATAACAAATTTATTCATAAAAGGATTATAGTTAATAAAATCATAAACATATTCTTATTAGTTAATAAATTAACATATCATAAATAAATAAATAAATAAATAACAATAATATATAAATATAATATAGTGCGAGTATGGGTAATGGGATTGAAAGAAAGTAGGCGATTCTGAGAGAGAGCTAGGGTTGGCAGTAGAAGTTAAGTGTTGGGCACCATGTAGAGGTGAGAGGGAAGCAGTTCTATACCCTCCTATAGTCAAGTAGTCTCCAATCGATTCAAGAAACCTATGGAGGCTGAAATCGGAATTTCAGGAGGAGGGAAATAGGACAACAGAGATACACAAGGGCAGGAAATGACACAGGAAGAAGTCAGTAAAGAAAGAATAATAGAAGAAGAAAATTAGAATATGGATACCAGAAATCGAACTGGACTGTGTAAGCCTAGGGCAACTATCACACCCAGATTGGTGTTAAGTGATCCAGTGATACAGGTGCATAGGGAACACATGGTGACTTACGTAGTCATTTGTAAATTCATGTAGTTATGGCCAATAAAGAAGGCTTTACAGGCATGGATAAAGAATCATTGGAAACCTAATGGGGATATAGATTTTCACCTTGGATCAAAGTGTTTCTTCACTGTTGTCTTTACAAACATTGAGGATAAAGACAGGGTGTTTGAAGTAGGGCCCTACTTCTATGCTACTGCAGGCTTCTATATGCAGCCTTGGGTAATGAATTTTGTCCCAGACTGCGAAACATTCACTTCGGTGCCGGTTTGGGTAAGGCTCTACTCCTTACCACTGGATTATTGGCAGCTATAACCATTAAAATCAATAGGAAAGAAACTAGGGCACTTTGTTAAAATATCGGAGGCCACTAGGAGGGGAAAATATACCTCCTTTGCCCAGATTTGCGTAGAGGTAGACCTCTCCGGAGCTCTACCCGATGAAGTTATTTTGGAAGTTTTTGATGAAGAATGGGTACAAGCGGTGGAATATGGGCATGTGCCTTTCAGATGTCGCAAGTGTCATGAACATGGGCATCTGTTCAGGGATTTCCCCTTAAACAAAATGGAAAGCAGAACTAAAACTACGTGAGGGAAAGAAATTGAAAGCTTTAGCAAAGTGGGAAACAAAGGTAAAGGAGGGAGAAAGTACCAAAAGAAAATAAATGAGGAAAATCATCCAAGTTAGAATAAGTACAAGGTACTAGAAGAAGAGGAGGAGCATGATAACACAATTCAAACTCAAGAGGTAAGCCCTGCAGAGAAGGAAAAGGAAGAGAGTATGGAGGACACACAAGATAACAATCAACAAAATGAGGATCTGCTGATCACAATGGAACTTGATAGGGACCAAGAGATGACCCCGAGCGAGGTGGGAATAGGAGATCATGAATTGCAGGATATTCTTGATAGGGAGCATATAGATTTGGAAATGTTCTTGGAATAGGGAACAACCAAAGGAATGGATTTGCTACCACAAGATGAGTTCAATAGAGTGCAACAACTATTCCTATGGAGGACTCAGGTAAAAGGTTCGGGAGCCAAAAGAAACCATGATAGTCAGGACAACGAAAGGGTGAAAACAATGAAGGGAGAAATGGGACTAGCTCCTTGGAACCCAAGCAAGAAAAGAGGTAGCAAAAAATAGAACGAGCTGCTGATAGAGTGTGGAAAACTCATGATCAATTTAGGTAAGATGAAAGACCTAACCATTTACTAATTTACAAATCTTTTTTAATGAAGCTTACATCATGGAATATTAGGGGTCTAGGGAGTAAACGGAAGCAAAGGAATCTTAGCAATAGAATGAAAGAATAAAAACCAGATATGATTTTTTTCTAGGAAACAAAATGTTCAGTAGAAAAAATAAGAGAAATTCACAGAAAATGGCTGAATAAATATGAATATCTAGAAGTCAAAGCAGACAAAACAGCAGGAGGAATTCTCACACTATGGAACCCTCAGAAAATAGGAATCCTAGATGCGAAAGCATCTAGGAACTACTTATCAGTGGTTACTCAACCTTTGGGGGACAAGGAAGTTTATTTAATCACAAATGTTTATGGTCTACAGAAGCCGAAAGACAAACTAAGACTTCCTACTTCACTGGAGGATCTAAGAGACAGACATTTGGGCGTCCTCGGTATTTTGGGAGGGGACTTTAATATGATTAGATCACTGACAAAAAAAAAGGTGGAACAGATCACTAAGCAGAGACTCCATTGCATTTCAGAAGTTTATAAAGAATATGAGGCTAGTAGACACAAAGACAAGTAATGGCATCTTTACCTAGAATAACAAAAGGGGAGGAGTCTTAGGTGGCCTCAAAACTAGACAGATTTATTATCTCGGAAGACCTTATCCTAACAGGCCTCGACCTGCCAGCAATGATACTCCCTTTTGGAGGATCAGATCATTGGCCTGTTCAACTTGAAGCATCCTTTATAGGAACCGTAAGAAAGAGACCTTTCAGGTTTGAAAACATTTGGCTCACCCATCCAGACTTTATCAAAAATATTGAAAAATGGTGGACAGAGGATTTACAAGTTCAAGGAACTAAAATGTTCCTCCTGCATAAAAGATTGAAACGTATCAAAATCAGGCTTAAAGATTGGAATAAGAATGAGTTTGGCAACATTTTTGAAGCAAAAAAAGTGGCAGAACAAAAGCTACATGAAATTAATTAGATCCTCATTAGAGATGGCTTCAACGGTGAAATAAAGGAACAAGCTGAATACCATCAAAAGGAATGGGTTGAATTATGCAAACAAGAGGAGATATTATGGAAACATAAATCAAGGGTACAATGGTCAAAAGAAGGAGAAAGGAACACAAGGATTTTTCACAAATCTACCATGGAGCATAGGTCTCATAACAAGATCTCAAAAATTAGAGATTCTCACGGGAATCAACTCGATACCCACAAAGAAATAGAAGCTGAGCTGGTTAAAAATTTCCAAGGAATAGGAGAGGAACCTCTCTTGGACAGATCACAATTCATCAGTGACATTACAAGGCACATTCCTAAGCTTGTGACAAGAGAAGACAATTTCAATCTAAATAGGCCAGTGAATGAAGAGGAGGTCAACAAATTCATCAAAGAAATGCAAAATGGGAAGGCACCAGTTCTAGATGGTTTTAATGTTGACTTCTTTAAAGCATGCTGGAAAATAATCAAGCAGGATATCCTCGATGTGGTGGAGGACTCGACGAAAAGTAGAAATGTTTTGAAGGCGCTCAATACCTCTTTCAGATCCTTAATTCCAAAGCAGGAGAATGCTATGACACCCGACAGATTCAGACCAATAGCATTATGCAATGTGGTGTATAAACTGATTTCCAAAATTATTGCCAACAGGCTTAAACCCCTTCTCCCAACCCTTGTATCTGAGGAACAAACTGGGTTTGTGGAAGGCAGACAAATTCTAAAAAATATCATTCAAGCACACGAGGTGGGTCACTCACTTATAAGTAATAGGCAGGCGGGAATGATTATGCAGCTTGACCTAGAAAAGGCTTATGATAAGATAAGTTGGGCTTACGTAAGGAGAGTTGTTATAGCATATGGATTTGACAATGACTAGGTGAGATGGGTGATGGCCCTTGTAACTACCTCTAGTTTTTCAATATTGGTAAATGGTTCACCATCCAAGCCCTTTAATCCAATGAGAGGTCTCACACAAGGAGATCCTCTCTCACCCTTTCTCTTTATTCTCATGATGGAAGGGCCAGGCAAAGCTATCAAGTCTGCCAAAGCAGAAGGTAAAATCCAGGGTCTCAAACTCACCATGAACGAAGAGGCTTTGACCCATCAACAATTTGTGGATGATATAATGCTACAGGGAACACCTACAGTTAAGGAAGCTCTAGCCTACAAACAAATCCTGAAAGACTTTGCAATGGCAGTAGGCACAGAGGTAAGCCTTACCAAAAATAAGATTTTCTTTTTCAATACTAACATTGCTATTTAGAGAAATATATCTAGAATTCTAGGCTTTCAAAGAGATATGCTACACTCCATATACCTGGGAGTACCGATAACTCACAAACCTCTAAGCAAGATGGTTTGGGAGCCTGTGATTAATAAGCTACAGGACAAAATTCGGAAATGGTCAAGTAGGTCTTTCAACCTAGCAGGACGACTTGTACTCACAAAAGTTGTCTTACAAACGGTCCCCATCTTTATGTTATCAATCCCTCCAGCTCCTAAAGGAATAATGCAACTATGTAAAATATCCAAAGAGATTTTCTTTGGGGCAAAGGGGAAGAGAAAAAAAAATGGGCCTTGGTAGCCTGGGATAAGTTCTGTAAACCTAAGTCACATGGAGGTTTGGGACTGGATGATCCAGAAGTCCTAAACAAAATTTTGGGGGCAAAACTTTGGTGGAGATGCCTAAATGATTCAGCTTCCCCTTAGGCCCAAATTTGGAAAAAAAAATATGTAAACAATTGGAAAGACAGGGATAACATTAGAATGTTGGCCTGGATCAGCAAAGGCTCCCACATTTGGAACAAAGCTTGGGAGAATAGAGACATTGTTCAGAAACACAGTTTCTGGGAAATTAGAGATGGAAATCTTGCATGGTTTTGGGAGGATAAGTGGCAACAGGAACCCAAATTGTTAAGAGAAGAATTTGCAAATCTCAAGAACGATACTGATAACAAAAGGTTACTCAGAGTAAATGAATTCTGGGAGTAGGAAAAAAGTGAGGGAAAATGGAGGATATGGAAGAACTTGGAATACAGTGATGACTCCCCCTTGAAGGCATAGGCAGAAGCTCTAACAACTATCTTGGAACAGAGAAAGATACTGACATCAGCAGATTCAGACCAACTGAGATGGGGCAATAACAATGAAGGCAACTTTAACCTCAAAGAGGCCAAGAGCATAGCCATGGGGCTTGACTTTCCAAACCTTGATGGGGTATGGAAGGACCTATGGCAGAATCAAAGCTGGATGAAGATCAAACTGTTCATGTGGTTAGTTCAGCATAAAAAAATTCTAACCTGGGAAAACCTGAGGAAAAGAGGGGTAGCTGGTCCATCTAAATGCCAGGTTTGTGAAGCTCAAGAAGAAACTATGAATCACCTTCTAAACCTCTGTCCTTTCACATCCACATTGTGGAATTGGATTGCCTCAATATTCAGACAAATAGACAAAGACATGGGGAGTATTACCAACACCTTAAAGAAGTGGAGGAAAAATTTCTCTGATAATGAAATTGTCAACAAAGCTTGGGCTTTAGCTCCAAGATTTCTAATCTGGGATGTCTAGAAAGAATGCAACAACAAAATATTTAAAAATAGGAAAGGCACTTCCTAGGGCATCATGGAACAGATTTTAAGACAACTCAATGAGATGGTAGGAACTCTCATTAAAAACCCCCCTGAGAACCAACTGAAAGATACTGATGTGCAGATACTAATGCAGTTGGGTATGCAGGGGCTCACCCCAAAAGGAAAAAACAACAATGCATATCATAAAATTGTTGATAATGGTTTCTGCAACCCCCCCCCCCCCCCCTCAAGGTTTTCTGAAATGTAATATTGATGGAGCCTCAAAAGGAAACCCAGGCATGGTTGGTTATGGAGGACTGATAAGGGATGAAAGGGGCTGTATAAAAATCATCTTTCATAGTAATTTGGGGAAAGCCACAAACAATATGGCAGAGCTCATGGCCATGGAGCAATGCTTAGAAATCCTAAGGGACTCAAACCTTCATAACATTATAATTGAAGCCAATTCCGAATTGATTATCAATTTGATGAAGAGAATTTTCTATGGCTCAGCACCGGAAAAGGTTTCGAGACATTGGAGGCTTCTGCAAGTCTATGAAAGGATTCAATCCAACTTGCAAAACATGAGAACCTTAAGTTTCACTCATGTGCGCCAAACAACCAACAAATTAGCGAACACTTTAGCTAATGAAGGAGTACTCTGTGCTAAAAGAAACAATAAATATAAATGGAGAGAGATCCCCTAGGGCAGATTGAGGGAAGAGTGTCTTAGACAGGCAAATGTGGACCGGGAGCTTTATCAGAGCAGGGGATACTGGAAGGTTGTAGTCTGCTGGATATAGTTGAATGTTAGTTGACATGAAACAACAGTCCAGGGATATGAAAGAAAAGAATGGAAGATCCTTATGTGGGAATAGATTCCAAAAATCCTACAATCCCAAGGTTCTCGGGTGGGTGTCAATTAACAACACAAGTATTTACATGAATTCAAATCAGGTTTCAGAAAGCCCTATAATTGGCTGTGTAGGGAGATTGGTTAAAGTATGAGTAGGTAGGAGAAATAGCATCAGTCTTATCAAATCCGTGTTGCAAATAGCAAGAGGGTTAGCGAGTCAATCAGACCTGAAATTGAGTTTGACATTAGCTTTATCAGGCTTTGGGTCCAAAAGAAGGGTTAAACAACAAGCAAGTTACGCAGGTGGTCGAGAATCGCATGCATCTGGTGGATTTCAGATAGATTACATGCGCGAGGGTTATCAACCAAATCGGACCTGAAATTTTTATAGAGCGGTCTCTATAGGCTCTTCGGGTCCGATTCAAGAATTAAAGGGAGTGTTTGTTAACGGCCCGATATTGATAGTGACCGTTAGATCTCTAAGGTTAGATCGAACAGTCAGGGATGTCGATTATATTTTGTGGTCACGTCGTCATAGTTTTGCGGGCCCCGGGCCCGGTGAGTGGGCCTTAGGCTCGGGATACTAGGCTGTAGGTGGCCCACTTCTCTTATGTACACTTTGTAATAAGGATGTAATATTAATTTGAAGAAAAGGTCTGACGCTTATTTCAGAAAATATATATATATATATATGATTTATTAATTTTTAGTTATAAAAATCAAAATTAGCCATATTATTTATGAATTTATAATAACATATTTATAAATAAAAACATAAGGGGTAAAAAAAAGAACGAATGAAGGACGAGGTAATAATGGGGAAAATCATGATGAAATAGCTAGAATCCAACTCTTACTCAGTTTCCACCCATCATCCCTATTGAGATTGAATGTATGATTCTCAATCTCAATCGCCTCTCTTAGTTTCCTATGGTGGAAGTGATCGACCCTGGCAATTACCTTTGCATCCTCAATGCAACAATGGTGCTTATATTTCTATGCATGCTCTGCAAGAGATGATGAGCACGATCGGTTATGCTCACACTCATCAGCTCTTGCAGAGCATGCAGAGAAATATAAGCACCGTGTTTGTATTGGGGATGCAAAGGTAATTTCTAGGGTTAATCACTTCCACCATAGGAAACTAAGAGAGGCTATTGGGATTGAGGAGCATACAATCAATCTCAATAGGGATGATGGGTGGAAACTAAGTAAGAACTAGATTCCAGCTATTTAGTCCCGATTTTCCCCATTATTACCCCCCTCCTTCATTTTTTGTTTTGGACCCCTTATGTTTTTATTTATAAATATGTTATTATAAATTCATAAATAGTAGATAAATAATAGTCTATTATTAATGAATAATTTCATATATGTGCAAACAATTACTGCAGGAAAATACTCATCTGCTCTCAATTTCCTCTACCAAACTTAAATGTCCAAGTTATAGCTATGATGCAAGTCCCCTCCTAGGAATAGGGAGAGAGATATGTTTAAAAGCATTGTTTGTATGAAAATTTTGGTTCTCTTACTTTTAGGGGATATATATATGTGTGTGTGTGTGTGTGTGTGTGTGTGTGTGTGTGTGTGTGTTTTGTTAATAATGTTATGCAAATTCTCCTATCAACATAAATGGTGGGTGGGAAACCCATTTTTTGTATTTGTAATGTAATTTTTTTGCATTTCTAATGTAATGTTGTGCTCTTTTTGCATTTCTAATGTAATGTTGTGCTCAGGAAATGAGCTTTATTAATATAAAATTTCTATATACTGTTAAAAAAACATATTTTTTTACATTTTTCTATAACATGTTCATCAAAATAAGTTTTATATATTTGATTTTTTAATTAATTTTAGGATAAAATGTCTCTTTATTAAAGAAATATGGATTAATGACTAAAATGTTACATAACAATAATAATATGAAGTTGAATTTACAAAATATATTATATAATTTATTTGGGAGCCATGAGGATTAGCTTAGTTGATGGAATCCCTATGGTTAAAAGCACCTTTGATTTAGAAGTTATTGGTTTAAATTATTTTTGGCCTTAGAGGATAACTCTTTAGGGCAGGGCGGTTACATCTAAAGATTACGGAATGCCATTTGAGTATGAGTAATCTTGACTCTTTAGGGTAGGGTGGTTACATCTAAAGATTAGCAAATGCCATTTGAGTATGAGTAATCTTGACCAAGAGTAAGATTTTCCATTACTCTCAAGATCATATAACAAACCTAGCTCAAAATCGTAAATTTAAAATATCACTTACACAAATTAAATTTAAATAAAAAAATTATAGTCATTCTTTCTGACCATTCAAAATAAACCTAATAAACCTAATTAATTTGATAATATTAAAATATTTATTAATTAAAATATAATTAATAAATATAAATATAATATTATTATATAATATGTCTGCATTTTACATGTCTCCATAAGGAATGGCTAATGGTCTATTTCTTACGAGAAAGGAAACGAGAGTTGGTATAATAAAAATAAAAAATGTAAAATACTTGTTTTAATTTACAATCTTACAAGCTTTCACAAGGCTCAAACTTGGGTATTTGTCATTTAATTTTAATATATTTTAAAAGTTTTTTGTTTTTTTTTTTTTTAATACATGTAAATGAGTATTTATTCATTTTCTTGAGCTATTAAGGACGGATCATACCTAACTAAATGTTGTTAGGTACATATATAGTAAAAGGTAAAAGATATTTTTACTGTAATTATTTTACAACTTAATTATCTATAGATGAGCATCTACTCATTTGTTAAAGTCACTGAGGCATTGCACTTATTATAATTAGTGGAGTGTTTTTAGATATAGATAAGGTAATAGGGAAACTGAAGGAAATTACTTTACATCTTAATTATACAATAGTGATATGTCAAAGAATAATAGGGGTAGTTCAAAGTATTAGCACAAAATCTTATAATGTATAAGACTTCGAAATATGAGAGAAATATCAACTATAACTTTTAATGTATTAATTATTAACATGCAAGAGAGTTAAGAAGATTATTTATACATATTACAAATTAGGTTAACCCCTAGAAAATTAGCTAGTTAAATTAGTTTTTTCTATTTAATTTAATGGAAAGAAAATACGAAAATATCTTGAGAAGAAAGATAAAGGGTGTGGATTTTGGATCTAAAGAATTATAGTGTAACCACTCTATGATAATCCAAATTGACTACTAAGCACTTCCACTTATCATTGAAAGTGATTTTTTTTTATATAAATATATGAAGGATATTAGATTGTTGAGATTTAGGAGGTAAGGAAGTAGAGACTTAAAGGAACATGGAAGGGGAAGTACTAGTAAAGAGAAGAAAAGAAAAGAAAACCATAATAAAATAAGGCAAAGTGAGGAAAAATGATGTGAAAAAGGTGAAGGGAAATAGGTTGAAATAGATTAATAAAGTAAAATTTATGTTTTCAAGTTACTTGAGATCTCTACTTACCCTTGTTATGATGAAAAATGAAAAATAGAGAAGGAAGGAATGTAGGTATGACAAATATAAAGAATGGAGAATGAAGGAATGTAAGTATGGTGAAAAATGAAGAATGGAGAAGGAAGGGATGCAAGCGATGAAGAGGGAGAAAGACATCTATTGTGGATCCATGTATGTTGAGGACTTGTGAACGAAAATGGTGGTGAGAGTTGGAAAGATATGTATAGAGTTAAAAAAATAAAAAAATAAAAAAGTAAAGATATAAAATGAGAAGAACATGTAAAAGAGAAAATTGGAAGTCAATATATGGGAAAAGGAGTTTGAAATTGATCTTATTGTGATTATAAATATATTTATTCAAGAAGTACCATGGTGCAATTTTCAAATAGAGGAAATTATGCTTGAGGGGGGAAGGAGGTGCTATTGATATGAAAACACCAGTAACAATAAAAGAAACATATATGTGGAGTTTATGGAGTAGATTAAGGTCTGAGTTCATAGCATGAAGTTTGTGATCTTCGGTTGTATTTAGTATATTTCTCTTATCTTTTCGACATTAATTACTTTAGGTACCCTATTAGACCAATGAAAATGTATCATAGGGTGAGGCTCAAAATTATCATCTAACTTTTCTATTATCCTACATGATTATGTCTCTAGAATATCCATTAGTGAATGCACATTGAGCTTTTGAGAAAATTTGTCGCCAAGGTGTATTACAAGTTAATGGTCTCCCTCTTGAGTATTTTAGTATTTATCATACATCTTAGGAGGATTGGTATTTTTTTTTAAGATGCCCAATGAAGCGATTATTTGAATTGGGCTTGTGATGTTTGCAATCCTTGTGGATGGCACAACAAGCATGCATGAACACACAACATTACCAAGGGATTCCTCCTTTTCCAATGCAATCCTTTACATTAAATGAAATATAGAATTATCATTCATGGACAAGAAAAAATAGCCATGTGATCCTTAAATAGTGAACAGATTATTCCTGTCTTAAAAAATAATGCAGCGTGCTTAACTAGTGTGCGTAAATTTCCCAGGCATGGATTTGAAATTTTGATTTTCCCTCAAATGGATCATGACCCATTTAAGAGGAATCATTTATGAATAACTAGAACATTACTATTAAAATTCTAAGGCAAGTATAATAGAACACAATTTTCAACATGATAATTTCTTCCTACTGATTCTCAAACAATAATTTCTATGCCACTACTATTATTGAATAATTATACTCATAAAATTTCAACATTAATTTGCAACAAAAACATTAAAGATAATAGAGAGACAACCATGCAAAATAGACACAATATATTTTCACCTAGGAAACCCAACCTTGGGAGAAAAACCAATAATTTTTCTTGAGGAGAAATTTTATTTCAACAAGGTTTACAGATAAGATATTTGTCTACAAATCTATGCCAATATAAAAGTCGAAATACCAGTCAAACCTGGTCAAACAACATCAAGTCAACATTGGTAAAAACACTTAGAAAATCAGGAGCCAAAACTACTCAAATAGTAAAACTCTACAGTCAACTCAGCCTAGTCAAACTCGGCCCTACAATCCGTGGTCAACCCGCTCGTGTGGCCCAATCACTAATCAAATTGCAATCATATCCTTATGTCAAGTCTAGGGTCAATGATGTGGCCAAACCTACACATGTGGCCTCCAAAAGCTTAGTCAAACAATTGGTCAACTTCTTAGTCAAATTTGGTCAAAGACAGCTCGGGAAACTTCAGTTAATGCATTGGTTAATCAACTCTTCCTTCTCACATGTGCGACCAAAACAAGAGTGGGATAGAATATATGCTCTACAGCAACTAATTTTCTCTTTGGGCAAATTTCTCCTCCACTAGTAAAAATTGAGTGAGCTTGCTAGGTTGGTTTTTCCTCTCGCATGTTGTCTATTTATATAGGGCTCTAAGGTTGAGTAGAGACCCATCAAGTTGGTTTCTTATCACAATAAACCCTTTCACTAATGGAGCCTACATCACAACTTAACATTAGACTAGAATTCTTTACCCTTGCTGGGTGGAAAGCCCCAATCAATAAACAATTGAAACTCGCTCTATAAAAGATAGATCACTCCATCCGAGAGCACAAAGTGAGCGTCATGGGCCATTCACCTCTAGCCAAATAAGCATGCCCCCATGGGTGAATGTATCATTCTCCCGTAGTCAAATCAACATGACCCCATGAGAGACGATCTGCCGCTAGGCCTTTTACCCCTAGCCAAATTAGTAGGGCCCAGTGGCTAAATGTATCATTCCCCCATTAGTCAAGTCAATATGATACTATTGGAGCTATGGAAGATCTCTTTCCAAAATATACACAATAAAAAACTTATAAGGATCCAATCCCTATTGAGAATGAGGTTGGAAAAAGGAAAGGATCTCCAAGAAGAGAAAGGATTGGTGATGTTCTATGGGTCTTTGGGTTTTTGGCAAAAGAGTGTTGGGGTTGGAAAAAGGAAAGGATCTTCAAGAAGATAAAGTATTGGTGATGTTGTATGGGTCTTTGGTTTTTTTGGCAAAAGAGTGTTGTTAAGCGATGCGATAGTGAGGTTGAATAAGTGCTTACTTGTTTTTTGATAGTTTGTGGCATGAAAGAATAGTGATAGTTTGTGGCATACAATGAACAATGATAATCCTTCAAAGCCTTTAGAAAATAGTCTATCCCAAGTTAGAAAATGAATTACCTTTGGCCATAATTTATGCCCCTAAATCTATGTCCAAATATAAAAATGCATGCAAATTATATTAAACTATAATTTTGATAAATGAAAAATGCATCCATATAATAATAGTAACATAGACACTACCTCAATGATATTGAGAGTTTATTTTAGAAAAATGATAACATTCCTTTTACTAACTTAAAAAATAATATTTTTTTTAAAATAAAAATAAATGTATGAAATAATGATAATGTTTTTTTTTTAAGGTAAAAAATGTATGAAGATAATGAGTAATAAAATATAGTAGGAAGAAAATCCTTTATTACAAATTCAATACCAAAAAATAATTTTATAACCTATGTAAAGAAACCTTGACGTCGTCATTTTAAACATTTTTTTTTTATATGTCAGATGCCAATCATTCATCGAATATGAAGTTTTCGGAATATGAGCTTTTGCTATTTCCTACTAATTGGGAATATAAGCAACTAAGAGAGGATTGATACTTGCTTGATCATTGCAGGTGTGTTTTACCAGTTATCTCATTCAAGATAAAACGCGCAAATCAATTCTATTATCCGGTGACTTTCTCAAGTAGGTTGGAAGGATCACTAGAGCTCACATTTCCTCCGTTAATCGCGTCCCACCATACTGTATTTGCAGCCAGATCGATCGATCGGTGGCAGGTTCAGGACCTTGGATTTTGCTCACTGTCTCTTTCTCACCGTGTCCCACCTCTTTCAAGGAGTACCGTTCTGTTTCAATCAACAACGTAAGCTTAGTTATGCCCCACGCGTCCATTTATTCAACATTGCCGCTTTGTTCGCCGCTGATTTTCTTCATACCTCCCATGCCTTTCGATCATACGGAATCCCCACCACAGGGCCTAATGGCATTCAAGGGCACCATACTCTACGATGCAATTGGTATTTACGTGACACGAGAATGCTGACCGTAGAAAATCACCACGGTTTCATTTTCCATCTTGTGATGCTTTTTTTTTTCCAGTACGGAAAAGCGATATTTGAATTATCAGAAAGATCATGTACATTATATTAATTTAATTTTATGTATCCGAATCATTATAGAAAATCATCTGGGTTGCGTGACTATACAAACCTTACCAAAGTGAGCAAATAAACAGATATACATATAGAGTACATAGACATAAAAGATCTGCATATATCTAGTAGCAGATATAAGGGATGGAAACTAGACAAATACATCCATCATATTGCCCTTAAAAAGAAACAATATCATCCCTATTACTTTGTGAAACATTGAGAAAACCATTTCACCAGCAAGTTTCCGTGTTGCTTACATGTTACATACAAAATTATGAGACAAAATTATAAAAAAAAAAAAAATAGCAGAATATAAATGTACACTTAGCCAGGGAATGGGAACTCCACAGCGCTTAGTTCATTGCCCTCCATTATGATCAGAATACAAATGTACAATTAGCTAGGGAATGGGAACTCCAGAGCGCTTAGTACATTGCCCTACATTATTATATCTATGTGCATTTTTCTCACTGTTCTTCGAAGCTTTTTCTGTGAGAGATCATCCACAAGCCTGTGTATATAAATGTACAAGATTCCATCTGATCATGCTTATGAATATAACACAGTGTAACAAGCGGATTTTAAAAGGTTTTTGCCATTTCAGTATTTAGATTATTGATTCCAGATATATAATGATAATAAAAACAGTGTAAATTCATTTTATTCCCGTATGTATGATAAGAAAAATTAAGTACAATTTATAGTTTTTTTCATTAGTTTTAAGAAAAATGAAAATATATATTAAGTAATTTGAATTAATTACTTAATTTTATTTATGTAGATTAAGTTTATAATTAAAAGAGAATTTTTGACTTTGTTATCGGAGAATCCATAGTAAGAACCATTTTCTGCCAATGTTTCAAATCTCAATGGGGATCCATCATCAGGACAACTTGAATGCTTGATAGAAGAAGAGCTTAATGGAGAGATTAAATAGTAATGAGGAGGGTAAATTGAGATGAATGTCGGATCTAAAATTATTTTGATTAATAATAGAAGAGAGTAATTGAGAGAAATGTCAGCTCTTTTTTTTTTAATAATAATTTTGATTAATTAATGATGAGCTAATTAATTGCTATAAATTATTATTATGATGATAATTATCATAATTAAAATTAATATTAATTTTTAATTAATTAATTATAATTTTTAATATTTGGTTACTTTTAATTTTAATATTAATTTTTGAATTTTTATTAATTAATTTTAATATTTTAATTTAATATAAGAAAAATTATTAATATTAATTGTTAATATTATTATTATTAATAATTATTATTACTAATATAATAATTAATAATAATAATTAGTATTAATAATATTAATATTGATCATAATTAATATTAATAATCCAATCCTAGTATATTGAATTAATATTTAACCATTATTAATATTTTTATTATTTAATCTTAGTATATAATATTTAACGATTATTGATTTTTTTTATTATTTTTTTTTATAAATATAATATGTGTTAGTACAATTTTTATATGTTTGCTATAAAATAGAAATGTTATTAGTATATTTTGGTATTTTATAAAATAGAAATATTATTAGTTTATTTTGGTATTTTATGAATAGTATTATTAGGAATTATTAGTGTAATGTATTAATATTAAAATTATTCAAAATTATTTAAAATGAATTGGTATTGATAATAATTATTATTATATTAAATTTGATATTATAATATTAAGAATCAATATAAATAGTTAATAATTAATAATTATTAGTAATTATAATTAATATTAATAATTAAAATAGTAATGTTCAGTTTTATAATTAGTTTAACTAATTAATAGATTTTAATTAATTTTTAATAATCATGATTTATAATAATAGTTGATGATAATAGTAATAGCTATTATCATAATTACTATTGTAAATGATTAATTATGAGCTAATTATTATTATTATTATTATTATTATTATTATACTTAGATTAATATAGCGGGGTTACTAACTTACTAAGATTAGAAAGAGGGGCGGGGCAAGAGGTAATATTTCCACAGAATGCTAGACCTGAGAAGTATTAGTGACCTTAATTTCTCTGATTAGGGGAAGCCAATTTCCACTAATCTCCATACCATTGTCTCTATTGAGATTATGCGGGTGTTTGATAATCTCAAGAGCTTACCTAATCTTTCGCCTACGATGTTGTTCTTCCCTAGCGATAATTGAGGTGCTTTCCAGGCAGACATGGTGTTTAGTTTTTGAGGAGTGCTCTGCGAGGGCTGAAGTACGAGACCTTTCATTCTTAATATCAGCACCATGTTCCTTGAGTCTGGTCTGCAGGGAGTAACATGTTTCACCAATGTAGCTTTTACCACATGAGTAATCTATTTTATAGACTCCCTTAAGTTGATGTCTATCAATACTGTTTTTGACTGATCTCATACCTTGTCTGATGGTTCTAGGTGGTGAGAATTGCGTGTTTATGTTTTTCTTCCTCAGGATTTTAGCAATCTTATCTGTAACTCCATGAATGTAAGGTAGAAATACCCTACCACATTGAGGTTGCTCTTGAGTCAAAGATAGTATTGATAGACATCAACTTAAGGGAGTCTATAAAATAGATTGCTCATGTGGTAAAAGCTACATTGGTGAAACAGGTCGCTCCCTGCAGACCAGACTCAAGGAACATGGTTCTAATATTAAGAATGAAAGGTCTCGTACTTTGGCCCTGGCAGAGCACTCCTCAAAAACTAAACACCATGTCTGCTTGGAAAGCACCTCAATTATTGCTAGGGAAGAACAACATCATAGGCGAAAGATTAGAGAAGCTCTTGAGATTATCAAAAACCCGCATAATCTCAATAGAGACAATGATACCGAGATTAGTGGAAATTGGCTTCCCCTAGTCAGAGAAATTAAGGTCACTAATACTTCTCAGGGCTAGCATTCTGTGGAAATATTACCTCTTGCCCCGCCCCTCTTTCTAATCTTAGTAAGTTAGTAACCCCGCTATATTAATCTAAGTATAATAATAATAATAATTAGCTCATAATTAATCATTTACAATAGTAATTATGATAATAGCTATTACTATTATCTTCAACTATTATTATAAATCCTAATTATTAAAAATTAATTAAAATATATTAATTAGTTAAACTAATTATAAAACTGAACATTTACTATTTTAATTATTAATATTAATTATTAGATCTTGATATTAATTATTAATTATTATTACTAATAATTATTAATTATTAACTATTTATATTGATTCTTAATATTATAATATCAAATTTAATATAATAATAATTATTATTAATACCAATTCATTTTAAACAAATTTTAATAATTTTAATATTAATACATTACACTTAATACTAATACATTACACTAATATTCCAAATAATACTGCTCATAAAAATACCAAAATATACTAATAACATTTCTATTTTATAGCAAACATATAAAAATTGTACTAACACATATTATATTTATCAAAAAAGATAAAATCAATAATGGTTAAATATTAATACAATATACTATGATTAAATAAAAAAATATTAATAATTGTTAGATATTAATTCAATATACTAGGATTGGATTATTAATATTAATTATGATCAATATTAATATTATTAATATTAATTATTATTTTTAATTATTATATTAGTAATAATAATAATTATTAATAATAATATTAACAATTAATATTAATAATTTTTCCTATATTAAATTAAAATATTAAAATTAATTAATAAAAATTCAAAAATTAATATTAAAATTAAAAATATTAATTAAAAATTAATATCAATTTTAATTATGATAATGATCATCATAATAATAATTTATAGCAATTAATTAGCTCATCATTAATTAATCAAAATTATTATTCAAAAAAAAAGGTGACAGTCCTCTCAATTACTCTCTTTTATTATTAATCAAAATAATTTTTATTCAAAAAGAGATCCGACATTCATCTCAATTTACCCTCCTCATTACTATTTAATCTCTCCATTAAGCTCTTCTTCTATCAAACATTCAAGTTGTCCTGATGATGGATCCCGATTGGGATTTGTGGATTCTCCGGTAACAAACTCAAAAGTAATAAACCACAGAGGTCTTAAATCTAAAAGAGAATTGTTATTGATTTTATATAAGTGCATCAACCTTACATTAAAAACACACACAAAACGCACACAAATTAAAGTTATTTTTAAGTCTCAACCATATACCATTAATTTAATTAAAAAATATATTTTTTATTATTAATACATTTTTTAATGCGTTATAGGCTAACTCAATTATTTAAGAAATTATACATTTCTTTACACTGTGATTTGAATTAATTGATTAGTAAAACGAGATAAACATCAAAACACTTCTTTTATACTACATTTCACATTACTTTAAAAAATCATAAAATTTAAATTAATTTAAAATTTTATTTGGAATTATTATTATTAATAATAAAAACAATGAATTAAACACACACACACACATATATATATATATATATATATATATATATATAGATATATATAGATATATTCTAAAAAATTATGTAGCAACATTTTTAATTATATAGGTTTTATTGCAATATCATGTTCAACACTATAACTTATTAATATTATGTGTCCAAAGAATCATAATTCATATTCTTATGACACTTTTTTAATTAATCAATTGAATTAAAATGATAGAAAAGGCATAACTACTTTTGAGAATATTAATAATCTTTAATTTGTCATTATTTCTAAAAATATTTTAGAATATTCCCTCAAAATTAAATCTCTACCATCTATTTAATAATTATTAATAATTAAATTAAAATTCTATAAACCATATCTATAAATTAAACAAGGTTTAAACAATCTCAATAATAAGAAAATTAGTTTTTCTTTTGTTTTCAATTATTTTAACTAAATTATATCTATCTATCTATATATATATATAGATAATAAAACAAAAGGAAAATTAATTCTTTATTAATTAAAATAACTTAAGCAGCCTCATTATTTTATGGAGATTAAATTTTGATCTATTTTATATATTAAAAAATGCAATATAAATCAGAAAAAATTGTAAGTGGTCTCTTTTTACCTCAAGAAATTTGATTTATTGGTGATTAAGATGAATCTATACTGGTTATAATTATATCATATTAATATAATTTTTTAGAGGAAAAATTAAACTTCACCCATATAAACCATTTTTTCCTCACCAACTTAAACATGAAAGTTGAACTAGATTTAAATCTTTTATATCTCCTAATTTAAAATTTTGCTGATTACATTTCCTAAATAAAAATATTGTTCATTTTTTCCTAAAAATTTTACTACCATTAATGAATCATACCCTTCCATAAATTTTCTTGCATTAATATATAATTCAAATTCAAATTTGTATATCTATATCTATATATATAAAAAACATAAATCATTTCCTCACCAACTTAAACATGAAAGTTGAACTAGATTTAAATCTTTTATATCTCCTAATTTAAAATTTTGCTGATTACGTTTCCTAAATAAAAATATTGTTCACTTTTTCCCAAATCATTTTACATTTTTCATTATTTTTATGCAAAATTCTGCTGTCTTAAATTGCGCAGAAGGTTAGGAATAAATGGCAGTCCTGCTTGCTCTTATAACCATCTTATTATATTTGTTTCACCATTTTATTATAGAAAGCATTTTAAATGCATCTTCTGAAAGTATTTAGTATCTCTCGGCCCCGTTTATCATGTCACAAAATATGTATTTAAAATCACATCCACAGGGACGACCTAATCAAAGGTGTCTGCAGCGTATTTAGTATCTCTCGGCCCCGTTTATCATGTCACAAAATATGTATTTAAAATCACATCCACAGGGACGACCTAATCAAAGGTGTCTGCAGCTGACGTCAATTAGATGACGGCAGGTTAAGATGTTAAGCCCACCCAGAGAATTAGGTGCGACTGAAAGTTATGCAGGATGCAAGAAGTCGTTTCTTTAATTTTACTTTTCATTACTCCAACAAATGTTCATCATTGAATTATGTATACCACTCAATTTCTCTCATTATTCAATTTTTTCCGATGTTCCTTATACAAATACATACAGCGATTGATGGACGATAACGGGAAAAAATACGCGGCGGTGTAAGGTTAGTTTAGCTTTTCATTTCTTTGTTCAACCCTTTTCTCTATAAATAGAAGCGAGACGTTTGACAACCACAAGGCACATTTGCAATTTCCATTTGCCTTTAAAATCGAATTAGTTGCAGCAATACTCTGGTACGAACTAAATTATGAAAGATCCATGTCTCTTTGCATAAATATATAGATTGTATTTTGTTAATTGCTTAGATTGATTAACGTATTGTGGTGTTTTGAATAAGGGAAGAAGATTATTAAGAGAAAGGATTTACAAGTATGGACATGAATTCTGAGGTTTCGAAATGGATGCCGCTCGAATCAGCAGTATGCTTTCCAAACCAATCAGAGGAAGCGTCACAAACTAAAACAGAAGAAGAAGAGGAGGAAGAAAAGGAGAGGTTCAAACGTCCCCGGACAACTTTGAACAATGAAGATGATGTGGAGGAATTTATGGCTTTGTTAGACAGAATCGAAGAAACAAAGAAACTATTGAAAAGAAAGAGCGTGAATTTCAGTGGTAGTAATATAAGCGCAGGAGGAGGTCTTAATGTGGAGGTAGATCGGATGTTGACGGCCCCGCCCCTCATGCAGCAGCCACAAGGCTCGTCAGATGCTGGTCAAAGCAGTACATCGCCCTGGAAACCCTCATTCCAATGGGAGGACTTCAATATATGTAATTCCCGGTCTGCACAAACAGATTTAAGTGGTGCTGCAGTTACAAAAAAGTATAAAGAAGCAGAGGAAACCGCTCTAAAGGGTAACGGCCCTTTTAAAACGAGAAGTTTTCTGGATGGGGTTACAACCACTGAATGTTCGCAAGGTCACGTGGACGATGTAAACAAGGAGGAGGAGGACGACGTAGAAGCGCCTCCAGTGTTAGAGCTACAGCTATTCCCCTGTCAGTGATCTGATCGAACTGTGTAGTGCGTCCCTGGCGGCTGATGATTTCCTACCATCGATCACTCACCCACTCTGTTATGTTGCGGGTATGATTGTAAAAGGTCGTGGGGAATTCCTACTGTAACTCTGCCCCTTAACTCAAGTTTTAGAAAATATTGTCTTCTCGTATGGTTTGGTACATACGCAATTGGATTCGGGTGCTCCATTAAACATTTTATGTTTTATTATTTTTTTAATATCAACACTTGTATTTCAAAATCTATGAGAGTAAGTTAGTGGGATTAGGTGAAAGCATTCTTTTTAAAGAGGTTCTCGTGAACTTTGACTTGATAAGCCAGCCACAAACTTTGATTGGTTGTACCTGCTCACTCTGATCCCACTGGATTGTAATTTAAACTATATACGTCATGATTGCCACACCAAATTATTCAATGACCTGTAATCTTGTTTCATACATAGTGATGCTATATATGATTACAAGTTAAAAATATTTATAAAAAGGCAAAAATGTCATCTAACTTGCATTTAATTTTTCGAAATATTTAAGCACGGTTTAACTTTTCCATGTCTATATAATAAATACTAAAAGGAACATTGTCAAGAGTGATTGTTTGCTGAGTTTTATTTACTTTCTACATCTTTACAATATAAAAATTAAAAATCATAATGCTATTTTATAATTATATGTTTTCTTTAAAGAGTACATGAGTATTGACTGAACGTTCCGAGTTTTCTTTAAGGAATACCATGATACCAATAACACATGTATAAAAATTTGATATTACATTGTTTCCTTCTCATCTAGACATACTAACAAAAATGCTAAAACAAAATTGATTTTGCCAGCTCGCATACATGCCTCACCTTGAACAAAGATTCTATGGTTTGGTATTACAAAAAGCATTCAGCAGAGTCATTCAAATTTGGACATAGAAATGGAAATCGACCGAAAAACCTAGAGGAACAGAGTGCTCGGCCGCAAGGGAGATCTGGGCTCTCAGGGGAGCCTGCAAATTGTAATCAGGCACGATCATCTAGAAGACAGGCGGAACCAGAGGACTGCAAATGTTGGATAGTTCGATCCGCAGACGAACCAGAAGAATTCCGCTGGAATTAGGGAGCTTTGCACCAAAAGTAGGGCAATGGCCATCTGTCGATGCCTCTAGAGCCGACAAACTCCCACAACAGGGCCAACCATGCAGTGCATGAACAACGAGAAGAAAAATGGCATGGCACATAGCTAAACGCTACCCAAAGCTGGAAAAGGGGCTAAGCATGGCGATAATCGAGTTATAGAGCCGATTAAAAATGGGAATAAGCAAGTGAAATGCGACGGAATGATTGCCAGCCATTATGTTTTGTGGATGGGCGTACGTTTTGTGGATGGGCGTACATAATCACAAAGGATAAGATAAAGGATAAGATATCTCGCTACGGGTGAGAATTTAACAGCCTGTATATGATGTTGTATACGGACGCATGTCTATCCAGTGGCACAGGTGGCACTGCATTATCTTCAAGTGGAGGATTAAAAGTTGTCACTGCCATGGTTCTATAATTATGTTAATAAGTTTTTATGTAGGGTTATTTTGGAGCAGGGTTTTTAAAATTTTAACTTTATTATCCCGGTGTAAAATTAATATAGGTATAAAAAAATTTATGAGTAGATGTTATTTAAATATTTTATAGAGTTATTTGTTTTTTTTTAATGGATATGAGCAAAATTTCAATTTTGAGGAATTTTTAAGGTTAATATTTACTAGTAATCTTAATAAATATGTTTATTTTGGAAGAGGGATTATAGAGTTTTAATTATATCACCAAGAGGACTCTCCAATTCAATAATGTTTAACATTTCATTAAGTCAAATTACATAAAAATTAAATAAAAATAAAGTTAAATAAGAATATTAATGTAATGTAATGTAAACATTTTAAATTGGTCAAAATAAAATAAAAAATAAAAAATAACAAAAAAATATCCATATAAAAATAAAATAAAAATGCCTATGGTATTGACAACTCATAGTATTGACCCATGATATTCATGTGTAATATAATCTATATAAATGAGGAAATTAAAGTAGCCTAGATCCATCTTAACTTTGAATCTACCAATGGCCAAGAGGAATCAAATCTCGATTCTATGTAAACCTATTTTAGAGTGAAGACTTGGTAGATCTAGAGTTAAGATAGATCCACATAATATTCTAGAATATTTTTAGTAGCATACACTAATGAAAAGCTAAGATTTATTTCCTAAGTAGTATACATTTCTTCTCTTTTTAATTAAATTTATTAATTAAAAAAAAATTCATATGAACAAGCGTCATATGAAACGAGTTGTGGTTTTTTGGGCATTTAATATTGATAAACCATAGTATTGGCCCATGACATTGTAACAAAGATTATATACAAATTAAGAATTTTCATGGTTAAGAATTTTATGAATTGTCTTTTGAAATGTATATATATTTAGCAAATATATTAAATAATTTTTCCCATTGGGATTTGGATTGATTTTGAATGGGTTTAATGATAAAGCACTCCATGAGTATAGTGTTTTTATCGAGAATTGGACAATATAATTGAAAGTAGGGAAGTCAAATTCTATAGATTAAATAACTTAAATTCAAGTTCTTAAATTTTTTTTTAGATTTTTGTTAAAGTTTAACAAAACACTCTGGAAAAGTTAATTTCGTGTATTAGTTAGAGTATATATATATATAACCAAACCTGTATATTAAGATAATCAATACAATTAAAAAAGTTTCACATAACATGAAATGTTTTTTGGCCTGAGTTTTTAGAGATGTAAAAGGATTAGTAAAAGATTAGCTTAGATCCATTTAATTTTAGATCTATAAGTTTCAAGATGGACCAATCTCTAGGTGCAAATCTCTTTTTTAATGTAAAACTAAGCAAAAATTTGTAACTTGGGAAATTTGATCCAAAATTAAATAGATTGATAAATCAAAAATTAAATAAATTAATAGATTAAAAATTAAATAAATTTAGACTAATTTAATTATTAATATTTTTTATTATAAAAAATATAATAATTGATATTAATAAAAATGTCTAATTTCGAAACTATAACTGTTACATAGTTTCCCATATTCCACACTACTGCTATTTACATAGTTCCCCATATTCCACACTACTGCTATATTCAGAAGCACGAAAAAATTCTAACCCAAGCATTTGGCACTTCTTGCTAGATATTCTAAACAAGTGCCTTCTGTAAACTTTGCTAAAAAAAACTCCTAACAACAAAATATACAAAATATACGTACATAACGTCAAAGGATTTTGAAACATAATAAAAAGGTCTAGCAGCTAATAATCCTGTCTATTGTGTTGAGTTCGGTAATCAGCCTTCGTCGTAGTTCCTACCTCGTGGATTCTCTTGGTCTTTTTCCTTTTCATGCTCGTTGTTCAATGGTTGCATCCTCCTCAAGCACAAACTGAGCTTCACTAGTGAAATTATCTTCATGCTATGGGAGTCTAACACCCATTGTAACCAACTCTATTCTCACTTCAATTTAGAACTTCTCCATTTTGCTTTGCAGTAGTGCAAATTTCCTGCCCATTAACAATCGATAATTTTTAATTTCATTTTCCTGAGTTGCATTCCTCCATTGCAGAGCATTCAACATACCCTCCATTACTTATAATAATTTCATTTTCCTGAGTTGCATTCCTCCATTGCAGAGCATTCAACATACCCTCCATTACTTATAAAAACCTGTCCAAGAGCTGATTCGATTTCTCCTATTCATTCCAGTAATTGGATTCTCCTATTCATTCAAGTAATTGGATGGCTCAGGGTCCGCCATTACAAGTCTATTTGGCCTTGCTCTTATAAAGTCAATTCGTAGCACATGGACGTGAGCACTTCAAAGTTCAAACTACTGACACACATCCTCGAAGGAGAAATGCACCAAGAATTCCGACTCTCCCACTGTTAATAATTCATTCTAGGCGTGGATATTGGCATCATCACACTTGTTATGGCCGAGTGTGACTTTGATCCGACATCCTGACATCATTAATCGCAATATTTTCGAATCCGTATTTGGATTGCGTAGAGCATCGGATATATATTGATATTTTTTCGGAGAGAAAATTATCATATAAATTATATTAAGAAAATATAATGACCAGATTACATAAAAGGTCATAACATTTCGGCCTGCTGATCCTGTAGATAATAGCTGTAGATAATCCTGTAGATAATAGCAGATGGAGATTAGCAGATGGAGCTGATGCTAGAAGATCTGTGCATATCAAGATTGAGCTGATACAAAAGGAGGTCCAAATGTCTAAACCATATATATCAAAAACATGTCCTTGTTAACCGTCCAAAAAGGAGAGATGATATCTATGAAATAAGTTCCATATAGATGACAGCAAAAACGGAGAGAGAAGAGAAGAAAACTCCTGAGAAGAAAGAAATCATGAAAAGAAGAGCCAACAATATCAAGCCTGAACATGCATAGCAGATATATAAACCAGCACAGAGGCAATAGGAGCGTTGGATTCCTGAAAGATGCAGGCATTCCTCCATTTCCAGAGAAACCAACACGTGATGATGAATAATGATCTCCATGCTCGGCGTTGGTCACTCCACCACTTGAAGCCCTCCTGAACAGAAGAGAAAACCTGGTAAGGAAAACCATGAGATAAGGAGAGATCATACCAGATTTGGGCTGATGCCGGACACTGAAAAAACATGTGGACATTTGATTCGGAGGCCTGACGACACATGACACATCTACCTGGACCCATCCATCCCTTTCTTTGAAGGACCTCCCATGTGAGGTTCCGATTGGAGAAAAACAGCGATGAAAATAAAATTGCCTTGAGTGGGCAGGATGCTTTCTAGAATTTGGAAGGAAAGATGGGTGTGGGAAGCGGCGGAAGATTTGTCGAGGCAGCTGCATATAAATCCTTTACACTAACAGGCTGTGTGGAATTCGGCTTTGACCATACCAATTCATCTCTGACACGTGTCTGTTTAATACCTTTGTCAGCGAAATTCTTTACCGCGAATACCCATATATGACGCAGAGAGAGAGGCAGACCGAGATCCTCTGCATCCTTCCAGGTTGGCGAAGATGAAGACCAAGACTGAATCAATTTATTCCAAGTGAAGAAACCCCTTGCGTGCAAGAATGAAATCAGATCGGGAGTGAGCATAGCTTCCAGACTAGCTTCCAGACAAATAACAGACTAGCTTCCAGATCAATAACAGTTGAATCCAAACCGATATAGAGGGGCAGTGCAAGTAATTCCATCCTACGAAAATTGATTGTAGAAACAAGGTCGAGGCCCTTCTCACATTGAAATTCTAATTCCCACCCTGGAGTATTAAATTCTACTGCCACCTGTGTGAGCTAGCGGATCGAGTTGACTGCCAAATGTTATAACTATTTTGACATGAGTATTCTAATTTGTGATCGTGGCATTAATTTGAGCCTCCAATCCTTCTTTGGAAGATCCGGTGCATGCTCATGTGATATCGCATTCGATTATATAAATAATTTCCTTCAGCTATAGTTTTCCCTTGTAATCGTCTCGAACCACCAACTACCTTTATCGTTTGAATTATTCCCTTGGCTATTGCCCATTATTTTCATGGGAAGGGGAAATTTATAAATCGCCTATTATCCAATTCCAAGGATCCATCTGTTTCTTTGTTTGCTATTGTTTTAGTGATTGGGTTCAATTATATTAACACGTGAAAAAATCAATTTGCTCAAATTGTTTGAATTGTAGCATAATCCTTTGCAATAAATAAGGGACGGCAGAGTTTTGAGCCTTTTGTTTACAAAACTGGTTGAATAACTATCATAGTTATTTTTGTAACTTTTTGTATTTAGGTGGATTGTTGTTTGTATAACTCAACCCCTAAGCATATTTAGCTTTTGTTTTTTCGTCGACGGAAAATGAGTTTTTTCGTCTACGGAAAATGATATTATTAATAAGCGTAATTATTTTATATTTTTATTTATTTTGAAGTAAATTTTTATTTTTAAATAATTTTATTTAGTCAAAATATTTTAGTTAATAATTAATTTTAATATTTTTTTAAATATAAATTGACTTAGTCAAAATGTTTAGATAATTTGATTCTCCTCGTGAGCATGAACTACATTAGTTGGTTAGAAATGGATCAACATAATTTTCTCCTATATAATTTTTACCGACCTTTTTTTTGTCAAACACATTATGGATCACAGAAGCTTGAATTCAAAAATAACAAGAAATTACATATCTTCTTTGCTGGGTTGAAGAGTGTTTCTCAACTCAATGATATCTATGGTAAAGTGGGGGTGAATATTCATGGTTAAAAATCTTGTTATATTGTAAGTATTAAGTTTTTATATACTTATTATTGAAATTTAAATATGATTACAAAATTATTATTTTAATTTACATAGTAAAATGAACATTAATTTATAGCTACTATTTATTGGGCCTATGTTTTAGAAGAGTGTGGAAGAGATGTTGTAAGATTATGTGATGTCATGTGATGCTATGTTATGTAAACATTTTTACGCGATCAAAAGTAAAATAAAGATTTTTTTTTAAATAACTCTACACTAAAACAAAAATAATCATAAACTAAAATAATAAGGTTTTTGAGCTCTAGGTTTATGAGAAACTTTGGTATTGACCCATATATATATATATATATATTTCTAAATAAGTCTAATATCTATTACTGTAACAAAATAATACAAGGATGCTTTGGCCTCTGCAGTTCAATGCCAAGGTTCATGGCATAATACATCAGAAGCAAGATTAAGACTGACCAGAAGTGGGAAACCAATCCAATCCAAAATAGGATTGTTGCCCGCCCAGGGGAAACCAGCAGTTGAATCATGTAGTAAAATTTTATTGACTTCATTTTCAAGACTAACAATTTTGCTCAGAAAATCAAAAAATAAACCATAAACTTGATTGTCGTGAACCTGAAAACCGAAGATGCGTGGAGAATTATGTGTCATGCGGTGCTAACAGGTGTTCTTTGATGATGAAACACCTGTAGGTGTCAAGGCCATCCTCGTCATTCTACAACGCACCTGTGTCATCCTTCACCTGAGGTTCTTGATTTTGCTCCGCTGCAATGGTCTTGCCCTGAACATTATCCCTCTTCTCCATTGTGCTAGTGGGGTGTCCTTCGTAGATGGATGGCTCCTCTTGGAAGGTGACTGTGATGGTTGCCTTGATGAAAGGTCGGTTCAGAGAGCAATGGTAGATGAATTGGGCCCAATGGTTAGGATGCCGAGAGCTGGAGGGATGTTAGTAACTGGAATGGTAGTTTGTGAAGGGAGGGAGTGGGTAGCGCTTAAGCAGCCTCTACCGCTGCGAGTTTCTGGATAATGGCCTGAGACATAATTTGCTGTGGGGGAAGAGGAGTCTGAAACTGTGAAGGCGGAGAATAGAGCAGTCTGCTTCTGCTGCTACCCCTTCTGTTGTGCATTCGATGGCGCAACAGGGGCTTGATGGCATGGGGATGAAGAGAATGGTTGTGTGAGGTCGGCACTGAGTGGGGCTCGGAAAGCTCAGAAGGCTCAGAAGGCTCAAAAGGCGCAGAATTGAAAGTCAGGTTGCAGATAAGTCTTTGAGTGTAATGGTCGCCTTGTCCGAAATCGATGCAGTAGAGAATGTTGCATTGGCTACCCGTTGCTGTTCGTGAACTTGGCTCCACTACAGCCCGGGGGCAATTGCAACTCAGAGGCATAGGAGTAGAAACAGAGGAGGTGGGTATATTACTTGAGGGCTTCATGATGCAGATCTGAGGCAGGTTGGCGCTGGTGAGTTGATTTGAGTGCCGAATTGAATGGCATTTACTGCTACTGTGAGACGGTTTTATGGCTTTATGTGCCAGTTTATGGGTGGCCATGTGGCTATGCCACTTGCCGTCCCATTCCCCTGCCATCATATCAGCCCCTACGTACACCTGCATCCGAGAAGGTATTGACCCATATTATTCATGTGGAATATAGCCACTTTAAAGGAGGAAATCTAGATCTACTAGGCATGAAGACAGAAATATCTTTTAGAGTGAAATGAGATTTGATGCCTTATGAGTTTTTTTTTTTTCTAAGTAAGTTTAATCTATTAATATGATACAAAAAAGAAGTTATAGTGAGGCCCGACCTCAGAAGTTCTGAGTATCATTCATCACATAGTAAGATTGTCTAGCGTTGACTGTTGCAACATAGGGGAAACCAGTCTAAGAAAGCATAAGAGCCTCAACAGAGGGGAAACCAGTCCAAAAAGAAAAATAGCCCATGCAGGGGTTACCAGTTTGACGCAACCCAAAATAGACAGTTTAGACATAGGAAAGTCCTAACACACAACTTAACCATAACTGCCTACTCAACAAGATGAAACATCCACCTAGCAAACTCGACACCTGGCTGTCAATTGTCCGGGGCTGGTTCTTCCACAATCGGACACGCATACTTGTCTGAATCATCATCCTCATCCGAAGTGCCATGGCCATGTGCTGGATGGGTTCCCTCAATGCCGCATGCACCCACATACATTCCTGACGTGTCGCCACAACAACTGCCTGATGCCTGTGTGTTACTACGCTTACCTTCCTCAACTTGCTGGCTACCAACCAATGCTTTACCATGCAGGGTGGCTCTATCTTCATCTGCTCGCTGTTCACCGGGGTTGCACCTGCTCCTGTTGCTTGGTTCTACTCTGTTCAGCTCATCATTGTGCTCAAACAGAGGAGCTGGTGGTTCAGTTTCTTCAGTGAAAGTGATTGTAACGGTGGCTATGATTACGGGGCGATTCAGGGAGCTATGAAATCGAAATTGCGTGGTATGGGGAGCTGGATGCAGAGGTAGGGGGAAATTAGCAGTGTGAACTACCACATCTCCTCTTCCTGTGCCATGGAGCTAGGCTCTTCCTCGTCCGCTGCGGGTGTCTGGGTAATGCCCAATGAAACTAGGCGGATTGGGGTTGTCGGCTGAGGAAGCAGGGGAGACCGAGTCGGGGCTGGACATAGCAGGTGAGCGAGTGCACCCACCTCGAGTGCCACCTCTCCTACTTCGCATACGATGGCGGACCATGGTGGGGTTGAAAGCAGGGATAATAGCAGAGGGGATGGTGGAGGAACTACGCGGGGAATGGACAGAGGAAGTGTAGACCTGAGCTAAGTTGCAGAGACTAGAGTGGGAATGATGGAACACCGTATGATTTAAGATGGATCTAGAATAGTATATTTTAATGTGATAAAGAGTTTAGATATATGTAAAAAATAATTATAATATTTTTTGGTTTTAGATTTAATTAAAAGAATGTTATAAAAGTAAATTCAGGAAAAATATTTTAAATATATTTTGATTGTGAAATGAGAGATGGTTTTTAGGCATGTGGTATTGATGAGCCATGGTATTGACCCATGGTATTATAACAAATCCTATCTACAAATTAATAGTATCTATGGTAAAGTGGGCGCGAATATCCCTAGTTAAAAATATTGTTATATTGTATGTATTAAATCCTTTTTGTATTTATTAATTAAATTTAAATGTAGCTACAAAATAGTTATTTTAATTTATAAGGTAAAATGAATCTTAACTCGTAGCTACTATTTATATGTGATATATTTTATTATAAAAAAAGACAAAATTAGAATATAACAAATTAAATTTTATTATTTTTATCTTTTTAAGTATACTATAACATCTACCCCATACCCATACCCATACCCATACCACGATTTACATTACCTTTAAGCTTTTATTATTATTTAATTCAACTCATATGTAAATGTTTACAAATCATTTACGTATTAATATATATTCAATATATTGAGCCTACATGTAAAAATGTTTACATACTTTCTTACATTATACCTACACATCAAGCCTCTCTCAACACAATTACCTAACCATATACATAGAAATGTGAACATGAACATTATGGTTATGAGAGTAAGCAAGAAAATATTTTTGATCCTCCTTGAAGCAAAGTTATTGTCCATCCTTCTCATCCTAGATAGTAAAACCCATGAACTCCACTCCTCCCTGTTTTCCAACACTAATACCATAAACTTTAGAGTCGACACGAAAAAACACCTTGTAGAGAATAAGGAATTTAGCCTCAAGGCTCCTCAAACACTCAACCGATTAAAAGACATTGTCTTTACTCTTCCGTCACCGCATCAACAAAAGTTTTAGCTAGTGAATAAAACTCCATAGCATAGAACACCTTTCTATTGGTGGACTTTAAAACTCTATATCATCCACCCAATCCTTGTCATAGTTTAATTGCTTAAAATATGTTAGGTGAATATGCTTAACAAAATTAATTGATGGACCGATAGCTATTTAGGAATCATGGGAGGTGATTATGGATACCTTTGTCTAGCTTTTTTGGTAGCCTTACAACCCTCCGATCATTGAGAGACATCCTAATAAAAAGGTCTATTCCCCTTGAAATTATGGAAAACACCCATTTTAACCTACAACCCTCCGAGCATTGAGAGACATTTTAATAGAAGGGTCTATTCCCCTTCAAATTACGAAAAACACCCATTTTATTATACTCCTAGGATTGGACGTGAAAATGAGGTACAGAAACAAGATAAATAGCTATTGATAAAAATAAGATGACTACTAATAAAAGTGAAAGAAATCTTAAAGATACTTAAAGTGAAACTAAAAACTACTCGGAATAGTGAAGAGGAAAGTTATGTTGAGACCTAAAGGAAGCCTAAACCTAAAAATAGTTATCAAAACTACTATTGAAAAACATAGCCAAAGAACAAAACCCCACACCCCCACACTATTGAATGCAACCCAAACCAACTACAAACATAAAACGAGCAAACTAACAACCCACAAGACAACCAAATGAAGGAACTAATCGATAAGGGGTCCAAAAGCAAAAACCAACACTGGGCCAACTAGAACTCGATGGATACCTAATATCTTTAAGAGATACAATACTATCTCGTTGCTTTTCATGATCACAAAGACAAATATCAAAGACCATCAGTCAACAAACGTTAAACCTCATCCCTAGACATCCACGTGTTCAAGCCATTGTTTGGGAGCATCCCTCACACCCATCGAGGGGAACAATAACAAGTTATTATAACAAGACATTATAAATGATTTAAGGCTTTGGTCGAGAATATGTCTGGAATATTATTTGTAAAAAATATATATAATAGAATTTAAAATTGTGTCTTTAAATGTGTACTAAGAAATGAATAAAGTTAGAAAGTAAACAAAATCAATCATTTTCTAATCGTTTTTCCAATATAATAAGTTTTTTTTTTTTTTTTTTTTAAGTTATAGTTCCACATTTGATGGGAGCATTACATATTGATGGGATTATCCCATATTAAAAAATTTTAAAAATGGGGTGGATTAAAAATAAGGATTCCAATTCCTATAAGGTTTCTTCTTTTTTTTTCCCGAGTTTTACGTTGTTTGGGATATAGTTCCACATTTAATGGGCATTTACCTATGTAAATTTTTTATTGAAATATTCTTTCATTTTAAAAACACTGAAATTATTGAAATTTTAAACAATAAATGGATTTAATTTTTTTTTTTTCAAAATATTTATTGTTTAGATAATCTTCGGCAAAATCACATAATCAATCTTTTGTCGACGCATTTCGAACCAACCAGTGTGGTTCATCGTCAGGACAAGTTGAAGAACTAATCTGGCTTAGCTTGATTAAATAGAGTGTGCAGAGACTCCAACGGTTATATTGCAACGGCTAATTTTGACCTGATGATCATAGTCAAACCACTAATTTTATTATTAATCGAAGCATATAATTCATTATTATTAGTTAATTGAATAATATAATAAATTTATTGTATAAATATAACGGTCATTAATAAATTATATCTTCATATTTATTAATTAACCTATATTTATTATTATCCCCAAATTATTTAAATACAAATAAATAGTATTAAATTACTATTATTCTTAGAATTTAGTTACAATAGGTAACTGTGTATTTAATAATTGTTTAAATCTAAGGGTCCAATGGTAAATTAGATATAATGGTCATTAATAAATTATGGTAAACTAAAAAATGGTAAACTAAATATAATGGTCATTAATAACTTATATCTTCATATAACCAATATTTATTATTATTCCCAAATTATTTAAATAGTATTAAATTACTATTATTCTTAGAATATAGTTACACTAGGTAACTGTGTATTTATTTAAAATAATTGTTTAAATTTAAGGGTCCAATGGTAAACTAGATCTTCTCTAAAATAAATCATTTTTATTAATTATTTAAATGTAATGGCCCATTCGAAATTAAATTAATAAGTTCTATACAAGCTACAATGTATAAATGTAATAATATAAATAATAAAGTCGATAAAGCATATAATAATAATAGTGGTCATTTTAATAAAGTGTTAGATGGGATTGATAGCCTTAATCGTAAAGGTGATATTAAGGGTATGTCGGTGGGTAGTTCAAGTTCCTTCCCTCAGGACAATAAGGTGGTGAATCTGTCGAGTTTTTCCTTTCCGCCCGCGGTTTTTAGTCTCTTAAGGAAGGGTCTTAATTTTGCCTTAGCTCCCAGAAAAATCCCGGTTGAAGACATCATTTGTGATGTAGAATATGGCATTAAGAACCTTCCTGATAAGATTAAAGACACAATTAGGCAGGATTGCGTCGTTGCCCTGAGGAGGGCTAAGCCTCCCCGTAGCAATATTAGCAAGGCTGAGTTTGAGGCTCTGAAGACCTTGAACGAAAATCGGGACGTTGTGGTCTTAAAAGCGGATAAAGGTGGGGCTGCCGTTATCCTGGATAGAAAGGATTACAGAATTAAGATGCTTGACCATCTCTGTAATAGTGGGAGTTATAAGAAGCTTTCGAAAAATCCCCTCAAAAAGGTTTCCAGAGCGGTCGCTCTTGCGATCAAGTCGTGCAATTCCACGATTCCTCTAGCCCAGAAACTTATTGAGGGTAACCCCATCACTCCTAGGATTTATGGTCTTCCAAAAATCCATAAGGATGGGGTCCCCCTGAGACCCATTGTCAATACCATTGGTGGTCCGACTTACCTCCTGGCCAAGTTCCTCGCTGCAAAGTTGAGACCCTTGGTTGGGCAGACTGAGTCCTTTGTCAAAGACTCAGCTTCTTTTATTGAGGATATTAAGAGAATTAAACTTGAGCCCGAGGACATTCTGGTAAGTTTCGACGTGGTCTCTCTTTATACTTGTATTCCTATCAATGAGGCCATGAAGGTAATTAATAAGCTAACTGACCCTGATACGGCTAAGTTAGTTGAGCTTTGCCTTACCTCCACCTTTTTCAGCTTCGAGGGTGAATTCTATGAGCAGACTTGCAGAGTTGCCATGGGCTCCCCCTTGTCCCCTGTCGTCGCTAATCTCTTCATGGAGGAGTTTGAGTCTAAGGCTTTGGCCTCCTCTCGTCTCTTACCGAAGCTTTCGAAAAGATTCGTTGATGACACTGGTGTTGTCTGGTCTCATGGTCCTGACGAGCTGGATCGTTTCTTCAATCACCTCAATAACCAGTCCGCCGCCATTAAATTCACGATGGAAAAAGAAGATAATGGTTGTCTTTCATTCTTGGATGTTCTCATCTCTAAGAAGGTGGATGGTTCCTTTTCTCATTAGGTGTTTAGAAAGAAGACGCATACTGAACAATACTTGCATGCGTCTTCGCATCATTTCCCCGCTCAGAAGTTAGGGGTTCTTAGCACGCTTGCCACACGTGCTGTTAGAATTTCGGATGAGGAGAGCCTGGAAGCGGAGAAGGCTCATCTCCTAGATGTCGAAGAATGGTTACAATAGGCACCTTGGTCAAAAAGCCTTCCTCAGGGCCAAGAAGGAGCCTTCAATTCGAAGAGTTCCTAAAGACCATATCATGGGTGTGAACCTTCCTTACATCCAAGGGACCACAGATAGGATTGCGAGGGTTCTGAGGAAGTACGATGTGCCCGCAACTTTTAGACCTCTCCACACTATCCGTAGCTCCCTCAGGTCTGTGAAAGACCCTATTGACCCTAAGGACATGAAGGGTGTCTATGTGATTCCCTGTTCCTATGGGACCCCTTATATTGGTGAGACTGGTCGCTCTATCAATCAACGGATTAGCAAGAATTCGGCTGACTTAAGACATGGTAGGACCAAGTCCTCAGCCCTGGCTGAGCATGCGGGGAAGACTATGCATCATGTATGTATAGAAGATGCTCAAGTCATTGCCAAAGTTGCGCAGTTTCACCTTCGCAAATTTAGAGAGTCCCTGGAGATTGAGAAAAGGCCGAACAATCTTAATAGGGATGATGGCTGGAAGATTAGCAGTTGTTGGGTCCCAGCCTTGTCTTCCTAGCCTCCTCATTCCCCTTTTGTTAAGTCTTAGGGTTTCTGTCTTCCCTCTCCTCAAGTTCTGTTTTTGGCGGGTCTGTCATATTATTATGGACTGCATGAATTAGTAATATGTTATTAAGTAATTTCGGGCTAATTATTGTATTAACCTTATCCCAGGGGGTAATTTAAAATTAGATTAGATTCTTTGCATTGATTTCTAATTCTTCTACACCTTGAAATTTCCTTTAACTGATTTCCTATATATTGAATTAATAAAGACCCCCTTTTTAAACCTTATAAGTAATAACATAATTAATTTTAATAAAAATTTTAGTAAATAAATATTGACTGTTTAATGGATATAAATTACTAAATTATTAGAAATATATGGTATAACATTGAGTCAATGGATATACTATTATTAATAAACATGTACTTTAATTATGGTATTTACATAATATTGATTTAACTAGAATACTATTTTTTTGTTTTTTAATAATATTAGAATTATAAATTATTAAGTAAATATAGATTATTTAATAAACATAAATTATTGTATAGAACTTATTAATTTAATTTCGAATGGGCCATTACATTTAAATAATTAATAAAAATGATTTATTTTAGAGAAGATCTAGTTTACCATTGGACCCTTAAATTTAAACAATTATTTTAAATAAATACACAGTTACCTAGTGTAACTATATTCTAAGAATAATAGTAATTTAATACTATTTAAATAATTTGGGAATAATAATAAATATAGGTTATATGAAGATATAAGTTATTAATGACCATTATATTTAGTTTACCATTTTTTAGTTTACCATAATTTATTAATGACCATTATATCTAATTTACCATTGGACCCTTAGATTTAAACAATTATTAAATACACAGTTACCTATTGTAACTAAATTCTAAGAATAATAGTAATTTAATACTATTTATTTGTATTTAAATAATTTGGGGATAATAATAAATATAGGTTAATTAATAAATATGAAGATATAATTTATTAATGACCATTATATTTATACAATAAATTTATTATATTATTCAATTAACTAATAATAATGAATTATATGCTTCGATTAATAATAAAATTAGTGGTTTGACTATGATCATCAGGTCAAAATTAGTCGTTGCAATATAACCGTTGGAGTCTCTGCACACTCTATTTAATCAAGCTAAGCCAGATTAGTTCTTCAACTTGTCCTGACGATGAACCACACTGGTTGGTTCGAAACGCGTCGACAAAAGATTGATTATGTGATTTTGCCGAAGATTATCTAAACAATGTTATGGATCACAGAAGTCTAAATTCCTTAAAATATTTATTATTTAATTGGTTATATATATATTTTATAATATTAAGTATATATATATTTTTTTGTAAGTTAGCATCTACGGGGATTTGAATTGGTGACATATCATGGAGTGCTTTAATAGTACACTCATTCACCATCAATCCAAAATTTTGGAAGCTTTTACAATATTAAATACCATTGTAGTTTGTTGCCGTTAGAGGCACTCTCCAATCCTGTATGGGGGTAAATGTTTATAACCTTGTAGTAGATGTCAAGCATAAATGTTTAACATTTAACAAATTTAATCTAATATCAATGTCGACTCTAATTAAAAAACTGATATAGATATTATGTATAAACAAGATATAATGGAAAGAAGTGGAATTGGATTCATATAAATTCAACACTTTAACTAGGTCAAATTACATAAAAATAAAAATATGAATAAAATAAAATAAAATTAATAACTATATTTATATGGAATGTCAAGTGGAAAAGTAAATTGCTTGCTCAAGCAAGAGAACTTGCATAAAATTTGGTGGGTAGTAACAGTAGTAAGTCTACACATTTATAGTTTTATTCATACATAAGTGTTGAAGAAAACATAAATAATGGTGGGAAGTAACTCCGATCAGTATGTTTTTTTACTAAGTGTTGAAAACAACATAAATAATGGTGGGAAACAACTCCTATAAGTATGTTTTTTTACATATTATTCCCATCTGCTTTGGCTCTTTATGTAAAGACTTTCTTAAATTATGGTGGGAAGTAATTGTTGGTAGATATTTTATTCAATTAAGTATAAGTTATTTTCAAGTATTTTATTTGTGGATGGTTTTCCTACAAATTTTAGGATAAAAAATCACTACACAAATATCTAAAATCATGCATGAATATTGCAACCATATCCATAAATTATGACATAAAATATGTAAGGAAGTTATCCATATGGAATTATATTGTTGGAGTGGGAGAGAGAGGGATGAAGATGAAAGAAATATAGAGATAGACATATTAAACTTAATACTTACAATAAACTTACAATAAAAAGTTTGTTAACCATGGATATTCACCCCCACTTTACCATGGATATTATTAACTTGTAAGTAGGGTTTGCAACAATACCATGGGCCAATACCATGTCTTATCAATACCACATTCCCAAAAACCATAACTCATTTCACAATAAAAAAATAAAAGGTAAAATATTTTAGACATTACATTGTTTACATAGAGTGAAAATTCTCCATCATATGGATGGAGAGGTGCAGACACAGATAGCAAAAATGGATCAAAGAGAGAGAGGGGAGAGAAGGGGAGAGGGATGAAGATAGTGACAAAATTGGATGGTGGAGAGACAGAGAGTGATAGGGAGGAGAGAGAGAGATGGATGTGTAAAAGAGAGGGATAGAGATGAATGAAGAGAGATAGGAGAGAGGGAGGAAGATAGATATGTAGTTTGACGGAGAGAGAGAGGGAGGAAGAGAAAGAGAGAGGGAGGGAGAAAGTGACAGAATTGGAGCGTAGAGAGAGATGGTGGTGAGAGATAGAGGGAGGTGGGAGATCAAGCGAGAGAGGGGAAGGAAGAGAGAGAAGGAGAGAGGGAGGGAGGGGGAGATGGAATTGGAGGGGGAGAGAGAGAGGGAGTAATAACGGAGAGTTTAAGAGAGAGTGAGGGAGGGAGGAGAGGAAAAAAGAGACAGAGAAGGAGAGGAGAGAGAGGGAGAGAAGGGAAAGAGAGAGAAATATAGAGAGAGGGAGACATTGAGATGCAAGTGGGAGGTAAGGGGAGAGAGAGAAGGAGATAAGGATGGAGATAGTGACATAGTTGGATGATAGAGATAGGCAGAGTGATGGGGATGAGGGATAGAGGGAGGTGGGAGAGAAAGGGAGAGAGAGGAGGAAAAGAGAGAGGTCTTGGGAGAGAGAAGGCGAAATGGACGGGGAGAGATAGGGTAGAAGAAATACATAGAGAAAGGTGGAAAGAGAGAGAGGGGTGACAAGGGAGAGATGGAGAGAGAGTGAGAGAGAGAGTGGAGCAAGAGGGAAGAAAGATAGAGAGTGATAGATAGATCCAACCTACATATGGTATATGTGTATATAAAAATTAGCCTAGATCCATCTTAACCTTGAATCTATCAAGCACAAAGAGGGATCAAATCTCTTGAGATACAAACCTCTTTTAAAATGAAAAGAGATTTGATCCCTCTTGGTGCTTGTTAGATCTAGGGTTAAGATATATATAAGATTATTTTAATGAATAAATGAAATTTAACCATAAAAAATCAATACACAAATCAATATTTAAAATAAAATAGCAAAATTAAAGATATTTTAATTTACTTATGTTAAAATACAAAATTCCATGCTTGCATTAAAGCTACTTTAACTTAATGAAAACCACATTTATTTCACTGAAATGAACTAAAATTGTGATCACCTCTTAGCAGTTATTCAAATTTATACATTTGCAAGTTTTATTTAATTAATTATAAATGTAAACAAAAATGTCTTTCAAATTAATCACATCATTATCTTTAGCCTTCCATGGATAATGGTAATTATTCAAATAAATACATTTGGAAAGAATAAATAACAAGGATGCGTAAAAAATCCATTGATCCTAAAGAATAAATAGCAAGGATGCATCAAAGCCTAGAATTGGCTGCTAGAAGCTAGCCATTACGAATTATTTATTTAATTAATAAAATAATATTTATTGTGCCGAGAGATGTTGTACAACCTAGTATGGGGTAGCTCTCACATAAACTTAAAATATAAAGAGGTTTATGAGCACTCAAAATATATGTATGGTAAATAAATAAAAATACAAATAAGCTAGAGGTATGGTAAATAAATAAAAATATAAATAACATAGAGGTATGGTAAATAAATAAAACCTCCTTTTATATTTATTCCATAATCATTTTTATATTTAGAGAAAACTAATACCAACAAATATGTTTTATTTAGGTGAAGCCTATGAGCCAAATACATGGGACAAATAATTATTAATACCATGGGCCAAAAGCTCAACAAATATGTTTTATTCAAGTAAAGCCTATGAGCCAAATACATGGGACAAATAATTCTTAATACTGTGGGCCAAAAACCATATTTATAAAAGAGGGATGGTAAATATTAAATATAAAAGAGGTATAAAGATGTATGATAAATAAATAAAAATATGTCAAATAGGATTAGAAATCAACATCTAATTATATACCAAGCCTATGGGTCAAATACCATGGGCCACATTATTATTAATACCATAAAAAAACATTATTAACCCTAATATTAATATTCTTATTATTATTAAATATAATATTCATATTAATTTATTATAATATTAATATTATTAAATTTAACAACTTTGGATTAATAGAATATTAAATTTTTACATTATAATATATCATGATATATATTAACTCCACATATATATGAGAGGGAATAACAAAGGCATAGTGTGATGAAGGTGGAGAGAGGAGTGACAAGGGAGAGATAGCAGATAAAATTGGATAGGGGAGAGGAGGAATGAAGATAGGGGGAGGGAGATGAGTGAGATATGTAGAGAAGGGTAAGAGAGGAGAGGGAGACACATAGATGGAGTGGGAGAGAGAGAAGGAGAGAGGGATGGAGATAGTGAGAGGATTGGAGGGCGGAGAGAGAGAGAGAGAGAGAGAGAGAGAGAGAGAGAGAGAGAGAGAGAGATGGGGAAAGAGAGAGGAAGGTAGGAGAGAAAGGCAGAGAGAGGAAGGATGAGAGAGAAGAATTGCGAGAGAGGAGGAGAGAGGGAGTGAAGAAGAAAGACATAGACATTGTCAAGGGAGTGATGGAGAGAGAGAGAGAGTATGTTTATGGGTGAGTTAAAGAGACAGAGAAAGAGAGATAGAGAAAAGGGGGGGAGAGAAGGATAGAGGGAGGGATATAGTAACATAGTTGGAGAGAGAGGGGGGGGAGAGAGAAAGTGATGGGGAAGAGAGAGGACCAGAGAGAGAGAGAGAGAGAGAGAGAGAGGGAGAGAGAGAGAGAGAGAGAGAGAGAGAAAATACTTGAGAGAGAGGAGGGGAGTGATGGGGGAAGATAGAGGACTGTAGGGCAAAGAGAGAGAGAGTGATGGGGGAAGAGAGAGGGAGGTAGGAAATTAAGGGAGGGAGAGGAAGTAAGAGAGAGTGGACTTGAGAGAGAGGAGGAGAGCAAGAGGGAAGAAGAAATACATAGAGAGTGAGAATTGGAGATAGAGAGAGAGGGAGTGACAAGGGAGAGATGGGGAGAGAGAGAATATGTTTAGGGGTGAGTTAAAGAGAGAAAGAAAGAGAGATAGAGAAAAGGGGGGAGAGAAGGAGAGAGGAGAGATGGAAGGATATAGTAACAAAGTTGGAGAGAGAGAGAGAGAGAGAGAGAGAGAGAGAGAGAGAGAGAGGATGTGAGAGGGTGGAGAGATGTAGGGAAAAAGAGTTGGAGTTGGAGGGGAGGAGAGGGAGGTAAGAATAAGGAAATAGAGAGAGAAAGGTGGAGCAAGAGAGAGGCAGTGACAAGAAAGATGGAGAGAGAGGGAGAGAGGATAACAAGAGGGAAGAGAGATAAAAGTGGGGGAGAGGGAGAGAATGGGAAGAGAGAGAGAGGGAGGGAGAGGACGAGGGAGAGATATATAGATAGATTGGAGAAAGAGAATGTATGCTTTGGGGTGATATAGAGATATAAAGGGAGATAGAGATATAGATGCAAAGTGAAGAGAGGGAATAAGAGAGAGATGGAGAGAGATATGGAGGGAAAAAGAGATGGATAGATATGGAGTGAGAGAGCATGTGTATTTTGGGGGTTGAGATAGAGAGAAAAATAGATGGAGGGAGATATATATATATATATATATATATATATATATATATATATATATATATATATATATATATATATATATATATATATATATATATAGATACATGGAGGGGGGAGAGGGGAGAATATTTATTGCACTAGATGCATTGATTTCAGTTTAGATGGTGATTTCTAATTGTATGTTTGGACTAGATGCATTGATTTTAGTGTAGATGGTGACTTCTAATCCCATTTGATTGCTTGCACCAAATGCATTGACTTCAGTGTAGATGTTAGTTTATAATCCTATTTTCTTACTTGCACTAGATACATTGATTTCAGTGTAGATGTTGCCGGTTTATAAACCTATTTTCTTACTTGCACTGGATGCATTGTTTTGAGTGTAAATGTTCATTTCTAATCCTATTTAATTGCTTGCATTAGATGCATTGATTTCAATGTAAATGTTATTTTCTAATCTTATTTTGTTTCTTGCATTATATGTATTGATTTCCGTGTAGATGTTGATTTCTGATTTGATGTAGTTGGATGTATGATGGTACATTAATTTTAAAGTGATTGGATTAATATTGTGCATTGATTCCAATGTAAGCATAAAAAGTTATTAACAATGTACATTGTTGTTTTTGTTATAGTAATTCAACCTAATAATATTGGAGAGAAAGAGAGACAAGGTATGTTGTTCACTAAAACATCGCAAGCTAAATATTTAACATGTCCTTTTCATATAATCAATATGAAAAGACAATGGAAGTAATAAGGGTGCAATAAGAATAGTAGAATAAAATAGATTGAGATTAATCACAGTGAAAGACTATTTGTAATTTACTATATTCTTATTATTCACACTTTTTATCGTTCAACACTATTACATTGTCACTGTACATTCAAAATTTGTATTTCATCATTAAAGTCATTCACAATATTTATCATCTCAACAAACTGAGGTAACTAAGAAAATTTAAAATTAAAATGACCAAATTAATCTCAGACATATTTAATATATTTAAAATGATTATATTTTATATTAGATGATTTTACATAATATTGATAAAATCAATCATCTATTTGTTAGATTTTCTTTGGCCGTACATGACTAAAAGCAGCCTACATCCATCTTAACTCCAAATCTATCAAGGGTCAAGAGGGATCAAATCTCTCGAGGTGCAAACCTTTCCTCAAGTTTTGCACTCAAAAAATAGGTTTTCACCTGATGATATTTGATTCCTCTCGGTGCTTGATAGATCCGAAGTTATGATGTATCTAAGTTGATTAATTTTTCATTAAAGGCTAGTTGTTATAAACTAGTTGTTATTTGTTTATATAAATAGAAATTATTTATTAATATTAAATTATTATTTATATATTATCTATGAAATTATAACAACAAATTTATTCATAAAAGGATTATAGTTAATAAAATCATAAACATATTCTTATTAATTAACAAATTAACCTATCATAAATCAGTAAATAAATAAATAATAATAATGTATAAATATAACATTTATTAATTTTTAGTTATAGAAATCAAAATTAGCTATATTATTTATGAATTTATAATAACATATTTATAAATAAAAACATAAGGGGTAAAAAGAAAGAATGAAGGAAGGACGGGATAATAATGGGAGAAAATCAAGACAAAATAGCCAGAATCCAACTCTTACTTAGTTTCCACCCATCATCCCTATTGAGACTCATTGAATGCTTCTCAATCTCAATCACCTCTCTTAGTTTCCTATGGTGGAAGTGATCAACCCTGGCAATTACCTTCTCATGCTCAATGCAAATATGGTGCTTATATTTCTATGCATGCTCCGCAAGAGCTAATGAGCACGATCAATTATGCCTGATCGATCACACTCATCAGCTCTTGTGGAGCATGCAAAGAAATATGAGCACCATGTTTTTATTGAGGATGTGGAGGTAATTGCCAGGGTTGATCATTTCCACCATAGGAAACTAAGAGAGGCAAAATAGATTGAGAAACATACAATCAATCTCAATAGGGATGATGAGTGGAAACTAAGTAAGAACTAGATTCCAGCTATTTAGTCCTGATTTTCCCGTTATTACCCCCTCCTTTCTTTCTTTTTTGGAACCCTTATGTTTTTGTTTATAAATATGTTATTATAAATTCATAAATAATATATAAATAATAGTTTCTTATTGTTAGTGAATAATTTCATATATTTACAATACTGCCAGAAAAAACTCCTATGCTCTCAATTTCTTGTACCAAACTTAAATGTCCAAATTATAGCTATGATTCAAGTCCCCACCTAGGAGGAGGGAGAGTCATATGTTTAAAAATATTGTTTCTATGAAAATTTTGGTATTCTTACTTTTAGGGAACACACACATATTGTAGTGTTTTTTTTGGTTAATAATGTTAGGCCAATTCTCCTATCAACATAAATGGTGGGTGGGAAGTCCATTTTTTTATTTCTAATGTAATTTTTTTGTATTTCTAATGTAATTTTGTGCTTAGGACATGAGCTTTATTAATATAAAATTCCTTATACTTTATTTTATATATATATATATATATCTATATATATATATATATATATATATATATATATATATATATATATATATATATATATATATATATATATTTCTATAATATGTTCATCAAAATAAACTTTATATATTTGATTTTTGAATTGATTTTAGGAAAAAGTGTTTCTTTATTAAAAAAATATGGATTAATGACTAAAATGTTACATAACAATAGTAATATCAAGTTGATTTTACCAAAAAATATTATATAATTTATTTGGGAACCATGAGGATTAGCTTAGTTGGTCTAGCCCTTATGGTTAAAAGCACTTTTGATTTAGAGGTCAATGGTTCAAATTATTGTTGGCCTTAGAGGGTGGCTCTTTAGGGCAGGGTGTTTACATCTAAGGACTACCCAGTGTCATTTGAGTATGAGTAATCTTGACTAAGAGTAAGATATTCCGTAACTCTCAAGATCATATAACAAACTAAGCTCAAAATCATAAATTTAAAATATCACTTACAGAAATTAAATTTAAATAAAAAAAATTATAATCATTCTTTCTAACCACTTAAAATAAATCTAATTAATTTTAATAATATTAAATTTTTTATTAATTAAAATATAATTAATAAATATAAATATAATATTACTATATAATAGGTCTCCATTTTACATGGCTCCATTATGAATAGCTAATGGTCTATTTCTTACGAGAAAGGAAACAAGAGTTGGTGTAATAAAAATAAAAATGTAAAATACTTGTTTTAATTTACAATCTTATAAGCTTTCACAAGACTCAAACTTGGGTATTTGTCTTTTAAAACATGTAATTTTAATTTTAATATATTTTAAATATATATATTTTTTTTTAATACATGTAAATGAGTATTTATTTATTTTCTTGAGCTATTAAGGACGGATTATACCTGATTAAATGTTGTTAGGTACATATATAGTAAAAAGTAAAAGATATTTCTACTGTAATTATTTTACAACCTAGTTATCTATAAATGAGCATTTACTCATTTGTTAAAGTCATTGAGGTATTGAGAACTTATTATAATTAGTTGAGTGTTTTTAGATATAGATAAGGGAATAGGAAAACTCAAGGAAATTACTTTACATCTTAATTATACAATGGTGATGTCTTAATTATACAATAGTGACATGTCAAAGAATAATAGTGGTAGTTCAAAGTATTAGCAAAAAATCTTATAATGTACCGGATTTCGAAATGTGAGAGAAATATCAACTATATATTTTAATGTATTAACTATTAATATGTAAGATAGTTAAGAAGATTATTTATACATATTTCAAATTAGGTTAACCCATAGAAGATTAGTTAGATAAATTAGTTTTTTCAATTTAATCTAATGGAAAGAAAATACGAAAAATTAAGAAAGATAAAGGGTGTGGATTTTGGATCAAAAGAATTATAGAGTAACCACTCTATGATAATCCAAATTTACTACTAAGCACTTCCACTTCTCATTGAAAGTGATTTTTTTTATAAATATATGAAGGATATTAGATTGTTGAGATTTAGGAGATAAGGAAGCTGAGACTTAAAGGAACATGGAAGGGGAAGTATGAGTAAAGAAAATAAAAGAAAAGAAAACCATAATAAAATAAGGAAAAGTGAGGTAAAATCTTGAGAAAAAGGTGAAGGGAAATAGGTTGGAATAGATTAATAACGTAAAATTTATGTTTTTAAGTTGCTTGAGATCTCTACTTACCCTTGTTATGATGAAAAATGAATAACAGAGAAGGAAGGAATGTAGGTATGATGAATATAAATAATAGAGAAGGAAGGAATGTAAGTATGGTGAAAAATGAAGAATGGAGAAGGAAGGGATGCAAGTGATAAAGTGGGAGAAAGACATATATTGTGGATCCATGTATGTTGAGGACTTGTGAATGAAAATGGTGGTGAGAGGTAGAAAGAGATGTATAGAATTTAAAAAATATAAAATATAAAAAGAATGATATAAAATGAGAAGAACATGTAAAAGAGAAAATGGGAAATCAATATATGGAAAAAGGAGTTTGAAATTGATCTTCTTGTGATTACAAATATATTTATTCAAGAAGAACCATGGTGCATTTTTCAAATAGAGGAAATTATACTTGAGGGGGGAAGAAGGTGCTATTGATATGAGAACACCAGTAACAATAAAAGAAACATATATGTGGAGTTTATGGAGTAGATTATGGTCTGAGTTCATAGCATGAAGTTTGTAATCTTCGATTGTTTTTAGTATATTCCTCTTATCTTTTCGACATTAATTACTTTAGGTGCCCTATTAGACCAATGACAATGTATCATAGGGTAGGCTCAAAATTATCTTCTAACTTTTCTATGATCCTACATGATTGTGTCTCTAGAATATCCATTAGTGAAGGCATACTAAACTTTCAAGAAAATTTGTCACCAAGGTGTATTACAAGTTAATGGTCTCCCTCTTGAGTATTTTAGTATTTATCATACATCTTTGGAGGATTGGTATTTCTTCTGGAAGATGCCCAATGAAGTGATTATTTGAATTGGGCTTGTGATGTTTTTAATCCTTGTGGATGGCACAACAAGCATGCATGCACACACAACATTACCAAGGGCTTGCTGCTTTTCCAATGCAATCCTTTACATTAAATGAAATATAGAATTATCGTCCATGGAAAAGAAAAAATAACCATGTGGTCCTTAAATAGTGAATAGATTATTCCTCTCTTAAAAAATAATGTAGCTTGCTTACCTAGTGTGCGTATATTTCCCAGGCATGTATAATGCAATTTTGATTTTCCCTCCAATGGATCATGACCCATTTAAGAGGAATCATTTATGAATAAATAGAACATTTCTGTTAAAATTCTAAGGCAAGTACAATAGAACACAATTTTCGACATGATAATTACTTCCTACTGATTTTCAAACAATAATTTTTATGCCACTACTATTATTGAATAATTATACTCATAAATTTTCAATAGTAATTTGCATAAAAAACATTAAAGATCATAAAGAGACAACCATGCAAAATAGACACAAAATATTTTCACCTAGGAAACCCAACCTTGGGAGAAAAACTAACAATTTTTCTTGAGGAGAAATTTTCTTTCAACAAGGTTTAAAAATAACTTATTTGTCTACAAATCTATGCCAATATAAATGTAAAAATACCAGTCAAACTGGGTCCAACAACCTCAAGTCAACATTGGTAAAAACACTTAGAAAATCAAGAGCGAAAACTAGTGAAACAATAAAACTCTACGGTCAACTCAGCCTAGTCGAGCTCAACCCTACATTATGTGTTCAACCCACTCATGTGGCCCAATGACTAATCAAATTGCAATCATATCCACATGTCAAGTCTAGGGTCAATGATGTGGCCAAACCTGCACATGTGGCTTCCAAAAGCTCGGTCAAACAATTGGTCGACTTCCTAGTCAAATTTTGTCAAAGAGAGCTCAAGCAACTTCAGTTAATGCATTGGTTAATCAAACCTTTCTTTTCACATGTGTGGCTAAAACAAGAGTGAGATAGAATAGATGATCTATAACAACAAATTTTCTCCTTTGGCAAATTTCTCCTCCACTAGTAAATATTAAGTGAGCTTGCTATGTTGGTTTTTCCTCTCACATGTTGTCTATTTATATAGAGCTCTAAGGTTGAGTAGAGACCCATCAAGTTGGTTTCTTACCACAATAAACCCCTTCACTAATGGAGCTTACATCACAACTCAACATTAGACTAGAATTATTTTCCCGATTTGGGTGAAAATGCCCAATCAATAAACAATTCAAACACACTCTATAAAAGATAGATCACTCCATCTGATAGCACAAAGTGAGCATCATGGGCCATTCACCCCTAGCAAAATAAGCATTCCCCCATGGGTGAATGTATCATTCTCCCCTAGTCAAATCAACATTACCCCATGAGAGAAAATCTGCCCCTAGGCCTTTTACCCCTAGCCAAATTAGTAGGGCCCAATGGGTAAATGTATCATTCCCCCACTGGTCAAATCAAGATGATACTAATGGAGCTATGGAAGATCCCTTTCCAAAATATACACAATAAGAAACTTATAAGGATCCAATCCCTATTTAGAATGGGGTTAGAAAAAGAAGAGGATCTCCAATAAGATAAAGTATTGGTGATGGTGTACGGGTGTTTGGTTTTTTTGATGCGATAGCGAGGTTGAATAAGTGCTCACTTGTTTTTTGATAGCTTGTGGCATATAAAGAATAGTGATATTTTGTCACATAGAAAGAACACTGATGATCCTTCAAATCCTTTAGAAAATAGCATATCCCAAGTTAAAAAAAGAGTTACCTTTGGCCATAATTTATGCCCCTAAATCTATGTCCAAATATAAAAATGCACACAAATTATATTAAACTATAATTTTAATAAATACAAAATGCATCCATATAATAAAAATAACATAGACATGAGCTCAATGATATCGAGACTTTATTTTAGGAAAATGATAATATTCCTTTTACTAACTAAAAAATGATAATATATATATTTTTAAATAGGGATAAATGTATGAAAGAATGATGATGTTTTTTTTAATATAAAAAATGTATAAAGATAATGAGTAATAAAATATAGTAGGAAGAGAACCCTTTATTACAAATTCAATACCAAAAAATAATTTTATAGCCTAGGTAAAGAAACCTTGACGTCGACATTTTTTTTTTTTTAATGTCAGATGCGAATCAATGATCGAATATGAAGTTTGCAGAATATGGGCTTTTGTTATTCCCCACTAATTGGGAATATAAGCAACTAAGAGAGGATTGATACTTAGCTTGTTTAAATGAGATGCTTGTATTGATAAAAGAAACACACACTGGTCAGCCCTACGAAATAGAGTCTGAACCAAGAGAGTCTGGCTCTACAGAACACTCTACATTCTCAATGCACATCACACATTATCTGGCATACATGGCTTTAGGGTTGTTAGAACCATACCCTTAGAAATAGAAACTAATTCCTATACTGAGGTCTCATGAACCAACTCACACTATTCTAAGATTCTCCATTATCTTCAAAACTCCCTCTTAGTGGAGAAGGGGTTGACAAATATTCCTAATATCTCCCTAAACCTTTCAAACTTAATTTTTCCAAGAGGCTTAGAGAAAATGTCTGCAACATTATCACATGTTTTACAATATCCAAGATGGATTTATTTTGATTGTACTTTCTCCCCGACAAAGTGGAATTGTGTATCAATGTGTTTAGTGTTCTTGTGAAACACCAGATTATTGGCAAGCTTTATTGAACTCTGGTTGTCACATCTAATTATTGTTGCATATTTATGTTCTTACCTGACATCCTAGAGAAGTCTCTGCAACCAAACTGCCTCACATGTTGCTGCACACATAGCTTGATACTCTGCTTCCGCTGAAGACAAGGAAAAGATGTTCTGTTTCTTGTTGCTCCATGTAATCATCCCGGATCTAATGTTGAATGCATAGCCTATTATGGATCTGCAGTCATCTACATTTCCAACCCAGTCGGAATCTATAAATCCTGTTAATCTAACATCAGAGGAATCAATATAAATAATACCATATTGTATAGTTCCTTGTAGATACCTTAAAATACATTTTGCTGCATTCTAATGAATCTCAAGTGGTTTGGACATGTATTGATGTAGCACACTAATTTCATAAGCCAAATATGGTCTAGTAGTGGTTAGGTAGATTAAGCTCCCAACCAGTTGTCTATAAAGTGTCGCATTTTCCTCTTTAGAGCCATCCTCACTCTGAAGTTTAATGTTTTGTTGTAGTGGTACTGCTGCAGCCTTACACTGATCGATCCTAAACCTTTCCAGTAGACCTCTGACGTACTTACCCTGGGACAGAAAATTTTGTCCTGAATCTCTCCAGATCTCAAGACCCAAACAATATCTTAATTCACCAATGTCTTTCATTTCGAACACCTGTGACATTTGTTGCTTGATTTCTTTGATTAGAACAATAGCATCACTTGTAATAATTAAATCATCTACATACAAAGAAATCAACACGATGTGCCCCTTTTCATCTTCATGGTATACAAATTAGGGTCATTTTTACTTCTGTTGTAGCCAAGTTGTAGAAAAAATGAATCAATCTTTTCATACCAGGACCTGGGTGCTTGCTTTAGTCCATATAGAGCTTTCTTTAATCTACAAACTAAATGTTCTTTCCCATTCTAGAGAAACCCCTCAGGTTTCTCTAAATAAACCTCCTCTTTCAATTCCCCATTTAAAAATACAGACTTTACATCTAGTTGGTGAATCATCCAATGTTTCTTAGTAGCTAAAGAAATCAACATTCTGATAGTATTTAGTTTACCTATGGGGGCAAAGGTTTCTTCATAGTCTATGCCTTCTTTTTGTGAATACCCCTTTGCTAACAATCTAGCTTTTAATTTATCTATGGTTCCATCTGCATTAATCTTGGGTTTATACAACCATTTACAGCCTATGGTTTGTTTTTCTTTAGGAAGTTCAACCATCTCCCAAGTGTTGTTTCTGATTATAGATTCATATTCCTGTTCCATAGATGTTTTCCATTCACTACATTCATTTGCTTCCTTATAACTTGAAGGTTCAACAACATTCATCATACTAGTTATCAAATCATTTTCCTTGTATCTAGCAGGCAATTGAGCCTACCTACCTGATATTCCGAGCGTTGGTGTAGCTTCTAACCCATTCCAAGTTTCCTTTGATGGACTCGGCTTGATTGTTGAATCTCTATCCTTCTGCCTTTTTCTGTTGATCATGGTTGTTTTCTTTTTCTTCACTTTCTTCCACCAAGAACGGAATATCCCATTCCTCATTGTGCTTATCAGATTCTTCATGATCCTTCTCATGGAATATGACATCTCTACTAACAAAAATATTATCAGTAGAGGGATTAAATCTAATGGTTTTTGAATCTAGTTTTCTTTTGTCTTCCTTTGGAATGTGGGCAAATGCTTTATACCCAAACACTCTTAAATGTTTTAATGCATGATTAAATCCATATAATGCTTCATACAGAGTTTTAAACTCGAGACACTTTGTAGGACTCCTATTTTTAAGATAAATTGTAGTATTCAATGCTTCGGCCCAAAAACCATTCTAAAAATCCTTACCTTTCAACATGCTCCGAGCACATTCCACCAATGTTCTATTCTTTCTTTTTGCTACTCCATTTTGCTAAGGAGTATGGGGTATTGTGAATTGCTGTAATATCCCATGGTCTTTACAATACTTGATAAGTTCATCCTTCCTATATTCTCCCCTTTGATTGGAGTGGAGAATTTTTATGTGCTTCCTTGTTTTATTTTCAATCATGTTTCTGAATTGCTTAAAGTATTCAAATGTGTGACTTTTCTTACTCAAACAATATACCCATGAAATCTTTGTGCAGTCATCAACAAATAGTAAAAAATACAGTGTACCTCCTAATGACTTTGTTTGCATGTGTCCACAAAGGTCTCTATGCATTAATTCAAGTATGTCTCTCTATTTCCTTTCTACATGAACATGGAATTCTTCTCTATGCATCTTTCCTAATGTACAGGCATCACAATATTTATGCACTTGTTCTAATATTGGAAGATCTCTTACCATTTCCTTTTTCGGAAGTAATAACAAATTATTGTAGTTGATTTGACCAAATCTTTGATGCTACAGCTCTTCTGTAGTCATACTCGCTGCTATCAAAGCTTGAACTAGTGCTGATCTCACATCCAATTTGTACAAACCTCCTGTTCAAATTCCTGAAGCAATAGTCTTTATTCCATCCAATAGATCTTTAATATAACAGTTAGATTTAAAAAAGTCAACTTTGAGATCTTGATCTATAATCATGGCTACATAAATCAAATTATTTGTCACACCAGGCACATACATGACATTATGAATATGTCTTATAGTACCGTCAGGTAAAATAACAGAAATTTTCCCACACCCTTTGATCTGATGACTTCTATCATCACCAAGGTATATTTTTGCTTTGTCATTGATTTCCTTAAAATGTTCGAACCATTGTCTGTTTCCCGTCATATGTGTGGATGCTCTCGAATCTACATACTAGATGTCTGTATCAACATTCTAATCAAAGTTTTCCATGAATAATTTGAAGTTTTTCAAATGGTTATCATTTGTGAGATGACCTGCATATCTTTTCTACCACTGTTGTTGTTCATGATATTTCTTCTTCCTGCACTCCTTAGCCATATGACCAATTTTTCCGCAATAAAAAAATTTAATTTTAGAGTTGCTTCTATTCGGATGCATACCTTGAGTTTGATTTGGTATTTTCTATGGGTTTCCTCTATTTTGCTGTTGCGGATTTCCTTTTACTTTGAAGAAGTTCTTCTTTGCCATTAATGCTAGATCTGCACTCTGGGGCTTTAAAGTCGATCTTCTTTCTTCTTCTTGCATTATTATTCCTGCCAACTCTTCAAACTTTGGAATTTTCTCTCTCACATTTATCCGAGTGGTAAACATTTGGTAATCATCAGTCACACCATTCATGGTAATTGTTACTAAATCTGTATCTGGAATTGTATCACGAATGTTTTCCAATTTGTTTTTCAGATCTTTGATCCTCGCTATGAAGGAAGCAACTGTTTCATTCTCCTCCATCTTCATGGATAGAATCTTGCTCTTCAGGAATAGAAGACGATTTGTATTCCTGATCTCATACAAATCGTTCAATGCTCCCCAAATTTTGCTTATTGATTTACATTCTCTTATATGCGGTATGATGTAGTCTTTCACTGTCATCTTCAACAACTTCCTTGCTTTACGTTCTCTCTTCTCCCAATCTGGGACTGATGCTGATCCAGGTGCTGGCTTCGGCTCATCCCCATTTGCAATCGTCCAAGCACTCTGCGCTACTAGCACAATTTGTATCTTGAATTTTCAATTCGTATAATTGGAGCCATCGAGTTTGTTATGCTCATTCAAGTATGCTTTGATTATTTGATTATTCATCTTGATGATTCAAAAATAAATGCTTTACAGGAAAAAATGATAGACTTACCTAGATCTTTATCAAAGATAGTGTTTGATATACCAATTAGGTCTGCGACTATCCACAACAGCAAGGATCCTCCACGCTTTTGTTGCGTAGATCTCTTCCACGGTAGTCCGATCTTTGGACGTGGATTCCTTCTCAAGTTCATCCCTTGCTGTGATTAACACCAATCCACAACAACGTTGAATAAAAAAAAATGGCAGATTAGGGAATGGCCTCTGCACACCCTCCTCCGTACTACTTGCTCTTGTGGCCTCCATCGGCAATCCTCACCAATATTCTCGCTCTCCACATGGCAATCCGCAGTGAACTATGCCATAATCAGCAGGCTTGCACAGTTGTCTTCGGCTCAACAGCTCAGACTACCTATGGCCACAACTATGATTGGGCTGAATGCGTGGCCTGAAGCACGTAAAATATGGTGAGGTTCATTGCCCAAAGGTGGTAGGAGGATTTGGTAATGCTCCCAAAGCAAGCAGATTTTTCCAAGCCACTCAGTCTTTTTCAAAGCACGCAACTTTTTCAAAACACGCAACCTCCATGAAGGAAAAAAACACACAATTTTTCCGCCAAAATGCGCGATGTTTTCAACTCAGGTGTGTCGGCCTCTCTCCACTCAGCGTACAGGTTTCCTCAGCCCTGTCGCTTTGATACCATGTTAAAATGAGATGCTTGTATTGATAAATAAAACACCCACTGGTCATCTCTACGAAAGAGAGTCTGAACCAGGAGATTCTGGCTCTACAGAACGCTTTACATTGCAATGTACACCACACATTATATAGCATACATGGTTTTAGGGTTGTTATAACCATACTATTAGAAATGGAAACTAATTCCTATCGTGAGGTCTCGTGAGCCAACTCACACTATTCTAGGGTTCTTCATTATCTTCAACATATCTTGATCATTGCATGTGTGTTTTATTAGGTATCTCATTCACAATAAAATGTGCAAATCAATTCTATTATCCAGTGACTTTCTCAAGTAGGTTGGAAGGATCACTACAAATGAATTCTATTATCTGGTGACTTTATCAAGTAGGTTGGAAGGATCACTACAACTCACATTTCCTCTGTTAATCACGTCCTACCATACTGTATTTGCAGATAGATCGATCGGTGGCAGGTTGAGGACCTTGGATTTTTCTCACTATCTCTTTCTCACCCTGGAATCATGTCCCACCTCTTTCAATGACTCTTGTTCTGTTTCGATCAACAACGTAAGTTTAGTTATGCCCCATGAGTCCATTTTTTCAACATTACCACTTTGTTCACTGCTGATTTTCTTCATACCACCCATGCCTTTTGATCATACAGAATCCCCACCACAGGGCCTAATGGCATTCAAAGGCACCATACTCTACGATGCAATTGGTATTTATGTGACATGAGAATGCTGACAGTAGAAAATCATCATGGTTTCAATTACCATCTGGTCATGCTTTCTTTTTGTTTTTGCAGTACAAAAAAAAGCTATATTTGAATTATAAAAAAGATCATGTACATTATATCAATTTTATGTATCTAAATCATTATAAAAAATCATTTGGGTTGCGTGATCATGCAAACCCCACCAAAGTGACCAAATAAACATATATACATATAGAGAGTTTATAGACATAAAATATCTGTGTACATCTAGTAGCAGATATAGGGGATAGAAACTAGACAAATACATCTATCATATTGAACTTAAAAAGAAACAAGATCATCCCTATTATTTTGTGAAACATTGAGAGAAACATTTCACTAGCAGGTTTCAGTTTTATCTACATGTTACATACAAAATTATGAGACAAAATTATACAAAAAAGGATCAGAATAAAAATGTACAATTAGCCAGGGAATGTGAACTCCACATCGATTAGTATATTGCCCTCCATTATGATTAGAATATAAATGTACAATTAGCTAGGGAATGGGAACTCCACAACGCTTAGTACATTGCCCTCCATTATTATATCCAGGGAAAATTTTAAGAACCCCCCTAAATTTATAAATATAATAAATGGGCGAATCTCCATGGTATATAGGAAAAATGGAAGGCGATTTTATCAATAATATAATATGTATATATAATTTTTTGGCGAATCTCTCACCAGGCATGGCGAATATTTTACTCAATTATAAAATATTGTAAGATCTTGGTGAGTCTTTCACTAAATAATAAAACTTTGTAAATTCCTAGTGAATCTTCGCATAGGCTACATGTTGGTTTAATTCCCCCATTTAAATAGGCTATATTCCATGTGAATACCATGGGTCAATACCATGTGCCATTTTGGTGAATACCATGGGTCAATACCATGTGCCATTTTTGTTTTTATTAATTCTAATATTAGGATTAATAATGGTTTTTTGCATGGTATTAATAACAATCTAGTCCATGGTATTTGTCCCATAGTATTTTGGCCATAGGTTTCACCTAAATATAACCCATTTTTTGAGTGTTCGTAAATATAAGGTGACTTATGGAGTAAATATAAAAAAATGTTTTATTTGTTTACCATACCTCTAGTTTATTTATATTTTTATTAATTTACCATACCTTTTTTACAAATATGGTATTTGGCCCATAGGATTCACTTAAATAAAACCTCTTTCTTGAGCCTTCATAAATAGAACGAGGGTTATGGACTAAATATAAAAAGAGGTTTTATTTATTTACGATACTTCTAGTTTATTTATATTTTTATTTATTTACCATACCTTTTGAGTAAGTATAAAAAGATGTTTTATTTATTTACCATACCTCCACTTTACTTATATTTTTATTTGTTTACACCCTTATATGTATATAAGGTGACTTATGGAGTAAATATAAAAAATGTTTTATTTATTTACCATACATCCACTTTACTTATATTTTTATTTGTTTACACCCTTACATGTATATAAGGTGACTTATGGAGTAAATATAAAAAATGTTTTATTTATTTACCATACCTCTCATTTATTTATATTTTTATTAATTTACCATACTTCCTTTATAAATACGGTATTTGGCCCATAGGATTCACTTAAATAGAACCTATTCTTGAAAATGGGCGATTCACTTAAATAAAACCTATTCTTGAAAATGGGCGAATGGAAGGTTGTAAGTTCTAATTTCAAGGGCTAAATTTACCTTTTTTACCCTCTCACTTAAAATAAGGTGGGCTATTTGAGGTGATTTGTAAAAATGTTCTATGATACAAAATATTCGCCCACTAAAAATTTAAAACCCCTTAATTTCGCCAAAGGGCGAACATTCGCCCCTAAAATTATCCTTGATTATATCTATGTGCATTTCTCCCACTATTCCTTGAAGCCTTTTTTTTGACAGACCATCCGCAAGCTGGTTATATTCTCTACCTGTGTGTATGAATGTACATGATTCCATTTGATCATGCTTATGAATGTAACGCAGTGCAAGAAGCAGATTTTAAAAGGTTTTTCCCATTTTAGTATTTAGATTATTGGTTCGAGATATATCATGATAATACAAATAGTGTAAATTCATTTTATTTCCATATGTATGATAAAAAAAATTAAGTACAATTTAGTGTTTTTTTAATTAATTTTAAGAAAAATGAAAGTTTACATTAAGTAATTTGAATTTTATTAATGTAGAATAAGTTTACAATTAAAAAAGAAATGTTATTGATTTTATATAAGTGCATCAATCTTATATTAAAAACATACAAAAATTAAATATATTTTTAAATCTCAACCATATACCATTAATTTAATTAAAAAATATGTTTTTTTATTATTAATACATCTTTTAACCGTTATAGGTTAACTCAATTGTTTATCAAATTATACATTTCTTTACACTATGATTTGAATTAATTGATTAGTAAAAACAGATAACATCCAAACACTTCTTTTATACTACATTTCACATTGCTTAAAAAATCATAAAATTTAAAGTAAATTCTAATTTTCTTTGGAATTATTATTATTAATAATAAAAACAGATATATATGAATTAAACATGTATATATATATATATATTATAAAAAAGTATGTAATAACATTTTTAATTATATAGGTTTTATTGCAATATCATGTTCAACACTATAACTTATTAATATTACATGCCCAAAAAATCATAATTCATATTCTTATGAGACCTTTTTAATTAATTAATTGAATTAAAATAATAAAAACGACATAACTACTTTTGAGAATATTATTAATCTTTAATTTGTCACTATTTCTAAAAATATTTTAGAACATTTCCTCAAAATTAAATCGCTACCATTTATTTAATAATAAATATTAATTAAATAAAAAATCTATAAACCATATCTATAAAATAAGTTATAAACAAACTCAATAATAAGAGAATTAGTTTTTCTTTTGTTTTCAATTATTTTAACTAAATTATATATGTATATATATAACAAAAGAAAAATTAATTCTTTTATTAACTAAAATAATTTAAGTAGCCTCACTATTCTATGGAGATTGAATTTTGATCCATTTTATATATTCAAAAATGCAAAATAAATCATAAAAAATGACAACTGGTCTCTTTATTACCTCAAGAGATTTGATATATTAGTGATTAAGATGAATCTATACGGGTTATAATTATATCATATTCGTATAATTTTTTTGAGAAGAAGTTATACTTCACCCATATAAGCCAGTTTTTCCCTCACCAAGATCTCTTGACATAAATCATTTAAATACATCTTCTGAAAGTATTTAGGATCTCTCGGCCAGGTTTATCATGTCAAAAAATATGTATTTAAAATCACATCCACAGGGACGACCCAATCAAAGGTGTCGGCAGCTGACGTCAGTTAGATGACGGAAGGTTAAGATGTGGAGTCCACCCAGAGAATTAGGTGCGACTGAAAGTTATCGCAGGATCCAAGAAGTCGTTTCCTTAATTTTACTTTTTCATTTCTTTGTTCAACCCTTTTCTCTATAAATGGAAGCTAGACGTTTGACAACCACAAGCACATTAGCAATTTCCATTTGCCTTTAAAATCGAATTAGTTGCAGCAATACTCTGGGACGATCTAAATTATGAAAGATCCATGTCCTTTGCCTATATATGGACTGTACTTTGTTAATTGCTTGGATCGATTAATGCATTGTCTCTTTGCTTAAAGACTGTATTTTCTTAATTGCTTAGATTGATTAACGTATCGTGGTGTTGGCACAAGTCTCGTCAGATGCTGGTCAAAGCAATAAACCCTCTTTCCAGTGGCAGACTTCAACATAACTTAAATGGGAGGATTTAAGTGGTGCTGCAGCTACAGAAAAGAATAAAGACGCAGAAGAAAGGATTGAAAATGGTAACAGCCTTTTTAAAACGACAAGTTTTCTGGATAATGTAAACAACAAGGAGGAGTACGTAGAAGCCCCTCCAGGGTTGGAGCTACAGCTATTCCCCTGTCAGTGATCTGATCTAACTGTGTAGTGCGTCCATTCCGGCTGGTGATTTCCTACCATCCATCACTCGTCCACTCTGTTATGTTGTGGGTATGACTGTAACAAGTCGTGGAGAATTCGTACGGTAACTCTGCCCCTTAAATCAAGTTTTAAAGAATATTGTCTTCTCGTATGGTTTGGTACATACGCGATTGGATTTTATGTTTTATTATTTTTTTAATACCAACAATTGTATTTCAAAATCTATGACAGGAAGTTAGTGGGATTAGGTGAAAGCATCCTTTTTAAAGAGGTTCTCGTGAACTTTGACTTGATTGTACCTGCTCACTCTGATCCCACCGGATTGTAATTTAAATTATATACGTCATGATTGCCACACCAACTTATTCAATGACCTGTAATCTTGTTTCATACATAGTGATGCTATATATGATTACAAGTTAAAAATATTAAAAAAAAGGCAAAAATGTTATCTAAGTTGAATTTAATTTTACGAAATTTTTAAGGGCAGTTTAACTTTTCCACGTCTATATAATAAATACGAGAAGGAGCATTGTCAAGAGTGATTGTTTGCTGAGTTTTATTTACTTTCTACATCTTTACAATATAAAAATTAAAAATCATAATACTATTTTATAATTATATGTTTTTTTAGGAGTACATGAGAATTGACTGAACGTTACTAGTTTTCTGGAAGGAATACCATACCAATAACACGTATAAAAATTTGATATTACATTGTTTGCTTCTCATCTAGACATACTAAGAAAAAAGCTAATACAAAATTGAGTTTGCCAGCACGCATAAATGCCTGACCTTGAACAAATATACTATGAAACATTCAGCAGAGTCATTCAAATTTGGACTTGGAAATGGAAATCAACCGAGAAACCTAGAGGAACAGAGTGCCCAAACGAACCATTCATGAACCTTGCCGAACGAGTAGCGTGGCGACTGCTCGTCGCAAACACGGGTTCCCTTGTTGACTAGTCTTCATGTGCTCTGCCAACATGTGGTGTCTCCGGAATTGGTTGAGCGACCGAAGCAGAGCACCCAATCTACTGAGCTTCCCATGCGATGTTTCACATCCAATTGCAATGTTTCCCTGGTGCTGGCCCCAAAGGAAGTGATGCCAATTGAGGTGAGTTGTTGTTAGTTGAGGCTTCAGAGAGACTAATTATCACGTTTGCTAATTAATTTTTCGGGATTGTTATTATATATTGTATAATATGTAATTAATTTTACATTTTGTTTTTAGGTTAATAAGTTACCGAGACACAATTGTCTAGTACTTAGATTGCATTTGTATAAATACGTATTTTTATTAATAATATGACACTCTTTTATTGTGTTTTTTCATTGTGGAATTTATTTGGGCTTGTACAAAAGGCCTCCTTGAGTTGTTCCTAAACTCGATGTATTTGAACTCTATGGTAAAGGAGACTCAGAGCATGAAGACTGTGAAGATAAAGTGACACAAGCCTGATGCAAAGATCTCTCCAGATAGATCACAAGGCAACCAACCCCACACCGTGGGATTCCCAAACTACTGACTCTTTGTAAGTTTCAGTAACTTTTATATATTTCAGTCATAATGAAAGACCATTGGAGAAATTGAGTGGCATAAAGTTTTTACATTTACTGTAGCAAACAAGGGTTTTATCAAAGTATTTGCATTTACCACAGTAAACATGAGTTTAATGACAGTAAAATTTATGAAGGATAACAAAATACATTTGCGATACAAAGTTTAAATGGTACAAGTTTTTTACAGAAAGATTTACGAAGAATACAATTTTTTTCGGAAAAATATTTGAATGATACAAGTTTTTACAGTAAGAATTATGGAGAATACAAAAAAATTTAGTGAAATTTTTTATTGAAGTATTTGTGAAGGATACTTAAAATGAAATATATATATGTTGGTGGCTTGAATAAAACTTTTAATTGAAGAGTGGTCAATTTTCTTGCGATGATATATTTTTTTTGGTGGCAGAAATTTTAATTAAAAGACGAAATTTTAATTATAAAGAGTGGTCGATTTTCTGGTGATTTGAAATACATATCTTTTTAAGAGGCCATCGGTAAAATAAAATTCATTTTTGGAGGCTAATAAGATTTGAACCTAGCTCTTTACTAAGCTATTTTTGAAATTTACGACTAAACCACAAAGCCAACTTTGTTAAAACAAGAGGAGAAACAAATTTATATCTTTTCAGAAGTATTGCATATATTTTGAATTTGACAGGATTTGAAGAATATTTGGCTACATAACAATTATGACTTCAATAGTTTCCATAGTTGGATTTATTCTTAATGGAAAGAGAAATTATCAAGAGTGGTTTAGAAAGCTTAAAAGTGCCCTTGTTTTTAACAATTTGTGCGAAGTTTGTCTAGGCAAGAAGGATAGTGATGGAAAAGAAATTGCACCAGAGTCGCCTGATAATGAGAAGTAACGTGCAATTTGGGGGACAAAAGATAACAAGGCGTATGAATTAATAACTGTATCAGTGACAGAAAAGGTAAGCAAATATATCATTTCTTGTGGTACTGCATTCGAAACACTAAAGCAGTTGAAAGAATTGTATGATTCACACTCAGCACTTGAAATTATTCAGTTATTGTTAAATTTGTTTAGTTTGGAGACGAAGGAAAATGATCCTTTGAAGAGTGCCTCTCAAATAAAAGCCATTTTTCATGATATAGAAGCCACTGGAATTAAAGTAGATTTACAACTTACAACTTTTATAAAAGTCCTTCACCCTGTCTATTCAAATTATTTGGAATCTCTCCAAGCTAGTAGGCAACTAAAAGACATTACATTTGATAAACTGGTAAGCAAAATAGCTGACAGAGAAAAATCCTTTGGGAAGAAAGAGGCTCCACCTAACTCTAATGTAGAAACTTTGTGCCTTGCACAAAAGGATCAAAAGTCTCATGCTGAAACTTCTAGAGGTGATAAAATTAGTAGAGGTCATGGTAGGAAAAATTATAGAGGCAGGAGGGTGCAAAAATAATCAAGGAGACAGACAACAAAATGATAGACAACAAAGGAATTTTAATGATATACCAGTTATCAAATGTTTTAGATGTGGTAAAATTGGTCATACTTCTACTAACTGTAAAATCCCTTTGGAGAAAGTCAGTGAAAGGAGAGAACAGTTGATTGAAAAGAAAGATCAACCACCACGAGATAAGGGCAAATAATCACTGTCTGCACATTACATTGTTGCTCATTGTAATTTTAATATCAATGATGTTTCCAACACTACATCTTTTTCATGGCAAGATACTTGGATTTTGGGTTCAGGAGCTACTTGTCACATGAAATTTAGGCGAGATTTATTTGAAACTTTCGGTGACGATATTGATGGTGTTATTTACTTTGCTAACAAGTCTCAAATTAAACCATCTAGCATTGGGTATATTCGTTAGAAGATACCGAATTTTGCATATTATGTTCTACAAGATGTACTTTATATTCCATAGTTTTAGCGAAATTTGATGTCTCTTATCCATATTCGACAGCAGGGGAATTCTATTCATACATGTGATGGCATCATTGAGATAAGGAGAGCATATTATCATGCAGTTGTTATGACCGGTGTGGAAGAAGATACGCTTTTACAATTAAATGGTACTTCATCTACTAATTCTTGTGAAAGTTCTGTTCTTTTGGCACAACAAAGTGATATCCTGTCTCCCAGCTTGTTGTGGCATGCTCGATTTAGTCACATCAATTATGGCAGCATCAAAATTATGAAAGAACAAGGTATTAAAGGTCTTCCAACAGTTCCAAGAAATATTACACCTTGTGATGCTTGTATTATAGAAAAACATTATAAAAAACCTTTTCATAGTTCTTCTTCCAGATCTTCACGAAAATTAGGTCTCATACATTCAGATTTATGTGGACCTATGTCTATTGCAACTGCAAATGGAAATAAATATGTGTTGACATTTAATGATGGTTACTCGAGAATGTGTTCGGTGTATTTGTTGAAGAATAAGTCACAAGTGTTTGATGTTTTTAAAAATTTTCATTTGATGATTAAAAATGAAACTCAAAAGAATATAAGAATTCTTAGAACTGATAATGGTGGCGAGTACACTTCTCATGTTTTTGAACAATATTTGAAGGACAATGGAATCAAACATCAGACTACCATACCTTATAATCCACAATAGAATGGCATCACAGAACGCATGAATAGAACTCTGCTTAATATTGTTAGATCTATGATGTTCTATAAGAATTTTACGTTGTTGTTTTGGGGAGAAGCAATGCTTTGTATAGCTTATATTCACAATTATTGTCCTTTTTCTGTCATCAATAGTAAATCTCCTTATGAAATGTGGTATAATCATCTTCCTGTTGTTCAACATTTTAGAGTCTTTGGTTACATCAACACAACAAGTTGGGTGCTAGGAGTCGTAAAAGTATTTTCTTGCGATATTCTGCTACTTCCAAAGCTTATAGATTGTATGATGAGGAGAATAAGAAGTTCATTCTTTCCAGAGATGTTATTTTCCTTGAATCAGATAAAAGTAATTCCATTGTTGATAAGCAACTGACTCATTTGGAGAAATTTGCATCTAAGAAGTTCTATTTTGAATCTTATAATGTTGTTCCACACATTGAAGGGGGAGTTCCCATTATGGACCAATCTATGGTTCTTCCATCTTTGACTCATGAGAATGTTATTGCTGAAGAAAATTTGGATGATAGTAATGTTTCTGCAGGACCAGAAATTGCTCTTGAAGAGCCTGTTCTTGAACCTGTTTTTCAAGATGAGCAACCATCACAACCACTTCAGCAACCTTTACGAAGATCTACATGTGCTCGAAAAGTTCCAAGCAAGTATGATGATTTTGAAATAGGAATGTCTTCTAAAGGTGATTCAGGTAATTTTTATCATCACTGTGAATTCAATCATTATACAATTAGTGAACCTAATTATTTTAAATAATATGTCAATTGTGATGAATGGAAGGATGCAATGCAAAAGGAATATGACGCACTTATTAAGAATGGAACTTGGAGGTTAGTGGATCCTCCTACAGGTGTCAAACCTATTGGTTGCAAACGGGTGTATAAGAGAAAATACAAAGAGGATGGTTCGCTTGATAAATACAAGGAAAGACTTGTAGCAAAAGGCTACGCTCAGAAGGAAGGCGTTGACTACACAAAGACATTTGCTCCTACAACAAAATGGGGCACAATTAGAACTATGTTTTCTCTTGTAGCTTAGAATAGCTGGAAGATACACCATATGGATGTTAAAACAACTTTTTTTATTGGCAATTTGAAGGAGGACGTTTATATGTTTCAACATAAAGGTTTTTTTTTTAAAGGGAAAGAGCAAAAGGTATGCAAATTGGTTAAGGATTTGTATGGACTGAAATAAGCATCTCGTGCATGGTATAAAAGTTAACTGAACACCTTCTCAATTTCAATTACAAGTTATTTGATCTGGATTATGAAACACTTTGTGTTAAGAAAACTGAAAAGTTAGTTGTATATTTGGTTGTATATGTAGATGATTTGATGATCATAGGAAACAATGATGACTATATAGCATCTGTTAAAAGAGAATTATTGAAATTTTTTGACATGAAAGATTTGAGTTTATTACATTATTATTTAGGGATTGAAGTTGATTAGCAACCCAAATATATTTTCATTTCTCAGAAAAACTATATTGGACAACTATTGGATAGATTTGGGATGCAGGATTGTAATCTTGTCGCTACTCCTATGGAGCATAATTTGAAGCTTACTTTGACTGAATGAAGTATGTTTGAATATCCAACAAAGTACAAACAACTTGTTGGAAGTTTAAATTTTCTAACTACTACTCATCCTGACATAGCTTTTGTTGTAGGGATACTTTCTAGGTTTAGGCATAAGCCATGTGAAGATCATTGGAATGTAGAAAAGCTAGTGCTAAATTATTTGAAAGGCACTCAAACATATGGCATCAAATATTCCAAAGTTGCAGTTTTACATCTCACCGGCTATTCAAATTCTGATTTTGATGGAGTTAAGGAGAATGGAGTCTCTACTTCTAGTTATTTGATGAGTCTTGGATAAGCAACCATCAGTTGGAGATCATGCAAGCAATCTGTTCCTGTTGATTCTACCACTGAAGCTGAATATGTTGCAGCAACTCAAGCTACAAAAGAAATCATTTGGCTTTGCAAAATAATTGAAGACTCGCAAGAGAAACAAAAGGCTTCAACTCCACTACTCGTCTACAACTCTTCTACAATTCAGTTGGCCAAGAATCCTAAGTTTCATGATCAAAGCAAGCATATTAACACCAAATATCACTTGATTCAAAATTATGTAGATGCCAAAGTTATTCATCTAACACATTGTCCTTCTTCAGAGCAGATCACAAACATTTACAAAGCGACTGGGATGTGAAAAGTTTGAAAAGTTTAGAATGTTATTCAGTACATCAGATGTCCCTTAATATTAAGGGGGGAATGTTAACTAATCCTTCAAGATTGTTATTATATATTGTATAATATGTAATTATTTTTACATTCTATTTTTACGACTAATAAGTCATTGACACACAATTGTCTCATACCTAGATTGCATTTGTATAAATAAGTACTTTTATCAATACTATGACACTCTTTCCTTGTGCTATTTCATTGTGTTCTTTCACTGTCGAGTTTATTTGGGCTTGTAACCTTGAGCCCCGATGAGTGTTGAGGCCACTGCTGCATTGGATTAGACACCCACTCTTGTTAGCTACACTTTTATCGAATCCTTAACTTAAGGGGAATTCAATGTGCGAGTACCAGGAATTTGGGCCACGAGGTTATTCTTCCAGATTTCCATGGTTCATTTTCCAAAGGTGAAGATTGGAATGACTACAGCTAAAAAGATTGGAAATTAGGAGGATATGCTCGGCCGCAAGGGAGAACTGGGCTCTCAGGAGAGCCTGCAAATTGTAATCAAGCACGATCATCTAGAAGATAGACGGAACCAGAGGATTGCAAATGTCGGATAGCTCAATCCGTAGTTGAACCAGGGGAATTTTGCTGTAATTAGGGATATTTGTACCAAAAGTAGGGTAATGGCGATCTGTCGATGCCTCTAGAGCCAACGAACTCCCACAATAGGGCCAACCATGGAGTGCATGAACAACGAGAAGAAAAATTGCATGGTACATAGCTAAACACTACCCAGAGGTGGAAAAGGGGCTAAGCATAGGATAATTGAGTTAGAGAGCCAATTAAAAATGGGAATAAGCATGTGAAATGCGACAGAATGACTGCCAGCCAATATTTTTTGTAGAGGGGCATAGATAATCACAAAGGATAAGAGATCTTGCTACGGGTGAGAATTTAACAGCATGTATATGATATTGTACATGGCTGCATGTCTATATAGTGGCACTGGTGGCACTGCATTATATTCAAGTGGTGGATTAAAAGGTTTTTTTTTTTTGGTAGGTAAGCACCCACGAGGGATTTGAACCAGTGACCTATCGCAAGGAGTGCCTTAACAATGCACCCATTCACCATCAATCAAGGCCCCGTGGGAAAAAATTGGTGTATGAGACCCCCTTGTTTGTGGGACAAGGGACTGGTTCTTGAAGTGGAGGATTAAAAGTTGTCAGTGTCATCATTTTATAATCATATAATTATGTTAACAACTATTTAGGTATATTTATTTTGGAGTACGGTTTTTAAAATTTTAATTTTATTATCAATTAATATAGGAAATTCTTTTATGAGTAGATATTATTTAAATATTTTGTACAATTATTTTTATTTTTAGATTTTTAATTTCTTTTAGTTTGATGAACATGAGCAAAATTTCAACATTGATGAGCCTCTCAGCTCAATAATTATTAGTAATGTTAATAAATATGTTTTTGTTTAATAGGAATTATAGAGTATTAATTTAATTATAGCACCAAGATGACTCTCCAACTGTCACACGAAATCTGTCAAGGGTGCGGACACGACTGCCCTTCCTAGAAGTCTAAGACATTCTAATGACAAACAAGACAAAATGGAGTGATCTTTCTCTAAATACACCTTTTACAACATGAAAACTACAAGTGTTTAGGCTTACCTTATTCCAAAACGCTGTTGTTGAAGTCCGTTCTTGACGATCCGGATGAGCTCCTCCTTCAAGTCAATTCCTGCAACCACAAACAATCAAACAATTACCAAGCACTTGAATTTCATATAATAAAACATATATTCAACATGCAGACCAAGGAACACATGAAATAACTCATTAACACAAGCTATTGAGAAAAATAAACCAGTTTGTATTAATAACGAAACAAAGAAACTCTTACAACCTGGCCTTGGTGTTGTGCAAGTTCCTCCCAGGGTCCATCAAGGGTTTTCTTCTACTTTGACAAAGCTCACCCTCTCCCAAGTAGAATCAAGTGAAGACAATCTCTCCTCACAAAGGCTCTAATGGAAGACCTAAATCCTGCAGCATTTACCCAAAGAAAATGTATAGCTCCAACCTCTTCTCCTTCTGGCTCAATGCCTTTATTTATAGTGCTGTAAAGAGGTTATTCAGGTCCACTATCAATGGGATCATCCCCCTCTTTGGGTGGGATAGCTCCCTTATTGATGGGATAAGTTCCCCCTTGATAGAGATACATGAACCAACTGGAGGCGCATCCATTTCATCAAACCGACCTCTAGAATGTTCTAGAAGTAACCACAAGTAACTTTTTCAAGATAAAACTCGCGCATTTTGCCTTTTACAGAGGGACGCACCTGTCCCTTAACATACAGAGCGTCCATGGACGCAGATTTTGTGAACATGGTCAGCGTCCCCGCAGGTAAGGCTAGAGAGAACCTGCGACCCCAGAGATAAACATAGTTTTTACAAGACTTTCTCTCTTCTTTGAGTTTGAGATGGATAACAGAGGCATGAGACTTGCCTAAGAGGGTAGCATGACTGTTGATTTGAGCCATACTAACTGTAAGTAGTCAAGGTGACATTTTTTAGTGTAACAGATTGCCCCCTAAAGTGTGAAGCCTGGAATAGAATAGGGTTTTGTAATTCTAGGAAGGGTGAAGCGCTTTATCATTTCAAGGATTGCCTTGTGGATGGCCTGGTTGGAACCTGCAATTTTCAACACAAAATACATGGATAAGATTATATCATCACTGAGGTAGGCATTCCCATACTCAGATTCAAAACTTTAACTAATGGACTAACTATTCTGATACAGGAATGATCTTGCAGTACATCATTTTAATAGACTTTTGTAGACATAGTATGGACGCAGCCATCTGTTTATGATTAGTCTACATAGATAATGAATACAAAACTCCTCGCAGCCTGGATGGTAGAAACTAGATCCAGGGTCTTCACTTCTACTTCCCGAATTGGTACGATTATAGCCATGTGATTAAATGATTCGATGTCGAACATGGTAGAAACCACTTGATTACCAGTCAATGATGTAAACTGTTAACAAGCGTGAGAGAAACCACCAGTAATGTCAATGGTTCTCAAAGTACCAAGCACAACCCGTGAAATGTGAATAGATGTTTTGATGTCGAACACTTCACGGAATCCTTTGATCGAAAGTCAATGATGTAAACTGACGTCAAAGGCGAGAAACCTGCCATTGATGCATGCAGACTTCAAGGTACTGTCGATTCCTAAGTCATCTTTCTAGATAATGTGTCGATGTCGATAGAAAGCGACCCGTTGCAGGCAAGCCCGCAACACGAAATCATTGTTCAAGTTGAAGAAATGTTGCTGTAAGGACTGACTCAGGGATGGTCAAATGGATGACAAGTATTTTGCAGATGAAAGTTTTTTCTTGCAGACCTCTTGAACACATAACGACACAACAGATGGCTTGGTGACGAATAACTCAAAGTTAATCCCCGACACCCGGTTAAAGACTTTCAAAGTGATTTGGTCAACTGTGAGGTAAAAGATTTCCCAACCCAGGTGAATGAAAAGTGTCGTGTTCAAGAGTGGTAATAAAGTTTCTTCTGAGACAAAAGGTGACAAACAGGTTCATTCTTCTCTCTTTTCCCCCACCATTTCTGGCAAGTACCTCTTTATTTTTAACAAGCTTGAGGAGGATAACATATGCTTGATTATAAGCTCATCCTTCGGACGAGTCCAACCTAGTTTAAATTCGAACCCTAGGAAGGAGTGGTTCGTTCCTGTTTGTAATTGAACAGGTCCTCTACTGTAAAAGTTTAACGAGCCCAGTATAGGAGAAACTCGGCGTTTTTCAATTTTAGAGAGTCTGAAAAAACTAAAGGAGACTCCACGTTGAACTTTTTCGTATATTTGTGTCCCTCAAGCCCGAAAAAGTATAAAATAATACCTGGGGGAACCGCTTGATCTTGCGACCAAGGAGTACTTTCATAATAGTGTCGTCAACCTGAAAAGTAAAAAGCGATCAAGGACACGTCGTTTTATTTCCTTATCGAGTTTGAAACGACAAAAACCCGGCAATCTTTTCCTGATTTTGCGGTCAGAAAAGAGCTAAAAGGGGACCGTCTTTTAATTCCGTTTTAACGAGTGAAAAAGAAACACTCGGCGATCTTTTCATGTTTTAGGAGTCAGAAAAGGGCTTAAAAGATGACTCTGATATTTTTGTTTGTGAAAAATTACAATTTCCCTCGAAATCCCTTTGTCCTGCACAAAAGCAACACATTACTCATACCTGTTTAAAATAGGCAAAAATACATTAAAAAACATCTTTTCATGGTAAAAAATGAACTAATTCATCCAAAAAACCTATAAAAAGACCTTTTACCATGTCATTTTTACCGTTTCACTGTTGAGGTTGAAAAAGGAGCTTTTGACAAGAAACTTCCCGTGGTCGCTGCGGAAAATCTGACCGTCGGAATCGAACGCCGTCTCATCCAGGTATTTTACACATCCTACTCTGCATTTCTATCCGTTTAGAATCAATTTTTAGGTTTTAGTTTCATTTTTTGGGGGGGTTTTGGTTTTGGAATGCGCCTCTCGGCGGACGCAGGTGCCCTTCGGGTGACCTGCGTCCCCCGACTTTTTCTCATACGGGAAAACGGTCGGAAGACGCAGCCCGCCTTCAGGCCAGCTGCGTCCGGGCGCCCTGTGCTACAAAGCCGGGGTGCGTCCTCCGAGAAACGCGCATTTCAAAACCCTAACTCTCTCAAAAAACCACCAAAAATTCCCAAATTAATTTCTAATTGCTATTTTTGATATGCAGGGCATTAATCATGTTAGACTGGAGAGAAAGAGAGCATGTAGAGGAAGATGAAGCTGCAATAAATCATCAACCTTCCCTGGATGCCCTAAGAGCATGCGGATTATACAAATATTGGACCATACCGGGCATGAGGGGCCAGGTAAGATTCTTGGAATGGCTGGTTGAGCGATGGAACGTACAAGAACAATGCTTTTACATAGGAGGGCACCAGCTCGAGATAGAGCCCTCGGATGTATACTTTCTCACTGGCTTGCCAAACAGAGGTGAGCAACTCAGTCTTGCGGGGACTAGGCCGGGTGGCCAATCCCTTGATAGTCTCCGCGAGGATTGGTGCACACGTGGGGCTCACCATTCAAAAGGCATAGAGATAAAACACATCACTTTACACATTGCTTCCGGATCCCAAATGCGGATGGCAATTGACTGTTACCAAGGCACCATTTTCAACTGGTGTGAAGCTGTGTCGGCTCATATGAAGAGCCAACTGACCAAGGCAAAGAACGGACGACTAAAGACTTTTGGATATGGGCCTATAGTCGTGAGCTTTGCCTTGGAGAGAATTCCAATGCTGATCCCTCAGCAACTCACTGTTGATATCTTGGGTCCCCAGCAGCCAAAGCTGATACGATGGGTTGCGGTGATGGCCCGGCATCCTGACGAGGGCGCGACAGTAGTTCGATTCTCAGATAGTTATTTTGACTGGTTAGAGGGCCAGCTTTTTGTGATACAGGACTTTCCGTATGCCGGAATGGATTTCAGAGGTGATCCGGACATGGTTCTTCCACAGGGAGAACAATGGGACGACAGAGGTACTTTTTATTTTCACAAGTTTTCTAGTTATGTATTTTTTGTATTTTTTATATATATCGTCTCAAAACTAATAGTAAACTTTTTCAAAATGCAGATGTTGGTCCACAGCGTCCAGCCAACCTCCGGCCTTATGATAGACTACATCCAGCTGCACCGGTACCGGCCCCACAGGATGCGACAGCAGAAGTACTAGCTGAGTTGGAGCATGATCTAGAGCGTCTCACGGCAGATATACCTGAGACTACTATGGACGACATTCCTATCAGGCTTCAGCGCTTCGTAGTCGCGGTCCCTGGACCGTTTAGGAGATTTTTGCGTAAGGTAGCCCGCGCAGTGGTGTCGTACAGAGAGCACCACCAGTGATTGACTAGTCACTTTTGTAGTCACATGTGACATTTTTGACTTTTTGTACTATCATTTTGCCGATCATAAGGTGTTTTAAACCTATGATCGAAGACGATGTATATATTTTTTGACACACTTCTATCTATATATATCACTATTACCGGCTTATCTTGTTTAACATATGTGATGAAATGTTTTTAAATTTACTTGCATGATTATCGTAAATGTCTGTCCAACATTCGAGAAGCAATTGCATCTGCTAATGTATTCAAAGACCTTGGAATATGTTGATATTCAATGTAATCAAATTCACGTTCCAAGAGACGCACTCTCAAAAACAACCTTAATAACACAGGATTTCTAATGGCATAAACTCTATTAAGCTGTAATACAACAAGTTCAGAATCTAACCTCACTATCAAACGTCGAATTCCAAATGAAATAGATTCGGATAATAATTCAACCACTGCACTGTATTCTGCAATGTTATTCGTTGTTTGACCGAGGCTTACCCCATGCATAGAAACTAACTCGTCAGAGGGCGAATAGATAACCCAAGCTGCGGAAGAGATATTCCGTGTATTACGACAAGCACCATCAGCAAATCCAATGTATGTTTGGAGAGGCGTCGACATCTACAATATCAAGAGTAAAACCAAGATAAGCCAGAATAATGACGAAAAACCACACTCGCTAAGCTAAGCACACTGACTAAACTAACACACTTGCTAGCTAGAAAGAAAATCTAACCTATCTAAAAATTTCTCCATACCCATCATTTTAAGCATAATACCTCTTTAGGTAAAGTCCATTTCTGGGTTTACCCAAAGAGTCCCCATCAAAATCAACTAACTCATAAGCCCCTTTTGCTAGCTTTCGCTTTACAATGTAGGGCCCATGCCACATGGGAACGAATTTTCCGGCACCTAGCTTATCGTTAGCTTGATCATATAATAGTACTAGGTCTCCTTCCGAAAAACTTCGAGGGGTTACATTTTTATCGTACTGAGCTTTCATTCGTTTCGCGTGAGTCTCGATAGCTAAAGTAGCGTCACGTCGAGTCTCATCTAATTTAGCCAAGTATAATAACCGTTTCTCCTCTTCGGAAGTAGCTGGAAGTAATTCGACAGCCATTTGAAGTGATGGGATTTCGCATTCAATAGGTAACACAGCTTCTAAGCCATAAACTAGCTGGAAAGGGGTGAAACCTGTTGAATTTTTCACTGAAGTTCGATATGCCCATAGCGCCGAAAATAACATGTTATGCCAATTCGTTCGATGGATACCAATGATCCGTCGAATCATGATGACTAGAACTTTGTTGATTGACTCAACCAAACCGTTGGCTTGCGGATAATAAGGAGTAGAGCTATCGTGGCGCAAACCAAGCTGGCTTGTAAGCTCAGTCATCATGACGTTTCGAAAATGGCTCCCATGGTCAGTAATGATTGCTTGTGGGACACCAAACCTAGTTATGATATGATTGAATACGAAAACTGCAGCTGTCTTGCCGCTTGCGTCGAATGTAGGCATCGCCTCGGCCCATTTTGTAAAATAATCAACCGCGAGGATGATATACGCATGCCCCCCGGCCGAGTGAGGGTTACAAGTAATAAAGTCAATGCCCCATTTGGCGAATGGACCAGCGGCAATTATAGGGTGGAGAGGAGCAGGTGGAGCGCGCATCTTTCGATCAAACACTTGACAGTTGTGGCATGTTCTGACAGCAAGGATACAATCTTTAAACATAGACGGCCAGAAATAGCCAGCGCGCAACACCTTCTGAGCTGTGGCATACCCAGACATATGACCGCCACATGCTCCAGAGTGACAATCATTCAAAACTCTCTCAGCCTCTTCGTGAGTTAAACAACGTCGAAAAACTAAGTCTGCCCCCCGGCGATAAAGTGTATCTCCAATAATTCTGTATTGCTGGGATCGAAACCGAATTTTTCGACGGTCTTCCTTGGAAGCTTCAGGCCGAAAGGTTTGGGTTTGGAGATAGATGATTATATCCCCATACCACGGATCTAAAGTGCTAATAAGAAACAAAGATTCGTCCGCAATGGACTCCTCTGCCACAGTCTCTGTGTCAGCACTCGGGAAATCACACATCAATTCCGCAAAAACTAAAGATTTCTTAGACTTGGACTTCTCGAACTCCAAGTCGAACTCTTGCAGGATAACAATCCATTTAGAGTACTTGCCCCCTAGCAGTTGTTTTGTCAAAATATAAATCATAGGGTTGCAATCCGAAATAACTGTAGTCTTGCGGAGAAGAATGTAGTGACGAAAACGCTGGACAGCTTGAACGGCTGCCAGGGCCAATTTCTCCACATGCGAATATTTTAACTCAGTGGGATTTAAGGTTCTACTAAGATAATATATCACATGCTCTGCTTTGAATTCATCTTCTTGAACTAACACCATTCCAATGGTGGAATGCGAAGCTGCGAGGTATAAGAAGTAGTCCTGGTTGTAGTTGGGAGGATGCAATAACGGTGCATGGGTCAACGCGTGTTTTAATGCATCAAAAGATTGTTGGGCAATCTCGTCCCAAAAGAATTGTGCGTTCTGTTTCAACAACCGTGTAAAACCTTTAGTGACCTCGGCGTAGTTTGGGATGAATCGGCGTAAAAAGTTCGCTTTCCCTTGCAAACTTTGGAGTTGGCGCAAACTCGAAGGAGGAGGCAATTTGATGATAGCCTCGACTTTCGAGGGATCGACGCGAATGCCGGCTTTTGAAACAACAAATCCCAGCAATCGACCTGTTTCTATACAGAAAACACACTTGTGGGGATTCAACCGAATTCGATAATGCCTACACCTCATAAAGATTGCTCGTAGGTGGACAAGGTGATCAGCTCGTTGTAAAGAATGAGCAGGCAAATCATCGAGATAGGGTTGCACAATGTGCTTGATGTCATGAAATGCATAAGACATTGCCCGTTGAAAAGTGGCCCCGGCATTCTTAAGTCCAAAAGGTAATTTGCAATAAGCAAATGTCCCCCATGGACAAATGAATGCCGTTTTTGGTTGATCGGCAGGTAGAATATTGATTTGATTATAGCCTGAGAAACCATCCATGAAGGAAAACATCTCACTTCCGGCACAATCATCAATAATTTGATCGATATAAGGCGTAGGATAGTTGTCTTTTGGACAAGCTCGATTGATATCCCTATAGTCGATACAGATTCTTATTGTTCCTTGTTTTTTATTGACGGGAACAATATTCGATACCCAATCCGTTAACGGGATCGGATAAATGAAACCTGCTTTCAACAGCTTTTCGACTTCTGCTTTAATCGCAGCCGCTTTTCGAGGGTGAATCTGACGCAACCGTTGCCGAATGGGTTTAGCATCCGGGTAGGTTTTGATTTCATGAACAACAATGGCAGGATCAATTCCCGGCATTTCCTCGTAAGACCAGGCAAACACGTCGCGGAATTCTTGGAATAGGGCCTTGTAAGTTTGGATTTCTTCTTCAGTACATGCGGCACCTATATGAATGTTCTCCTCGATTCCGGGCTTCACTGAAATATCAATGGGAATAGTACGAGAAATATTCCCTAAATTCAGCTCTGAATCAGAATGTTTCGTTGGATCCTGAGCGTCTTTGACATATTCAGCGGTAAAGATAGATGAAAAATCATTTTCAAATGCATCATCCTTAGGTAAAAACGAAGATCTGTGATGGAGATCTTCCCATGGTAGATCATCTACACTTAGGATTTCGCGAAGTTGTTCGTCAGATGACACTTCTTCGGGAAACGTTATCCGTTCTAAGGGTGAGGTGAAAAGTGACTCTTCACTGACCACATTCATTTGGTCGGTTTCGGTTGAATGAAAGTCGGTAAAAGACATAAGAGCTTCATAAGCAATCTCATACGGACTCAACGGCATAACATCACCGAGTGAGTCTAGCTCAGAGTCAGAGGGAACATACCAAGGATCATCATAAATAATGTTTTCTGACGTGATCATATGAATTGTTGCAAACGAAGGGTCTGCATTGAGTGGAGGGAGAGGAAAAGTTCCCAGTAAACCGGAATCCTTAACTAAACCTACACCAATGTCCCTATAAGGGATTGTCGTTTTACCAACATGCTGGATAGTTTCTGAAGAGGTTGGGTCGGATGAAAAGTATGTCAGCTGATCAATAGTCACGATCTTACCGTTATGTGGAAACTTAATGACTCTGAAGACCGATGAAACGACCGCTGTCATAGCATATGACCAACTTCGACCCAAAAGAAGGTTGTAGTCTAGAGGGGCATCAACCACTTCCACATCCAGACTAACGGTTTTACCTTCGACCCCTATAGGCAATTCTTGTAGAATACCAAACGGACGGAACCCACGGCCATCAAAGGCCTTAAGGATGGTGGGGGATTGGTTCAACGAAGGAGAACCAAGCGATCTCCAACATTGAATCGACATAATACACGTAGAAGCTCCCTCATCAATCACAGTCCGATGAATAGGCCTGTTTTTGACTATCACTGGAATTTGGAAAGCCATTTGATGGGGGAGACGCGGTGTACTACTTTCTAGATCAAAGATCATTAGGTTCGGGTCCTGAACATCGACAGCTCCAATAGCCGACAAAAGCAATTTTCGTTGCGCTGGACATGATTGCAGCACTTCGAGTGCCGACATTGCTGAAGGTGAAACAGCTAAGTCTTCAACAATGTTGTAATTCTGGGCTGCTCTCGCATGTGGATTGAAAGCAGACCTTCGAAGTACACCCTTGGCGGGCGGCTTAATCACTAAGTCTGGGTTAGGTTTTTCGATCTGTAGTGGATCGGAACCAGGAGCTGAGGTTGATGGGTTAGAGTGAGAAGATTCTGCTTCCTTACCATCAACAGGAGCCTTACTACCATAATCTTGCGATCGAGTCGCAATCCTGACATGAGACATCATCAAAATGGGTTCTTCACTGGCATTCGAAGAAGAACCTATCATCTTATTCTCCTGCTCTGGAAATGGATTTTTTAACACAGCAGGAGTGGGAGAACCTTTGACTATTTTCACTACCTCGGCCCGATGAGGGCAGTCTCTCGTAAAATGATCTTCTTCACAAATAAGACAAGGATATCGAGGTTTGCGTTTTTCGTCATTGGTTTCCGACTTTTCCGTTTTCTCCTTTGGAGCCTTGTCTGCTTTAGCCTTCTTCTTTCCTTTCTTCTTTCCACCGTTTTTTGATTTGGCCGTAGATGACTCTACAGCGTGAATGTCGGCGGTAAGTTCAGGAGGAGAAGACTCTCCTGTCGGAGAATCAGGCAAAGTGATAATTGGAGTATTGGAGGTCTTGGAAGACTTCTTCTTACTCTTCGTAGTCACGATACCAATCATACCATCAGCGGCATGAGATCCCGAAGGAGCAGCAGCGATTTGGTTTGACTTTGGAAGATCCGGAATTTTCTCGTGTAACGTACCCGACTGAGTGTAAACTAAGTCAAGGTATTGTGCCTGAGCAATGACTTGCTCCTCAGTAACTACTCCGGCCTTAGCTACATCTTCAGTAATTCTTGGTAATAATGATTTGACAAACCATTCAGCTAAGATTTGGTCCGGGATAAAAACTTTCACTAATCTCCTTCGACGTCTCCACTCATGGATGTGATCAGAAATGTACGTGGATGTCGATTGTTTTAGCGAAGTTAATAATTCTGTACCATTATCGTATCTGACTGGTAACTGAAAATGAGTTAAGAACGAGGTAGCTAACTGGCTAAAGTTGTAAAAAGAGGCCCGTGGTAACTCAATGTACCACTTGGCTGCGAGACCAATGAGTGTACGCTGGAAAAGACGTAAGCGGATGGAATCATCTGAGATGGAATTTGATGCACACCAGAGGTGGTAAGTCATCACGTGATTAGACGGATCCTCTCCAGACTTACCTTCGAACTTGGGTATATCGCTGGGCAACTTATTTGGCATTGGCGGCCAGAACTGAAGATATTGAATTGGATCGTTCGTTAGGCGCGTCAAGTCGGGTAAATCTAAAGTCGCAATAAACGGTAACTGCCGGTTAGGATCTCTAAAACTCTGAGTCACAATACCAGCCCCAGGAGGAGGATATCCAGGATAACTAGGAACAGGAGTCGCATTTGGGATATTATATCCTCCTGGAAAACCAGGATTAACCGGACCGTACTGGGGTTGCTGAGGTTGTTGATAAGTGTACCCAGGATACGGTTGATACTGGTAAACCGGTTGTTGGGCAGCTTGCCCAGGTTGATACTGTCCCTGGTACGGAGGTTGAACAAATTGAGGTTGAGTAGTAACAACCGTACTTGTACCAGGTTGGCCTGCAGGCATCTGGACTGTGGTTTGAACCGTGGGTCCAGACAACGGTACAGATGTCTGAGGAGTGGTTACAGGGACAGTAGAAACCGGAGCTGCCGATACTCCAGAAGTAAGCATGGTAGATGAAGCGGTAGTTGCTGCAGCCGTGTGAGGTGGAGTACCAGGTGCAATTGGCGGCTGAGTAACTACAGAAGTTACAGGGGTCTGAACACTTGACTGGACAGGTTGCGGTTGCTGGGGTGGACCAGGAACTGCAGGTTGTCCTGCTTGAGGTACCGACTGTATACTTGGTTGCGACATCTGTTGACCCTGTGACGGATCCCATGTTAACATTCCAGGGTATTGACTCGTAACAGGTTGAGGATACTGAGATCCATAGCCGTATTGAGGATAGGGTTGATAACTGTAAGGTGCAGTCCCATATGATTGCCCTTGAGGTGGTTGATAACCTTGACCAGGGTATTGACCCGTAGGTTGATAACCTTGAGGTAAATACGAATACTGGGGTTGACCTTGACCTTGAGGTTGGTATCCTTGAGGTTGATACCCTTGGGGTTGATACCCTTGGGGTTGCCATCCTTGAGGTTGCCATCCTTGAGGTTGATATTGATACTGAGGTTGACTTTGGGGTACATATTGAGGCTGGGGTTGATACCCTTGGGGTTGATACCCTTGAGGTTGCCCCCCAGTCACGAATGAAGTACCTTGAGGTTGCCCCCCAGGCGGTAATTGGCCACCTTGAGGTTGGTTAATGGGAGTTGAACCTGACATCATATAAACGTCACCTATACTCAATGGTACATTACCACTGTTTCCAACTAATAACCCATGATCAACGGGTTGAGGAGATGCTCCCGCAAAGGTACCAGAAAGTGATTGATACCCAGTAGGAACAGAAGGACCGCCATGTAAAAATGATTCAGGACTTTGTGAAAACACAGATGACTGACCAGACATATTTACAGGAGAATGAATTCCTCTAGGTGGAACCGGAGTACGAGGTGTAGAAAAACCTACTGAGTTGTCTAAAAAATTGGTTAATGCAAGGTACCAAGATTCACTTCTAGGAGGACTGTAAAAGATGGATTCACGCTCCCTTAGATCAAGGGTAATTAGATCTTCAGAATCAGAAACGCCTATTTCTTCCTCTGGAACAAGTTCTTCTATAGCAATTAATCCAACAGGAAGATTTTCGGTGATAATTCTTTCTATTCTTGGTGAATCAGGAACACTAGGAGTTGGAGTAACAGGTTCGGAAATTTCAGGTTCTTCGCCTGTTTCACTGGCAGATGAAAAACTACCAGCAAGCTCGGAAACTGTAACAGCTTCGGGATTGTAACCTGTTTCTAAACTTTGGTAATCTGGATGGACTACCAAGGAAAATTCTCCTTCTTCAGGTGATCCTACTCTACTGCCACTAGGAGGAGTTACAAGGACCTTTAACCCTTCTAAATGACCCGGAATGTCTTCAGGAGATTCACCCCGCGATTTACGGAGTTTTCTTAACAAATCTATTCCGGTAACAATCTCAGGAGACTTGCCCCGAAGTCTACGGGACTGTCTCGGTAATTCCGCCACAATTAAAGATTTTAACTACAACACACGAAAACAAAGTAAAAATTTCAAATCAAACCACCTAAAGTCTTCTAAAGAAGCAAACAAATTTGAAGCACACGCCTAAATAATCTAGAGCGTCAAACCACACACAAACAGTAGTCTTCCGGACCAAAAGCGCTAGTTGGTGATTAGGCCCAACCTCGCAGGATTCAGTACAGAAATGGTGGGTGGAACAGTTACCCCGGCAACCTGCTTAATGAATAGACTGGACCAAGTTCCTCCACTTTAACCGTCTCGAAGTGAAGCGAACCCCCCAGAAAATCCAAGTGAGTATAACCGACGTCTGCTCCAGGTACAGTGGGACCTTCCCTCCACCGTCACCTTGGGTAGAATCCTAGATATTATGGCCACTAAGGTTACCAATCACAACAATTACACCTGGGGGAACAGTCTAAACTCCGACAGCACGCAAGGGCAGAGTAGCAAGCTCCAATCCCCTTACCGGCTCCTTGACAACAATCCAAGGTTTACCGATAAGTGACCCCTGGCTCCTCGACAATGGTTAATCCGAGGTTTACCGTTTGTAATACGTACTGCCTGGCGTCGTTCCCAACGAGGGAGGAATGATCCCCTCACTGGTTCGGACACGAGCTCGTGCTTCTCCTTTAAGAGGAGCTTTCCAGAATGTAACTGAAACAATTGGATTTGTTCTACTCAAGATAGACTATCTGTTTGGTTTTGTAGTCTTGGAGAGTTAAGTACTCACCTACTCCAAGACCCTAGCCTAAGCTATGTTGGTGCTTCAGAGCCCTAGAAAAATAAAGATTACTAGATTGATTTTAATTTAAGCGTTACTTTTAAGGTTGTTTCTTAAGTCAAAAGGTGATGGAAGTGAAACCAGTGGTGTGTTGACTCGACTCGAAACCACTACAAAATGCACCTAGAATGATTTATCCACTACTTTACTTTTTCGATGAATTGCTTAACTAAAAAGTTGAGAGAATGCAATCTTTATAAAAGCAACTTCTTAATTGAAGACAATCAAAGAAACAATTCGTTTGTCTTTTCCAAGCATAAAAACATAACCTCTCTTTACATGCACGAAAAAAACTCTTTTCTTCTTTCGAAAACAAAAAGCTACTTGAAACAAGACTTTTTAAGAAGATGTTTTTGTATTTTTCTTTTAATAAAGCAAGTAAATCTAATATAACCAAAAATCAATCTTAACAACTCTTAAAATCTATGAAAATGCACTCATAAGCAAACTAAAGGCAAATTTACTCTAAGCAATCTTAACGAGGCCAAAACTAACAATGATTATTTCTAAGGTGTTTTACTTGATCACAATCAAATCAAGGACTAGCTTATTGCAGAACCAAAAACTAGCCAAAACAAAATTCTAATCTTTTTGTTCTTTTTGTAAAATGGAAATCAATACTTTATAAACAAGCAATTCGAAATTTGACCCAAAACAACTCAAATGGCAAGTTGCTCACAAAAGGAGACTTTACGACAGGCCCGACTTCTAAGAAGGTTGACTAACCAGAGAGATCTAAGGCTGGACAACTTTCTACTATCAAAGTCACTACAAAGCCTTTCCAAAAATCAAACCCTAGGTCTAAACTTCGTTGAAAACCACTAAAACACTCAAAGCTCACAAAACTAGTTCAGGTGAAAATTCTTGACAGGGTACTAAAGGATCTGGGCAGAAAACACTAAGGAAAAACAAAATCTAAAAGCAATTTAAAGCAAAAATGGAATTTTCTTAAGTTTTACAGGAAGACGCAGGCAACCCGTTGTCACAGGTGCGGCCCCGCTCTGTGCAGACGGCAACAGCGCGTCCAAAGACGCACTGTGCAGTACTAAGAGGGTGCGTCCTTCTGGAAAAATGAAGAAAAACCAAATCTAACTAAATCTAAAGCTAAGCCACCCAAATACTAATTCTCACAGTCAAAAACCAGAAAATAAAAATGATTTTCTCAAAGCAAAGTTCATATAAAGGAAAAGACTCTCTCATTAATGGATTCCCCAGCGGAGTCGCCAATTTGTCACACGGAATCTGTCAAGGGTGCGGACACGACTGACCTTCCTAGAAGTCTAAGACATTCTAATGACAAACAAGACAAAATGGAGTGATCTTTCTCTAAATACACCTTTTACAACATGAAAACTACAAGTGTTTAGGCTTACCTTATTCCAAAACGCTGTTGTTGAAGTCCGTTCTTGACGATCCGGATGAGCTCCTCCTTCAAGTCAATTCCTGCAACCACAAACAATCAAACAATTACCAAGCACTTGCATTTCATATAATAAAACATATATTCAACATGCAGACCAAGGAACACATGAAATAACTCATTAACACAAGCTATTGAGAAAAATAAACCAGTTTGTATTAATAACGAAACAAAGAAACTCTTACAACCTGGCCTTGGTGTTGTGCAAGTTCCTCCCAGGGTCCATCAAGGGTTTTCCTCTACTTTGACAAAGCTCACCCTCTCCCAAGTAGAATCAAGTGAAGACAATCTCTCCTCACAAAGGCTCTAATGGAAGACCTAAATCCTGCAGCATTTACCCAAAGAAAATGTATAGCTCCAACCTCTTCTCCTTCTGGCTCAATGCCTTTATTTATAGTGCTGTAAAGAGGTTATTCAGGTCCACTATCAATGGGATCATCCCCCTCTTTGGGTGGGATAGCTCCCTTATTGATGGGATAAGTTCCCCCTTAATAGAGATACATGAACCAACTGGAGGCGCATCCATTTCATCAAACCGACCTCTAGAATGTTCTAGAAGTAACCACAAGTAACTTTTTCAAGATAAAACTCGCGCATTTTGCCTTTTACAGAGGGACGCACCTGTCCCTTAACATACAGAGCGTCCATGGACGCAGATTTTGTGAACATGGTCAGCGTCCCCGCAGGTAAGGCTAGAGAGAACCTGCGACCCCAGAGATAAACATAGTTTTTACAAGACTTTCTCTCTTCTTTGAGTTTGAGATGGATAACAGAGGCATGAGACTTGCCTAAGAGGGTAGCATGACTGTTGATTTGAGCCATACTAACTGTAAGTAGTCAAGGTGACATTTTTTAGTGTAACACCAACCCAATAATGTTTAACATTTGATTAAGTCAAATTGCATAAAAATTAAATAAAAATAAAAAAGTAATGTTAAATAAAAAGATTAATGTAATGTAATGTAAGCATTTTAAATTGGTCAAAATAAAATAAAAAATAACAAATAACAAAAAAAATATCTATATAAAAATAAAATAATAATAAAAATAAAAATGCCTATGGTATTGACAACTCATGGTATTGACCCATGGTATTCATGTGTAATATAATCTATTTAAATGAGGAAATTAAACCAACGTAGATCCACCTTAACATTGAATCTACCAATGACCAAGATGGATCAAATCTCGATTCTCTTGATATGTAAACCTATTTTAGAGTGAAGACTTGGTAGATCTAGAGTTAAGATATATCCACGTAATACATTAGAATATTTTTAGTAGCATACAGTAATGAAAAGCTAAGATTTATTTCCTATGTAGTATAAATTTTTTCTCCTTTTAATTAAATTTATTAATTAAAAAAATGTCATATGAACAAGCGGCATATGAAATGAGTTGTGGTTTTTTGGGCATTTAATATTGATAAACCATAGTATTGGGCCATGATATTGTAACAAATATTATATACAAATTAAAAATCTTCACGTTTAAGAGTCTTATTACTTGTCTTTTAAAATGTATATATATTTAGCAAAGATATTAATTAATTTTTCCCATTGGGATTTGGATTGATTTTGAATGGGTTTAATGATAAGGCACTCCATGAGTATAGTCTTTTCATCCAGAATTGGACGATATAATTGAAAGTAGGGAAGTCAAATTCTATAGATTAAATAACTTAAATTCAAGTTCTTAAAAATATTTGCTAGATTTTTGTTAAAGCTAACAAAAAAACTCCGAAAAAGTTAATTTCGTGTATTAGTTAGACTATATATATATATATATATATATAAAACCAAACCTGTGTATTAAGATAATCAATACAATTAAAAAAATTTCACATAACATGAAATGTTTTTAGGCCTATGAGTGTTTAGAGATGCAAAAGGATTGGTAAAAGACTAGCCTAGATCCATTTAACTTTGGATCTATTAAGTTTCAAGATGGACCAATATCGAGGTGCAAACCTCTTTTTTGAGTGAAAAACTGAGGAAAAGTTTGTACCTTGAGAGATTTGATCCAAAGTTAAATGGATTGATAAATCATGAGTTAAATAGATTAATAGATTAAGAATTAAATAGATCTAAGCTAATTTAATTATTAATAATCTTTTCTTTTTAAATGTAATAATTGATATTAATAAAAATGTCTAATTTATAAACAAGAACCATTACATAGTTCCCCATATTCCACACTACTGCTATTTACATAGTTCCTCATATTCCACACTACTACTATATTAAGAAGCATGAAAAAATTCTAACCTAAGCTTATGGAACTTCTTGCTAGATATTATAGACAATTGCCTTTTGTAAACTTTGCAAGAAAACTCCTAGCAACAAAATATACAAAGTATACGTACATAAAGTCAAAGGATTTTCAAACGTAATAAAAAGGTCTAGCAGCTAATAATCCTGTCTATTCTTTTATCCCTTGGAGTTCGGTAATCAGCTTTGGCCTGTGGTACCTACCTTGTGGATTCTCTTGGTCTTTTTCTTTTCCATGCTAGTTCTTCAATGGTTTCATCCTCCTAATGGACGAACTGAGCTTCACTAGTGAAATTATCCTCATGCTATGGGAGTCCAACACCCATTGTAACCAACCCTATTCTCATTTCAAATTAGAACTTCTCTATTTTTCTTTGGAGTAGTGAAAATTGCATGCCCATTAACAATTGATAATTTTTTATTTCATTTTCCTTAGTTGAATTCCTCTATTGCAGAACATTTAACATACCCTCCATTACTTATAAAAATCTGTCCAGGAGCTGATTAGATTTCTCCTATTCATTCTAGTAATTGGATTCTCCTACTCATTCAAGTAATTGGATGGCTCGGGGTCCGCCATGACAAGTCTATTCAGCCTTTCTATTATAAAGCCAATTCGTAGCCCATGGACGTGATCACTTCCAACTACTGCAACACATCCTCGAAGAAGAAATGCACCAAGAAATCTGACTCTCCCACTTCTAGTAATTCATCGTAGCTTGTGGCTAGAGTTCTCAACAATAGAACATTACAAAAGCGGATATTGGCATCACCATCCTTGTTATGGCCGAGTCATACTTTGATCTAACATCCTAGCACCATTAATCGTAAGATTTTTGAATGCATATTTGGGTTGCGTTGAGCATGGGATATATCGCGATTGATATAGAGGGGCAATGCAAGTAATTCCATTCTACCAAAATTGAATTTAGAAACAAGGTAGAGGCCATTCTCACATTGATATTCTAGTTCCCGCCTTGGAGTATTAAATTCTACTGCCACCTGTGTGAGCGATAAGATCGAGTTGACTGCCAAATGTTATAACTATTTTGACATGACTATTATAATTTGTGATCATGGCATTAATTTGAGCCTCCAATCCTTATTTGCAAGCTCTCGTGCATGTTCTCAATTCATTTCATATCGCATTTGATCATACAAATAATTTCCTTTAGCTAGAGTTTTCCCTTGTATTCATCTCAAACCACCAACCACCTTTATTGTTTGAATTATTCCTTTGGGTATAGCTCGTTACTAATGGAAAATTTATAAATCACCTATTATCCAATTCCAAAGATCCATATGTTTCTTTGTTTACTATTTCCTTAGTGATTGGGTTCAATTATGTTAACATGTGAAAAAATCAATTTGCTCAAATTGTTTGAATTGCAGCATTATCCTTTGCAATAAATAAGGGAGGGTAGAGTTTTGAGCTTTTTGTTTTAAAAACTTGTTGAATAACTATGAATGATGTTCCTATCATAGTTATTTTTGTAATTTGTTGTATTTAGTTGGATTGTTGTTTGTATAGCTGAACCCCTAATCATATGTAGTCTTTATGAATGAGGTTCCTATCATAGTTATTTTTGTAATTTATTGTATTTCGTTGGATTGTTGTTTGTATAGCTCAACCCCTAATCATATCTAGTCTTTGTTTTTCCATCGAGGAAAAGATGATATTATTAATAGTTATAATTATTCTATATTTTTATTTATTTTTAAATAAATTTTTATTTCTATATAATTTATTTAGTTAAAATGTTTTAATTAATAATTATAATTAATCTCCCAATCGGGATGCGGGTCATCAGTCGGGACAGCCTAGGTGCAGCCATGCACAGTACCCAAGAGCTTATTACCGTCGTCCCCCACATGCTCAAGGCAGGGAGTGTGGTGTCCTTCAGCATGAATGCCTGTTGGGGAAGTGGGCAAGGTGGCGGGATAGGAAATAAGGTAGGGTGGTGGAGTAGGTGAGGTCATTCGACATGCAACGTAGGAGTGAAAGGCTGTGGAGAAGGGTGGTGATACAGAGCAGTGGAAGGTCGATGGAACGGGAGGAACCTTGGTCGTAGACGGATGCCTGCAGAAACCGGGTATGTAATTCGGCTTTGCCTCAGCATTGAATCTATGTTCTGGTTGGGGTTATGCTGGGGGGAAAGGATGGCAAAGAGTCCGAAAATATGGGGAATAGAATGCTGTTGGTGGCAATGGGGGAGGCAATTGCTTTCCATGGCTTGGTTTTGTGTCTATATTTTCTCCCAAATGGGTAAAAACCATGACTGCGGGGGGTTGGGGGGGGGGGGGCACTGCAATTATATAGGGCCGTGGTTTGTAGAGAGTGGTAGGGGGAAGTCGATGGCAGGGGGTTGGGGTCGCAACCATGACTGTAGTCTGTAGAGAAACTACTGGAGTAGCTAGAAACCACTCGGGATTGCTGGCAAGGCCAGGAATCCTGAGTGGAAAACTAGCCGAAGGGACATGCGAGGAAAAGCCATTTCTCTTTGGGTTGAGGAAGCAAGGATACGAAACCACCGCAGGCGTACTGCTAGAATCAACGAAGGCCTGTGGGCTCAACTTGAGATGGGGTAGAATGACTTGCACAAAATCCATAATAAGGTGGAAGGGAACAATGGAGGGCCACTAGGTAAGGGTCAGAGACCTCCCCTCTGGGATATGTGGGCTTCGTCCCACCCCTACACGGATAAGGTGATAATGGAGGAGAGTAAAAACATCAACAAGCAAGGTGGAGTATTATGAAAAATTATGAATTTGAATATAAATTTTTCTGGGTGTCAACAACGATTTGCCAAACAGGTAATGGCCCGTGCTGTAAGAGGACATGGATGCAGTAGGAGAGGCCCATCCCCTTGGACAGATAAGGGGCTAAGCACATTGGAAACTCGTAGGGGTTGGAAATCAGTAGAGTACTTCATCACTAAAGTAATAGAGGCTTACCGTGAGGGGACGGATGCTGGCATATGAAAATTGCTGGAAGAATGGGAAGAGGAGGTAATGCAAGGAAGCGAAACAGAGGAAGATATGGATAAATGGAGGAATCTTGTTCCAGATCTAGGGAACACCCAATGGAGAATGACACATTTCAAGCAAATGTTGTACTTGTATTGGTTAATGAAGAGTCTACTCAGCAAATCAATGGAGAAAATATTTGTGGGTATGGTGTGAGAGTTCAGGGAATGCCGAATTATAAGAAGGACATCTATAAAATTCTCTTCCAGCTGCACAAACATGATATCCAGATGGATAGAATTAACCACCACATCCCTTGCATTCTGGACTTGTATTGCATGCCAGGGGCATCAGCTGAAGATGCAGCTCTCGTTGCGTCTGCCTCGGAGGAACTGAAGGATTAGACTCATTCCCATGCATAATTTTGGTCTATGCAGTTAGCATTTAAGTTTTATGTTTCAAATTTTAGTTTTTACAGTTATGTACTCTCTGGACATGAGATAGAGACATATCTAGCCTAGCTGGAAAGATTGAAACAATACTGTTTTTGGATGGGATTGAAACAATACTATTTTTGGATGGCTTACAATGCTGAAGAGTGGCTAAGAGACTTGGTTTTCCCTCGAGGAAAGTCGAGGTCAGCGAGTTAATCTGTGTGGTGTAAACTTGCTTATTATATAATAGAAAATGGAATGGACCTGCCAAGCTTAACAAAAAAATAAATTTAATTAATATTTTTTAAAATAAAAATTGACTTAGTCAAAATGTTTAGATAATTTGACTCACATCGTGAAGATGAACCACACTAGTTGGTTAGAAATGGGTCCAAAATATTTACTCCTATATGATTTTTACAGATTTTTTTTTTGTCAAACATATTTGGATCATAAAACCCTGAATTCAAAAATAACAAGAAGTTACATATCTTCCATGCTCGGTTGAAGAGCGTTTCTCCACTCAATGATATCTATGGTAAAGTGGGGGTGAATATCCATAGTTAAAAATATTTTCATATTGTAAGTATTAAGTTTTTACATGAAATTTAAATATGATTACAAAATTATTATTTTAATTTATATTGTAAAATGAATCTTAATTTATAGCTACTATTTATTGGTCCTAAGTTCTAGGTGAGTATGGAAGAGATGTTGTAAGATTATGTTATGTTATGTGATGATATGTTATTTAATCAATTTGACTCACTTAAAAAGTAAATAAAATATAAAAATAAAAATAACGTTACGTTAAACATTTTTACTTGATCAAAAATAAAATAAAGACTTTTTTAAAAATAACTCTACATTAAAACAAAAATAATTCTAAACTAAAATAATAAGGTTTTTGAGCTCTAGGTTTATGAGAACCCTTGGTATTGACCCATATTATTCATGTGGAATATAGCCTATTTAAAGGAGGAAATCTAGATCTACACGGAGAGGGATCAAATCTCTTGATATTTAAATCTCTTTTAGAGTAAAATGAGATTTGATCACTCTCAGACCTTGATAGATTATGAGTTAAGATGGATCTAGAATAGTATATTTTAATGTGATAAAGGGTTTAGATATTTGTCAAAAGTAATTATAATCTTTTTGGTTTTAGATTTAATTAAAAAATGTTATAAAAGTAAATTCAAGAAAAATATTTTAAGAATATTTTCATTGTGAAATGAGAGATGGTTTTTGGGCATGTGGTATTGATGAGCCATGGTATTGACCCACAGTATTATAACAACTCCTATCTAACAATTAATACTATCTATGGTAAAGTGGGCGTGAATATGCATGGTTAAAAATATTGTTATACTGTATGTTTAAAACTTTTATGTGCTTATTAATTAAATTTAAACATAGCTACAAAATAGTTATTGTAATTTATAAGGTAAAATGAATGTTAACTCATAGCTACTATTACAATGTAACAAATTGAATTTGATTATTTTTAACTTTTTAAAGATACTATAACATCTACCCCATAACCATACCAAATTTACATTTTTTTTTCTAAGTTAGGTTAATCGGTTAATATAAAACAAAAATGTACAAAGAGGACTAAGCCTTAGCAGAGTATAACATAGTGTTTCAGAGTATATCTAGACTACCCCACTATTGGGGAAACCAGTCCGCAGAGACAAAAGGTAGATGGGATATCAGTTCTTAAGCCCGGAAACAACAAAAACTAGTGAGGTTTTACCATGACAAAAAGATCCAGACAGTTTCCAATAGAACTAACATAACAAAAAAGACCAGACAAAAGACACCTGGCAACCACGTCAAATCATTTGAATTCTTCCAGGATGGGTTCATCAACAATTTGACACTCCCATTCATTTTCTTCCTACATCGACGCTCTGTCATGTGGCCCACCTCCTCCGCCATGTGGCCCGTCAACTGGATGGACGTCGCCATGGCTGCCAGCTACCACCATCGGAGCAAGCCTTTCATTTCTAGTTCCACTTGGGGAGCACATGGAACTACAGCTACCACCCTCAACCCGCTGACTGCCACCAATGCTCTTGCCATGCAGAGCAAAATTACCTTCATCCAGCAAATTCTTTCCTGTGTCTCGGCCATTTCTGCGATTGGGAACCTCCTCTTGCCGCACTTCAGAATTATCCTCCTAGGTAGCAGGCTGCTCATTGTCTTCGGTGAAAAGGATGGTGATTGTAGCAGTAATTACTGGCATGTTCAGGGTGCTACGAAATCTAAATTGGGTTGAGTGGGGAGTGGGATGAGGGGGCAAAGGAAAACCAGCCGAGTGAATCGCAAAATCTCTGTGACTTGCACCAGGAGATAGAGCATGACCCTGTCCGCTACGAGTACTGGGATATCTTCCCAAACCATGGCTCTGGGGGTGATACAGTTCAGGGGAAGGAGAGGAGGCAACAGGCTCAAGATTCAGCTCAGTCTAAGGGCAGGAACTACCTCCCCAAGTTCCTCCTCTTCGACTTGTCATTCGATGTCACACCATGTCAGAATTTATGGCTGAGTGTTCAGAGGGAATGATGACAGTGGGATTGAGAAGGGGAGCAGAGTCAGGCTGAGTGATGGTTAAATGGAAAAAACTGGAATGGGAATGGTGATGCCCATTTCCAAAATCGATGCAGCAAGTTAACCAACAATGATGCCCAGTAACTATGCTAGAGCTGGATTCAGAAGCTTGGAGAGGGTAATTTCAGCGGAGCAGGGTAGAGTGAGAGACAATGAGCCGAGGGGAATCCATTTCTGAGCAGTTAATAGCTCTTTCTCATTTCGAGCCTACATTAAATGCGGCCTGCATTTTGTCAAGAGATCAGATCATGGTGGTATGGGGAGGGGCACCATCGGCCAAGTGGCCCGTCTTCTCACTGTCGTTCTTCATATTTTCCATAAATTCACTAAATGTCACCTGCATCTGGGTGCTCTCCTTCTTCCCGTGCCTTCTCATTCTTTACTAATTCATTGAATTCCTTCATTTGGGCCTTCGTGGCTACAGTAGATAACAAATTTTCATTCAGAGCAGTGCCACTCTCCACGCCTATGTTGGCAAGAAGGTCAGTGACTTTATTGCCTTCCTGGTGAATATGTTTGAAATTGACTACTCTGTGGGTCCTAAGCCAAACCTCAATAAGTTCCAGTCTTTCTACTAGTCTCCAACTGTTGCCCACTTTGTTTGAGGGATACCCCTACAGAATCTTATTCACCATATTTATTAGGATTTGAGAGTCACCTTCAATCATGAGTGGGAAGAAACCATGCGTTTGAGCTAGAAGGAGTTGTTGCCATAACCCTTCGAGTTCTGCTGATTTATTTGTATCCCATCCATTTGAGCCTATGAATGTTAGAAGGGCAGCACCTTTATGATCTCTGAAAATTCCCCCAAACCCTGCTTTACCTGGATTGCCTTTTGAGGCCCCATCGAAGTTCAGTTGGATCACATGCAGGGGTGGAGGAAACCATTTATCTGATATTGTACTTTTTGCTGCAGATTTAACTGGGATTTTCAATTCTTGATTCCATTGTAGATTCCAGTTGTCCCAGATATTCTTTTCCTGTGGCAGGGAGGGAAGGTCATCATCATGCCAAGTTTGAAGTAGAAGGGTTTCCTTGAGGTTTTGGCAGACAGTGATCCAGAGGTTTTCCAATGGTCAAGACTCATCCTTGAAGATACGTTTGTTCCTCTCTTTCCATATATTCCAAATGAGAAGGTCGAGGATGAGTTTCCATAAGGAGTTTAGTACCTTACTCTTATATGGATTCCTTGCCCAATTGCGAACAATGATGGGAATGTATTCTTAATTTTGTTGTCCCTTTCGCATCAGAAACTAAGTTTTTCCCAGAGCTTCTGAGCCAGTGAGCAAGTATTCATAAGGTGCAAGGTGGTTTCTTCTTCTTGTTTACAATTGGGACAGATGGAAGGTTCGTGAAAGTTTCTCTTCCGCAAATTGTCCCAAGTGAGGATTCTGTTTTGACAAAGCAACCAAAGGAATGTGGACACCTTCAGCCAGATATTGGGGGCCCAGATTGTGGTCTAGAGTGGATCTTTGAATGCATAATATTTTATGATTATGTTGTAAGCTTCATGCATGGTGAAAATTCCTCTTGCTTCATAGCCCCATCTGAGCACATCCTTCTTATCTGAGTATCTTATGTTCTGATTGGAGAGTTCCATTCCCAAGATTTGTTGGTCAGACTCCAAGCCATTCCGGATGATGTGATCAGAGTTTAGCCATTGCCTGAATCCTTGGGTTATGGTAGGTCTCCAATATTGATTGATCTTATCAAGCCTTTGCATTTCCCAGTGAGGAATTTGGTGGGGATTAATCAATTCCTTTAGTCTAGGTTTTTGCTGCCATGAGTCTTCCCAAAATCTTGCAATAATGTCATTCCTAACTTCCCAGAAGTTGTGCTACTGGATTAAATTCTTGTGTTGCTTTGTTGCATTCAAAACTAGGGAACCTGGGCCTATGTCAGTGAGTCAGATGAGATCCTCAACAGGTTTGCTGTTGGCGTATTTTGCAGTCCATTGAGTGGCCCAAAGAGTATGGGGTGCCGTGAGCCAATTCCACCAAAATGCGAGCTCCCATAACTGAGTTGCTATGATATGGATCGCGGAGTCCTATACCTCCTGAGTTCTTTGGAAGATAAACTGTGCTCCATTTGACTAGAGCCGATTTGCAATTTTCTCCTGAGTTGCCCCACAGAGAGGATCTTTGAAGCTTTTTTATTTATTTGAGGACCCATTTTGGCACTGCCATGACAGAAAAGAGATATAGCAGCATAAACTATAAAACTGCTTTTATTAAGACTAAGTGACTAGCCATATTGAGGGACCTGTGAGTCCAAGAAGAGAGATGAGTTTCTAATTTTTCTAAGAGCATATTCCATGATGAGTGTTTCAGGGTAGTATCAGTCATGGGAACTCCTAGATATTTGTAAGGGAGAGGAGCTATTGGAAAACCAAGGATATGAGCAATGGAAGTTTGAGTTGCTGCAGGGGTATGAAAGAAGAAGATTTGGGATTTAGCTTGGTTTATAGTAGCTCCAGAAGCATCTGAGAAAAAAATCAACAGGGATTTTAATTTAAGAGCTTCATGGACTGAAGGATGACCATAATGCATGTTATCATCCACAAATTGCTGGTAAGTAAAGATAGGGGAATTGGGAAAGGAGAGGCCTCTTAGCTGATGGGAGTGAAGAGCTTCTTTGATACATCTACCAAGACCTTCCGCCATGATGACAAACAGAAAAGGTGATAAGGGGTCTCCCTGTCGAATTCCTCTGGAAGGATGAAAAGGGGAGGAAGGGATGCCATTAATCAAAATGGAGAAGAAGGTGGACGATATGAGACTCATGACCCATCTAACCCATGGGGGGAAAACCAAAGCTATTTAGCATTTTTTTTTATATAATTCCAGCTTAAGCAATCAAAGGCTTTAGAGAGATCTCTTTTAAAGAGAATACCTGCTTTTTTATGCTACTTCAAGGAATGAATGATCTCATGAGTAAGAATAATGCCGTCCATGATATGCCATCCTTCTACATACCCTTATTGTTTTGGTGAGATAAGTAACAAGAGTAGTGGTTTAAGCCTCGATTCAATGACTTTGGAGACTATTTTTTAGATGACATCACACAACGCGATAGGCCTGAATTTGTCAAGGGTCCGAGATTGAGCTTCTTTCGGAATGAGGGCGATGAAGGTTGCATTCAGGGAGGGTAGCATCCATCTATTGGATTTGGATTCTTCAACGACCTGCCAGACTTCCAATTTGATCAAATCCCAGAAATTGTGAAAAAAATTACAAGTAAACCCATTTAGGCCGGGCGCCTTTCCTTCTTTTAATTGATGTATCACATTTTCCACCTCCTGTAAGGAAATCAGTTTGAGAAGTAGCTAATTATGTTCCTCGGTGATTATTTTTGGAATAGACTTGGTTATTTTGTCTATGGCCTCCGTCCTATCAGTCTGAGGCTCTTGATGAACCTGCTTGAAGTAGGTGAGAAGTTCTTGTTCTATGTCTTCGTGATTTTCTATTCTTTCTCCTTGTCTGTTCTAGATGTGAGTGATGGTATTGTTTGTTCTCCTTTGAATAGTAGTACGGTGAAAAAACTTGGTATTTATTTCACCTTCCTTTAGCCATCTGACTCATGATTTTTTCTTCCATAGGACTTCTTCTTTCTTAGCTCTTTCCAAGATTTGAGATTGCAGGTGTATTTCCTGCTCTGAGAGTTCCTCTGTTTTACCTTCCGTGACGATCCTCTGTTGTAGCCTTTTCATTTCTTGATCCAAAGCATTTTGAGCCTGAAAAATATTGCCAAAAGTGGAATGGTTCCATTGTTTGATGTTGAATTTGAGATTTTTGAGTTTTTGCTAGAATTGAAACATTTTTTAACCCTCCACTGGTATGAAGCTTTTCCAGACCGTATTAATGAAATTGTTGAAGTCTGGAAGCGTCAGACAGAAAGCTTCAAAGTGAAAGGTGTTAACAGGAAAAGTTTCTATTCAGATGACCCTATCCCACTAAGGTGTGACAGTGACCTTAGAAACAAACAGAGAAAACTACTTTTGTATTCTTCTTTATGAACTATAAACGAAGAGGAATAGGATGAACCAACCTGTGTCTTGCGCTAGTCCTTTGATCCAATCTCTCTCCTCTTTGACAGCTTCCAGCTACCTGCTCCCTTACTTGCCCAGCTTCACCAAGTTCCTATAAGATCACAGAAGAAGAAAACTACACAAAGACATGAATTTATATTCATAAATAGCTTAGGATCAGATTTAAGCTAAACATATAAATGTAACAAACATCAATGATACACAAGCATGTAGGAGAAACTCAAATAGTTTTATTGATATAACAAGAAGATCCAGGAGGAGTTACAACCGATGATTCCTGATCCAGCATCAACCTCCCAGCAAAGAAGCCCCTCTTCACCTCCAACAAAGCATAAATCACCCAATACTCTGATATCTATCTCAAAACCAACAACAATTCTCTGCAATGTACAAAATTCCAGCCTCTGGATCTCTGGGATGAGGGATCCATATATAGATGTATGCAAAGAGGATGAGTCAGCTTATGATTTGGCTAGTGTCTTCTCTCTGTCAGTTCTTGCTTCCACTTGGAGACTGAGAGCCTCTTACTCATCCTTGATCGAACTCAGTGAGGCAAGTGTCATTGGGGAAGATTCTGGAAGCTTCCATTGTCTGTCCACCTCGCGGAATGACACTGCCATTTGTCATTTCCCACTCAATGCACCGTGGTAGTGCATTTAGGTGCGTTGCAACGCACCTAGCTAGTGTATTTGGGTGCTATGCAACGCAACTAGCCAGTGGAGCAGCTGAAATGATCCTGATTTGACTGATTCTGAGTAGTTTCTGGTGGGGAACTTCTGGGAGAAGCTATAATTTGTTGACCTTGTTCCTTTAGGGGTCGGAACAACACTTTTAGGGACTTAGGATCCCTTGGTTTATGGACATTTCATGCTTAGAGCTGTAAGGCACAAAAATGTCTATAACAGTTGCCCCCTAAAGTATGAGGCCGTTTATCGGGTGAAATGCTTTATTAGGAGGATCCGAAGTTCTTTCAATGCTGGGAGGAGACCTGTAATAAGATACAATACAATACATTATCTTCATACTATTTTTCATGATCTAGCTGAGGCGGGCATTCCCATGCTCAGCTTTATAAATTCATTTTCATGTACATAGGACAGACAATCGTCTAATGGTAGACTGATGATTCTTATAGAGCCATCATCCTTTTGGTAGGATGATTATCTGTGCTGCAATGCTGTACATTTCAATGTCTTTATTTTTCCTGAATATATATCGCAGCCCGGATGTATGAAACTAGATCCGGGGTCTTCAATCTCGTCCGATCTTCACTCGAAGTACAAGTCGATCCATGTGAGAAATGTTTTGAAGTCGAACATGCAAAGACATCGCTTAATTACCAGTCAATGATGTAAACCGTTAACAAGCGCGAGAGGAATCACCGATAATGATGATGACCCTCAAGGTACTGCAGTACAATTCACGTGGTGTGAATAAAGGACTTGGCGTCGAACACCACGCAAAATCTTTCGGTCGAAGGTCATTGATGTATACCTGTCGCCGGAAGTGAGAAACTTGCCATTGAGGCATGCAAGCTTCAAAGTACTGAATGGGGTGTTCCTAGATCAACTTCTTGGATAATGAGCTGATGTTGACAAGAAGCGATCTGTCAAAGGAGGGCCTTAATGAATCCCACATCAATGACATGGAACGGAGCAAATGATTTTGATGGAGGTGAAAACAATCTGATGATATACGGTTCAGGATGGCGGTCATGAAAGAATGAAGTATAATGTATGGTAGTGGATGGAACACAGGTGACTTCTCTGGATGACTTCTCTTGAACATGTCGGCGACACTTATGTGATGGATTGGTAGCATTTACCCCAAATGTGGATGGTATGGCGTGACCATGGTGATGTGACCGGTGAATGAAACAACCCAACCTGATTTGGACATGGAGTGGAAGTGTCATGTTCAATAGCGACTTGCTACCAATAAAGATTCTTTGAGTTTTCTTCCCAATTTTTCCCCAGTCATTGCTGACCAGTACCTCTTTATTTTTTTCAAGCTTGAGGAGGATAACATATGCTTGTTCTATAATTTTCCCTTTGGGCAAACCCATCGCTATGTTCTAACGAGCCTAGCAATAGTGAAACTCATTCTCGTCTAAAGGCAAGTTTGTCGCTATTAATCTTTTTAACGAGTCTAACGACAAAGATAACTCAGTCCTTTTCATTTTTAGAGAGTCTGAAAAGGTACGTAAAGTTAACTCCAAAATTCATTTTTCATCATCTAATCCCTTAAGTCCGAAAAAGTATTAAACAATACAGAAGGGATGAATTTTCGATAGTTTTAACGAGCCGAACAAAACAAGCGCTCGATCTTTTTGTGCAATAATCCCTCAGGTCCAAAAAGATTAAAATCTAGAGGAGGGATAGCACTTCCGGTCGCTTTAACGAGCTGGAAGGCCAAAACTCGACAATCTTTTCATATTTTACGAGTCAGTTGAAAAGAGCTTAAAGAAGACTCGTCTTTTGAGGAACGAGTGATAAAATGGGTAGCAGCTGATTCCAGGTAAGGGTTGGAATTTTCCAATCACGGCAGTGTCACAAGGATGGCTAGTGAAATCACTCTTCGCAGCTGTTCCTCAAAATGGGTAAACAATCAAATGGAGGTGAATGATCGGCCAATGGAAAAGTGGAGGTGACGGTGCAAACACGACCAAGGCTTTAATGGTTGAAATGCTACATTCACGGTGGTTATTTACCGGGGAATAGTTCATTTTTTAACGAGCTTAAATGCGGGTGGAAACATTTGCTCATGTCTTATGTTTATTTTTTAATGAGCTTGAACTATGTGCTAAAACTACTCGATTAGATGGTCTTGTTTTGATTTTTTACCATAAATAGCTTTGTCCTTCCAAAGATAGTACTGTATTTTCAACTGCTTCATCAAACTAGTCAGAAATGAACAATATTTGCTTGAAAATGAGATTAAAACGCTAATATTTTACTTTGAACTATGTAAAAGTAATCAAAAAGTGTTTTTTTTACCTCTCATTTTACCATTTCATTTGAACTTGGTTTGTTGGAGCTTTGGAGGTGCTTTTCCCCCTCAATTTTCATCAGTTGATTTCAGGAGATTCTGTGGACGATTCTCGGCGCCGTCTGGACTAGGTAGGAGCTAAACCTGAGCTCTTTCATTTCATGATTTCCATTTTTCTTTTTGACCCTGATTCCCTACTTTCCTGAGCCCCTGGGGTTTGAGGGATTCGTTCTGGAATCAACGCACCCCCAGTGTATCGAAACCTGCGTTGAATGTTGGCTTGTATGAAGGTAGTTTGACATTCAATGCACCTAGAACACTGCTGCAGGTGCGTTGGGCGCAGAAAGGGAATTTGTTGCACAATTTTTGATGGAATTTTTGCCTGTTTCCCACCAAAATCAGGATCTAACTCCTCTCTTGTTTGTTTTTTCAGATATTTGGGAGCAAGATGACCCTTACATGGCGAGAACGTGAGCATGAAGAGGAGGACATGATTGCCCTACATGATCCAGTTACAGTGAACGCACTGCGGAATTGTGGCTTGTTGAAGTTCTTCCGCATTTCTAGCATGAGACAGCATATCAACTTATTGCAGTATTTGCTCGATGCTTGGGATCCTATCAATCAAGTTTTCCAGATTAGGGGTAAATCTATCACCCCGACTGCAGTAGACATCTATTTCTTGACTGGCTTGTCGAGGCGGGGTGCCCCCATCTCTTTGTCAGGTTCGGCCCGAGGAGGCGATTCTGTGAGAGATTATGTCCACCGGTATTGCAGAGAAGGATCTCAGCCGAGTAAAGACGTCAAGATCATTATCCGTGATGTCACTGACAGGTCCCTTAGGACTATCCTGTTTACTTTTGATAGGATGGCTGGTAGTGCGTCTCTTCATGTAGCCAACAGATCCTATATACAACATGCCTTGGAATGCCTCCAACCGAAGGTGTTCAACTGGTGCGACGCAGTACCTCTTGTGATGAAAGAATAGTTGACCAAGATAAAGAACGGGAGGTTGAAGATCTTTGGGTTCGGTTCTATTTTGACCGCCTTTGCCTTGGAGAAGATGCCACTGATGCGGTCGCAGTACATTGCACTCGATTTACCTTCTCCTACTGAACCACGTATGCAGAGATGGGTTGACCATATGTCTAGGCATGCTGGCCAGTCTCAGATTTCATTTTCTAATACCTTCTTCAGGTGGTTTGATCGTCAGGAGATGGTTTATGCTGAGTATCCATATGCAGGCATGGACTTCCAGGGTGATCCAGATTTAGCACTGCCGGATGGCGAGTAGTGGGGTGCTATTGGTAAAATCTCTGACCATATTGCTGTTTACTGCTTTTGTTTATAATGTCCTTATGCTTTATTCTATCAAGACTTTAATCAAACTCATGTGTACATGCAGATGTTGGTCCTGTTTGTCCATTAGTTCGCCTGAGAGTACCCGTTGTTGCTCCAGTAGGAGAGGTTGTCGGAAGAGTTATTCTTCGCGACCTCGATGTGGCTGAGACTCTTTCAGCTTTACAGGAGCAGGTTGAGGGCCTCACTCTCGGTATACCAGATATGAGGACCGACGAGCTACCTTTGCAGTTACAGCGGCATACTACTGGTGTGCCCAGACGATGGACTCGTCTCTTATGCATGATCGCACAGGCTGTGACTTGCTATCACGAGCATCATTAGACTAGGGTGCCCCCTAGCATTTTGAGTTTTTAGGTCGTGTGACCGATTTTGTCTTGGTTACAGAACATTATGTGTAAATCATAAACAGCTATATATATTTTTGATTTTCGGGGTTTTATTTTGGTTGAGCTATATGATCCACATGTAAAACATTGATGATGTGTTTCTTTTTATAAATGTTGCAAATGTCTATCTAACACATAGTTTGCTAATGAGTCGGTTAATGTGTTTAAGTTTCTGGAAATATGTTGGTATTGACTAAGATAAAATTGTCTTTCCAAAATCTTAACCCTTAGGAACATGCGATAAATAGCTGGGTTTCGGACGGAATATATACCGTTGAGTTGTAGTATTACGAGTTCTGAGTCTAGCCTGACAATTAGTCGGCGTATACCATGGGTGATGGCATCAGAGAGAAGTTATATCAATGCGCTATACTTAGTGATGTTATTCGTTGATTAACCAATACATACACCTCTGAAACTTACTAACTCGCCGCTTGGATCAAAAATGGCCCAGGCTGCGGAGGACAGGTTCCGCGAACTACGACTCGCTCCGTCGGCATATCCAACACATAGCTCCAATAGGTTTGACATCTGCAATAAATGTAGAAAGGTGGATTACTCGACCAAAACAAACACTTTAGCGAAAACAAAAATATAACAAAAGCATATTGGTTACTATTTATGCATAGTAACGCTTGAGGTACAACCCATTACGAGGTTGCGCCAGTGGAATTCCGTCATAATCCATTAACTCGTAGGCTCCTTTCGCTAACACTCGTTTAACAATATAGGGGCCCATCCATAAAGACTTAAATTTACCTGCTCCCAATTTATCGGATTCTTGGTCGTAAAGCAAGACCAAGTCACCTTCCGAGAAGACACGGGGTTTGACATTTTTGTCGAACTGCGCCTTGACTCGTTTCTTATGGGCTTCGTTAGCCAAAGCGGCGTCACGACGGGTTTCATCCAATTGGATTAATTCCAAGAAACGAGCCTCTTCTTCTGAAGTTCCGCGGAGGAGATCAATTGCGAGTTTGAGAGACGAGATTTCACACTGGACTGGTAAGACTGCTTCCATGCCATATACCAGTTGGAAGGGTGTGAACCCAGTTGCATTCCTTACCGATGTTCGGTAAGCCCACAAGGCTGAGTACAGGATTAGATGCCACCTTCTTTTGTGAACTCCGATCATCCTTTGCAACATGCGCTTCAGGACCTTGTTGATCGCTTCACCTTGTCCGTTGGCTTGCGGATAATACGGAGTAGAGCTGTCATGAGACAACCCTAGTTTGGCAACTAATTCGACCATCATGTGATCGCGAAAATGCGATCCATGATCTGTGACTATAGCCTGTGGTACGCCGAATCTGGAGACTACATGATTGAAAAAGAAAAGGGCAGTTGTTTCACCAGTATTATCTAATGTAGGCATCGCCTCGGACCATTTGGTAAAATAGTCAACTGCGACTATGATATACCCATGCCCCCCGGTCGAGGTGGGGTTACATGTCATGAAATTGATGCCCCATTTGGTGAGCGGCCCAACAACAACTATTGGCTGCAGAGGTGCGGGTGGTCTTCTGGTTTTGCTATCAAAAATTTGACAAGCATGGCAACTTCTGACTGTGGTTATGCAATCTTTGAACATCGTTGGCGAGAAGTATCCTGCTCGTAAGATTTTTTGTGCTGTAGCATATCCAGATTGATGCCCCCCACAGGTGCCTGAATGACACTCATTCAGGGCTTTTTCGGCCTCCTCATGGGTGAGGCACCTTCTCAGAACTGTATCGATACCACGACGGTAAAGTGTATCACCGACGATCATGTAGTCTTTTGCTTGGTATCGAATATGTTTTTGTTCAGAGTGTGAGGTGTTTGGCCTAAATTTTTGGGTTTGGAGATAGATGATTATATCTCCATACCACTCATTGCTTGTAGATATCAGAAACAAATTCTCATCCATGATTGATTCTTCGGATGTTTCATCGTTGGACGACGATGGGAGATCGCATAATAGTTCTGCAAAAACTAGATCTTTCTTTGACTTGGATTTTACAAATTCCAGATCAAACTCTTGAAGGATCGCTATCCATTTTGAATATTTGCCCCCCAGCAACTGTCTTGACAATATATAAGTCATGGGGTTACAATCTGACAGAATGGTAGTTTTTCGAAAGAGGACATAGTGTCGAAATCTTTGTATCGCTTGAACAGCTGCAAACGCTAGTTTTTCAACATAAGAATATTTTCTTTCTGTATCATTTAAGTTCTTACTTAAATAATTTATAGGATGTTCAATTCCATTGAATTCTTGAACTAAAACCATTGCGATGGTCGTATCTGCTGCAGCCAGATACAGGTTAAAATCTCTTTGATAATCGGGGGCGTACATTAATGATGCTTTCATTAGGGAATCTTTTAAAGCATCAAAGGAAGCTTGCGCAACCTGATCCCAGACAAAGGGTACCTCCTTTTTCAAAAGACGTGTATAACCTTTAGCAAGTTCGGTGTAATTTGGAATGAACCCCCTCAGAAAGTTTGCTTTCCCCTGGAGTTTCTGAATCTGAAGCAAATTTGAAGGTGGAGGCAAATTTATGATTGCCTGGACCTTGCACAGGTCGAGACGAATCCCATCCTTGGAGACTACAAAGCCAAGTAAATGACCAGAACTGACGCAAAATACACATTTGTGTGGATTGAGTCGTATCTTGTAGTGTCGGTAACGTAGAAATATCGCTCTTAAATGTTGCGGATGATCAGTCCGCTTTCACGAATGAGCTGGAAGGTCGTCGAGGTATGGTTGAACGATGTTTTTGATGTCATGGAAGGCATAATTCATTGCCCTCTGAAACGTCGCCCCTGCGTTCTTTAAGCCAAAGGGTAATTTTCTATATGCGAATGTGCCCCACGGACAAATGAATGCAGTCTTTGACTGGTCCTGTGGGCGGATATTTATTTGATTATACCCGGAGAATCCATCCATGAATGAAAAGATTTCGCATCCGGCGCATTCATCAATTATCTGGTCGATGAAGCGTGTAGGGTAGTTGTCTTTTGGACAAGCTTTATTTACATCCCTATAATCGACACACACTCTAATTGTCCACTGTTTCTTCATAACAGGGACAATATTTGATACCCAATCAGTTGGAGGAACCGGGTAGATGAAACCAGCATGGAGAAGTATTTCAACTTCTGCCTTAATGGTAACGGCTTTCTTGCGGTGCACCTGGCTTAGCCGTTGTCGTACTGGTTTGACATATGGATACATCTTAATTTCATGTTCAACAATACTCGAGTCGATGCCTGGCATTTCACTGTATGACCAAGCAAAGACATCTCTGAATTCACGAAAAAGAGCATTATATATTTCCAGCTCTGAAGGAGAACAACATTTGCCAACATAAATATTCTCTACAACATCTGTTTTGGTCGAGATATTTATGGCTATAGTCTCCTCAATGTTGGATAAGTTTCACTCGGAATCCACTGTATTTACAGTATTTGACAGAAAATCAACTACTGAAGGATGGTAAAGGTCATTTTGAGTATCTTCTTCACAATCCGAAAGAAGGGAACGATGGTGGGAATCATTCCATGGTGCTCCTTCAATTACCATAGATTGGACAATTCCTTCGTCGGTGACATGCACTCGCGACCAAGGATCTAAAGGAGTACCATATTCTCTAGACCTATCTATCCAAACGCTTGATGAGCGTTGATTTGGGTTTGCCTCCCATGCTAGAAACATTGATTGCTATAATATTTCTATTGGGCTTGGGGGCAAAACCACTGCATGATCCATGTCGATATCATTTTCTGATATCTTTGTAGAAGATATCATGTTGCAGGTTCCTACCGACGCTACTTCCGCCAGGTTGATTGGAGGTGGAAGAGCGAAAGTTCCCATTAGTATAGGATCTTTTAGTAGGCCTACTCCGATATTCTGAAGCGAATGGGGGCTTCCATGGATCATGGGAATGCTTCCTGTAACTTGAGAACCATTGGGGAGGAAGTTTTGTTGATCGACGATTGTAATTCCTCCTTGAAAGGGGAATGCAATCTTTCTAAAATAGGTCGACACAACAGCTGCCATGGCATATATCCATGGTCTTCCTAGTAGGATGTTGTAATCAAGATTCCCATCGATGACTTCAACATCTATTTCTACCGTTTTTTCTCCTAGTTCAACTTTCAAGTTATTTAGGATACCGTATGGGGTATATGTCCTTCTGTTGAATGCTTTTAATGTCGTCGCAGATCGCGACAAGGTTGGAGATCCTAAAGTTTTCTAGCAACTCATCGACATAATGCATGTATATGCCCCCTCATCAATAATTGTTCGATGAACAGTTTTGTTGAGGGCTTTCACTTGAATAAGGAAAGCTAGTTGAGTCGGTAACTGAGGATCGTATCCTTTGTGGTTGAAGGATACAGGATTGGAATCCTTTGGATCAATCCCACTAATGGCTGATAATAAAGCCTGCCTTTGGGATGGGAAATTTTGTAGTACTTCAAGAGTCAACATAGCGGATGGCGATTGGGCTAAATCTTCCACTATGTTATAATGCTGCGCCGCTCTAGCGCGGGGATTAAATGTCGACTTGTGTACTACTCCCTTCGGCGGTTTTATCGTCAATTCAGGGATGGTGGGTGGTACAACTTCTATCGAAGTTGTTGTCGAACTACTTGGTTGATCTTTATCCTTGTTGTTCGACAGCTGTGGATTCCCGTAATCTTTGTTCCTTGTTGAAATCAAAGCATCATTCTGCTGTTTTGAAACCGACAACATTAGCACTTGAGATGGGGAAGAATTTCCACTTTCAACCAGATTCGTTCTTGGGTTTGGAAACGGATCAGTTAACACTGCTGAGGTTTTCAAACTTTTAAAGAATTTCTTAAGCTCAGCTTTGTATGGACACTCTTTCGTCCAATGATCCTCATCACATATATGACACCCTGCATGGGGTTTCCTTTGCCCAGAAGGGTTTGTAGAAGGTTTTTCAGGAGATGACTCATCATGTTTCTTCTTTTTCCCTTTGCCTTTCTTCTTGCTTCCTGGTTGTTTGGTTTCTTTGCCCTTATCTGTCGATACGACATTTACTTCCGAAGCAAGAAGTTCATCTTTTGCATTTTGACCTGAAATCTTACGGGCCTTCTTGGACGTAGCCTTTGTCGATTTCGTGTCTGTTGTGCCAATCACGCCATCGCCGGCGTGAGAGTCATTGTTTGATTTAGGAGGAGGAGGAATTGAGAATTCCGGTCTAGGGGCGTCAGGTATTTTGTCGTAGAGCGTGCCGGACTGAGTATAGATCAAGTCCAGATATTGTGCACGAGCGATAACTTGCTCTTCTGTTACGACTCCCCCCTTTGCCACATCTTCCGTGATGGAAGGTAGTAATGACTTGATAAACCATTCAGCTAATAGCTGATCGGGGACATACGTTTTTACCATCCTATGACGACGTCGCCACTCATGTATATGATCAGATATGTGAGTGGCTATTGTCTGTTTGAAGTTGGTAAGGAGTTTTGTTCCCGTTTCATACCTTATCGGTAATTGAAAATGGGTTAAAAAGGTTGTGGCTAAGGTACTGAAGTTGTCGAACGAAGCTCTAGGCAATTCAATGTACCATTTTGCTGTTGGACCCGTTAATGTCCTCTGAAAGAGGCGAAGTCTTATCGAATCATCATTTAGGGTGTTTGATGAACACCATAGATGAAATGTCGTCACGTGATTCGATGGATCTTCACCCGGATTTCCATTAAATTTAGGAATATCTGATGGAAGTTTATGCGGAATCACTGGCCACCAAGGGGCGTAAGCAATTGGATCGTTTGTTAACCGGTTTAAATCAGGTAACTCTATAGTTGCCACGAATGGTAACTGTTGATTCAGGTTAGGCGAAGCATACCCAGGATACGATGGAATCGCCTGAGCAGTTGGTCTTTGCATACCGGCATAATGCATTTGATGCTGGTAAGTTTGGTAAGGTTGGTGGACTTGACCATTGTAAAATGGTTGATTTTGACCGTTTTGAATGTACGATTGTCCACTGTTCGCAAAGATTTGTTGCTCAGAACCTTGGTATACTTGTTGGAATTGTGGTTGTTGGTATTGCACCAGCCATGGTTGTGAAGCCATGTGCTGTTGCGCTATACTAACTGTTGGACCAAGGTGTGGGGTAATTGTACTCGTCTGGACCTGTGTCGCCCCACTAGTTGGCGATTGTGGTTGAGTCGCAGGGTCAAGGGGCTGTTGCATTACAACATGAGAAATATGAGGTTGGCATACAACAGGCAACGTTTGAACTTGTGACACCGTCACAAAAGCTGGTGTAGTCGGGATATTCGACATAGGTACACACTGTTGCATCAAATACACAACTCTTTGTTGTTGAGGTAGTATAGGTACCCAACCACTTGAGGTAATTCCAGTATAACCTGAATATTGTTGTGAACTCCCGTATGGATATCCTCCCGGAGGGGATAATGAAAGGGCATACTGCCTCCCATACGGTGGTAATCCAGAACTCAAGGGAATTGTTTACCCTTGGGGACCGGACTGCCCAAATTGACCTCCAAATGGATCAATTTGTTGAGACTCAACATAAGAGTTTCCGGATATTATTCCGGATGAACAAACAGGAACAGACCAGACTGTCGAAATAGCCCCTGAGTGGGCTTCTTCTAGCGGTTGAGAGCTAGTCGGGACAGATGGTATGCTGGCGAACATTGTCGGAGTGACAACAGGGAGTTCTGCTATCGCTGTGTCAGACGACACAGTCCTAGATGTTGACGATTGTTCAGACATTTGTAGTCTATCCAAAAGATTACCTAGCGATTCTACAAGAACTTCCGCTGGTGGTAGACTAACTTCTGATGAAGAAGGATATAGAGTGATCCTGACTCCAAAGTGTGTTGGAGTACTTGTTTGAGGATCTTCTACAATTTCTTCAATTGCAATCAGACCAGGTGGAAGGGGAAGACCGTCGGGTCCGTAAAATATTTCTGGTGCCGAAGAAGGTTTGGAATCGACAGCGACAGATGTTTGAAGAGCAAGACTCTCCGAACCGGTTGTAGATGGAACTGGTTCGGTAACATAAGTGTTTACTATCAGACTAGGATCAGTATCACTGTCCCTCTGTAGCCGTTGAACTTCTTTTGTAGAGGTAGTGATTCCAGAAATGTTTGGAGTAACCGGAGTCTCTGATGTCGTTGGAACACTTGTTCTAACTTTGATAGGAGATTTTGAGCTGGTTAAACGAGTTCGCTTTGTCCGTACTGGTTTTGATTCCGGAGACAAAGACGGTTGACTCGTAAGCCTCCGCGAACGACGGGGTTTCAATTGACTTTCTTCCACGATTACGGATTACTTGACCAACTAAAATAAAAAAGGGGAATAATGTTTCCGAATTAAATGAATTTTAGACGTTTTTGACACAACTTGTTTTTTCAGTTTTTAAGATTCGAGAAAAAACAAAAGATGACTCTAGTCTCCTTCGATTTTTAATGAGCCTAAAGTGACAATTTCTCAGATGGACCTTTTCTGTTAAGGAGTCTGAAAAGGAACGAAAGGGACTGCTCTGGAGATCTAGGTAGAGGGAGTACCAAACCAATCACAAAACTGCAGAATACTTTTTACGGTATGGCAATCAATCTTCCTGAATGCTGTGTTCGGTGCATTGCGATCAGTAGGGCGGCCGACACGGCTTCCTATGGATAAAAGGTTTTAAGCCTATAGGGGTCTCCCAATATATACTCAACGGTACGTGGGAGCACAAGTCCGTACTGGTACTTATCGTCTCAAAGTGGAGGAATCACCCAACCATCAGTGAGGACAACAGTTGCCAGGCTTTACAACGCCGGAATACATCTGTAGCCTAGACCTCTAAATGTTGTGCGTTAAGTTCCAAAGCGTTGTTAGATTCATTCAATTTATTTTAAGTTGATCTTTCTTAGAAGTTTGCCTTTTGGGATCACCACGAGATGTAGATGTAATTCCTAAAATGCAATCTAAAGATGATAAGCAAACCTTTTATCTCTTTTCAGCAATGAAAATCCTAGCTACAAGGGGAAAAGAAAGACACAATCGTTTCACAAAGAGCTAAGAGCACACTGTAAATGCACTTTCCTAAATCAAGCCAAATAGACTGCCAACATGCAAATGCACATGTGCATGTATTTGTTTTTCACTTTCTTAATATTGATGTCTAAAAAGAAAGTTGATGTACAAATCTGAATTTGCTTTCAAGTGACAAACACAAACAAGCTTCTTTTCGAAATCAAAAGGTAGAGATGATTACGACACTTTATGATTTTGAAATAAATACTCGTTTCGACACTAGAAAGTCACAAATTCAAACCAAAGGCAAAAGTAAAAGTATAATCGACTGTCAACAACAAATAAACTTTCTCCTAAGATCAAAATCGACAGTTACGACAGATCTAAATCAAAGGACGACAGTATGACTATTCTACTTTTGCAATGGAAAACTGTAAATGATGTAACAAACACACAAAAACATCTACAGTCTTTTTATACAAAGGAGGCGGAATTAAGGCAAAGAAAAGGGGATTTTAAACAAACACATATACTGATCACAGGCTGCAAAAATTAGAGACAAAAACTAAAAAAAATGAAGCAAAGAACCTCAGCTGCATAGGGCTAGGCTGATCAGCGCACCTGTTACACAGAGAAACTGGATTGCAGCGCAGGTAGCCCTCTCGAGAACTGCGTTGAAATGTAGAACCTCTTCACAGAGCCTGCGCTGGGGCAGAAATGAGAATTCTATCCGGGTTCTGGGTCACGGTTTGCAGTTTAATCTATGGTTTTTGGCCGAGTAAAAGCAATCAGTAATGCACAATCAGAGGGTAGATTTAAAGGAGGTGTAAGAGCTATCACAAAGGTCAATCAGATCACTTGTGAATCAGCTGTTCAAATCATAAACAGATCCAGTGAATGGATTGAAGCAGCAGATGTCTACTTTGCATTTGTTAATGGCAAATGCAGTTTGATTGCTACTTCTAAGTTTATGAAACAAACAACAAGAGAAACACAAACAAAATAATTAGACACGATCCCTAGCAGAGTCGCCATTTTGTTAACGGGAAAAGTGTCTATTCAGAACGACCCTATCCCACTGAGGTGTGACAGTGACCTTAGAAACAAACAGAGAAAACTACTTTCTTATTCTTCTTTATGAACTATAAACGAAGAGGAATAGGATGAACCAACATGTGTCTTGCGCTAGTCCTTTGATCCAATCTCTCTCCTCTTTGACAGCTTCCAGCTACCTGCTCCCTTACTTGCCCAGCTTCACCAAGTTCCTATAAGATCACAAGAGAAGAAAACTACACAAAGACATGGATTTATATTCATAAATAGCTTAGGATCAGATTTAAGCTAAACATACAAATGTAACAAACATCAATGATACACAAGCATGTAGGAGAAACTCAAATAGTTTTAATGATATAACAAGAAGATCTAGGAGGAGTTACAACCGATGATTCCTGATCCAGCATCAACCTCCCAGCAAAGAAGCCCCTCTTCACCTCCAACAAAGCATAAATCACCCAATACTCCGATATCTATCTCAAAACCAACAACAATTCTCTGCAATGTACAAAATTCCAGCCTCTGGATCTCTGGGATGAGAGATCCATATATAGATGTATGCAAAGAGGATGAGTCAGCTTATGATTTGACTAGTGTCTTCTCTCTGTCAGTTCTTGCTTCCGCTTGGAGACTGAGAGCCTCTTACTCATCCTTGGTCGAACTCAGTGAGGCAAGTGTCATTGGGGAAGATTTTGGAAGCTTCCATTGTCTTCCACCTCGTGGAATGACACTGCCATTTGTCATTTCCCGCTCAATGCACCCTAGTAGTGCATTTAGGTGCGTTGCAACGCACCTAGATAGTGTATTTGGGTGCTATGCAACGCAGCTAGCCAGTGGAGCAGCTGAAATGATCCTGATTTGACTGATTCTGAGCAGTTTCTGGTGGGGAACTTTTGGGAGAAGCTGTAATTCGTTGACCTTGTTCCTTTAGGGGTCGGAACAACACTTTTAGGGACTTAGGATCCCTTGGTTTATGGAAATTTCATGCTTAGAGCTGTAAGTCACAAAAATGTCTATAACAAAAGGGCTAACGAAAAGTGTTGCTTGGTCTTGTCCATTGAAGCGCGATTGGCCAATGATTGGAGCCTGTGAGGGGTAGGATTGAAGTTGAGAGGTCTCCGCCTAAATGGATTGCATTATCAGAAAGCAAGAATTTGTCCAGTCGGGAGGCAATTTGATGAGAACCTACTCTTTTATTATTCCGGGTAAAAACTGCATTATTAAAAGGCATATCAATAAGCCAGTTGTTTTAGATGAAGTTTTTTAAATGGCAACTCTCCTTATCTAGTTTATTTCTGCCTCCTCTTTTTCCTTCCAATTTGGTTATCATGTCGAAGTCTCCTTCTGTGATCCAAAGCAAGTGGGTTCTATTAGCATTCATCAAGGATATATTGTTCAGTATGTCTATCTATAGCATGGCCTCCTAGGGAAAGTAAAAACTGGTTAAATTCCCATGTATATTTTTCCCTGTTATGTGGAAGGTTGCCTTATTAAAGTGCTTATTCGCATGTATATTGGTAAGCGTGATGGCTTGTGCATCTCAGATGATTGCAAGGCTACCTAAAGCTCCTGAGGCATCCACTGCTATTGCTTGACTACCTGGCCATGCTTTTGCTATGGTTCTGTCCAGAGTTGTGGAGTTGCATTTAGTTTGTTGCATGAAGAAGATGTTGGGTTTCTCCTGCTGAATCATACTTTTAATTAGTCTATATTTCCCAGGGCTATTGATCCCTCAAATATTCCATAAAATGAACTTCATGATGGGGTATTGCGAAGGGTGTTTTAGTACTTTGTGAGCTCGGAATATCTTCCAAATTCCACCAGCATTTCCCCAATGCGGATGGTTCGTTGGAGATCCATTTTCCTTCCTCTCTTTTTATTATCTTTGATGAGATTCTTGCCATCCCATTGACTTGCAGGCTGTATGCCAAGGATTATTTGCTACTGTGCTCTTGACATAATTACTTCGAGGTTTTCCAACTATCTTTCTGGAATCTTGTCATAATTTTTTGTCTTTCAGGCTTGTTCTAAGCCTAGTATGTCCAGATATCCTATATCTATGCTTTCTGGTTCCTCTTCCATGTTCTGGAGTTCATTTATTTCCTTTGTATTTTCCGTTGCATTTTTGAAATGGGCTTGCATGCTGTCCACATCCATTCTTTGAGTGTTCCAAGCGGGGATTACACTGGGAGAGGGGGAGATGAGTTTGATGGTTTGTTTAGATTTCTGGGGTTTCTTTGGGCTGGTGGAGGCAGATTGGAATTTTAACTTGGTTTGCTCCTTAGAGGGAGCAGGAGTTTTGAGGTTGTTCAACTCTGGTTGAGCCATGGTTTCAAATCTATTTCTTGTGGACGACATGGAAGGGTTATCAACAAAAGTCTTGGGGTTTGGACTAGATTTTTTGGGGTGCTTTCTACGATTGGAGACTTTGGTGAAGCCATCTGCATCAGATTTATCAGAGGGGGATGGGCTTGAGGTTTTCAGAATGGATGGGCAGTCTCGAAACGAATGGCCAAGTGCATGGCATTTCCTACAGCGAAACGGGACATGTTCATAGTCTATTGATTGGATCCATTCAAAATCATCATGGAAAAGGCTTACCACATCTGGAAGAGCGTTGCTGAGATGCATGTAGACACACATTTGAGAATATGAGGTTTATCTTCGAAGCTTAGTCTCCTCTGCAATATTGACGAACTCACAAAGACCATTACCAATATCTTGTAGTGAAGCCTCATCCCAATACTCCAGAGGGAGAGAGTAGAGGCGGATCCAAACTGGTGCCCAACTAAGATCTTCTTTATCCGGGTTGAATATTTCAACCCAATCTCTTAGATATAGTCTAGCAGCGTTGAAGAAATATGGCCCTCCATCCAGGATTCTGTTCTTGTCCTCTAGACAATTGAAAACTACTGTGAAGAAACCCTTAGGGCCTAACTGTAGGGTTATGTGTCCTTTCAGTTTCCATTTGGCTACTATCCAACCTTGCAACACTTTTCTGTGGGCCAAAAGCCAATAAACTTCCATATCAAAGCATGGTCCTTCATATATTGGATTTGAGTATTAATCCTACAGCTTGGGAGCTCAATCTTTGGTCTCTTGGCCACAACCAGCTTGCAGGGGGTCGAAGTCACTTTGGGATTCTCGTTATCAGTTTCCTTGCTTGTTTGTGTATTTTGTCCTTCTCCCATTTCTTCTTGGACATTTTGCTTGTAGGCTTCTTCATGCATTGTAGTGTGTTCACTTTCATTGGGGGGAGGCTCTATGTCCTTCCCCTGAGGGAGACTCATGATTCACGCGGCTCCCTTGTCCCTTATGGTTTTTCATTTCACTGTAAGAGTTGGCAGAGTTACTGCAAACTTTGTAGGTCTATCGTAGCGGATTAGTCCTAAACCCTAAGCCGCCATGAATTCTAGAGCTTCAGAGCGGATCTCCAGAAGGAGCTCATTCATAAGCAATGCATCATACCAAATTTACATTATTTTTAACCTTCTATTTTTATTTAATTCAACTCACATGTAAATGTTTACAAATCATTTACATATTAATATATATTCAATATATTGAGCCTACATGTAAAAGTGTTTACTTACTTTCTTACATAATACCTACACGTCAAGCCTCTCTCAACACAATTAGCTAATCATATACATAGAAATGTGAACATGAACAATATGAATATGAGAGTCAGCAAGAGAAGCTTCTTGGTCCTCCTTGAAGCAAGGTTGTTGTCCATCCTTCTCATCCTAGATAGTATAAGCCATGAGCTCCACTCCTTCCTTTTTTCCAACACTAATACCATAAACTTTAGAGTTAAGACCAAAAAGCACCTTGTAGAAAATAATGAATTTAGCCTCAACACTCCTCAAATAATCAACCAACTAAAAGACATTTTCTTTACTCTTCGGCCACCACATCAACAAAAATTTTAGCTAGTGAATAAAAATCCATAGCATAGCACACCATTCTATTTGTGGACTTTATAACTCTATATCATTTGCCCAATCCTTGTCATAGTTTAAATGGTAAAGGTATGTTAGGTGAATATGTTTAACAAAGTTAATTAGCTTAGCAATAACTACTTAGGAATCATGGGAGGGGATTATGGATACTTTTGTATCGCTTTTTTGGTAGCCCTCTTAGCCCTTCAACCCTTGAACCATTGAGAGACACCTTAATAGAAGGGTATGTTCCCTTCAAATTATGGAAAAAACCCATTTTATTAGACACCAACGTTTTAGGATGGGACGTGAAAAGGAGGTACAAAAACAAGATAGATAGCTACTAATAAAAATAAGATGATACTAATAAAAGTGAGAGAAGTTTTAGAGATACTTAAGGTGAAACTAAAAAACTACTAAGAGTAGTGAACAAGGAAGGTTGCGTTGGGACCTCAAAAAACCTAAACCTAAGAAAAGTTATCAAAACTACTATTGAAAAACATAGCCAAAGAACAAAACCCCACCCTAGTGAATGCAACACAAACCAACTACAAACATAAAACGAGAAAAATAACAACCCACATGATAACCAAACAAAGGAACTAATCGATAAGATTGCCAAAAACAAAAACCAATGTTGGCCAACTAGAACTTGATGGATACCTAATATCTTTAAGATATACAATACTATTTCGTTTATTTTCATGACCACAAAGAAACATATCAAAGACCATGAGTGATCTAGATTTAAACAGGAAGGCAAAAAAATACAGAAATACCCATATACACATAGATGCAACGGAAATAATAATTCATTTCATTAATGTAAAATACTAAAATATGCTTACAAATAGAAATGGAAATAAACCAGCTAGGGCGATGGTGGATTATCTCTGAGAAGAGATGTGGTGGCTACATGCCTCTGAACTATCTTAAAATGAGGCTCGAAGGCCTATTTATTGTTGAGAACCAATGGAAAACCCTAAACATCCAAAAACCTAACCCTAGGAGATAAAGCACCACACTATGGGCTCCGTTTTGGGTAAATTGGTACATCAACTTCCCGGGGTCGTAACCTTGGCATACAATCTTCGTTTGACGTGCACCATAACTTGTTAGAAAGATCTACCCGAGGAATACAACTTAGGAAAAATCAAAATGGTCCATGGACCCATGTTGCTCCCAGTTTTCCCCAAAAAAATGTCATTTAAGGCCTCAAAATAGCTCCGAAAGTTCACGACCCGAAAAACTGCTAAAAATAGTAAATTGTGCTACAATTAAGGAAACTAAAAAATTTAAAGAGACAGTTGTGGGGGTCCAAGTGGGATAGGTAGGTGGCCACCAACATCCACATAGACCATTCCTCCCCCCTTAGGAAGCAATGGTCCCCACTGCGTTGAGTTCCTCCATGAGATGAGGAAACTTCTGCTGAACTTGGTCCCTGGTGCGTTATTCTGCAACCTCTGATGTGTCCAGTAATGGTGGGAATCATGCTTGAGGGTGGTTCACATCGAACACTCGGTGCAAGCAAAGGAATGGAGAAATGTTGTTCTCCAAATCATTGTTTCCCACGACCTTGGAATGGACTCTTGTAAGGTGTTCTTTCTGGAAATGCAACTAGACTTTTTCACCAACTTGAAACTTGTGTGGTACCTAATATTGATCATTTCGCTGCTTGTACTTGGCATTTCCCAGAATGGAGTGGTGATAGATCAGCCCGTTCGGTAGAGGTGCTTCCGAAGTTGGACTGGACGAATGCTGGAACTAACAGTGCAATGGTACCCCTTGTGGATGAGGAGAAGATGTTCCTATCTTCTTCCATGACCATATCCCTTTGTTGCTGCTGTTGCATGGAGGAACCCTTCACAAGGGTCAAGGATGTGGTGACGATTTTCCCCTTACTTTAGGAGAGAACCAGACAGAAAATGATTTTCCTAATCTGGGAGATGAGCTTGCTGCATTCTTAGCAGTGATCAAAGAGGTGGCAATAGGTGGGGCTTCCTTTGGTATCATCTATAATGAATTACACAAATTAATAATAATAGTGCAAGGCCTTGACTAATACATAGCATGTCGCCTCCATAAGTATGGTTGGCCTAATAGTACATCACAAACATCAAGAGGTGCAACATCACACAATACTTCATCTGTAAAGTGCTTGATGTTGTAGGGAAGGTGGCACTACTGGTGGACTCGGACATCTCATCCTTGGTGAAGCCACCCGATACTGTACGGTTGCGGGTGTGGTGTAGTTGGTAGGCCCAACCACTTCGCAACCTCTTCTGCAATGAGGTTCTTTTGGCAGCCACTGTCGACAATGAATCGTAGCAGCGAACCCTTCACCCACACTTGTGAGTGGAAAAGATGCTCCCCCTCCTCTGTATCTTTGGGCTCATTCTTTAGGATCTTAGCGGTGGCAACAATGGTGCTGGGTTCTGCGTCAATGATAATCTTCCTTTTGCCATTCCCCTTGTTGGGTTCTGACTCAGGGTCAGAACATGCATTTGATTCTCAAGCCTTCAACTCGGCCACCAACGATTGCTTGGTCTGACACTCACTTGTGTTGTGAGTGGGGCTCTTATGGAACTCACACCACTTTCCTGTGTCCTTCTTTGACCTCGCGGTGTTGTTCTTTTCCTGTGGCTTCGACGGGTTGTCTTGGGTCACCCTACCTTAGCTTTTCGCTTTATTCTTTATATTCGTAGATCCAAAGTCTAGCTTCTTTTGTTCAAACTTATGCTCGATCTTGACGGCGTATCGGTATGCCGTGCCGAGTGGGGGATGTTCAGGAACTCCATCTCGTCCTGGATGTACCTGTGTAGGTAGCTGCGGTATTTGATTTCCAAATGCAGCTCAGAATCCTTGATACCCAACTGTGTGCAAAGGGTATGAAAAATGTTCAGGAACTCCGACACATCTTGGTCCCTTCCCTGTCGCAGCATGGTCCACTTTATGTATTTGTCCTCATAACTCTTGACTGGGTGGTACTACTCCTTGATGGCATCCTGGGATGAATTCCAAGTGGGTGCGGCTGAAAATAGTGAGCCCTTACTTTCATCCTTCTGCTCGCAGTATGTTTCCCACTAGTCCTTGATGTGGGGGGCTACTTTGAGAAGAGCGAAAATAATCTTTTCTTGACTGGAAAAATCATGAACATAAAAACACCCATCTAGAAGATTTAACCATTTATCTATGGCATCTGTGTCTATTTGACCCTCGAATATGGGGATTTCAAAATTAACTTGTACCTTAAAGGGTGTGGCCACTGAAGGATCTGGGAAAAGTTATCCATCATCACGTTCCTTTGTCGCTAGACGGATTCTTAGAGCAAGATTTTGATAGGATCTCCTGCTCTTTCGTCTTTCTTTTCATCCACCATGGGAGGCCATCGAGATTTGCGAGGCTAGTCTTGCAAAGGTTTGACCAGTTCAAGCCCTAACTCCTTATATCACGACCTCGTCGGGGACATGCAAAGAAAAACAGAGAAAGAGTAGATCGCTCTGATACCACTAATCTGGATTTAAACAGGAACGCAACAAAATAAAGAAATATCCATATACATAGAGATGCATTGGAAATAATACTTCATTTCATTAATGTAAAATACTGAATATGCTTACAAACAGAAATGGAAATAAAACAGTTAGGGCGATGGTAGCTTATCTCTGAGAAGAGATGTGGTGGCTACATGTCTCTGAGCTGTCTTACAATGAAGCTCAATGGCCTATTTATTCTTCCAAAAACCTAACCCTAGGAGATGAAGCGCCACTATATGGGCCCCGTTTTGGGTAAATTGGTACATCAACTTCCTGGGGTCGTAATTTTGGCATACAATCTCTGTTTGATGCGCACCATAGCTCATTAGAAAGATCTATCCGAGGCGAGCATCGATACAAGGAACCACAATGCTTTTATTTTTCTCAAAAAACGTCGTTTAGGGCCTCAAAACAGCTCCGGAAGTTTAGAACCCAAAAAAATGCTAAAAATAGTAAATTGTGCTACAATTAAGGAAACTGAAAAATTGAAAGAGACAATTGTGGGGGTCCAAGTGGGATAGGTGGGTGGCCACCAACATCCACCTGGATGAATGAGTCAACAAACGTTAAACTTCATCCATAGACATCCACGTGTCCAAGCCATTATTTGGGAGCATCCCTCACACCCATCTAGGGAAATAATAATAAGTTATTACAACAAGACATTATAAATGATTTAAGGGTTTGGTCGAGGATATGTCTCAAATATTATTTGTAAAAATTATATATAATAGAAATTAAAATTTTATCTTTAAATGTGTACTAAGAAATGAATAAAGTTAGAAACTGAAGAAAAACAATCATTTTCTAATCGTTTTTCCAATATAATAAGATTTCTTTAAAAATTTATAGTTCCACATTTGATGGATCATTACATATGGAACATTTCCTTTAGGGTATTATCCCATATTGAAAAGACAATTTTAAAAAATGGGTGGATTAAAAATAACTATTCCAATTCCTATAAGTTTATTTGTGTGTGTGTGTTTTTTTTTTCTTTTGAGTTTTACGTTGTTTGTATAGGATAAGATTTTTCGTGGGAGTTATAATTCCACATTTGATGGGAGATTACCTATGTAAATTTTTTATTGAAATATTATTTCATTTTAATAACACTGAAATTATTGAAATTTTAAAAAATTAATGGATTTATAAAAAATCAATTTTTATTATTTTTAAAATTAATTCTAATTATTTTTTTCTTTTTTATTTAAAAAATAGCTATTATTTAATTGGTTATATATTTTATAATTATTTTACAATATTAAATATCTTTTTTTTGTAAGTTAGTATCTATGAGGATTCAAATTGGTGACCTATCTTGGAGTGCTTTAATAGTGCACTCATTTAGGGTCAATCCAAAGTGTTGTCGGCTTTTATAATATTAAATATCATTATAGTTTATTGCCTCTAAAAACATAGTTACCGATCAAACGAAAACTATTACCTCAAAACGGGTACTTGAGCCCAAAACTCCAAAAAAAACATGAAAAACACCTTGAAATCGAAAAGTGTTGATGCCAGAATAATATTTTTCTTAGGGTACATTTTCAACAATTTCTAGTAATGGTGTTAATAACAAAATATCGTGACTTAGAAAAACTTTAAATTTCCAATTATTTTCAAGCATGACATTAACGATAAAATATCACGTCTTTGAAAACCCTTAAAATTCCAACGATTTTTAAGCATGACATTAAAATATCACTTTTTCGAAAAACCTTAAAATTCCAAAAATTTTCAAGCATGGTGTTAAGAAAAAATATTTATAATTGTTTTCACCCATAACATTAAAGATAAAATATCACAACTTATAAAAACATTAAGAATCTTCAAAACTTTTCAACCATGGAATTAAAACCAAAGATTATGACTACAAAACAATCTTAAATTTTCAAAATATTTTAAGCATGACATTATGGAAAAAATTTATGACTAAAGGAACTTTAAAAATGAACACCTGAATGAAAGAGTTATTATACTAAGAGTAATTTTTTTAAATGCTAAATGTATAGCGATTTTGAAATCTTAGCCTAACACAACTTGATACATTGCGAAAAAAATTAAAAATCAACTATCAAATTGACACGTAGTGTAGGTGATCTCAACCCATTGTAATGAAAACTTAAATACCAACCATGAAATTAACACATTGTGGGGCACACTCAAGTCATTATAACAAAAAATTTGAAATCAACTATCAAATTGCACATAATGGGATCGGGTTGCTAGACAAGCATCGACACATACTCTACAATATATATATATATATATATGTGTGTGTGTGTGTGTGTGTGTGTGTGTGTGTGTGTGTGTGTGTGAAAGATACATAAGAAAACAAAACTTTAAATATTGACAAAAAAATAAAAAGATAATAACAAGAAATAAAACATATATATATATAAAAAAAAAAAAAAACAAAAACAAAAACATGAAAAAAAAAATGAAATATAAAAAATATATAGACATGACATAAAAAAAACTATAAAATGTAAAAAAAATATAAACATACCATGTAAAAATTAAAAAAAAAAAGAGAGAAAAAGAAAAAAAAATGAGTAAAAAAATAAAATAAAAAAATTTAATACAACATTAAAAAAATTATAAAATAAAAAAAAAAATTCCCTGGCGACCCTGAGGGGGTGGCAATGGGATGATTCATGATAAAAAATAAATTAAATTTCATAAAAATATAAAAAAAAACAATAAAAACAATAAAAATGTAAAAAAAAAATCAAAATTAACTTGTAAAAAAAAAAAACAATATATATATATATATCTATATATATATATATATATAAATTAAACGAAGACCATTTTTAAGTTATATAAAAAATTAAAATATAAAAACATCATTTAAAAAAATGTATAATAATTATCACAAAAAAAAACTTAAATAAAAATTAAAAATAAAAACAAAAAAAGATTCTTTTTTTGGTAGGTAAGCACCCAGGGGGATTTGAATCAGTTACCTATCGCAAGGAGTGCCTTAACAGTGCACCCATTCACCGTCAATCCAAAGCCCCATGGGCTAAAAAACAAAAAAAATTCAAAACAATAAAAAAAAAAAAAAATTAAAATTAAAAAAACAATTTAAAAAAATTAAAATAAAACAATTTATTAAAAAACAATGATATATATATATATATATATATATATATATAAACAATTAAAAAAAATTAATTAAAGAAATAAATAAAAAACGATTAAGAAAAATAAAAATAAAAAACAATTACAAAATGCCATAACCTGGCCCCATCCTCTCTCTCCTCCTCCACCCACCTCTCCTCCCCGGTCCCCTCCCCCGCCCGGTCCCCTCCCCCTCGCCCCCTTAACCCCCTCCCCTGCTATCCCCACGCGGGCCCCCACGAAAATCACCAACATTTAAAAAAAATTATCCACACTTAATTCATTAGAAAATTTAAAGTGTAAAAACTAAGCCCTCTCAACAAAAAGGGTTGATTCTCATCAGCACTATTCAAAATCAAGATGAAAATCACTAAGAAAAAAATGTTCACACATGATACATAAAAAAATTTAAAGTGTCAAAAATAAGCCATCTAAAAAAATGTGTTGATGCTGCATCAACACTTTTAAAAATCAACATGAAAATCTTAACATTGAAAAAAAAATGTTCATACTTGATACATAAGAAAATTTAACGTGCAAAAAATATTCCAAAAAAAAAGTGTATTCTCGCATCACCACTTTTCAAAATCGAGTGATTTTTTGCACCTCAAAAAAACGAGTACCAGTTCACTTTATCGTTTGATCGGTAACTATGTTTAAAGATGTTCTCCAAACTTGTATGGGGATAGATTTCAAGTGTAAATGTTTATAACCTTGTGGTAGATGTCAAGCATAAATGTTTAACATTTAACAAATTTAATCTAATGTCAATGTCAACTGTAATTAAAAATTGATATAGTTATGATGTATAAACAAGATATTGTGGAAAGCGAAGTGGAATTGAATTCATATAAATTCAACATTTTAACTAGGTCAAATTACATAAAAATAAAAATATGAATAAAATAAAACAAAATAAAATTAATCACTATATTTATATGAAATGTGAAGTGGAAAAGTAAATTTTTTGCTCAAATAGAAGAATTTGCATAAAGTTTGGTGGGTAGTAAGCAGTAGTAGGTCTACACATTTATAGTTTTACTCATACATAAGTGTTGAAGAAACATAAATAATGGCGGGAAGTAACTCCTGTAAGTATGTTTTTTTACATAAGTGTTGAGAAAAACCTAAATAATGGTGGGAACTAACTCATGTAAGTATGCATTTTTACATATTATTCCTATCTAGTTTTTATGCAAAGACTTGCTTAAATTATGATGGGAAGTAATTGATACTAGATATGTTATTTATTTGAGCATAAGTTATTTTCAAGTATTTTATTTTATGGTGGGAAGTAATTGTTGGTAGATATGTTATTTACTTAAGTATAAGTTATTTTCAAGTATTTTATTTTTGGATGGTTTTCCTACAAATATTAAGGTTAAAAGATCACTACAAAATTATCTAAAATCATGCATGAATATTGCAACCATATCCATAAATTATGACATAAAATATCTTAGGAAGTTGTCTACATGGAATTATAGTCTTGGAGTGGGAGAGAGAGGGAGGGAAGATAAAAGAAATAGAGAGATAGACATATTAAACTTAATACTTACAATAAACATACAATAACAAGTTTGTTAACTATGGATATTCATCCCCACTTTACCATGGATATTATTAACATGTAAATAGGGTTTGATACAATACCATGGGACAATACCATGGATTATAAATACCACATTCCTAAAAACCATAACTCATTTTACAATAAAAAATTAAAAGGTAAAATATGTTAGACATTACATTGTGTACATAGAGTGAAAATTCTCCATCATATGGCTGGAGGGGGGAAGACAAAGAGAGTGAAATGGAGCACAGAGAGAGGGGAGAGAGACGGAGATAGGGATGAAGATAGTGACAAAATTGGAGGGTGGAGAGAGAGGGAATGATAGGGAGGAGAGAGAGAGATGGAGGTGTAAGAGAGAGGGATAGAGATGAATGAAGAGAGATAGGAGGGGAGGGAGGGGAGAGAGGGAGGAAGAGAGATATGTAGTTGGATGGGGAGAGAGGGGGAGGAAGAGAAAGAGAAAGGGAGGGAGATAGTGATGGAGTTGGAGGGTAGAGAGAGAGAGAGATGGTGGGGAGAGATAGAGGGATGTTGGAGATCAAGGTAGAGAGGGGGAGGAAGAGAGAGAGGAATTGAGAGATAAGGAGAGAGGAAGGGAGGGAGAGATGGACTTGGAGGGGAAGAGAGGTAGAGGTGGAGAGAGAGAGGGAGTCACAATGGAGAGATGAAGAGAGAGTGAGTCTGGGAGGAAAAGAGGGAAGACAACGAGAAGGAGAGGAGAGAGAGGGAGAGAAGGAAAAGAGAGAGAAATATATAGAGAGGGATACATTGAGATGCAAGCAGGAGGTAAGGGGAGAGAGAGAAGGAGATAAGCAGGGAGATAGTGACATAGTTGGATGATATAGAGAGATAAAGTGATGGGGATGAGAGAGAGAGGGAGGTGGGAGAGAAAGGGAGAGAGAGCAAGAAAAGAGAGAGGGCTTCAGAGAGAGAAGGAGAAATGGAGGGGGAGAGAGATGGAGTTGGAGGGGGAGAGATAGGATAGAAGAAATACATAAAGAGAGAAAGGTGGAGAGAGACAGAGAGGGGGTGACAAGGGAGATGTCACAAATCTACTAAGCATATACATATATAATTTTTTTTTACCGAAATGCTTCCTAAGATACCGGAATCTCTATTGATATATAGACATAATCATTCTATAGAATCTGTTATGTAATTGAAAACTTTGTTAAGGATAGAAACTGTTATTCAAAATTACACTGTGAATACCACTCAAACTTTAGTCTTCGAGTTACATCGTGATATAAGTTTGAGATGAGGACATTTATAAATCACTCGTGATGGCTCAGATTATCAAGTACACTTGTTTACTTTCATGACTTTTCTACATTAATGAACTTGTACTGTAATATTTTACCACCTTTGATGGAGGTCGGGTTCTATACTTACCTTCTGGTTCACACTACCCAGCATTAACTTTGGTTGAATCACTACTAGGCCTAGGTGGAGGTCGCATCTTGCTGGAGTTATTACTATAGGACCTCGTACATTGTAACCTTGGAATTCACTCTGGATCAATGGCATCAGTTTCTCCAATATATCGGATGGAGGAGGGGTTTCTTGGTTTGTCTAACCCTCGAATGGGCATGTTTTCTCGTCATTTTTCCTCTTTGGTTCATGCACCTGGTATCTTCTGGGTCGGTTTGTATTCACAAATTGAGGACCCTATTCTAGGGTTTTTTTCGATATCTGAGTTCTTTTTCTATTCCCTGTATTTGTTGTTAGGGTTATCTGCAATTTCGCGTTCCAAAAAGGAGTTTGCTGACATTCTTGGTGTGAACTTATCTACAGGCGACTCACCTCTTTGGACCACCTAGGTAATTCTAATGGAGATTCTTGCTTGTGGTTTGTGTTTTCTATTGTTACATTTTCTTAACAGTCTATTAATCCTTGCTTTTTCCACAGAGTTGAGGTGGATGGTTTTGCAGAGGTCGTGGAATGGACAAGCTGTGGGTAAAGCCTATTGCAAGGCCCTCAGTTTGATTTGGGGACTGGTTTATTAATATCCTGGGTATGCAAGAGTTCTGTATTGAATTAGAAGTTTAAGATTATGGCTCCATGGAGAGTTTTTGGCACTTCTCCTTGCCATGGCTGCGATATTGATTACCCTCTATAATTTTTAAATTTAGTTTTGAGTTTCTGAGGCCTTACCCAGCTTCGACTAGCTTAGTTATTTGTATATTTTTTAATTATGGAGAGGGTGAAGTGATTCGAACCCTGGCTGGAATAGTTACAATTTGGTGCCAAGATTGTTGAATGAAATATATATAATATTATTTTACATCCTTAAGCATTTCTTAGAATACAACTTCATTCCTGTTACTTATTTCCTTTCTGCAAATTATTCTCATGTTTATGATAGATCTCAGCCTGTATTTCTTTCTTTGATTGATAGAATATATAATTATTTCAGAGGTTCTACGAATGCCCTATTGCCTCCATTTGCAAGGGTTTGTAGTTTAGAATATCACCTCTGATTTTTCTATTTAAAATGTATTAATGCTTTGAAGATATTCACAAAGATTCTATATATGGTATTGTTTACGTTATTTGAGAGAACAATTGAAATCTATGTTTTTCTTTTCGACTTGGGAATTTTGTGGATTCCTAATTATTTTCTGGTGAGGCAACATACCTCATTTTTGGACTCATTTTCTAATGTTTTGGTTTTGGGAATATTTACAGTTCGAATATTTCCCTTCTTCTTCTGAGTTTGTCGAATTGGTTGTTCCGTTAACTGCTTATAATTAGTACCTATTAAAATAGTTCCTCATTTATAGAGAAAGAAAATCTCACTACTGTTTCTCTTTTTGTTAACAGAAGATTTGTTACTCTTTCTGTCGTACTGTAATTCCTATGGAACAATTTTCCAATAAGGAAAATGAAGTTTTTCTTCTAGTTATATCGTTTGTATTCAGAATTATAACTATGTGCAACCTTATAGCATTACTTGTTCTAAATCTTTGAAATTCATGAACTTTACTAATACTAGTCTTTTCTATTCTTTTCTTGAACTTTACTAATGTCAAAAAATAAATATGATAGTTAACTGTAATTTAATCAAGCTATCTCATTCTTGAATTACTAAAAATGATCATTATGTCTATATCATAATGAGGACAAAATCTACTTAATAAACACTGATATTATTACTTATCTGTACCACTTTCTAGCTTGAAATATTCATGATTCAGTCTTGCAACCGGACCTGAATTTCTTTGTATCTTTGCCTCCCAACCTTGAGACCTAATTCAATAGTATCCCCCCGAGCTTTCCTGTTCACGGGAAATATTTATTTTCTTGAGACTTATAGTCTTAGTGCCCTTTGGTCCAAACCGGACATGGCCTTATAGGATTCCCAGACTCTTCAGCATAGTATGTTCCTTAGTAACTCTTCCCTTCTTTCTCGTTGATCTCAGATACCTCTATCCTCTTGATCTCTTGGTTAAATCCCCAAGAAATTAGTTTCAAGAACTTAGTTAAGAACACGTAACTGCTTCCTTAACTACTTATTAAGTAAAATAATATTTACTTATCATTGTTGTCTTCACTGAAAAAATATTAACTTCCAAAATAGTATTTTTTAAATTAAGAAAATAAATAGTTGTCCAAACTGCAGTAATTAAAATATTTACATAGTCTGGGGGATATCACATCTTCCCCCCCTAAGATGTAACATCGTCCTGATGTTTTCCTTCTAAAAACAAATTTGGAAAGGTCTCCTTGATAACCTACTCATCCTCCTAGGTGGTCTCTTCAGGCCCAAAGTGTTGCCATTTCAATTTAACCTGGGTGATAACTAGTCTCCACAGTGTTACTTCTCTCCAATCTAGTATACTAGAGGCTCGACCAAGAACTCACCTTCCAGTTCGACCTACATAGCAACAAAATGACTTAAGTCATCAATCAACTTCTTTAATATATTTACATTTAAAGAAAAAATTTATCGAATATTTTACCTGAATGTTTTGCCAATTGATTACGTGTTTAGGATCATAAATGTATTTCTTAAGTAAAGAAACGTGGAAGACATTGTGCACACGAATGTGGTTGGGTAAAGCAAGCTGGTAAGCCACTGGCCTGATCCGAGCTAAGATTTGAAATGGCCCACAACACTGGGGTGTTAGCATAGCACATCTAGTCCATTACAATACACTTTTCTTAGCTCGTACTCTAATGTAAACATGGTGTCCTACTTGAAATTACCAAAAAATCTATTTCCAATCAGTAAAGTTTTTTTGCAGATCTTGAGCGTCCTTTAAGTTGTTTCATACTTTCTTTACCATTTCCTCCATTTCTTCCAACATATCCGGTCCTAACATCAACTTGTCCTCTGGTCCACTCCAACTCAATGGTGTTCTACACTTATGCTCAGATAATACTTCAAAAGGACTAATCTGTAGAGATGCGTGGTATCCATTGATATAAGAAAATTCTACCAAGTGTTAGTAGTCCCCCCATTTCAAGGGCTATTCCATAACATAAGTTTGCAACATGTCTTCAACCACTTGGTTTACTCTCTCTATCTGTCCATTCGTTTGAGGATGATAAGTGGTACTGAAATGTAGTTGCGTGTCCAATCCTTCAAAAAGGGCCTTCCAGAAGGTTGATGTGAATTTCACATCACGGTATGAGATGATCATTTTGGGTATTCCCTATATCTTGAAAATGTGTTGCATAAAAATGTTAGCAACCTGCATCGCTTTATAAGTTGACTGGACTGGTATGAAATGAGAATATTTGCTCAGTTTGTCTACACTACCATGATGGAGTAATTTTGTCTTTTTGACTTAGGTAGTCTAGTGATGAAATTGATGGATATGGTTTCCCATTTCCGTTTAGGAATAGGTAATGGGTTGAGCAAAACCTATTGGGTGTTGATGCTCAAATTTTATTTGTTGGCATTCCAGACATTTGGCTAAATATTATGCTACCTCCTTCTTCATTCCAAGCTATAAAATTCCTTTCTTAAGGCAGAAATCACTTTCTGATATCCAAGATGATTTGCACAAGGAATCTTATGAAATTAATCTGAAATTAAGTTTTTAAGATGTTTTTTGTTAGGTACATATAGCATCTTCCTATAAATCAACAATCATTCTATATTTACCTCATATCCTAACTGTTGTTCATGGCTGTTTGGAATTTTTTCTTGTTGCCATAAATTTTTGTATACTAAATCTTGCATGGCTGTTTCACGAATCTGCTCATAAAAAGTTGTTCTTGATTCAATGAAAGAAATTTCATATAAACAATTTACCTTTCAACTTAAAGCATCTGCAACCTGGTTTTCTTTCCCCTTCAAATGATTGATTTCAAAATCGAATTCGCTTAGGAAATCTGCCCAACGAGCTTGTCTAGCATTCAAAGTGGGTTGCTTAAAGTAACTTGTTAGACTATGATGATCAGTCAATAGCAGAAATTTCTTACCCATTAAGTAGTTCCGCCACATTTTTAAGGCATGAATCACCACTGTCAGTTCCAAATCATATGCAAAATACTTTTGTTCGTACTCCTTAAGTTTCCTTGATTCATAAGCTACAACCCTACCTTCTTGCATTAATACGCCACCTACACCCTCCTTGCTAGCATCTGTACAAACCATGTACTCTTTGTTGGGATCTACGATGCTCAAAATGGGTGTAGTGGTGAGTAGATGCTTGAGCCGGTCAAAGATCGTTTGGAAGTCGGGGGTCCATTTCAAGGCTTTCCCTTTCTTTTGCAAAGAAGTGATAGGATATGCCACCTTAGAAAACCCTTCCACAAATCGTCTATAATATCTAGCTAGACCCATGAATGATCTTATGTCAGCGACATCTTTCGATACTGGCCATTCCATGATAGTCCTTATTTTCTTTGGATCTATTGCAATGCCATTCTTGGTGATGAAATGTTCTAATTACCAGATTTGATCCTTAAAGAAGTCACACTTGCTATATTTGGCATACAACTAGTGTTCTCTTAAGACTTGCATAACAATACAGAGATGTTCCTTATGTTCTTCCATGCTTCGAGAATATATTAGTATGTCATCAATAAAGATTAATACAAACTTATCTAAATATTGATGGAATATGTTGTTCATGAGACACATGAAGGTGGTTGGGGCATTAGTTAGTCCAAAAGGCAGCACTACAAACTCATAATGTCCATAACAAGTTCTAAATGCAGTCTTTGCTATATCCTCCTCCTTTATCTAGATCTGATGACATCCTGAGCATAGATTAATCTTTGAGAAGGCTGTTGCACCCTTTACTTGATCAAATAATTCATCAATACAGGGCAAACGATATTTATTTTTAATGGTTAGTTTGTTTAACTGACAGTAGTCCATACACATTCTCAATGTTCCATCCTTCTTCTTGACAAAGAGCACTAGAGCTTTCCAAGGGGACACACTCGGTCGAATATACCCTTTATCAAGCAACTCTTGTACCTGCATTTTTAATTTAGTTAGCTCTGGTATGCTCATGTGGTAAGGGGCTCAGGAGACTTGGGCAGCTCCTGAAATTAGCTCGATGGTGAATTCTATGTCTCTTTTTGGGGATAGGCCTGGGATTTCCTCAAGAAATACATCTGGAAAGTTTTGTATCACTGGAATACTTTCTATAGAAATAGATTTATCTTTAGAATCAATGTATCCCACTTGTATTTCATAGACTTGGCAGCCTTTTCTGATACATTTTTCTAATTGGGAGGCTGTTATAGGTCTTATATGCAGAGGCTTTTGAATACCTTAAATCTCCTGCCTTAGTCCTTTCTCATCCTGGTAATTAATGGTTTTGGTCTTGTAGTTAATAAGGGACCACTGCTTTTCCAACCAGTCCATATCTATAAGAATGTCGTAGGACCCCAGGGGTAACACATTAAGGTCTGCTATAATAGTCTGGTTAGCTAAACTTAGAGGGAAATTGTTGACCTTGGACAAAAGTCTTCTTTTTGCTCCTCTGGCTAGTTGTACTAGCCATGGATTTTTAAATTTGATAGATTGCAGTTTACACTGTTCTACAATCTTGGGGCTAATATAACTTAGGGTAGCCCCTGGATCGATTAAAATAGATATAGGTCTTATCAAAAAAATTACCTTCAAATTCAACCATTGTTGCTTGAAACTCTGCTTGTTGGTCTTCAAGGGAAACATTAATTTTGGGGATGCTCCTAGCCACCTCTCCCACAATAAATTTTTCTAGTATCTGTGAAATCTGATCAGCTCCTCTGTGCTATGGGTAGTCTTTGACATAATGTGGCCCTCCTCATCCCTAACACTGTACATGTGGTCTGTTATTTAATTCTATTTCAAATCTACCATCTTGTTCATTCATCCTATTTTCACATGGTACCCTAAATTTGGGCTGATTTCCATTTGCTTTCTGGTTAATTGGACCTTTAAATGATCCCTTGTTGCATGTACCCTTGTTCCTTTCTGGTTGGGAACAAACTTTATCCCCTTTTTGTCAGCGCACTTCTTGCCTAAATCGCCCTTGGGTTTGTTTTTCTTGTAACAGATCCACACCTTACGAATAACTTCGTCCATGTTTTTTGGGTTTTCAAACTCCAGCCGTTCCTTCATGAATAGTGGGAGGCTACTGATGAACTGCTGCACTTTTTCCTTTTCTTCACGTATGTAAGGGACATACCGAAGTAGTGACATGAACTTGGTAATGAACTCATCCATGGTCATCTGAACCAATCAGAGATCGTGGAACTCTTTTTCTTTTTAATCATAAAATATTTCTGTTAGATATTTCTCCATAGAATATCTTTGAAAAATTCTCCCAGGTTATATTTCATTCATTAACTCCTTCAACTATTTTTACCTACTCCCACCATAATGTGGCCTTTCCTTGTAATTGGAAGATGGTCAGTCAAGCCTTCAGATTATGGTCATACTCGTATAAATGGAAATACTTGTTCATGTTATTGAGCCATGCCTCTGTTGCCTCTTCCTGTTCACCATCGTAGAGAGCACATTTATTTTTCCAAAATTCTCCTTGAAGTTCTTATTTCTGTCTTTTATGTATCTTGTGATTTGACACGTTATTTGATTCTTCTTCATGGTTTTCTTCACCTCCTTCTGTCTCCATATTCTTAGTTTGATATTCTTGTTCCCCTATCATATTTCTGTGTTTAGGGCTAGGGGCTAGTGGCCAATGGTTTTGTCTATCAGATATAATTTTCATAATTTTCTCTTGTTCCTAGATTAGTCATTCATTGTCCACCCATAGTCAGGCCGTCTCATCTTTTAATTCTTGTACAGTTTCTAGGATGGTTGTATTATCATTTCGTGGCTCATCTCCTAACTGTACCCATACTTCGGGATTACCTTCTTGAAATGATGCTAGTCCTATTCCCATTACTATCCGATGGGGAGGGTTCCCCATTCTCCTCATGTTGACTGTTTCCTACGTGCACATCAAAGTTGTTATTTTTTTATTCCAGAGGCCTCAGTTTAGCAACCTGAGCGCTCTGATACCATATGTCACACATCTACTAAGCATATACATAATTTTTCTTTTTTTATTTAACTATTTCATAAAATACCAAAATCTCTATTGATATATGGACATAATCATTCTATAGAATCTGTTACACACAATCAAAGTAATTGGAAACATTATTAAGGATGGAAACTATTATTCAAAATTACATTGTGAATACCTCTCAAAATTTATTCTACGAGTTACATTGTGATATAAGTTCTAGAAGAGGACATCTGTCCATCATTCGTGATGGCTCAAATTATCGAGTACACTTGTTTATTTTCGTGATTTTTGTACATTAATGAACTTGTACTGTAATATTTTACCACCGTTGATGGAGGTTTGGTTCTATATTTACCTTATGGTTCACACTACCCGGCATTAACTCTGGCTAAATCATTGCTCGGCTTAGGTGGAGGTCACACCTTACTGTAGTTATTACTGCAGGACCTTGTACATTGTATCCTTGGAATTCGCTTTGGATCAACGAGATGAGTTTCTCCACTAGATCGGACGGAGGAGGGGTTTCTTGGTTTGTCTAACCCTCGAATGGGTATGTTCGCTCATCATTTTTCCTCTTTGGTTCATGCTCCTGGTATCTTATGGGTCCGTTTGTATTCACAGTTTAAGGGCCCTCTACTAGGGTTTTTGTCGAGCTCTAAGTTCTTTTTCTACTTCCTGTATTCATTGTTAGGGTTATTTGCAATTTCGGGTTCCAAAAAGGAGTCTGCTGGCATTCTTGGTGTGAACTTATGTATTGACGACTCACCCCTTCGGACCATCTAGGTAATTCTAATGGAGATTATTTCTTTTGGCTTTTGTTTTCTATTGTTACATTTGCTGAAAAATCTATTAATCCTTGCTTTTTCCACCCAGTTGGGGTGGAGGGTTTTGTAGAGGTCATGCAATGGACAAGCTATGGGTCAAGCTTGTTGTGAGGCCCTTGGTTCGAATTGGGGATTCATTTATTAATATCCCGAGTATGCAAGAGTTCTGTATTGAATTAGAAGTTTAAGATTTTTGCTTCATAGAGAGTTTTTGGCACTTCTCCTTGCCATGACTGCGATATTGATTACCCTATGTTAATTAAAAATATACAAATAACTAAGTCGATCAAAGCCGGCTAAGGCCTCAGAAACTCAAACCCTGGCTGGAATAGTTACAATTTGGTGCCGAGACTGTTGAATGAAATATATGTAACCTTGTTTTACATCCTTAAGCATTCTTGGAATACAACTTCGTTCATGTTACTTATTTTCTTTCTGGAAATTATTCCTATGTTTATGCTAGATCTCGGCATGTATTTCATTGTTTGATTGATAGAATATTTAATTATTTCAGAGGTTCTACGAATGCCCTGTTGCCTCCAGCCGCAAGGGCTTCTAGTTTAGAATATCGCCTCTGATTTTTCTATTTCGAATGTATTAATTATTTGAAAAGATTTACGGAGATTCTATATCTGGTATTGTCTGTGTTATTTGAGAGAACAGTCGAAATCTATGTTTTTTCTTTTCGACTGGGGAATTTTGCGAATTTCAAATTATTTTTTGTGAGGCTACATACCTCATTTTCAGACTCATTTTCTAAAGTTTTGGTTCTGGGAATATTTACAGTTCAAATATTTCCCTGCTTGTTCTGATTTTTTCGAATTAGTTGTTCCGTTAACTACTTATAATCAATACCTATTATAATAGTTCCTCATTTATAGAGAAAGCAAACCTCCCTACTATTTCTCTCTTTGTTAACAGAAGATTTGTTACTCTTTCTTGCGTACTGTAATTCCTGTGGAACAATTTTCCAATAATGAAAATGAAGTTTTTCTTCTAGTTATATCATTTGTATTAAAAGTTATAACTATGTGGAACCTTATAGGATTACTTGTTCTAAATCTCCGAAATTCTTGAACTTTACTAATACTAGTCTTTTCTTTTCTTTTCTTGAATCATATAATGTCAATAAATTAATATGACAGTTAATTGTAATTTAATCAATCTATCTCATTATTGAATTACTGAAAATGATCATTATGTCTATATCATAATCAGGACAAAATCTACTTAATAAGCATTGATATTACTATTTATTTGTACCATTGTCTAGCTTGAAATATTCCCGATTCGGTCCTCCAACCAGACTTGAATTTCTCTGTATACTGCCTCCCAACCTTGAGACCTACTTCAGTGGTCTCCCCCCGAGCTTTCATGTTCACAGGAACTCTTTATTTTCTTGAGACTTACAGTCTCAACGCCCTCTCATCCAAACCATACATGGCCTTATAGGATTGCCTAACTGTTCAGCACAATATGTTCCTTAGTAAGTCATCCCTTCTTTATCCTTGATCTCATATACCTCTATCCTCTTGATCTCTAGGTTAAATCCTCAAGAAATTAGTTTTGAGAACTTAGTTAGGAACATGTAATTATTTCCTTAGCTGATTATTAAGTAAAATAATATTTATTGATAATTATTGTCTTCATTCAAAAAATATTAACTTCCAAAATAGTATTTTTTAAATTAAGAAAATAAATAGTTGTGAAAACTATAGTAATTAAAATATTTACATAATCTGTGGGATATCATAGGAGAGATGGAGAGAGAGTGAAAGAAGGAGAAGGGCAGGAGGGAAGAAAGAGAGAGAGTGATAGATATATCCAACCTACATATGGTATATGTGTATATAGAAATCAACCTGGATCCACCTTAACCTCGAATCTATCAAGCCCAGAGAGGGATCAAATCTCTTGAGATATAAACCTCTTATAAAATGAAAAAAGATTTGATCCCTCTGTGTGCTTGATAGATCTAGGGTTAAGATAGATATAAGACGATCTTAATGAATAAACGAAATTTAACCATAAAAAATCAATACACAAATCAAGATTTAAAAAAATATCAAAAACTAAAGATATTTTAATTTACTTGTCTTAAAATACAAAATTCTTGGCTTGCATTAAAGCTACTTTAATTTAATGAAATCCACATTTATTTCAGTAAAACGAACTAAAATTGTGATCACCACTTAGCCGTCCATGGCTATTCGTAATTATTCTAATTTATACATTTTGAATTTTTTTTAATTAATTAGGAATATAAACAAAAATGTCTTTCAGATTAATCACATCATTATCACTTAGCCTTCCATGGCTACTGGTAATTATTCAAATTTATACATATGAAAATTTTATTTAATTAATTAGAAATGTAAACAAGAATGTCTTTCAGATTAATCACATCATTATTATTTGGTCATCGTTTCAAACCAACTAATGTGGTTCATCCTCAAGAAAAAGGTGAAAAAATCCATTGATCCTAAAGAATAATAGCAAGGATGCATCAAATTCTAGAATTAGTCATTAGAAACTAGCTGTTAGGAATTAGTTATTTAATTAATAAAGTAATATTTATTAATTTTTAATTAAAGACTAGTTGTTATAAACTAGCCGTTATTTCTTTATATAAATAGAAATTATTTATTAATAATATTAAATTATTACTTATATATTATCTATGAAATTCTAATAACAAATTTATTCATAAATGGACTATAGTTAATAAAATCATAAACCTATTCCTATTAACTAATAAATTAACCTATCATAAATAAATAACAATAATATATAAATATAATATTTATTAATTTTTAGTTATAGAAATCAAAATTAGCCTTTTAATTGTTTTCATGTATACGAAATTATTCATTAATAATAATAAACTATTATTTATATATTATTTATGAATTTATAATAACATATTTATAAATAAAAACATAATGGGTAAAAGAAAAAAAAAAAACTGAGGAAGGGGGGAGTAATAACGGGGGAAGATCAAGAGAAAATAGCCAGAATCTAGCACTTACTCAGTTTCCACCCATCATCCCTATTGAGATTAATTGTATGCTTCTTAATCTCAATTGCCTCTCTTAGTTTCCTATGGTGGAAGTGATCAACCCTCGCAATTACCTTCGCATCCTCAATGCAAACATGGTGCTTACATTTCTTTGCATGCTCTACAAGAGCTGATGAGCGCAATCGGTTATGCCTGATTGATCACGCTCATCATCTCTTGCAGATCATGTAGAGAAATATACGCACCATGTTTGCATTGAGGATGCGAAGGTAATTGTGAGGGTTGATCACTTCCACCATAGGAAACTAAGAGAGGCGATTGAGATTAAGAAGCATACAATTAATCTCAATAGGGATGATGGGTGGAAACTGAGTAAGAGCTAGATTCTAGTTATTTAGTCCCGATTTTCACCCGTTATTACCCCCCTCCTTCATTTTTTTGACCCCTTATGTTTTTATTTATAAATATGTTATTATAATTTCATATATATAAATAATAGTTTATTATTAGTAATGAATAATTTCATATATGGGTTAACAATTAAAAGGCTAATTTTGATTTTTATAACTAAAAATTAATAAATATTATATTTATATATTATTGTTATTTATTTAGTTATTCATTAATTTATTTATTGATGATATGTTAATTTATTAATTAATAAGAATATGTTTATGATTTTATTAACTATATTCCTTTTATGAATAAAATTGTTATTATAATCTCATAGATAATATATAAATAATAATTTAACATTATTGATAAATAATTTCTATTTATATAAACAAATAACGACTAGTTTATAATAGCTATTCGTTAATTAAAAAATAATAAATATTATTTTATTAATTAAATAACCAATTCCTAACAGCGAGTTCTAGGCACTGATCCATCCTTGGTATTTATTCTTTAGGGTCAATGGATTTTTTCACCGTTGTCCTAAGGATGAACAACATTAGTTGGTTCGAAATATCGACCAAATAATAATGTTGTGATTAATCTGAAAGACATTGTTGTTTACAATATGGATCACAAAACCCTAAGATCTAACATAATTAGAAATGGTTATTTCAAAAAATTGAATGTGGTAGAGATTTCATGAAAAGATATATTCTTTTGATGGAGTTACCTAGTATAATTAAAATAAATGACAAATAAAGAAAGAATCTATCATTGAAATGCATAAAAAGTGAAGAGAAAAACCACAATTTTTTATTAGGGCAAGAGAGACATTTATTAAGCAGGATTTATATTCATTGATTAAGAAAATAATTAAATTATTTGAATTAAATAAAGGAAAAATATTTTTTTTCAAGTTAACTAAATTATTTGAATTAAACAAAGAAAAATAAATTTTAATAATAATTTTTTTAGAAGTTATAATTACGAAATAGAAATCCAAGTTTAAAAATGTAAAAGGAAAAAATTCTAAGGATTCGATTTTAATGAAAACATAGTTTATTGATGGAAATGGTTGGGGTTTTTTAGATAGGAGTGATTTTTCTTTGACGAAGAGCTAGGGTTTAAATCTTCTGCAAGTGTTGAACTCCATGCAGGGGCGCAAAGGGGAGAGTTCCACTCCCTCCTACAGTCAAGCCGTAGCTAGCCGAGGTAAGAAACCGATAGAAACTACCAGAGGTCCTTCAGGAGAAGGGAAAAGGAACATTGAAGAGGAACAAGATTTGACCAATACAAGGGAGGACAATAGAACAAAAGAAAATGAGGAAGAAGACAAGAAAAAGGAAGTAGAAAAAAAACGCAAAAGGGGCCATATAAACCCAAGGCTAAGGTCACACCCAGAGTAGTTTTAATGATCCTACTCTACAGGCGCACAGGGACCACATGCGGACCTATGCTATCATTCGTAAATTCATGGGATTAATGCCCATAGAAAAGGCGCTACAAGCATGGATTAAATACCACTGGAAAATGAAAGGAGGCATAGACCTACATCTTGGGTCAAAGGGTTTCTTCACTGTAGTCTTTACAAATATAGAGGACAATGACAGGGTGTTTGAAGGAGGGTCCTACTTCTATGCAGCTGTAGGCCTCTACATGTGGCCTTGGATGATGAATTTTGTCCCAGAGCGAGAGACTTTCACTTCGGTCCTGGTCTGGGTAAGACTCCATTCCCTACCTCTAGATTATTGGCAAATTGAATCTTTATCTGCCATAGGAAACAAATTAGGGTGTTTTGTCAAAGCATCCGAGGCCACCAGAAGGGGAAAATATACTTCCTTCACATGAATATGTGCAAAGATGGATCTCTCTGGAGCTCTACCGGATGAGGTCATCTATGAAGCTTTTGATGAAGAATGGGTACAAACAGTAGATTATGAACATATTCCTTTCAGATGTCGCAGGTGCCATGAGCATGGGTACCTTTTTAGAGACTGCCCTCTCAGTAAAATAGAGAACAAAAGTAAAGCTACCACAGTGAAAGACACTAAAAACCTTCACAAAGTGGGCTATAGAGGAAAAGGGGGCCAAAGGGGGCCAAAGAAACATCAAAAAGAAGGACGACGGGCCAGTTTGAACAGGTTCCAAGTCCTAGAAGAAGAGGAAGAGACAACATAAGTAGATTAGGTAAGGGAAGGCAACCTAGGGGAGAAGGAGAAAAAAGAAAATAGTGGGCAAACACAGGATACTAATAAATAGAAAGAGACTACGTTGAGCAATGGAGAATTGGAAATGGACCAAGAAATGACCCAGAGTGAGATGGAAATGGAGGATCATGAACTGGAAGATATTCTTGATAGATAACACCTAGATCTGGAAGGGTTCTTGAAACAGGGAACAATGGGAGGGGTAGACTCACTACCTCAAGAAGAGTTTAACAGAGTACAACAACTGTTCCTATCGAAAACTTAGGATAAAGGGCTGGAAAGGCAAAGAAACAATGAAAGGCAAGGAAATGGAGGTGTGGAAACCATGAAAGCCACACCAAGATTAGCTCCTAGAAATCCAGGAAAAAAAAAAGAGGTAGGAAAAAGGAGAATGAGTTACTGATGGAATGTGGAAAGCTAATGATAGATTCAGGTAAAACGAAAGATCTAACCAGTTACTCCTTTACAAATATTTCATAATGAAGTCCACATCTTGGAATATTAGAGGCCTAGGAAGTAAAAGAAAACAAAGAATACTTAGCAATAGAATGAAACAAGAAGCTCCGGATATGATCTTTATCCAGGGAACTAAGTGTTCCATTCAAAAAATAAAAGAAATACACAATAAATGGCTCAATAAATATGAGTTTCTAGAAGTCAAAGAAGATAAAACAGCACGAGGTATACTTACTCTTCGGAACCCCCAAAAGATTGGCATAATAGATGTTGAGGCATCTAGGAACTATTTATCAATGGTTATTCGTCTATGGGAGATAGGGAGAATTATTTGATTACAAATGTTTATGGCCCCAAAAGACCGGATGATAAACTCAGGCTGCTAGATTCTCTTGTGGAACTAAGAGATAGACATGCAGGAGTACTATGGATCATGGGTGGGGACTTCAACATGATCAAATCACTATTGGAGAAAAAGGGTGGAACCAAAGCTTTAAGCAAAGACTCTATAGAAATTCAAACTTTTATAGACAATATGAAGCTAGTTGACACTGTTATGAGTAATGGCCTCTTTACATGGAACAATAAGAGAGGAGGAGAGTCTCAAGTAGCCTCAAAGTTGGAGAGATTCATAATCTCAGAGGACCTTATGCTCACAAATAAGGAAATGACAGTGAGAATTCTCCCCTTTGGAGGACCAGACCATTGGCATGTACAACTTGAGGTTCAAGGCATTGGTACCCCCAAGAACAAACCTTTTAGATGTGAGAATATCTAGCACCCACCCAGATTTTATCAACAACATTGCAAAAAGGTGGATAGAAGATCTACATATTCAGGGTACAAGAATGTTTCTGCTACACAAAAGAATAAAACACATCAAGCTCAAACTCAAATATTGGAACAAGAATGAATTTGGTAATATCTTTTAAGTGAAAAAAGCTACTAAAGGTAAAATGCAGGAACTCAATCAAGCCCTCATCATGGATGGCTTTGATAGAGTCAGAAATGATCAAGCACCAAGCATCATCGAGACTGGGAGAACTTATGTAAATAAGAGGAGATATTTTGGAGACAAAAATCAAGAGTTCAATGGCTAAAATAAGGGGAGTGAAACACTAGGTTTTTCCACAGGTCCACCATGGCAGACAGATCTCATAATAGGATCTCATCGATCAAGGATGTTGGAGGTCAACTACTCAATACGCATGAAGATATAGAAGCTGTGTTGGTTCAGCACTTTCGAAGTATCGCAGAGGAGACCATTTTAGATAGAACTCATTTTATCAGGGACTTAACAAGGTACATACCTAAGCTAGTAACTAGATAGGATAATTTCAATCTCAATAGGCCAGTGACTGAAGAGGAGGTTAGTGAGGTCATCAAAGAAATGCAAAATGGTAAAGTGCCAGGCCCTGATGGTTTCAATGTGTATTTCTTTAAAGCTTGCTGGAACATCGTCAAGAAAGATATTATGAATGTCGTGGAGGACTCCAGGATGAATAGAACCATTTTGAAGGTGCTCAATACATCCTTCATTTCTTCGATCCCCAAACAGGACATGGCTCAGACTCCAGATAGATTTAGACCTATGGCTTTGTGCAATGTGGTGTACAAGATAATATCCAAAGTTATTGCCAATAGACTCAAACCCCTTCTTCCTACTCTAGCTTCTTTCGAGCAATCAGGATATGTGGAGGGTAGACAAATTCTCAATAACATCATTCAAGTGCATGAGGTGGTACATTCATTGTTAAGCAATAGGAAGGTGGGAATGATTATGCAATTGGACCTAGCCAAAGCTTATGATAAGTTGAATTGGACCTATATCAGGAAGATCATTCTAGCCTTTGGATTTGACCATAACTGGGTAAGATAATTGGACCTATATCAGGAAGATCATTCTAGCCTTTGGATTTGACCATAACTGGGTAAGATGGGTTATGGCCCTGGTAACTTCTTCTAGCTTTTCAATTCTGGTTAATGGTTCTTCCTACTATAGCTTCTTTGGAGCAATCAGGATATGTGGAGGGTAGACAAATTCTCAATAACATCATTCAAGTGCATGAGGTGGTACATTCATTGTTAAGCAATAGGAAGGTGGGAATGATTATGCAATTGGACCTAGCCAAAGCTTATGATAAGTTGAATTGGACCTATATCAGGAAGATCATTCTAGCCTTTGGATTTGACCATAACTGGGTAAGATGGGTTATGGCCCTGGTAACTTCTTCTAGCTTTTCAATTCTGGTTAATGGTTCTCCACCAAGACTTTTACTCCTTCAAGAGGCCTCAGGTAGGGAGATCCACTCTCCCACTTTCTCTGTATCCTCATGATGGAAGGACTTGGTAGATTCGTCAAGCATGCTAAGGAAATGGGTAACATCAAGGGTATCAAACTCTCTGAGATTGGACAAGCTTTGACCCATCAACAATTTGTTGATGACACCATGTTGTAGGGAATCCCAACGGTCAAAGAAGCACTAGCTTATAAACAAATCCTGAGTGATTTTTCCATGGCTACTGGTATGGAGGTAAATCTCTCCAAATATAAGATTTTCTTCTTTAACACTAATATTGCTATCAAGAGGAATATCTCCAGAATTCTAGGCTTTCAAAGGGATGTCCTTCCTTCCAAACACTTGGGAGTTCCTCTAATCGATAAACCTTTGCAAAAGAGCATTTGGGAGCCAGTGATTAACAAGATGTAGGATAAAATCGATAAATGGACTATTAGATCTTTAAACTTGGCAGGCCAGTTGGTGCTTACAAAAGCTGTACTTCAATCAATCCTTGTCTACATGCTTTCAGCCCTTCCTACTCCAAAAGGAGTTTTGCAACAATTTACAACCATTTAAAGGGAATTTCTTTGGGGTAAGGGGGAGGAGAGAAATAAATGGGCCTTGGTAGCCTGGGATAAGATTTTCAAACCTAAAAACCACGGAGGTCTTGGACTAGATGATCCGGAAGTGCTAAGTAAAGATTTAGGGGCAAAATTATGGTGGATTTGGGTAAAATATCCAAAGGCTCAGTGGGCTCGTATTTGGAAAGAAAAATACACCATCAATTTGCAAGATAATGATCACATAAGGATGAATGGCATCATAGAAGGCTCCGACATCTGGAATAAAGCCTGGGAGAATAGAGGCTTAGTGCAAAAAAAATAGCTTCTGGGAAATCAGAGAGGGAGATCTTGTTTTTTTTTGGGAGGATAAATGGCAGCAAGAACCTACACTGCTAAGAGAGGACTTTGTGGACCTCAAGAAAGAAACTAATACCAAAGGGTTACTTAGGGTAAACGATTTTTGGGATCAAACCAGTAGTGAAGGAAAATGGAGAACCTGGAAGAATATGGAATACAAGGATTATAGCCCCTTGAAAGCAAAAGTTGATGCACTTCTCACAATGTTCGACCAAAGGAAAATTATAGTTTCAAAGGGGCATGACCAACTTAGATGGGGCAACAATAATAAAGGTACCTCCAATCTTAAGGAGGCAAAGCACATAACCTTGGAGCTGGATACCAATGAGCCGGACAGGGTTTGGCAGAACCTATGGAGGCATCAAGGATGGATGAAAATCAAACTCTTCGTGTGGCTGGTGCATCATTAGAAAATTCTGGCTTGGGAAAATATTTGGAAGAGGGGTGTTCTGGGACCTTATAGATGCCAGCTTTGTGAATCCCAAGAGGAAACGATGGAGCATCCTCTTAGTAATTACATTTTCACCTCCAGGTTGTGGGATACTTCTGCCACAATTTTCCAACAAACATACAAGGACAAAGGAGGCATTATCAATACCCTTAATAAATGGAGAAGAAACTTCTCTGATTGTGAAATTATTTGCTCAGCTTGGGCTTTAACTCCAAGCTTCATAATATGGAATGTTTGGAAGGAAAGGAGCTACAGAATCTTCAAAAATGAAAAAAGTTCTTCCCAGCACATTATTGCGCAGATCTTAAGACAACTTAAGGAGACTATGGGAAACTTAGTGTGAACTTCCCCAAAGAATCCACCTTCAGAAGCTGAAATGTAGATACTTCTTCAGTTGGGTATGCAGGGGCTTATACCATAGGGCATGGATAGGAAGGTGAAGAAATTGGTTAATAAGCTAGACTACTGGCATCCTCCCCCTCAAGGTTTTTTGAAATGCAACATTAATGGGGTCTCAAAAGGAAACTCGGGTCTTGTTGGTTTTGGAGGGGTGTTAAGGGATGAAAATGGCTGCATCATTTTTATTTTTCATTGCCATTTGGGAAGAGCTACAAACAATATGGTAGAATTAATAGCACTTGAGCAATGTTTAGAACTCTTGAAGTAGGAAAATCTCCAGAATATAATAATTGAAGTTGATTCTGAGTTAATCATTAACTCGGTCAAGAGTATCTGCTGTGGCACCTAGCCGGAAAAAGTCTCAAGACACCGGAGGATGCTTCAGGTCTTTCAAAGGATTCAGTTTCACCTTCTGTGCTTGCATACCATGTGTTTTACTCATGCGCGAAGGACGAAAAATAAATTGGCGGACATTCTAGCTAATCAAGGGGTGCTCTGCACCAGAAGCAGGGTCAAGTTGAGGTGGCAAGAGATGCCGCATAATAGATTGAGGGAGAATTGTCTCAATCAGGCGGATGTGGATAGAACATTATTTAGAAACAGAGTCAGAGAGATGGGGCTAGTTGATTCAAATTCAATATGAAGCGTTACTTCAGAAGTGATATTGCAATTGGGATGCAGGTCTCTGTCTACCTCCTCAACCTAGGTAAGCGCAAACCTAGAAGTCTCAGGTGGAAGTGGCTTGGCAGACAGTGGTTCTCGGATTACTAGACGGAGAACATAAAAAATGGTAAGATGACTTTCATCTTCCTTTAGTTCATGCGCCAGGGGAATTGGCATGGTGCGAGGGACCGGAGTCCCGGCTTTCTCAGTAGACTGAAAACCCCCCACGTTACTTCCTGTGTTGTCAACACTGCCCTCGTGGTGGTTTCTGGTATATCGCATGCCCTTAAAGCCGGGAGTGGTTTTTCAGAGTTGGGAGTGATTCCACTCACCATGCAGCACGTGGCCAAGGTTGGGGAGAGAATACTGCCCTCATCACGCAATAATTCTCTGTGCTTTTGGTTCATGCGATATGATCCTCCACCGTTGGATCAAGCGAGGAGAACCAATGGTCAAGGAACAACGTCCATGTTGGTGGGTCTGGGTCTTTTATCGCGTGGTGTGTCACAAGGTGATCTCTCGGTAATTCTTTGTTCTTTTGGTTCATGTGATATGATCCTCCGTTGTTGGATCAGGCGAAGAGAATCAACGGTCAGGGAACAACATGCATATTGGTGGGACCGGGTCCTTTTTCATGCATGTTGGTGGGTACGCATCTTTTGGCCATTTAAGCATTGTTTATTTTCGTTTTGAGTTTCTCTAGGTTTGTTGTCTGGGTCTTTAGGACCTAGTTGGCGGGTTTTTTTATTTTGGTGAGGCTTTTACCTAGGGCTAAAAGGTTTAGCCTGTGGTTGTTTGTATTTTATGTAATTTTACCCTTTGAACATTTTGAATAGAAGGCACGACTCTTGCATTAGCAAAGAAAAGAAAACATAGTTTATTGATGTAACATTAATACAATATCTATTATGTGAAAAATATCTTTAGGAGTAATTAAATGGTTGAATTTATTTCATCAATGATATAACACAAAAGTTAGGGTATATTGGTTTAAGCGATAATAAAGTGCAAAGTGATTTGGTGGCTTCATTTAAGAAACAACAGAAATTGTTCTAGAGAGATAGATAAGTTTTAGAGAGAACCAAATTGCTTATATAGGAGTTGAAGGCACATAGCCTTAGATTTTTATGGAGTCCATTTTAGACAAGGTGACTAGGGTTGAATTACGTGTACATAAGGGTGCTAAATATGAGGTTCCATTCCATATGAGAAATTTCCTCCCACTCAATGACGGGTCCATAGTATATCATGGAAACCATTTTCTCAATTGGATTCACCCTCCAAGGGTCTCCAAATTTCCCTCATATTTATTTGTAGTTTGAGTCATGTTAGAGAATGGGAATAAATATTTGTAGTTAATAGCTAATTCTAATGAACATTCCAAGTGTGATACAGTGAGATTGGGTATAATTATACAAAATTGAAAGATGGGAGACCAACCTTATCACTGGACCTGATCTAATCAATATTGGGTGGGGAAATTATTTTGACTTCTCACCATTTAATTCATAGCGTCAAAGTGGTCAAACCATTGGTTGAAAGGTTGAAGGGGCAACCTATAGCTAGTGCATTTTATTCATGATTTTGAACTCGGTCAAACTTACTCAAGGGTCTTTGGTTAGATTTTTAGGCAACAAAGTCTTGTTAGTGAGAGTTGTTCTGAGGAATTTGTGGTCAAATAGGTCTCACCAAATAAATATTTCATTACTAAAGTCGTTTGATATGTTTTTGGGAAAAATATCAAGGAATCTTATAATCAATTGGCAAAATCTATACATACAATTAGTGTCATTGTATTCAAGATACATGGAAAGTGTTTAAAAAAATGTTTGTAGGTAAAGTGTTCAACAAATTCCAATAAGCAAGCTTTGGAGTGAACTTTTAAACTAAATCTTCTTCGCTGAATTTTTAAAGGAAATTTTTTGGACTTAATTTTTAAAGTAGGACTTTTGCTCTGAATTTTTAAAGTGAGATTTTTTAGCTTAATGTTTAAAGTAAGACTTTTGTGCTGAATTTTTAAAGTGATTTTTTTGGGATTCATTTTTAAAGTAAGTCTTTTGGATTGAATTTTTAAAGTGAGTATTTTGTGCTGAATTTTTAAAGTGAGTTTTTTTGAAAGTAAATTCTTTTGGCTAAATTTTTAAAGTGAGCTTTTTTTAAAGTAAGTCTTTTGTGTTGAATTTTTAAAGTGTGTTTTTTGGTCTAAATTTTGAAAGTGAGTTTTTCTACAGGATTTTGAAATTGGATTTTTTGGGTTGGATTTTAAAAATCTACATAGATTGAATTATCATGGGAAATCAAAGAAATTTCAAGAGAAAATATGATTAAAAAAGAGATATTGAGGTTCGTAGAGAATACAGGAGAAACTATTACCAAAGAAAGAAGGAAGATCGCTTAAATATTGAAAGGGAAAATCAATCACAACTAGAAGTTGAAGCAGGGATATAAATGTAAATATTATATATGATATTCAAAATTTAACTAGTGTATTGTGAAATTTAATTTTTATTTGATGAACTAATTTGAAAAATATTTTGCAATGTAAACACAGAGAGATATTCCTCCTAACATTGATGATGAGACTGAAAATGTTGAATGAAAAAGTGAAAAAGATAATGAACAAATGATTGATGATATTGTTGAAGATGTTGAAAGAGATTCAAGTGAAGAAGTTGAATCACCATCAAGTATGTATATATATGTCATGTGTATTATTGAAATTATACATATTTATTAATTTCAATTTCGTTCAAACTCTATTTTTTAATATAATTTTTTAATGAATATTTATACCCATTTACATTTAATTTTCATATCTACAAATGAAATAAATATTGATGATGAGATGCTAGAAAATGTTGACACTAACATATATGGGGATAAAAATTCTGACCATGTTATAGGATATCTTGTTAAGCTCATTATGGAGAAGTCATTCAAAGATGAAAGTGTGACAATTCAAGCTCAAATTTGGAGAGGTCTCTTAACATCAAACAAATTAAAAGAAGATGCAACTCTATTGGTATTCAAAAATCAATGAAGGAAAAAAATGTGAAGGAAAATGTGATTCAAAATATAAATAGTGCGATAAAATCAATTGGAAGATATAGAGAGAAAAATGATATAGTTGCATGTAGAATAATACAAATGGAAGTGGTTTCATCAAGTACTGAAGAAAATCGTTTGGTAAAATCTATGGCAAAAGCATTAGGGACCTCAGGAAAAACATTGTACAAACATAAGAAATTTTGATTGCAGATATATGTAAATGATGAGCTCTCTTGTTGGCCAGTTATTTGTATGCAACCTTAAAAAGATAGACTTGGAGAAGATGTTAAAAAATAATATATGAATATTGGATGAGAAATTCACATGTTTCACCAAAAGGAAGGGATGTGATGTGACAAAGAATATCACAAAATTAGTATGAAGAACATGCAAAAAATATCATGGACACTACTCAGATAGAGTTGTTCAATAAGTTCATAGAACAAAATCATGGAATTAATCTCTCAATCACTACTTTTGTGCAACAAAAACCATGGTATGTTAAACCTATCACTGTACTCGACACTTTTTGTTGTCGTTATCATGTGGAAATTCAATTATATTATGACACCTTCCTTAACTTTGGTAATTTTTTTGGGAAAAAATCACCTCCTCCTACCACTATGCATGGTTTCATATCAGAAATTCTATGTGCAAGAGAAAGTCATGAATTATTTTACCAGAAGAAATGTGTTGGTGGTAAAAAATGTGATCATTGTGGAAATTTGTCTTTATTTCATGACAATTATTCTATTGATATAAATGACAAATCATTTTCTAACATAAAATTGAAATGGAAGAGATATGAATATATATATATATATATATATATATATATATATATATATATATATATATATATATATATATATATATATATATATATATATATATATATATATATATATATATATATATATAGATATATATATATATATATATATACATCGATTAGTTCAAATAATAGTAAAAGTGCTAAAAGGATTGATGTACAAGAAGAAAAAATTTATGCGATAGAGATTTTAAAGAAATTTGAGACATAAATTTATAAGTACACCAAATATTTGCATGGAGCTCGATGGGAGGACCTGCAAATTCAAAAGTTCCTGTGAAAATTTTCCACAAGGGACCATTTTGTCAATGGTTGATTTTGCAGAGAAGTACACATTTGTTGCACAAAAATAAATACAGAGTGAATATTATGATTCTGACCAAGTCTCTATGCTTGTCCATATTCTATATAGACATGATGAAAAAAATGTTAATGATATATAAAACATGAGTGACAATCGACATGTTATTAAATAATATCACTTTTCTATTAGAGATGATCATACACATGATACACATTTTGTACAACATTGTTTTGATGAGATTTATGAATCATTGAGATATTGTGGAATAAAATTAAATGAACATTGGATATGGTCACATGGATGCACAGGTCAATTCAAATCTTAACGATCATTCTTTTGGTTATGTTGTCTTCATAAGAAAACCCACATTAAATATTTTTGGAATTTATTTGAGATTGGTCATGGAAAAGGAGAACATGACAGTGGAGGGGCATGTATAAAACAAGCACATCGAATATATCAGATGGACCACTTTGAAAACTGACTTGTCATAGCTGAACAAGTTTTTTAATGGTATGATGTTGCACTAAGCCATCAAACTAAGCCATCAAGGTAGGTAGAAAGGTATGTAAAGTATATACAAATTAACTTGTGTAAAGTTTTAATATATGATAATTTTTATTAATTTTCTAATTTTTAACATTTATAAATAATATAATTTAAATAGTATGATGATGAATACCTTTGATATATAAATTCTATTTTAAATAACATATTTAAATTCTTGTTTGAATTTACTATAGGTTTTTTTGGCATATTGGAGTTAAAGATGTACATCGATCGATTATATATGAAGCTGAAACAATAAAACGCACTCGAAAATTGTATTCAATTAAAACAAAGGATTACTAAAATGCATCTGCATTTGATAAAAGAAAATATTCTTGTCTTTTTCCTGTTTGCATAGAGGACACACAATCTAATGATTTTTGTGAAAACAATATGTATGTAAAAGCTTGGAAACATACATAACTAAATATAAAGGGGAAAATGCCAGTTGCAAGCTTCGAAGAAATGGAATCAAGGGAGACGATAGTATCATCTGAAGTTGATCTAGTTTTTGATCTAGTTAGAGAAGGTAACATTTCAATTGCTTTCAAAGGACAGACGCATACACACATACACACACACAAAGATATATATATATGTGTGTGTGTGTGTGTGTTTAAAATCAATGTGTATAAATATCTAGATAATAGTTAAAATATAGAGATCTAGAAATAGATAATAAAATCAAGTCCATGTTGATAAAGTTAATTTCATGTTAATTATGATCTGAATTTACACATATTTTATTGTGCTGAAGATTTTTTTGTTGTAGTTTCAGCCATTAACAACATAGAATTTTTCAAGGATTATTTTTTGTGGTGCACTGAACGAGAGATGAAGTTATTGGAAGACTATGATGATAACAATTTTATATATGAAAGATGGTCTATTATACTGAAAGTTTATTTTTCCAAAGAAACTAATCAAAATCAAGGTAATGTTTAATTTCAATATTGTCAACTCAATGTCATAAGTTGTCAATATAGTCACTTGGTGTGTTCATCACCAATAAAGTTAATAGAGGTTCAATAAAAATAATAATTGAAAGTTAAAAAATGTAGAATGTCAAAAGCTGAAAATGAACAGATCATTGAGGATGGAATTCCATTAGAATTTTTTTAATTGAACTACCCAAGAATTTCTTCTCCTTGGATTCATCTTTGAGAACTTACTGTTCAGGTACATTGTTACCCTTTCTTTTTGTGCACTCTTAAGTTGTACATTCTTATGAATGTGTTGATGTGAAAGAGATACTCATTAGGTCTTGTATTGAGTTACAAATTTTATATGTATACTACCTGTTATGCAGATGTATTGAGGATTTTATGCTACTGGTATTATTTTTTAATGCACGACAAGTAATTTATATGTATACAGTCCAATCATCAAAGTATACCTCTAGGAACTTATGAGTAAATTCCTTGAACACAACAACAACTATGCGCGAGAAGATCGTAGCACATTGTTCAATCCAAATGGCATTATAGTGTACTAAAAACAACCCCACTCAGTTGCGAAGGTTGTCTTTCTCCTATCCTCTGGCTCTATTTTTATCTGGTGGTACCTCAAGAACCCATTAGTAAAGGAATATGATTCCTGGCCACCTACAATGTCCAACACTTCATCAGTGAACGGAGTCAGGAAAGGATCATGTACGCAAGCGTCATTCATCTTTATGAGATCCACGTATATCCTTATTTCATCCTTTTGCTTCTTCTCCTGTACCACCACAGGGCTTACCCAGTCAGATTCTCCCACAGGCTCAATGATGCCTGCCGCGAGCATCTTGTCTGGCTCTAAGTATACCTTTTCCTTATATTTCAAATTTAGATAGTAAGGCCTTTGCTTAACCAACTTCGCGTCGGGCTTCAACGTGATCTTCATAACACCTAGCTCAACGATTATCCCTTTTAGATCAATAAACTTGGTAGGGAATAAATCCTGATATTCGTGGAGGAATTCAACGACCTTATCCACTATTGCATCATCCCAATAATCTCTAATCTTCACGAATTTGGGCTCCACCTCAGTACCGATGTTTGCTTGTTTCGTTTTCAATGGCATGGTTATATCAGGGTTCTCAACCTGCAGTCCTTCAACCTCGTGGTGACCTTCTGTTTCAGGGATGTTAATCTTTCATGGATCCTCATCTTCTTCTTCAGTGGTTACATTATAGCATTCTAGGGCGTGACTTAGCTGATTAGCCCATTCAGGATTAATTAGGTCTAAAGGATCTCGTGGTATCCTAAAGATTGATGCTTTCACTTCTTGTAGCACTTCATCAATACTGTCAAACCCGTCTTCAAAACTAAATGTCATCATGAATCCTTCGCGCAGGATATCCCATTCACCTTTCCCATGGCAGAGCTTTGTTTCTACATACCATTTCATCGGGACAATATCTAGGGTATGATAGAACATGTGCACCCATTCAGGTCGGGGCTTCTCTCCATAAACCTAGGCCCATTTGGAAAAGTGTGCGCATGGATCATCCTACCCATCAAACTTGTTTGTCATTCGCATCTTTAGCTTCCCAAAGTGAGTTCTCATCATTCTCCTACATTCGTGCCAATCATCAAAGCTTCCCTTGTGCGTACCCCACCATCTTGTAGGCGTAGCACGCAGTGCCCAATCCAATGCCTGGAAGCGCTGCTTTTCTGGTACCTCCCTCTCAAATGCATCCAAAAAAATATCTACATCATTCAGGCCATCATAAGTAGGTAGATTTCTTACCTCTAATGACACATAGCATGACGATCGGGTCATCATGTTACAACTTAGTGTAGTTACCTCATGTAATTGATTCTGGTAGTGTTCTAGTTCCTCATCAGAGTCCAAGGTGCATGAACTCTCATGGTCCCATGTAATTCCTCCATCCGCTGTTGGATTCACCCAGTCTTGGTCTCACGTTGTTATCTTGTAGACACAGTCCATATCGTCATCGCTCTCATAATCGCGGACTGGTTTAGTATAGCACGATCCCTCAGCAGGTTCTATGGGTACTATTATGCATCGCAATTTCTTCTCAAATATCATGTTTTGCTTATTTAGGTTGATTACCCCGTTAATATCAGTCGCCCAATCGATTCCAAGGAGAACAGGATAGGGGTTGATATCATCCACAATTTCTATTACTTCAAAATCAGCCAGCGTACTCACACCTTCAATATCCATAGTCACCCCCTGTAGCAACCCCATGGGGATGATCTTCTGCTGATTCGCCATTCTTAGCTGAATCAGAGACCATTGTAATGTGGGTCTCCCCATCCGTTCCCATGTCTGTTTAGGTAGGACGTTCACATATGATCTCAGGTCCAAAATAACCTGATCCATCTCATACTCTCCTATCTGCGCAATCAGTCTCATCTCTCATCCCATCCTTGTTTTATGCTTACCTATCTTTCGTACTACGTGCAACTCAATCGTCGTGTTTCTGGTGCATCTATTTATGAGCTCCTGTAGCCCCTTCATAGCCTTGCTATCACGCAGTAACTTGATACAAGTTTCCAAGAAAGTTGTAAGCATAAAAGGGTCCATCTCCTAATCAGGCTTATCCATTCCTTCCGAGGTGGATGCCTCAGCGAAGTTATTCTTTGCTTCCATGAAGGTTTCATGTGCGAGATCCAAATCAAACTTAGTCTCCTTTGCTGGAGCTTTGTGAACCCATGTACCCTCTTCTGTCTGTTTCCCCTTGTCATCCCCTGTTGTGATTCCACTTCGGAGCACTATATTCACATTCGAATCTTCTTTTCATGGCTTAGACCTCATCATCTATATGTTCTAAGTAGGATGTGGTGGTAGCGCCCCTTTTTCACGTATCCTTGCTATCAGCGTAGGACAGTCTTACGTTTCATGATCAAACAGAGTGCAATACTTGAATGACAGACATGTTGGGTTGGTAAAATCATGGGCATAATGTCCTAGTCCTCTGCAATTCTAGAAGATCAGCTATCCTCGACCTCTACCAAGTCCTCCTCGGCCTCGGCCTTGTCCATGCCACTGAAATCTTGTCCGCGTCATCCCTATGCTCTGGTCAGGGGGCCACATTTTGGCCTGAACCCTATAGGTGAGAGTTCTATCCATCATCAATTCATAACTCCTACAATTATGCTCATCATGCCCTACCGACCTACAAAAGTTGCAGACCAGCTGTTGTGGTGTCTGTACAAACTTTTGCAACAGATGATAGTTATCCATGGCATGTTTTTTTACTACATGATAGATAGTGCACCATAATGCAGGCCCCGCGCTTGGTCCTACTAGAGCTTCTGGCCATCCTCCTCCTATAAGGTAGTTCAAAAAGACCAGACAATGGTCTCTGTCATGCCCTTGACTCTTGCATTTCAGACACCATACCTCTTCACGCACCTCTGGTCAAACTGTCATGTCCTGCTTCAAGCTTTGCATCTCAAGGCAAAGATTTTCAATGACGCATGGATCTGTTGAACCCCTAGATTTGGATCTTGCATCGGTGTTTCATGTAGCCTCATTGCGATCTCCAGGGCCTTTGCCTGAGTTGTTATCTTCTGTTGCGACAGTTCAACCATTAAGTGTGGCAGGAGCGAAGCCACAAACCACTTGTGATGCTGTCCATCTGTTAGGTTCATGTTAGCTTCATAGATAGTACACTTCAACCTCTGATCATGTTCCCAAGGTGTCTCACCTGGTTGCATCATGATTTCTTTGAACCCCACAATAGACTATACTTCAGACTTAGGCCTACTAAATTCATTGTTAAGTGTCGTCTAGATGTCTGCCACTCCAACATTCAAGTTATCATTAGCATACTTGATATACCAGGTTAGCACGTGACCCTGCAGAGCACTAACCAATGTTTCCTTCTTTATGTTATCATCTGTAACACCTTGAGCTTCCCATACAGTTTTCACAATGAACCAGAATTGGTCCGGGTCCTCATTCCCCAAGCCTTTAAACAAAGGAAACTTCACTAAATTTTCCATACTGAACTGCGGTGGAGGTGGAGGTGGTACAGGTGAAATCGCAGGTGATGGTGGTGAAGTTGGAGGTGGTGTGTGTGGAGGTGGTATTTGTGGGAATCCTTTCCTTATTAATTGAATATCACTTTGCATAGAAACCTGCGCTATTCCCTCTTCGTCACCTCGCAAAGGTGAAATCAACGGACTATATTCAGGACCCTTTTTTCCTTCGTTCCTATAAGTTTTTCCGCTTCATGTATTCCCAAACATTAATGTAGCTGCATAACCTATTTTTCGCACAATAAGATTTTAATCCAGGTATTCAAAGATTTCATGTACTTACCTCATGGTCCTTTGAAAAAGTGTTGCTCCACCTCGCTATAGCCGATTGAGGTGTCGACCACAAATTCAGTGACAAATCCTCCTATGATGTGATTGAGCCAATGATCGACAGCGTGGGCAATCTTATCCTCTGATGCTTCCAACCTTCACACTAGCTCTAGGGTCCACACAATAGGACCATCAAGTTTCCACCTTCCTTGGCTATCTGCTAGCTTCACGATCCACTCGTATAGCTCAATCGGAAAGGAGCAGAAAAAGATCTCGTGGATCTCTGTATACAGGTACCTGTCTAGCCACTGTTCCTTTATTAGTTGTAGGTTTCTATTCTATTGTGCCGCGATTTCATGGATATTCCTATCCACCCAGTCTCCAATCTCTTTCTTAGTCAGATTCTAGTGATACGACATCACACATATCTTATGCATATTCTGGCCTCGGCAATGAAACCATTTGTTGGCTTGACCAGGACTGATGCAATTTCAGTGTTAATTAGCCATACAAATCCCTACATTACTAGCCCTTTCGGCATCAGCCCACGGAGCGCAGACCGAAGTCTCACCCAAGGTAGTATGGGGGGATGCTAGAACCAAGTTTCCACACCATGAGATGGTTGTGATGTCGTCTAATTCCCTTTATTCATGCCTTTGCGCAAGTTGATTCGTTCTAGGGATTTCTAGTCGAGCCCTTGAGCCCTCTATTCCATCCATCAATACCTTTACAAAAGGGTTCAGATATCCTTTGCGTAGCCCTAACCCTTGATGTAGACCCTTTCGTGCTACTAGGGCAGCGTGCCATGCAGCTTCCTAAACTAGCCTATGTTTCTTACTTATCTTACTAGATACTCACAGTTAGCACCGCATAAGTAGATATTCTTATATGCATTCAATTATCCAACATAATTATACACATTCACGCATCACATTAGAATTATAAGGGAAATTCATACATAGAATGATAAGATGCTTTAATCATAACAAAGACACAAAAAATGTGAAATAATTCTCTTTATTGATATCTTCCAAGAGATTACAAACTCTATTTGCCCTGTGCACATAGTTGCATGGGTCCATGAACTCAACTGTGGACTTCTACTCTAGGCCTCTATGCACTTAGCTGCAAAGCCTCTACCTATGCTACGACCCAAAACTTAGACTTCTTACTTCAGAGCTATCAATCTCTTATCTTGTGTCTCTCCAAAACTACTTAGAGCTTAGCTCTTTTTATACAATCCCATGGTCCATAGACCATGGGTAGATCTCTTACAACCGACTTTACTTTACAAAACTAAGGGTGGACAACCGTTTATGAATTATAACACCTACGCGCTCCATGACAACAAAATGTGGAATCTTTACAAGTTTCTTACAAAATTTTATCAAAATATGGGCTTTTAGCCCCAAAACTGTCCTTTGGGAGATCCCGTTCCTAGCAGCTACCCATGATATGCTTGTATAGAGTTGGTAAGTATGGAAAGGTAGGTAAGTTACTATCATGTATAGTTTTCTCGTTGTATCCCCATTAGGTCTCTAAGGTAAGAATGTAATTAGAATTCCCCTTAATTCAAGCTTGTTTTGGGTGGTAAATAAAGGGAAGTGGACGGTAAGTAATGCTTAGGGGAGGGGTAAGATAGTGGTACAGGGAGGAAAGGAAGCACGCCTATTTCCGAAATAATAACTCCCATCACCAGCATAAGGCACACGCCCAGGCCCATTGAAACTCATTGGGTCAATCATCACATAACGATCAAGATCAAAGTCAAGCAAGGTCTGAATGGTAGAGATGAGGTGAAAAATCATGATTCAAATGAGAGCAATAATAATAATGTGGGTAGGAAACAAGAAAGGTTAGTAAGGAGGAAGCAAGTGAGTAAGTAAGTAATGACAGATCATCTATCTCTTTGTAACCATAAAAAATAAGGCCAAATAAGCAATAAGAATAAAGGAAGGATGGATAAGGATGGATAAGGAGCATGACAGTGGAGAATGCCAGGTGACTACTCTATGAAAAGAATCGATGTTGGTGCTCTATGTTGCTAGTCCATGTCAAGAGTCAGTGTCTTCTTCTATGTTTTGGAACCAACCGATAGATAATTTCTTATTGGATGGATTATTGTATGTATGGGAACCAATAAGTTGCTTGCCACTAGCTAATACACTCTACTAGGCTAATACACTCGGTGGATGGGGTTGCTTTAAAACTTTTTTGGCTTTAAAAGTATGTTAAGGGTAGGCAAAATGGTTCAACGATTCCTTTAGATAGGGATTGACTACAAAATAATATCAGTTCTGGGCAATGGTATTAAGTCTCTCCCCACACAGGAATTGAGATGTCAGAAATTGGTGACCTTATTCCTAGGAAAGTTGAAATTGAAAGAAATTCCAGAAGCATTTCTACGCGAGCTAACCTCTCTTAAGGTGCTGGATATAAGTGGTACACAGTTAGAATCATTGCCATTATCATTATGGGAGATGAGACCGCTTGAATTCAATCAGGCTTTCAACAAAATCTACAACGCCTATTCTTTCCATTCTTAGATTTTATATTTTTACCGAAGAAAGGAGCCTTGGGCAACTTAAATAGTTTAGATAAGGAAGCTAGATGAGGAGGCTAAGAAAGCTTAGAACGATGAGTGAAACCAACCAAAATTACTCTGGTGCCACGCTGCAAAAAAATAAAAAACATTATAAAAAATTCATGTAATTTTTTTTTATTACATACAAACCTCACAGCACTCGACTTCGACTCAGCTCAAACCAACAACAATCACAACATAGATTAGTAACAACGTTCTGCTCAACCAACCAAAATCACAACACATACCAGTAAAAACACTCAGCTTAATAGACCACAATCAGAAATTAATAGAGAAGAAAACTTTGTAGCAGCGTCTGGCCCATCATATATATAAAAGTTTTTTTAGCTAAATAAATAATCCGGTCGAAAACAATAGTTCAGTTGAATCATTTATTCAGCCGAACTATTATTTGTTTATTTCTTCAACTCCGGAAATGATTCCGTTTGATGACCGACGTTAGTCTAAATGACCAAAAGTTCGGCTGAGAGTTAGTATAATAGTTCGGCCGAATAAATTTAGCAAATCGAGTCGAAAAAATGAGATTGTGAATTTTTCGGGGCCATTTCTCACAAGTGTAACCTAACTTCACATTTTCACTCAAGCTATTTGGTATTTTATAAAAAAATAATGATAGAATTTTATACTATGGTTATGTATCTCTTCAAAAAAAATCATCTCATGGTGCATTATGAATACTATGTGATTGACATAAACTAAAAATTAGAATGTACATAAGGGATTCATATTGATCAACAATGTTTAATATATAGGAATAGATAATTTGATGTTAAAAATCTATTGTTTGTCTACAATATAAGAAAGACACATCTCCAATTTGGAAATTCAATTGGATGGAGAAGTTGGGGATTTATAAATTCCTTCAACATCCAAAACTATGACTTTTAAGGTTGTAGTAAAAACCATCTTTACCAATGAAAATTATATTAAAGATTCTCTAGTTCATAATTCCTATATAAAATAGCATAGTGAAGAGGTTATATTGATGGAGATCACAATGTCAAATGAAATCCATCTATATTCACTATATGATTTATTTTTTATCTATTATTTAATGGATATTTACCTACTATATTCACATTTCTTTAGTGGATTCACTAAACTTAAAATAAGAAATGTGAGATCTCTCTACGTTCCAAGGGTTTTTTTATATTTCAACTTTGTGATCAAGCTAAATTATCAATAAGTATCCAAGGATGTATTAGGTTTGGCAAAGTGTAGAACTTGTTATCTCTTTAGTTTCTTGAATTTGATTCCAACACTATGTTAGATACTAGAATGCTAGTTTGGGTTTGTCTTCCCAATTTTACGTTACTTTTCTGGTATTTATTATTTTTTTAGGATATTCAAAATGCCATGAAACTTACATAAAATCAAATTCAAAGATAGTTATAGAAATTTTATGCTCATATTCACATATCTATGTTATGATAGAACTTAGTAAAGGTATTCTATATAAAATTATCCTCACATGCAAGGACTCTAAATAGACACAACTCATGGATCATAAGAACAAAGCTTTGATTTGCATGATATGTCATTTTCTAGGGCATGTGCAAGCTCCTTATCCCCATGCTTGAACTCATCCTTCCAGAAAAAGGGAACCAAATCAAAACTAAAGAGATCACGTATTCTAAAGAAACTAAATTCACAAATTGACCTTGATCAAAATGAGGTAAATCAAGATTGATGAATTTCAACTAGGGATTCTACTCCTTTATTGGATATTATACTAAAAGAAATGGATACATGAATTTCATTCTCGATGGAAGTTGTAGTAGCTAAAACCCCTCTAGGTGGAACAAAAAGATAATGAATGAAATTGATAGTATTGACATTTCGTATTTAGATAGGGATTGGTCCATTCTAAGCATTATGATCTGAAGACTTCTAATTCATAGTTATTTACTATTTCTCCTTCTTCAGAGCTTTGGGATCTAGTTAAAAAACAAGGAGGAAATGGAAATATGTATGATTATTTTATAAAGAGAAAGAAATGAAGGTATTTAATAATCTAATTTTAACCTTGAAAGTGCACTTTTCCATTATAGTTTTTTAAGTTTAATATGCACCTATATTTGTGCTTATTTATATGTTTTAAGTACCTAAAGAATGTGATCAGAAATTTTGATTCTTTTCTTCAAAATAAATGATACTAATAAAATTAACTAGTAAAATGACTTTAATAATAATACAATCTAAAAAAAATTCCAAAAAATATTATAATGTTGGGAAAAGTTCCCTTAATTACAAATGAAGTCTAGTACTTTCTTCTACTTGGGTGTGATAACTCTATTACTATTTGCACACTAAAACCATTATATTCATGATATTTTATGTTCTAATGCAAACATACATGTGTGTGCACAAAAAACATGTAATAAAATACAAGATTAATTCTAATGTACATATGAAGTTGGAGAAAAAACACTCTTGATATTACAAATCAAAAGAGGTAGGGTATGATTTTCACTGCAACCTATTGAGTTAAACTTTAAAAATTGCCTTTGAAGTGGATTTATTAATATTAATATCTATATTACAGATGATGTTTATTAATTTTCAATAGATCAAATTCAACTAAGACATATAGTAACAACTACTTTATGGTAACATAGTCCCTGCCATTGAAATTAAGGATTATGTTGCTACAAAATTCGCTAGAATGATACGTACAAAACATACTATGAAATATTTAAACTGATATCAGTATAATATGGAGAAGATTAATATATATTATTAATATATTTAAGCTAAAATAAAATGTTTATTCTATGAAATTGTTTTACAAAGCACAATTGTATTCATATTTATATGCTAAAGTTTGACAATTTATATTTCCCCAAACAAAGAAAAGCAAAAAAATTGTAATTGAGTTACAAAGTAATAAATTTGGTAGGACTTGTTCAAATCATATTTACATTATGTGCATATACTATATAGATTTGAATTACAAATTGTTTATTATAATGCATAATTACATAATGTTGATCAGTTTGGTTTGGCACTTAACATGATGTTAGACTCTTGCCTTGGAAGGGACTAATAATGTGAAAATTATGAGGGATTTTTCTTGGGTTTACGAGGCAATTTTCTTGGGTTTATTTTGGCGTAAGAATTCCACCATTCACCATCTCATAACCTGTCAATGGTTTTAAAAAGATGTGAAGAAAGAATATTTATTAATGCTTCTTTGGTTTTTATAAAAATTATGATACATTGTGTAATAAATTTGAAAATTAATGGAGAAAGTATCAATCTAGGTAGTATTGAGAAAATATACTTTCTAATTATATGAAAAGTTCATTATTAAATTGAGGATTCCAATAAATGATAAAATTAGAAAGACTAGTCAAAATCAAAGGTAGAGTAGAAATGAAATAGGAATATCTCCTCTATCCTATAGACCTATATATAAATTAGTTAGAAAATTGAATCATAAAGAATAAAGGAAGTATGCATATAAGAAGTTATGATTTTTTATTGTTAATTTATGTGGATGATGTTATGTAATCATTTCATATAACATGGCATTTTCTTCTTAGGTAATATCATTGTTATTATTAAAACTCTTGTGTACAGAAATAAATAACCATGACCATGAATACCCTCTATTCTATACATAATAAATGAAAGAAAAAAAATAGTAACAATAACAATTTTAGATGGTTGTTGTTTTAGCTATAGAGTTAGTTAAAGAATTTTGGAAAAAGGTTATTTATTCTATAAATAGTAAATGAAAAAACAATAGTAACAACAACAATTTTATATAGTTGTTGTATGGGTTGTAGAGTTAGATAAAGAATCATAGAAGAAGGTAGAAACCATTAATAAATTGTGTTTAGTAAAGCAATTATGTATTAAAATACAAAATAATTACTCTAAATTTAACTATACAAACATTAATTTATTATATATAGATTATCAAATTTAATCACAAAAATATAAATATATACAAATTGAAATTATCTACTCAACTAAATAATACTACATCTAAAACAAAATTAATATACATAAAAATATATACTTTAGAAATCAAAAAAATTGAGAACACAGTACATGTAATGAGACATGATATTATTCACAAAAAAATAAAATGAAAGTACTCAATGAAAATATAAACATATTTTTATTCTCAATCCCACAAAACTTTATTCTATATATGAATAGAGCATATAATGTTTGGCCCACTCCATAATCTTATTTGTGAATATAGACTAACTGAATATCGATAATGCACTTTGCAAGCAAAGTACAGATGGATTAAAATGTCTATGCGCCATTGTGTTTTGTGTGTGGATGTAATATGTATGTGTAGCTAAAGTACTCTAATTCAAACACTCTTATTCATCCTTATTCTTATTTCATTCATTTTTACTGCTTGATCATTCCACTTTTCTTCCATTCCCTAACTACAATGTTTAAAAACAAAGTTAAGCCGATGCAACGTAAACAAGAAATTGGACTCAGAAACAACTAAAAATATTTATTACTCTAATATGTTAGTATTAAGAGGAAATAAATAAGCTTGAATGATCGCTAATTCTTCTTTTGTAAAGACTTATGCCTTTACTTGGAAATTTTCATGTGTTGTGGAGGTATATCAATGAACGTAACAAAACAAGACAAATAATTATATTAACGAACTTTTTTTTATAAATTTCATAATTCACTTTCTAAACAGTTTAAACATTATAAAATAATTAATTGCTTTAAATTTACTAGAGAGAGAATTCTAAAAACATATTTTTAATTATAGTAACAACTGCACGTTTACACCTTTACTCTTACATGTGCGTGTTGAAGAAAATATCTCGGTACATACATTTATTTTCATATTGTTCCTATTAAATTTTTATGCAAATGCTTTCTTAAACTATGGTGGGAAGTAACTGATGGTAAATAGGTTATTTACATCAGTATGAACCATTTTCATGGATTTTAATTTTAGGTGGTGTTCCTATGAAGTTTAACAATGGAAAATCATTGTAAAATTATTTAACAATCATGGCATAAATATTACAACTACATAGATAAATAATGGAAAAACATATAAGGCATGTATCCACATGACATAAAAGTTGCAATAAGACCTTCAAAGTTATGGAACAATCAAATGTTAGTCAAATAATCTTTTCAATAATATTGAAAACTAAACATTTTTTTTCAAAATTAAACATTAGAACTTGAAGTGCTCAATGATAAACTAATAGTGGTCAACAATAAAATTTATTTCTAGAGTCCTGCCTTGGTAGGGACTAATAATAATAATAATAGTAATAATTTAATTTTAACTTCATGATTGAGCAAGACACCAAATTGGTATTAGACATGATAATTATTAATTTCCAATGGATCAAATTTATCTAATTTTAATAATAATAACTTTATGACAACCAAATTGGTGTATGACAACCCTTTGTTTGTTGGACACTGCCGCACAACTAAAGCCTGTAGAGGGGTACATACTCTATCCCACTCTAGATTTTAGCTTATGATGTCTTTGGAGGAAACACATATTCTTAACCATTAACCCCACTCAAAACACACATAAGGATGATTATTTAAAATTTTAATGGGATTATGGAACTAGTGTAACCCTTTCTCAACTCTAAATCCATTGATATTCAATTTTTTCTTCAAGTTTTGCGCGTTAAAAAATGTTTGCATCTTGGAAATTTGATACCCATAGTATATAGATCTAAATTTAAAATGAATCTATATTAATTTATAATATTGCACATTTAACCTTGTTATAATAATCATTTAAATAAATTATGTATTTTAATGTTAAAGTAGTTTAAAAATTTATTTACAATCTATTGTGTACTATTTTAAATAAAAGTAAGTAGTTAAACATTATTTTTTAAAAACCATGAGATGCAACAAGCTAAAAAAAATATTTTTTCCAAATTTTATTTAATTTTGAATTTCTTTATAAAATTTATATTTTCCTTTCTTATATAATAAATAAAAATAATTTCATTAATAATATTTACAATATTTTTTACTAGCACAAAAATTGAATTATTTTATGCACGAAGTCTCTATAACACCACTAATAATCAGGTGGAAGGATATGCTCTCCTCGAAGGAGTCTTTCCAGCACTTTCTATTCAAATTTAGAAGTTGATTATAGTATGGGATTCAAAAGGTCATTATCCATCATATCCATTTTGGCTTCTCTTACTCTAATATTGCTCTCAATTTCCTCCTCAACTGGAGTAAAACACATCTGATGATGATGGAGGAGTTCATAATGTGGCATATATTGAGGAAAAATAATGATATTATGAATCAATTGGAAAACCATGTTATAAGTTATGAAGTTGGTATGTTCAATGTGAATGAGGGGGTGACTCACCACCCCATCCCATTAACACGAAAGGTGGTGATGGTGGCTCATGGTAGATTAGTGGATAACTAGTGTATTGGATTTAAACACAGGACAAGGGATGTTATGGGGGCCAAGGTATGCAACCTGCAACAGGGTCATTAGTGCTAACTATGTGTTGGGAGATAAAATAAGGTAGTAGCATGTGTGAGGTTTGGTATTGTTGTTGTTAATTATGATCTGATGCATCTATGGAGGGAGCTCCCCATAGATCCCCATTATCCTAGGATTTAATCCCGATATCCTTGATCGAAATGCTTTGATTTTTTTTTGGAGAATGGGTGAAGGAATTATCATGCAATATAAGGTTTCTACATCTACTAGTATTTGAGGTATGATTACTAATGTTTCTTATATCACTTGTCAATATGATTACATGCCTTACGTGGTAAGGAAAGGTATATTGGAATGCCTAGGTAAGCATTGACGCAAAGCTTCTATGTTTACTATTTTTTAGGGTATGCATGATGTTGGTTTTCATCCGCCTTTTTATTTGGAGTCAATGGAATCCATGACACAATATGGTATATAGAAGGGGCCAGTAACATATTTCATTTTTTTCCTTATCTCTACAAATGAATTTGTTTTCCTGGGTTTTTTCTCATCTTCCACTTCTGGTGGAGGCCTGTATCATAGTCCCACATTACATCCTAATCACTCTAGGTTTTGTTGGGCTATTATTTCTTGAATTCAAAAAGGCTAGTGGATTTTTCCCTTTGCTATTTTGGATAATTAAGTTTGGAAACAAGCTCTTGATCTCCTTTTAGTGCATCCAGTATCATTATAGCCCCATAGTTCTCAGTATTTTTATTTCATTCAATTGGTAGGGGATGGCAGACTAAAAATTTGTTAACATTTTAAGGATGCCCTATTCTCATAGTATGTGTAGGATTCTGTCTCCCCCTTTACATGAGTAATCTTTTTAAGAGATTTAAAATAAAATATTTCAATTCCAACTTATAACCAATTAGCTACCATTATAAACATCCTAATTGATCAAACGTTGAAGTGTCAACAAACTACAACTCCAAATTAATGAGACGTGCCTCACCATTACCAAGGGAAAACACTCATTTTTTTTGCTAATATCTCTATTAATGCAACTTAGTTTCCTCTACCATACTTAAATCAACCAACTAGAACTATGACACATGTCGCCTCCTTAGAGGAGGAAAAGTATTATGTTTAAAATTATTGTTTATATGGAGGTTTTGGTTTGCTTAATTTTAGGGGTCTTCTATCATATATATATACAAACCAAATATTTAGTATAACATTTTTCCTAGTATTGCTAAGTGATGAAGAATAGAGTTTTAGCCTAATTTTTCTTCTTATAATGTAGTATTGTGCCACGGACATAAACTTTATTAATACATAATTTCCAATTACGATTTCATATATATATATATATATATATATATATATATATATATATATATATATGCGTGCACATGTGTAACATATTTTCCTAATTTGTTCATCAAAATATATTTTATATTTTATATTTTTGAATTTATTTTAGGATAAAATATACTTTTATTTAAAAATATATGAATCAGCAGATTAAATGTGGCACAATAATGATATATATCAACCACGTTTATTATTATTTATTTATTAATAACAATGTTAATAATTTTTTTATTATTTATAAATTATATATTATCATTCATATTATTCTTATTCTTATTATTACTAATTATTATTGTTGTTATTTAGTACCATTAATTAACTAATTAATGAATAATATTAATATTGATATTAAAAATTAATAATAATTATTCATTATTCATCATTCATTATTAATAATTCATAATTAATAATTAATAATATAATTATAATTATTATTAATTAAGAATTATAATAATTATTAATAATTAATAATTAATAATAATGATTAATAATTAATAATTATTATTAATTATTAATTATTGCCCATGGGCCTTTGGATTGACGGTGAATGGGTGCGCTGTTAAGGCACTCCTTGCGATAGGTCACCGGTTCAAATCCCTCGTTGGTACTTAGGTTAGTCTTAACTAGAAAAAAATAAAATAATAATTATTAATTATTAATAATTATAATTATTGTTCGTAGAGGGATAAATATTATAAACCAATTACATCGGTACTATAAACCATGGTGATATTAATAATAATTATTTAATTACTAATTATAATTATTGTTTGTAAAGGGATAAATATTATAAGCCAAATGGATTGATACTATAAACCCAAGGAATTATTCATATTAAAAACCCAGCATATTAACATTACAAACTCAAGGGATTAATAACTATTGTTTGTAAAGGGATAAATATTATAAACCAAATGGATTGATGCTATAAACCCAAGGGATTAATATTATAAAACTCAATGAATTATAAACCGAGGGGAATAATTTTAAACCCTAGGGATTAATGTTATAAAACTAAGTGACTAATAAACCCAAGAGAATAATATTAAGAACCCTAGGGATTGATAAACCCAAGGAATTAATATTAAAACCTAAGACTAATATTACAAACTGAATATTAAAAGTCCCTAATACTATAAACCTTGTCTTAAACCCAAACTTTGTAATGTAACAATGTGACATTGAATAAACTACAATGTAATGTAACATTGTGACAATGATTGTTAAAATGATTTCCATATTGAGACAATGTTTGTCACAATGTGATGTTGGATGCATTTTTGTACCATTTGAATGTTATAGGATTAAACCATTGATATTATAAACCTAATCAATTAATAATAAAAACCCAAGGGATTATAAACCCAATAAAATAACATTAAACTGAGAGGATTCATATTATAAACCCAAGTGATATAAACTCGAAGATAAATATTATAAACCCTAAAACAAACATTAAACCCTACAAATTAATATCATGAACCTTATGATTAATATTATAAACCTAAGGGATTAATATTAAAAACCCAAGTGATTATAAAACCAAGGGAATAACATTAAACCCTAGGGTGAATATTAAACACAAGGGAATAACATTAAACACTAGGGTATAATATTAAACCCTAGGGTGAATGTGAAGTTGGACCATGGTTGACCATGGCTAACCATGGATGACCATGGTTGTCACAATGTGACATTGGAACATGAGACAATGTTTATCACAATGTGACCATGGTTCTTGATGATCATTGACCATGATTGACCATGGTTGAACATTGTTATATTGAGACAATATTTATCACAATATGAAATTGGGCCATGGTTGACCATGGTTAATGATGATTGACCATAGTTGATTTTCATATTGAGACAATTTTTGTCACAATGTGACTTTGGACCATGGTTGATTTTCATATTGACCATGATTCACTATGGTTTACCATGATTGGCCATGATCGACCATGGTTGGCCATGATCGATTTTCATATTGAGACAATCTTTGTCACAATATTACATTTGATCATGCTTGACCATGATTGAACATGGTTTACCATGGCTGATTTTCATATCAAGAAGATCTCTAGCATAATGTGATGTTGAACCATGGTTAACCATGAATGACCATGGTTGATGATGGTGGATGATGGTTGAACATGGTTTATTTTCATATTCAATAATATTTGTCACAATGTGACATTGGACCATGGTTAACCATGATTTATTTTCATATTGATATAATATTCGTCACAAAGCGACATTCAACCATGGTTGATTTTCATAGTGAGATAATTTTTTTCACAATGCAACATTGGACCATGGTTTACTATGGTTGTCATAATGGGATGTTAGACCATGGTTGACCATTGTTGACCATGATTATAAACCAAAGGAATTGATATTATAAATCCAAGGGACTAATAAACACAAGAGATTAATACTAAAAGTGTAATGTATTATAAACCTAAGGGTTTAATATTATAAGTGCAAGGTATATAAACCCTAAGATAAATATTATAAACCTTAAAATAAACATGGTTGACCATTGTTGATCATGGTTGATTTTCGTATTGACACAATCTTTGTCACTATGTGACGTTGGTCCATGGTTGACCACGATTGAATTTTATATTGAGATAATCTTCAAACCAAAGCGATGTTTGACCATGGTTGACCATGGTTTATTTTCACAATGAGACAATATTTATCACAACGTGATATTGGACCATGTTTGAGCATGGTTTTCATAATGTGATGTTGGACCAAGAGACAATCTTCGTCACAATGTGACCATGACTATTGACCATGGTTTACAATGGTTGATTTTTAGATTAAGACAATCTTTGTCACAATACTAAAATTCCAAGGGGTTATAAACCCAAGGGAGAAATATTAAATCCAAGGGTTTAATACTATAACCCCAAGGTATATAAACCTAAGATAAATATGATAAAACCTAAAATAAACACGGTTGACCATCATTCACCATGGTGGATTTTCATATTGACACAATCTTTGTCACAATGTGACGTTGGACCATGGTTGGTGATGATTGATTGTAAACATAAGGGATTTATCTTAAACCCTAGGATTAATATTATAAACCTTATAAATAATATTATATAGTAGGAATATGAACCATTAGATTAATAAACCCAAGGGATTGATATTACAAACCAAGGCACTAATAAACACAAGGGATTAACACTAAAAACCCAAAGGATTAATATAATTAACCCAAGGTATATAAACCCTAGGATAAATATTATAAATGCTAAAACAAACATGGTTGATCATGGTTGATTTTTATACTAAGACAATATTTGTCATGATGCGACCATGGTTATTGATGATCACTGACCATGATTGACTATGATTGATAATGATTGACCATGGTTAATGATGGTTGAACATAGTTTATTTTCATATTGTGACAATATTTGTCACAATAAGACATTGGACCATTGTTGAACATGATTGACCATGGTCGATTTTCATATTAACCATGATTCAACATGGTTTACCATGATTGACCATGATTGACCATGGTCGATTTTCATATTAACCATGATTCAACATGGTTTACCATGATTGACCATGATTGACCATAGTTGACCATGATTGATCTTCATATTCAGACAATATTTGTCACAATTTGACATTTGACCATGGTTGACCATGATTGAACATGATTGACCATGGTTTATTTTAATATTGAGAAAATCTTTGTGTCGCAATGTGACGTTGGACTATGGTTGACCATGAATGATGATGGTTGACGATGGTTGAACATGGTTGATTTTTATATTGAGAGAATCTTTATGAAAATATTACTTTGGACCATGCTTGACCATGACTATAAACCTAAGGGATTTATATTAAATCTCAGGATTAATATTATAAACCCTAATAATAATATTATACCTTATGAATATGAACCCTTAGATTAATAAAGCCAAGGGATTGATATTATAAACCTAAGGGACTAATAAATGAAAGGGATTAATACTAAAAGTCTAAGGGATTATAAACCCAAGGGATTAATACTATAACCCCAAGGTACATAATCCCTAAGATAAATATTATAGACCCTAAAATAAATATGGTTGACCATCATTGTCCATGGTTGATGTTCATATTGACATAATATTTGTCAGAATGTGGCATTGGAGCATGGTTGAAAATGATTGATTTTCATATTGAGACAATATTCGTCACAAAGTGATGTTGGACCATGGTTTACCATGGTTGATTTTCATAGTGGCACAATTTATGTCGTAATGCAAGGTTGGACCATGGTTGACCATGGTTGTCACAATGTGACATTGGTCCAAAAGACAATTTTTGTCATAATGTGTCTATGATTATTGACCAGGGTTGAATATGATTAACCATGGTTAACCATGGTTGATTTTCATATTGACAAAAGCATTGTCACAAGGCGACATACGACCATGGTTGACCATGATTGACCATGGTCAACGATCGTTGACTATGGTTGGTTTTCGTATTGAGACAACCTTTGTCACAATGTGGCATTGGACCATGGTTGAACATGGTTGAGCATGTTTGCCGGTATTCAACCATGGCTGACCATATTCAACCATGGTTAATCGGAGTTGATGATGGTTGATGATGGTTTACCATATTCAACAATGGTTGACCTTATTTAACCATGTATCATTGTGGTTTACCAACTCTTGACTGTCAAACAAAGTCCAACATAGTCCACCACAAAAGTGAATATGGCTGACTAGTTTTGTAATGTGGCATTATGAGATTGGATAAATTTAAATTGAATGTAACACTATGATGTTGGATAGATTTTAGTACCATTCCAATGTTACAACATGTTTTATTATTAATATTAATAGCAAATTATGTTTGACGGGAGTTGAAGGTTTTTGGTTGTCAAACATAGCCAAGCACAGTCAAACAACCACCCACATTATTAAATGTGGTTTACCGGATTTCAAAATGTTGCTCTGCGACATTGAATAAATTTCCATTTAATTTAACATTGCAACAATGGTTGTGACATCGCAACAATGTTTGTCAGATTGTGATGTTGGAAACATTTGTGTATGATTACAACATTTCTATGTTATTATTATTAATTAAATTTATTAATATTAATATTGTTATTATAAACATTTTTAAATATTGATTGTCTACAACTAATGATGGCAATATTCAACTAAGGTTGACAATGAATTTCTTTGGTCAACCATGGTTGACTATGACTAAGCGTGATCATTGTCAATTATTTAAACATAGCCAACGAAAAGTGACTTTGTTTAGCTATGCTGGACCAATGTGGTTTTTGTTAACTATAATAATTATCTATTAAGTATTTTCTTAATTATGTATCAATTCTTTACTTAATATATTAATTCTAATATGTTAATTAATTAATATTAATATCAATTAACATTAGTATATTAAGTTTTTCAAAAATGTTCACAGGCTTAATTCAATAATTGTTATATTAATTCTGACCATTTTGAACAAATATTTATTGTTATTAAACATTTTAAAATAGATGTTTAAATTAACATATCAATGTATCAATTAATATTTAAATTTCATTAAAATATATTGATTTTCATTAAAATATATTGATTTAAATATCATGTATAACATTTAGTTCATAATCATTATAATTCAATTATAATAATTATAAAATGATTTATTTTATATATAATTGAATTCAGGTAATTTATTAATAATAATTAACATTAATACTAATACTAATAATGTTAATATATTTATTAATATTAATATATTAATATAAATATGGTTAAATTAATGTTCAATGTTGTAGAGTATTTTGAAATAATTTATAATTTTTTTATGTTATTAATGTTATTTAAAATGATTAATATTATAAATAATAAAATATTGTTATTTATTTATAAAAATTTTATTTTTTATTATATATTTTTACCCTTATCAATATTTAATAATGTTATTGTTTATAAATATTTCATAATGTTATTGTTTGATAATACTTAATTATTTAATATTTGATATTATTATTTATTAATATCATTAATAATTTATTTATTTATTGATAAATTAAATTCAACTTTAACAAGAATCAATAATAATATAAATTCATGACATATTGCCAATATCAAAGTTTTATTTTTTTGGTTTTAAATGCAGGCTCATTAAGTAATTAAACTATAAGTAATTTACATTGATGAAAAATAAATAATATAATTGGACATATACATGCTACTAAGGATTATTATCATATATACAAATAATGTGAGCATTAAAAATATTGAATATTGTTATTTCATACCATTTCAAAATTTTTGCATAAAAATATGATTCATAACATCGTCACCTTCCACTTTCCTCATTACCTTCTTGTTATACAGAATCTACTATTACCGACAAAAGTATCTTCCCTAGACTAGGTAGCCTAGTTTACAACATCATAAATCAAAGAAACCAATGTTTTCTTTAAAGTAAATGGATAATAGGATGAAGCCTATCTAGAACCCATCGTAAGCCTCGTTCCTCTCTTAGCTTGTATGCTCCAATCCTAGCTTCGATCACTATAATTAGAACCTGCACAATCAGACAACACAAGCTAAATATCTACTACATCTATGTAGCATCATCCAACTAATTCATTCAATATATCAACATGGTAGTGAAATACATAAAATCATAACATCACATATAGGAAAACAGTGAACACTTTTTATTAATAGAAATGGAGAGGGCTACAAACAAATATAGAGTTTATCTTGTACAAGATCTCCTCCAAGATGATTTGTCCTTCTTTTTCAGAAAGTGTATCTCTATGTCACCCTAATGCATGGAATAATCACTCTCACAACAACATCATCAGGACATAATCTATCTCCAAAAGCCAACCTCTAGCTTTTGGATGGTAGCAAATATATAAAATAGGATGGTAGGTTAGGAATTATTATCCATTTCCTAATCTAGGCTTCAGATGTACTCTTGATGGGAGGATGAGCTCAAGGGATAAGGGGTGAAATATCCAAGGTAGGATAGGAAAGGTTTTGACACTTTCATCTAAGGTAAATGGTTATAACAACTCTTGGAAGCTTTTGGAAAAGGAAGCTTCAAGATTATTTTTCATTTTTCCCAAATTTCTAGAATCAACACACCCCAGCAAGGGGAAACCTGCTCATGATGAACACAGCTCCATAGAAGGTCAACCTGTTGGTAATCAAAGCAACTCCATAGAAGGTCAACCTACTGGTGAATCCAGTCTCCTAAAGGGCCAGGGTGCGTTGGGCCTTAAAGTCATTGAAATAAAGTAGTTAAACGTAGAAACTCTAGGATTAGGGAGAGTCATGCTTAGGGATTTGTGCAAGGGTGATGAAAAGGGTTAAAAGGATGTTGATTGGTCCAGTTGGAAATCCTATTGACCAAATGTGACAAAATTACCTATAATAGATTCCCCCCTAAAGCACAAAGTTAGAAATGGCATATGATGACTGAAGTGATTTACCTTATGACAAGTATTTATTAAGAACAACTGACGAGATCATTATCTGTTATAAAATATTTACATCATGATGCCTCTTCTGAGGGAGGCATACCTATGCTCACCATATAAGCTAACATTACATGTACAATGATCAAAAGACACATCCACTGCTGAAAAAAGGTGGAGCCATGACTCAATGATTATCTATATGATCATTGCCATCATACATTGTGATCTTGTATTTATCCATAAATTACAGTAGAAATGGATGGAACTAGATACATGTTCTTCTAAATTGTTCACACAATCATCCAATGTATGAGTATAACCATGTGAATCAATGAGCTGGAGTCAAAAATGGTATACACCATTTGATTACCAGCTAATGATGTAAGCCATTCACTAATGCGAGAGAAACCACCGATGATGTTAATGGATCTCAATGTACTACAATACAATCTATATGGTGTGAATGAATGAGTTGAAGTGGAACACCAGACATAATCTGTCAGTTGAAGGCCAATTATGTAAACTTGTCACCGAAAGCGAGGAAAATTTTCATTTATGTATGAAAGCACCAAGGTACCAAATGGTTTCTTCTAAGTCAACTTCATGGACAATCAGTTGATGTCGATAGGAAGTGAACCATTGCAGGAGGGACTTGATGTATCTGCCATCAATGAAACAGAACGTGTATCATGATTTGAGATAGAATGACTTTGATGATGCTGATATGGAACTGCATTAGGAATGATATACATGGAATGAAGGTTTTAGGAGTATCATAGCATATATTAACTGAATCACTTCTCTTGAACACATCAACGACATTGAATGGAATTGGAAACATTAACCCAAACCTGAAAATGGAGGCTTTGGAAAGGTATGATGAACCAAAATACAAGAAAATTTCCCAACCCAACAACCATGAAGATGAAGTGGAAGAGTGTCATGTTCAAGAGGGACTCACTTCCATTAATAAGTGGAGTACCCTATTTTCCCAATTTCCCAAACCATTGCTAGTGAATACCTCTTTATTTTTTACAAGCTTGAAGAGGATCACATATGCTTGGTTTGTAAGTTCATCCTTCAAATGAATCCATCCAAGTATATTTAATGAACCTTAAGAAGGAGTGGTTTGGTCGTGTCATGTTTGATGAGTCTATCAATGTTTTATGTTTTAATGGGTCTAGTGAAGGTCTAACTCAACATATTTTTCATATTTAGAGAGTTTGAAAAAGAAACGAAAAAGAAAACTCCAAATGTTATTTTCCATAGATAGTTGTTTGAGTCCAAGAAGGAAAAAAAACACTCAAGAGAAACTCTTAGCCATCTTCAACTAAGGTATTCCTTTTTCATAGTTAGTCTATGTCATTTCGGAAAAGGGTTAAACTTATACTGAGTAGAATTCTTTTAATTTACTTTAGCGAGTTCAAAAATACAAGTACTCAACAATATTTTCATATTTTCGGAGTCTGAAAAGAGTTGAAAGAGTACTCCATGTGGAGGAACCAATGGTATAAAGGGGTAGAAACTAGTTCTGGTGATGATGGAACTGCCCCAAACATGTAGAGGTTAAGAGGCTGGATAATAAGATCAATCATCGCAGCGGTTCCTCAGGAAAAGGTAAAACAACCAAGTGAAAGTGTATGATCAGCCAAGCAAATGGTATTGATGGAATGAGAAAACCAAGGCTCATATGGCATAAATAGGCTGATAAAAATGGAAATCACGAGAGGTAAAGTCGGAATGGTTTCATTTTTACACAAGCTTGAAACATGGGAAACTATGCTTGAAAATAATTGAATTTGGTTTTGTTTTTATACAAGCTTGGAACATGAGAAAAAATATGCTTTAGAGTGGTTTAATACGGAAGCTTGAAATAGAGAAAAACTATTCTTGGAATAATTTTGCATGCCTCGAACATCATGACTCAATTCTAGGCACATGCCCTCCAAGCTTCATTTCATTAACCTAAATAGACTATTGTGTACTGATAGGCCGATGGAATGAAGGTTCATTTAGGAGATCAAGTGAAAGAGTTGAGTAGATATTTACGCAATCTAATCAAAGAGTTAGATGGGAAGGGGATTTGTTTCATTTTTTTAACGAGATTCACATAGTAAAATAAGTATGCTCAAGGGACCTTATTTGATTTTTTAATGATCTTGACACAAGAAAAGGAACTTTTATCAGAAAACCTTGTTTCATTTTTTAACGAGCTTGATAGAAGACAAGGAACTATGCTCATACACCTTGTTTCATTTTTTAATGAGCTTGACATAAGAAAAGGAAATTTTCTCATGGACCTTGTTTCATTTTTTAACAATCTTGACACAAGAAAAGGAAATCTACTCTAGGAAACTTGATCATGGCCCATGAGAGGTCATGGCTTCCAAAAGGTTCTCATCACATGGAAGAAAAATCCTCTAGAAGGGATACAAATTAAGGGATCTAATGGAAAGTTTAGGCTCTAATGATCCTAGTAAATGACTCACCATATCAGCTACTATATCTAGGTCATAAGAAGTTGGCCAAACAATGGAAGGATCATCTTCATCAGTAGGTATGTTAATGGGATAGGTTGCCACATAATTAACCCATGGAATAAAAGATACCACTTGCACATTCGGAACACTTACAGATGTAGGATGATGGCAGTCAAATTCGAACCATTAACTGAAAGCCGATTGATAGTCACAATCCTTCCATCATGCGAGAAACACATCACTCAAAACAGTGTGGACAAAACATCATTCATAGTATAAGCATAGTCTTGCCCTAGGAGAAAATTGAAGTCAAAATGGCCCATGAAAACCATAACATCAATACATACATGTTTCCCCCCCAAAGTAACAGGAAACTAAGGAAGGACCCCTAAGAGTTGATGATTTATGCTATTAAAAGCTAACACATTCAGAGTAATGGACACAAGTTGTGGAGAGCCCAAAGCTTCCTAAGAAGTGGAGGATAGAATACTAACATAATGTCCCTCATCTATAACTATGTAATCAATGTTTTTATCATAAGCCTTTACCATGATCTTAAAAGGCATGTAAGAAGCAATATGGGGTTTCTTTCAATCAACTCCAATCAAAGGAATTGCATGTTTTCTTGGAGGGGGTTTCATAGGAATGGGATAAATTCCCCCATATCTGGTAGAGTCCGAAGAAACAAGAACAACCTGAGAAGTATGAAGTTCACTCTCTACCAGAAAGGTACGATAATATCGAGATGGAACCAAGTCAACCATTTTTTCAACCGATGGTTGGTCAAGAATGGACTCATGGGATTCATGTTTAGGGAGAGTGGGATTGACTCAAGATGGATTTTTATCAATCACTTCATCAACTAGTAGAGGATTGGGGGAAATCTTTTGATAACCAACCAGGAGATGAGGCTAAGAAGCTATAATATTTTACAACTCTTTTGAGGCTTCATCGATATAAGGACAAATGTGAATAGGATGACTCCCTTCATATAACATACAGGGAAACTTAACTTCACCCTTCTTTCCATGGAACTTATGATCACTAGTCGATGTTTTGTCACCAGCATTATCTCCAAAGATTGATGACAAAGGATGATGTGAGACTTTGGACCACACTTCTAATACCTATGGAATATGAGGACAATCTCTAAGAAGTTGGTCACCCTTACATAACTTGCAAGGGAATCTAACTTTGTGGGGTCAATTGAAATGTTCTTCTATACTAGTTGCATGGATAGTAATGGTCTCTTGGTTGCCCGTCTACTTATTTTTCTTGTTCTTCTTCATCCTTCCCTTTTTCTTCTTAGCTTCCTGGTTACTAGAATCAAGACTTTCACCAGGAGAGGAGGAAGAAAATTATGAAAAAACAATAAGTGAAGAAGGAAAAGGGTAAGATTTAGGATCAACTTGAGGTTGATACTGTTCAGGTGGAGGAGAACATGGTTGAGAAGAATGTTGTACACTTTGACAAAAGAGGTAAAAAACAATGAAACTAGTAAAGCAATGATAAATCTGGGATGAGACAACATTACCATATAAGGATCACCAATATTTCCAAAAGATGAAAAAAGACCAATATTCCCATCAGAGGGGTTTCCTTGATTGTTAGACTTGGGAACTATTTCCATTAGTCTCAACCTAAGATCCACTAATGAGCTATTCCATGGGGAGGATGTTGCTTCACTTCAATTAGTTGATTTCAGAAATTAATAACAAAAATAAATAAAAAGGGGTAGCTAGGAAAACTGGTTTACCAAGCATCTGTGAGCTGAAATATACCACCTTGGAGAACCAAGGGTTTACATATGGGTGGGAACTCTCCCCAAATTTTGTGTTTGGTGTACCACAGTGTACAAGGCAGCCGACCCAGTTACCTATGGTGAGGATAGAAACCTATGGTGGACTTCCAAAATATACTTCACAGTACATGGATGCACAGTTTGTAACAGTGATGTATAATGCGTAATCATTCAATGACAGTGTTCCCATATACTTATCATGTGTGGAGTTCCATCCGATATACTTGAAGGAATGTGGAGAACAATTTGATACACTTACATACGTGGAACAAGATATCACCCCAAGAATGAAACGCTGGAAAAAAATGACAACTCCTACGTTTAAAGACACTGGAACACATCTCTAGCCTAGACCCATATGTTTGTCGTTATGTTTCAAATTCTTCTTAGGTTAATTGAGGTGAATTTTAAAGTTTATCTTGATTTAAGTTTCGATTTCAAGGCTTAAAACTCAATGTCACTTGAACACGCTTACGATGCAATTAATATGATAAAAATAACTCTTTTTGTTTTCCTTTTAACAATGAAAGGCCTAACTAAGTAGGGGAAGAAGAAATCAATCAATAATGCAACAAACAAGTGATGCAAAAAATGATCTTGTCAACTCCACTATTCTAATCAAAATCAAATCCGTACATGAAATGAAAATAATTATTTTTCTTTTCTTTTATTTTAATGTTTCAAATGCAAAGAAACATATGAATGCAACGTGATTACTGAAGAAAAGAAACCAAACAGACTTTAACTATAATGTAAAAGTTACTTTTCAAATTCAACAATCAATCTATGCATACAACTAGAATTGACAAGAAGAAAGAAAGAATGAAACAAAATCTTATAAAAAAGATGATGTCACTTAGAGGTGATTAACACTCATACACACAATTTCACTCTAGGGAATTTCAATTTCACACCCTACATGCAATGCATAATGCACAAGATTTTTATTTTCAATTTCACTTAATTTTTAGATGAAAACTAATATATTCACCTAATGACTAATAAAAATCATTTTTTCAGAATGTTGATTGAAACACCAATTCCTTCAAGAAATCCAATGACCAAAAAAATCAAGTTTTTAATGACCTAATGACAAGAACAAAGGAAAATATAAACAAATCTGTTTCAAAGACACTCAAACCCAAAAGGAAACAAAATGGAGGCTTCTTAGAGACTACAAGATACTCATGTACTCAAGGAATAACAGCTTGAGCAAAGCTAGATAGAGAGAATATTAGACAAAAGAAAATCTATGCATGAACAAAAACCAACGCAAGTGCTATAAGGGCACTAGTTCTCTACAACACATGACAAAGAAGGCTCAGTGTTGGTCAGAAAAATTGTCCTCTTTTTAACCTCTATCTTACCTCGAACACACTACCTAAGACTTTATTTTAACCTTGGAGGCTATTTCTTCTTATACTTCTGTTAAACTTGTATTCATTCCTACACTTCTTTCATGGTTTTCATACTAAGGGTTATATGTGAACTTAATTATTAATTAAATAGATTTAATATCTTATTTGCCTTTGCAACTTGTATGTTTTCTTTCCTAAGGTAATTCGATAAGGTGAAACAATTAATCAATGTGGAAGATGGGATGGTGTAGGAATGATTCTTGTACCTTCTGTCATTCTCACACTTCAAACACAGCTGTCAACTTCAATACAGCCACCACCAGCTACTCCAATTTGGTAGTCTGTGCACATTCCTTGACAAAAGATCATAAGATTCTGTTGAGCTCAGAGCATGAGGAAAATACAAGATATGGAGGCAACGATTTTGGCTGAATACCCTGATTTAGTCTTTTATTGAAATAGCCAAAAGCTAAGATTACACTTCTATTTTCATTTCTGTTGTGGTCGTGAGTTGAATGAATGTATATTTAATAGGGTTTCTAGTGGAATCTAGGTAGCGATACGCTGGTGAAATTTTTGTTTATACTATAAATTTTGGTATCACCATATTTTGTGGATCTGGGATCCATGATGTATATTTTCTACTTTTGAAATTTAATACAAAGGACTATGCCAATTATGTATTTCCCTGTTCTAATATCTTTGTGATGTATTATTTGAGTGCTTGAAGTTCTAGATCTTGTAGTAGGGAAATGATCTAATTGGCTAGAGCCCAACCAACCGATCTTGTTCTCCCTTTTTTGTGAGGTGTGTTAAACTTATTTTTATGCAAGGTTTGAGGAGGTTATATTTTTTTCTTTCATAGTTAAGAGGCTTTGACTTCTTCATAAGATGTGTGATTCAGATCTGAAGTGTGCAGGCTTGGGTGTGTTTACTTCCTAACTTTTGTGTTAACCCTTCTTTCCTTTGATGCATGTTTAATTTCATTTCTGCAAAAGAAGTGTGTTTTAGTTACTTGCGCCAGTTGGTTTTCATTTCTGCAAGTAAAGTTTGTTTAGTTTATGTCTGCAAGTCCTTTTTATTTTGTGCAAGTTAATTTTGTTTTCTCTAAAAATCATGTTTTATTTCTGAGTGAATTTTCCAAGCATTCTCAGTATGAAAGTTCAGTTTAGAATTAATTTATCTTTATGAACTTTAATGAAACACTATTTTCATTATATCAATTTGTGCTTGCACTCGTTTCCCTTGTGGAAGTAACTCAGTTTAACACTGAAATTATTGAAGGGACCTCTAATATAAAACTTCAATTTATAATAAGTACAGATGTGATTTACATAATAACAATCATCTCAGGAATAAGCCTGCTTGTATTTGGATCAGATAGTTATTTTTCACATGCAAGAAGTTTCCTGTTCTAGCAAGGAATTTTCTTTGGCTTTCGAAGTTCCTTTCATTCCTGAATGTATGATTAGTTAAAGAGTCTTTTGCTTATGAAATTTTATTTCCTTAGCTCTGTTGCACTTTTAAATTTATTCTTAGTTAACACCCTTTTCATTTTTTGCAAGTGGTTCGGAAACCTAGTATAGAAACATTGATTTCTTAGTACAAGAACCTTTTTTTTGGTATAAGAAATGATATCTTGGTACTAGAACAGAGTGCTCTGGTACAAGAACCCATATTTCTTGCATGAAGGTTGAAACCTTCAGTGCATGCACAATACATACTTCTAGTGCAGGAACATCGCTTCAGTACAACAAAATCATTTCAGTACACGAACATCGTTGCAATGCAGGAACGATGGTTCAGTGCAAGAAGGAAAATATTTAATGAAGACAAATGTCCTTAACCGTTTAATTACTTATTTGTCCTACGACTGCACTGAACTTAGTCTCAAATATTCATCTTTTATTGATCAGGATTGTTCATGATGATTTGAAGTTCCTTTTATTAAGTTTCTGCAAAGCACTTTCTTTTTCATTCCAACACCATAATTCTCTTGGTATTATTTGCCATGTGATCCCTTTTATTTTTTAAACTGTAATTAAGAAAGATAGAAACAGATTTACTAAAGGTTCATATCATTTCTTGGCATTTCCTACGCTACGCCTCTAAGATTAAGCAGCCCCCGGTTGAAAAATTAAGTGTTAAAGGAGTTTGCTAAACTGCAACTCCGGCACCCAACATTTTGGCACTATTGTCAGGGAGGCGTCTAACATTGGTAAGAACTTTCAGATTTTTTTGTAGTAGGGGTAAGTTTACTATTACTTTTTCTGAAGTGTGCTTCTATTTCTTGAAGGATTTCTTAATTTTCATCTTTTTATTTCCCAACATTTGATTTGAGATTTTTTTTTTCTCTTTTGTAATTTTAAAGTTTGTCATTCTTTTAGGTTAATTATTTTAAGATGAATGCCTAAAAAGGATAGGGGTCCGAAACCCAATAAGGGCCAAAGAAACACTGATAAATCTGAATATTTTTCTCATCTTGGGCCTTATTTTGAAAGTAGAAAATCCAAATAGACATAGACCCACCACGCAGGAACTATCGACTTGGATTATGGATACAGTAGTTTGGGTGTGGCACAACCCAAAAAGGGGAAGAAGGAAACTAGTGGTGATAAAAAGACTAATTTAAACTATAGTCAACCTTCTAATTATATTAGGAGTGGTCTAATTGGAGGTACGAAAAATGGCATAAAACGAGGATCATGCTGAAGGAAATAGAAAGAATTAGGTAAATAAGGAACAATCCACCTTTGGGTTTCCAATCGCGAATTCAGGAATAACTTCACAAATGAAGAATATTCTGCCATCAACTCTTCCTCATTTCCATGGTAAGATACATGAGGATCTAGATTATTTTATGTTTAAATTTGATATATTATGCAGAAGCTATGATTACTCTACAGATGCCCACAAATTAAAGTTATTTCCTGCAACTCTCAAGGATTCAACCTTATGTTAGTTCATGCGATTAGGAGGAGATATTATAAATTCTTTGGACCAAATGAGGAAAGTATTTTGGACCAAATATCAAGAATATTGTAAAACTAGAGAAATGCAGAACGAGATCTTCATTATTGTGCAAGGTGATGATGAGACCTTGGAAATTTATTTAGAGAGGTTTCTATACATCCTCCAAAGGTCAAAACATAAATTTGACATAGGTACTATTAGAACCTTGTTCTTACGTGGCTTAGTGAAGATTCTAGACATAATTTGAATTTTTTAGGACAAGGGGATATTAGTAAAAAATATTTTGATCAAATTTGTGACTTGTGTAGGAAGCTATCACAAAACCAATCTAGATCAGGTAGAGGAAGTCGAAGTAGAAATAATAAACTTGGATCTACATATGCTATGATCATTGGTTTGGAAAATAAAATGGAAAACATGAAAATTGAAATTATTAATATTGTTAGCAAACCAATAGAATCTTTGAAATTTCAATAGAAATTGGTAGAAGAAAAAGAGTCATTGTCTATTTATTTTCCAAATTGTAAGAAAAACCATCTTTTAAGAGAATTCCCTGTTGATGCTAAAGGTTCTAATAAATGTGTAATTTGTGTAGGAAAACATGCTACCAAGGAGTTCCCTTTTATACCAGGACTGAAAGTAGCATTTGAAGGAGATCAATCTGAACCTGAGTCATTGCATGCCATGGGAGCATGGAGAAATTGGCCTCAGGTAGGTAAATGTATGATTCCTAAACCTCCACCACATTTTTATGGTTATAATTCATCACCATATTCCTACCATAATGCAAATCACTCTCAACCATAGCAGCATGGGAATCACTTTCAATATGGACAACCTCCTCAACCTTGGCAACAAGGATGGAGGGGTTCAAATCACTCTCATTATTCCCATCCTGCACCTATGCAATCATATCCTACTTCATATACAACTTATCCCATGTCACGACCATATATACCCTCCTTACCTCAACAAAGTCAACCAATGCCATCACTACCTTTAATACCACCATTTTAACCACCACAACTACCTGCTCAACTAGTATTGAATCCTAATAATAAAGCGGTATAATTGATTCATTCCATTCAACCACTCCCTTCTCCCATTTGTCAGACATTTTCGGTTGGGATCCATGAGCTTCAATTGAGATCGGGAAGGGTAGTAAAGATAGAAAAACAAAAACAGCCCACGGTGATTATCGAGGAGAGAAATGAGGAGGAAACTCTTGATTGTTAGAAATAAGATGTCCCCACTCAACCCATTCCCACACATTAGGAGTTTCCATATTGTTGAAAACAACCTCCCTACCCAGAGAAGCTAGTTATGGAGAAAAATGACCCCACTCCTCAGTCTAGTTTGGCTTCTGAGCTTAGAAATATTTGCATAAAGGTTCCTTTGCTACAAGTTATTAAATTGATCCCCATATGTACAAAAATCATTAGGGAACTTTGTCTTAAGAAGCCAGGAAGGAGGAGAGTATAACCCCAAACCATTTAGTTTGTTGGAAGAGAAACTGAGTTGATGACAGGATGTGCATAGATGGAGAAATACACTGATCTTGGAAACCTAGTTGTTACTGTCAAAATATGTGATATCCTTGTTCGAAATCTATTAATAGACTTGGGGCTGACCATTAATGTTATGACTAAGCAAACCATGGATCAAATTAGGATGACCCATATTCATACTACACTACTATGCTTGAACTTGCAGACACATCGAAAATCAAGCCAAAAGGTGTGTTGGACGATGTGGTTGTTTCAATTGATTGTTTGTAATAACCTACAGATTTTAGTACGCTTCAACCAAAAAATCATGTTTGTGGACATTCCTTGATTTTGGCGCGACCATGGCTTGCTGCAGGTGATTCCCATTTTGGATGCCACTCTGGTGATATGTATATTTTCCATGGAGACAATAGGAATAAAGTCACCTTGTATCCACCTATTAGATCCATTCAAGAGCTCAGAGACACCTTATGGCTAGATTGTGATAGTATCGATGAGGAAACTCAATCTGTTTCTTTGATCCATCAGCATATTGGGTCTACCCTCGAGGGTGAGTTACGGGACTTCTTGAATAATCTAGACACAATGTCAAATTTTGACATGGTTAGTCAAATATTTAGTCTAGATTTTCAAGAAATTTATAGTTCTCAGCCTCCCTCATCACTGACTCTAGCAGCATCTTCCTGTGTTGAGCCCCAGACCACTCTCGTTGAGATTAGTCTAGGAAAATCTTTACACATAAGCTCAGACCTGGATTCCTCCCAACAAGAGAAACTTATTAGTTTTCTGTGAGACCATCTTGATTCCTTTGCCTGGAGTTATGAGGGAATGAAAGGCATAGCTCCTGAAACCTGTGCTCAAAATATTAATATTCAAGAGGGAGCTTGACCTGTTAGACAACCCCAAAGTCCCATGAATCGTGCACAAAGAAAAGTTGTGAAAGAATAATTACAAAAACTCTTAGATGTTAATTTTATTTATCCTATATCTGATAGCCAATGGGTCTCTCCATTGGTGATAGTCTCGAAAAAATATGGGAGATGGCACATTTGCATTGATTACAGAGAATTGAATAAAGCCACTCTCAAGGACTATTTTCCCATTCCTTTTATCGATTAGGTGCTAGATGCCCTTACCGGTAAAAAGTACTTTTCATTTTTAGATGACTTTAGCGGATATAACCAAATCCAAGTCTCACCCGAGGATCAAGACAAGACCACCTTCACATGCCCATGGGGGACATTCACATACCGAGTGCTTCCCTTTGGGTTGTGTAGTTCCCCAAATACCTTTCAAAGGGAAGTGCTAGCTATTTTTGTTGACCCCGAGTGTGTAGAGATTTACATTGACGATTTCTCAGTATTTGGTAACTCATCCAAGAAGCCTCAAAAACTTAGAAAAAGTGATTTGTCATTGTCAAGAATCCCACCTTGCTTTGAGTGATAAAAAATGCAGATTGATGTGCAAAACAATGGTAGTTCTTGGTCATTTGATTTTTGACAAAGGTATCCGAGTAGACACAGCTAAAATAGAAGTTATTTTGTGTCTTCCTACACCCAAAACACAAAGGGAAGTGAGAGGATTCCTGGGGAATGCAGGTTATTACCTGAGATTCATTGAGAAATTTTCTAGGATAGCTACCCCCCTTTTCCAATTATTAGCTAAGTATAGCGATTTCTCTTGGTCCACAACTTGCCAATAGTCTTTTGAGAAATTAAAGGAAAAGTTAGTACAGGCACCAGTTTTGAGAGGACCTAACTGGTCCCTACCATTTCATATTTCCTCTGATGCCTCAGATACTACCATTGGCACATCTCTAGGATAGGAAGAGAACAAAAAGTCCTATTTTATTTACTTCATCAGTAAAAAAATGGCACTTGCTGAGCTAAACTATAGAGTAACTGAGAAGGAGTTTTTAGCCATATTTTTTGTTATTAATAAATTCAGACAGTATATTATAGGATATGAAGTTTTTGTATATACTGGCCATTCTTCTATAAGATATTTAATGAATAAACCATTGACTAGCAGTAGAGTGACTAGGTGGTTACTTTTGCTATAGGAGTTTAATGCTACCATTGTTGATAGACTAGGAAAATCTAATGTCATCGTTGATTATTTATCTAGATTAAATAATATTGGTGAGATAATTGCCGTTGATGATGATTTCCCTGATGAATATCTTTTTGCTGTGTCAACAAAATCACCATGGTTTGCTGGCATAGTTAATCCTTTAGTCACTGGAAAAACACCACCTCAGTTATTCGCTTGTGAAAAGCAGAATATAATACATAAACGTGATTCATATTCTCGGATCCAAGTGGACCTCTTTTACACTAGACCAGATCTCATTATTCGTAGATGTGTAAGAGAGGAAGAAGTGTTTAACATTTTGAAATCTGCTCATGATTAACCTTGTGGGGGCCATTTCTCTAAGAAGAGAACTACATATAAGATTTTATGAGTTGGCTATTTTTGGCCTTCCTTGCTTAAGGATTCCAAACAATATGTCAAGCGATGTCATAGCTGTCAGCGAATGGGTCAGAATGTCGAAGGCAATGAAATACCTTTATGTCCTCATGTTAGATTAAGCCTTTTGAAAAATGGGTTATTGATTTTGTAGGACCTATAAATCCAACATCTTTGAATAAAAAACATATTTTGGTTTGTACAGATTTTGTTACAAAGTGGGTAGAGGCTAAAACTGTTTCTTTTGCTACTGAAAAAGTTGTTGTTGAATTTTTGTTTGATGAAATTTTTACTAGATTTTGTGTTCCTAAAGAGATTGTTATTGATAATGGATTGCAGTTTGTATCTAATCTGGTTAAGGATGTTACAGATCAATACAAAATTTGGCACAGGAAATATACACCATATCACCCTCAAGAAAATGGCCAATGGAGTCTACCAACAAGGTGATTGAATCCATCCTTACCAAAATACTAAAACTGAATAGAAATTATTTGGCCAACAAATTTCCTAAAGCCTTATGGGATTATTGAACCACTTGGAAGAATAGTACGAGGCATACACCATATGATTTGGTATACAGAAGACAATTCCTTTTGTTAATTGAGTTCCAGATTAAAAGTTTTTGAACTGCAGTTCAATTGGGGTTAGATCTCTCATGAGAACAACAACATTGTCTACTGCATTTAAATGAGATAGATGAATTTCGAAGAGATGATGTTCAACAAAATGAGATAGTGCAACAACACAAGAAGTGGAATGAAGAGTTGATTAGAAAAAAGAAGTTCCAACCAAGTGATGGGTACTCCTTTATGACTCCATATTTAAACATTTTAAAGGGAAATTCCATACACACTGGTTGGGACCTTATGAAGTGGTTACATTTTTTGAATGGAAATATACTTAAAGTATACTTTCATCTTCTCACAAAGAAAAATTTCATGCAGCAAGTGAAATAGTAGTATGAAATAAAGATGGTAGGTAGTTGTGCCAACCTATTACAAATCTGATTCTTTCTTTTCGAGAAATAAAAATAAAAAGAAAAAAAAAATGACAAAAATTAAAAAGAAAAAGAAAAAATATTTTTCATGTGGTCGTGAAAATAAATTTACTGACATGATCACAGAAGGATCAACCTAAAAACCAACATGCTGGTAGGAGGATCAAATTTTAATAAAATGGGAATGTTGCTTGATCTTTATATGTGCTAACCATCACTGAGAAGAATCAGGATTTTAAGTGCAGGAATCGAGACCTTATCCATGTTCGGGACAACTAATACGGAAATTTTTATGCAAGCAACACTCAATTCTCGGTGTAGTTATTTTTGGTTCAACACTATTCAGGAAAATTTTGAGGTGAAACTCCGCCCTTCTTCTATTCATTTTTTGTGAGTGTCCCTCTATAATTCTTATTTTCTGTCCTATTGAGATTGACCATCACTTTCTTCAAAAGAGATTATCCCTATCCGATTTCGTTTTTCCATATTTTCCCTTAAAAAAATTCCCTATCCCTTTTTCTGTATATCCCTCTTGGATTGGTCTCTTTTGAATTCCCTCATTGATCTCCTTCCCATTCTAAAATTTACCCCTTTCCTAGTTATTTTTTTTCCTCATGGACTGTATTTCAAGATCTAATAATAATTCATGTATCAGATCGAAAGGCACATGATAATACCAAGAACTGGCAAATAAAAGCCCCTTTGAAAACTCTGCAAATTTTTCAAGATTCAACCTGTATATTGTATTTTTATTATGAATCTCTTTCTTTAGATATGCCACAACACTTTCGAGTGCCAGAACAGTGATATTCCTCAGTAAAGGAATATGTCTTTCAATGCAAGAATTTTGGAATTTCTGGCACAGGAATACGTGTTGTTGTGCACTCCTAAGTGCAAGAACATGTATTCTGGTGTAGGAATGGTAGTATTTCTTAGTACATAAATGTTTGTCTTAGTGCAGGAACTAAAGATTCCTGAGTGCAAGAATGCACATTATAGTACATGAATGTCTGGTATAGGAAGGCATGCTTGGAACAAGAGTTCGGTCTAGGAACAGGGGAAATTTAATTTCATTTAGTATAGGGATCTTGTTCAAGCATAAATGGATGCACTATTTTAAATTATAGCATGCAATAACCTTTTCTACATTTGATTAGACTTTTTTTATCATTACTAATTAAGAAAGGATTTTTTTTGAAATTAAAAAGGAATTTAGTTATGAAATGTTTTTTTTTCTAGATCTGTCTACTTCTATTATTATACAAAAAGAGAAAAAATTACAGCAAGGCCTTAGCCTTGAAAGTCTTGCTAAGAGGTTGGCAATTTGCACAAGTTTTCACATTTTTAGTTCTTAAAGGACCTCCATTTTTGATATGGCCTCTTATAAGACCCGACACATATACATAGCTAAACAGAGATAGTAAAGTACCCAAAACGAGGCTAAACAAAGACAACATTGCATCCTACATGTTGCAGAACAAGATTCAAGACAGAGACCCGATACTGGCATGAGTCAAGACACAAAACAGAGTAGTATTCCTGCTGCTGAAGCTGCCTTTAGCGGAGAACCGGGATAGATCAATCATCATCAGTGGTGTATGGTTCGTCAATGACTCTTGCAACCAAATTGTAAAGAGTCCTCCGAATCTGAATGCAGAGCCACCAAGCCTGTTGGTTCTCTCTGCACTGGCTCGCTTGGACCTGCAGAGACAGCTTGATTCGCCATCGAGGAGCTTCCTAAGACTGGACGCTGACTGTCCATTGGAGTCGCCCTTCTTTGGACAGCCGGCATTTCCGGAGGAGCGTCTACCTGGCCTCTGGGATCTTCACATTTCTCAATTGTGACTGAAACAATAAAGGTAGAATGAGCAAGAGTGCATGGGATTTGATAGCGGACCGTGGGGTGTGCCTCATGCTCACAATTATTCCGTCTACCGCGCCTTCGACCTCTGCCACGACCAAATCTGTTGACAGGGGCACTGCTTCGCCCAGAATCCTACACCTTCGTCAAAGAGCGCGTCGGGGAGGTTGACCGCTGCGAGATGGCACGACCCCTGGAGCCTCCTCGCCTACTTATCATCCTGAGCCATTCTTGCGGCATTGCAAGGCCCCGAGGTGAAGCGAATGAACCTGAAAAGGAATTTAACGCTGCCACGCTGAGGGAGAAGCTCTGATTTACACAGACCACCGTGACCCAAGAGACTGGGGCAGCAAAAATGAACGCTGGAGCAGCAGGAGAGCAACGGATATGGTGCACCATGGCACAATTAACCGGGAGTCTGGTTGGGGAATTAATGTCTCGCATGAAAAGCTTTGTGTGAGACCAGCTCACTTTCCTTGTACACCACCCCGCAGCAGGCGTGTTCGGACACTTGCCCATGTGACCGACCACGTGCCTACCATCCTTTCCATCAGACACCCGCATCCAGGGGTGAGAGATCCTTTTGCACCAGAGAAGTGCACTCTTGTATGAGTTGTTCATCATCTGCGATTTCAAGGGGTCCTGAAAAGTAAGGTTGCTGCCAGTTTACTCCTTGATTGGCTAATCTATCTGCAACTTTGTTGGTTGATCTTCGAACATGCCTGAAGGTAATACTTTGGGGTTTCCTCAGTTTTTCCTCTAGGGATTCCAATCTGCTGAGCAATCTCCAGCTGGATGCTATCTTGTCTGCGGGGGTGCCAGCTTGGATTCTGTTTGCTGCTGCTATAAGGATGAGGGAGTCTCCTTCTACTTCTAAAGGGAAGAAGTGATTTTGATCAGCAATACAGATCCATTTCCATAGTCCTTCCAGCTCTGCTGCATTGTTTGTGTCGTTGCCAATCGATCCATAAAAAATGTGCAATATGGCTCCTGTGTTGTTCCTGAATATTCCTCCGAACCCCGCTGGCCCTGGATTACCCTTTGCAGCCCCATCGAAATTTAGCTTGAAATAGTTGATTGCCGGAGGAGACTAAATTAAGGGAGAGACTGAGCAGGCAGGAGGATGGGTTTTGGCCTGGGCTAAAAAGGATAAGTCCAGATTCCATGCTTTTAGAATGGTGATTTCCTGAGGAGAGTCTGGCAGGTCCTTGTCATGCCAAATTATGATAGCCAAAGTTTCTTGAAGATTTTGCTTCAGGAGGAACCAGAGAGCATCTGTAGGCCTACTGGTGTTGTTGAAGATTCTGCTATTTCTTTCCTTCCAAAGAATCCAGTAGAGGAAGCCTGGTATTAAGGACCATAGGTAGTTCAGTAGCAGGCTTTTGAAGGGGTTTCTTGGCCATTTTCTAATGGTGTTTGTGATGTCTTCCATCCGGTCGTCCAATCTTCTATTGCATTGCTCAATTCTTTTCCATAGTTGAGTTGCAAGCAGGCAAGTCTCCATTAAATGACTAATGGTTTCAGAATGGAGATTGCAGTTTGGGCATCTTGATGGGCCAATGAATCCTCTTTTTTGCAGGTTGTCCCATGTGAGTATGCACCTCTTACTTAAAAGCCAGAGAAAAGTGGAGACCTTGGGCCATATTCCCGGTTGCCAGACCTTTTCCCATAGCTGATCCTTGACTGTTTGGGGGGCAGAGTAGCGAAGTTGATGAGCTTCCTTTGTAGTGAAAATTTCTTTTGGCGTGTGTCCCCAATGCAGTTTGTCTTGCTGATTTGAGTATTTGATTCTTCTATGGTTTAATTCCCGATCTATTTCACTGTATGTTTCCCCTTGCCAATCCTCATGCCAGGTACTTGCGGATTTCCAAATTTGAAAGTCTTGATGCATGTGCTGCCACCAGAATTGATGCACATGTGTGAGATTAGCCTGTTTCATGGAGGCTTGCCATATTGGCTCTTGGAATAGGGTTGCCAATTTTGGGAGTTGCTGCCAAGAGTCCTCCCAGAACCTTGCAGCTTTGCCTGAGTGAATTTCCCAGAAACTGTTCTCTTGAACGAAGGCGCTATGAAGCTTTGCCGCATTCCAGATCAGAGAACCTTGGGTTGTAGTGTTGATTCTGATGAGGTCATGCCAATGACTGCCCGAAGCGTATTTTTCTTGCCAGAGTCTTGCCCATGGTGAATTTGGTTTGGAGAGCCAGTTCCACCATATTCGTGCGCCCATTGTGTTATTGCTGTGAAGAGGATCCCTTAAGCCTAGCCCGCCATTTGATTTTGTTTGAAAAACTTCTTTCTAGTTGACGAGAGCCCATTTCCTATTTGGTCCAGAGGAGCCCCACATAAAATTTCTTTGCAGATTACGAATAGCTTTGAGAACCCATTTTGGCACTGCTAGGATTGAAAAAAGATACAGTGGCATGGCCTGAAGTACCGACTTGATCAAGACTAGTCTACTAGCCATGTTTAGGGATCGAAAAGTCCAAGACGAGAGCTTTGAAGTGAGTTTGTCGAGTAGAGTTCTCCATGAAGCATGTTTGATGGCAGAATCTGCCAGAGGAGCCCCCAGGTATTTTGAAGGAAGCTGAGCAATGGAGAACCCCAAAATTCGGGCAATGTTCCTTTGAGTGGAGGTGGGTGTGTTGAAAAAGAAGAGTTGATATTTTGAAGCGTTGATGGTGGTGCCCAAAGCTTCAGAGAAAAGAGAGAGCAGGGATTTGAACACTTTGGCTTCTTGTGAAGAAGGATGACCAGAGAGCATGGTGTCGTCTACAAATTGTTGATGGGATTAGGGATGAAGACCATGGAGAGAAATGTCATTTAGAGCATGGGCGGAGATGGCGGATTTGAGCAGTCGACTGAGCCCTTCTACCATGAGGACAAAGAGGAATGGTGATAGAGGGTCCCCTTGCCTGATGCCACGAGAGGGGCGGAAAGGCAATGACGAGGAACCATTGAGCAGGACAGAAATGCTGGGAGAAGAAATGAGATTCATGATCCATCTAGTCCAAGTGGAGTTGAAACCAAAAGCCAGTAATATTTTTTGAATATAATTCTAGCTAAGTTTATCAAACGCTTTGGAAAGGTCCAACTTTAGGATCATACCTGGTTTCTTTAGAATCTTTAGAGAGTGGATTACCTCATTTGAAAGGATGATGCCGTCCATGATCTGCCGCCCTTCTACGTAGCCCGTCTGCTCCAGAGAGATGAGAAGAGGAAGGAGAGGTTTGAGCCGGTTCGCTAATAGTTTGGAGATAAGCTTGTAGATGACATTGCACAGTCCAATTGGTTTGTATTTATCAGGATTATTGGGTTCTTCACCTTTTGGAACTAGCGCTAGGAAAGTTGTATTGAGGGAGGGAAGAATCCAGTGCATGACTCTTGATTCCTCCACTAGTTCCCATACCTCTGTCTTAATGAGCTCCCAAAACTCATGAAAAAAGTTTGTTGTAAAAACGTCAGGCCTCAGTGCCTTGCCATCCTTGAGTTGTACCATCACTTCTTCTACTTCCTTGAGTGAAATTGATTGGAGCAATTTGTTATTGTGATCCTCCGTGATGATTTTGGGAATGTGCTGCGTGATATTTCTGATTGCTTGGTATCTATTTCCTGGAGGTTCTCTTAGAATTTCCTGAAAGTGGTCGTTAAATTCCTTTTCCATATCTTCATGTGCTTCTATTCTTTCCCCGTGTTGATTGTTTATGAATGCTATGTTGTTGTTCATTCTCCTTTGGATAGTTGTTCTGTGGAAGAATTTGGAATTCTTCTCCCCCTCCCTAAGCCACCTGATTCTGGACTTTTGACACCAAAGAATTTCCTCTTGTTGTCTGCGGGCTTCAATTCGATTCCAAAGAGTTTGTTCCTGTTGTGCCTGCTCTTCTGTTCTTCCTTCCAATATAAGAGTCTGTTGTAGCGCACTCATTTGCTGCTCCAGTAGTTTGCGGTCCTCGAAAATGTTTCCAAACTTAGTTCGATTCCAAACTCTGAGGACTTGTTTTAGATTTTTTAGTTTCTGTTGGAATTTATACATCTTGGCTCCTTCCTGAGGGATGAAAGATCACCATGCATCACTAACCACTGTTCTAAAATTGGGATTTGAGAGCCAAAAGGCTTCAAATCGGAATGGTCTATTGCTTTTTGTTTTGGGCCGAGACCATTGTAGCATTATTGGCCAATGATCAGAACCTCTCTGGGTTAATATGGAGGCGTGAAAGTCCCCCCCCCCCCCCCCAAATGAATAGCATTGTCCGAAATTAGGAACCTGTCTAGCCTTGAGGCGATGTGTTGAGTGCCTCTGTGCTTGTTGGTCCAAGTGAAGACTCCGTTGGAGGTTTGAATATCCATTAATTGATTATTTAGAATGAAATCTTTGGGACTGAGGCTATCATTATCTAGCCTGATTCTACCTCCTTTTTTTTCATCCATTGTCTTGATGATATTGAAATCTCCCCCGCCAATCTAGAGAGGGTACTGTCTGTATGCATTGAGAAAAGAGAGGGTGTCCAGTAGTTCTATTTTTTGCTGATGAGTCTGCGGGAAATACACATTTGAGAGGTGCCCATGAATGTTGGTGCCTATGAGGTGGAAGGATGCTTGAATGAGGTGATGAGATGCATGGAAGTCGTATAGAGTGAGAACCTGTGGATTCCATAGGATGGTTAGCCCTCCTGAAGCTCCAGAGGCGTCTACTGAGACAGAGCAGCTGCCTGACCAGATCTTGTTGCTAATTTTTTCTATAGCAGTACTAGTGCTTTTTGTTTCTTGAAGAAAGGCTAGTGAAGGCTTTTCTTGATGAATCAAGTTTTTTATCATTCTATGTTTTGAGGGGCTGTTGAGCCCTCTCACATTCCATGAGATAAGATTCATGATGGACAATGTGGTTTGGGGCTTGTAAAACATTGTCAACTTAGGGAAACGACCAGATTCCATAAGTATTTCTCCTACTATGATTGTCCTTTGTAGATCTGACTTGTGCCCTACTTTCTTTATTTCTTTGAGAATTTTTTTTCCATCCCAAGGACTACCAGCTTGTATACCAAGACTTTTGTTGCGCTGTGCTTTCATCAGGACTCCTTCAAGTCTGTCAATTTGCCAAGGGGGTATTGAGTTGTATTCTTTCTGCTTGCATGTTGTTTCTAGTTTGAAGATATCAAGACCATCCAGACTAACATGCACCGGATCTTCTTCCATGATGGAGGGGGAACTCTGATCTTCTGCTTCTGCAAGGTCCTGTAGACTGAGAGCGAGAGCTGCATCTAACTCCATTGCCAAGGGCTGCTGAGAGTGCTCTGTAACAGATTTCCCTTGGGAAGAGGGGAGAGGGCCAGCATCCGAAACAGGGATTTTATCTGAGGGTGGATCAGTTAGAAGACGTTGAAGAACAGGTATGGAAGGCTGCCGAGGGCTGGAGGGAGTGTGGGAGGAAGAGGCCAGGGAGGGGTTCTCCTGAGGTTCAGAACTGGGTTTTTCCGGAGGATCAGGAGATGCAAGCAAAATAAATCTGTTCTGAGTGTCAGATTTGAAGGTGCTATCTAAAGCTGCAGGGTTTTTTTTGGCATGCCTACGGTGGTTCGGGACTTTGATGAATCCTTCAGAGTCTTTAGCGGATTCATTGGGTGATGGTTTGGACTGAGAGTTCAAAGGGCAATTACAGAAGAGATGGCCATGTTCATGGCATTTGTGACAACGAAAGGGGATGTCCTCATAATCTAAAGGTTGATTCCATTCAAAATCATCATGAAAGAGACTTACCGAATCGACGAGAGCTTTGGTCAAGTGCATATGGACGCAGATTCGGGCATAGGAGGTGTATCTGTGGGTTTTGGTTTCCTCAGCATCTTTAATGAAAACCCCCAGTTTGTTGCCAATGTCTGCAAGCGTTTCTTCTCTCCAGTATTCCACAGGGAGGGAATACATGCGTATCTAGACTGGAGCACAGCTGAAGTCTTCTTTATCAGGGTTGAACCTGGGTTTCCAGTCTCGGAGAAATAGTCCTGAGGAGTTGAAGAAATACGGACCTACTTCAAATATGCACGATTTTTCCTCCACACAATGGAAAATGACTGTGAAGAAGCCTTTGGGTCAAAGCTGTAGAGTGACTTGGCCTTTAGGCTTCCATTTCGAAGCTATCCACCCCTGTAGCGCCTTTTCAGTTGGCTAGAATCCAAGAAACTTGCCGATGAGCGCATGATCCTGCATGAACTGGATCTCGTTGTTAATGCGATGACTGGGAAGGTCAAGCTTGATTCGTTTTGCAGCTTTTGGGATGCAGGTAGCTGAGGTTACCTTTGGCTGAGATGAGGGAGCGTTTTTGTGCCCGTCTTTCTCTTTGTCGTCCGTCTCATATGGTACTGAGGGATCCGCTTCGTCATTTGTAAATTTTTCTCCCTGATCATTGTCAGTGAGGCTGCCAGGACGGGTCAGAGGTTTTTCAAACTAATCATTGTCAGAAACCGAGGCTGGGTGAGGAGGGGGGGAGGATCCCACCCCTGCTGCAGTCATATCCATAGAAGACGTTCAGATGGAGCCCGGCGGCGTGAGCTCAGAAGGGCCGAGGAGAGCAGGGGTTAGGGTTGATGCGTTGCTAGTAGGCGAGGCATTCATCGACAAGGGTGCTCCTGCTTTTTGAAATGTTCATTTAGTTATGAAATGTTATCTTTTTATAAATATCATATTTACCCTATGCAAAATCATGACTTGATTGGAGATGTGTGCGAAATATTCTCATAATCTAATCTTCACGCTTGAGCCTTGTCAATATTAATGATGACGTAATCCTATATGATAGCTTGCATTGTTTTTTAGCACCACCTTTTACTAATCATTGTTATGCCATGTACTTTGGGATTATGCTAGCATTTGCAGCCTTTTCAAGACTAAATTTCTCATAATTAAGGTGTAACTATTGAATAATGTTGATATAGGGGCATGAAATGGATTGTGAACTCCCTCAGATATCTTTCGAAATTTCTTGTTGAGTACTCTTAAGAATTTTGAGAAATCAAGTGAAGTTTGAACAATTATGGAAACCGTTCGATTTGAACCATGGTTTGTAAGAGAATTGGAGCAGATGATTGAATACAAGGATAGATTTTATTTGTTGCAGGAATAAGGATTTCTCCCCTTCCTAATCAAATTTGATGGTTTCGATTCGGCCGTTGCACTCAAATTTTAACGAACCTTTGATGGAAGTAGAGCGAAGGTGGGGTCATTGGAGTTTAAAGTGACTAAGAAATCTATTTCACAAGCTACAGGGTTGGGAGCTACAAGAGAGCAATTGTTTAAAAAGGAAAACATCGAGGAAGGAGCTTGGTGATGATTCATTGTCGATAAGGATCAAGAGGTGGACTAGAAGGTTGGGTTACAACGAAATGTGATGATAGATAAGTGGAAGCATTTTCTATACATCCTGCAAAATTTTCTCACTTGTGAAGGCTGATATTCATTAACCTTCTTATACCGCATTCGGTTGGCACTCCATTTCGAATCAGGTAAGTTAATTAACTTCCCCTATTACTTGTTCAAAAGTTTGGAAAAGATGTCTAAAAGCATCAAGAAAAGTCAGGAAAGAGAAATTGGATTCAAATTATATCATTATGGGTTGATTTCAATTTTGGTTAAAAAGGAGTTAAAGGGGAAGAATGTGACTTGGGAAGGGTTCCTGAAAGCATTTCAAGAGGAGAGCACAGTGAAGTCATTAGGAAAGAAGGGCAAGGTCAATAAAGAGAGGCCCGACCGAAATGATAAACCCTTAAACCCAAAGACAAGTAAGACCAAGGAGAAGAAAACCCTGTCTAAGAAGCCAGTGTTGGAGGAAAAGCAGGAACCCATAATTGAAACCCCAAGCCCTTCAAAAAGATTAACCACGAGCTTTATCAAAAACAGGTTTACTTTCTTAAAGGGAGGCCATACTCTATCAACCTCCCCAATAAATATCGATGATTCAGAGGAGTATCCCCCCTTTGTACATAACCCCAAGTTTAATACACCAATTAGGGATACTCTCTCTCTCCTTGCAGATGCAAGAATTCATTATATGTTTAGTATAGTTTGTGTGGAAGAGGAGGATAACACTCCTCTGGAAACCTTAATTAAGAAAGTAAAGAAACGGAAAAAATATCATATACATAGTGCAAGTGAAGGAAAGGAGACAGCTATGGATTATGATGAGGGTACTGTTCCTCAAAGTCTTGAGACACAATGTGAGATTTCCCTCGATGAATCAGTTGTTGAAGGGATTCTGGTACAGGAAGAACTCAATAAGGAAGGTCATTCTCTCTCTTTGAGTAGCAAAGTCAAAGAACTGAAACAACGTATTTATGGACTTGAAGTACTGAACCAAAATATGAAGGAAGATAAAAAAAATGGTGTAGACAAGGAATGTTGGATTGATGGAGGAGGTGGAAGAGTGAAAGCGACAAGAAAAGGTGTGGAAATTTTGAGCATCTAAATGTTGTGGCCACCTTAAGGAAGTGATCAAATAACTTGAGAAGGCTTGCATTAATAAGTTGAAGACAAAGAAGACATGGATTAGTATTCAGATACAGGATTAAAGGGAGCTCTCCATGCCTTTTTTTTGCATAAGGTAAGGCTGTGTGAGTACATACAACAATATGGGAATGGGAGGATGTTGGTCGGAAGAATTGTCCTATTTTTAACCTCTATCTTACCTCAAACACACCACCTAATCATTTGTTTTAACCTTAGATCCTATTTGTTCCTACACTTCTCTTAAACTTGTACTCATTCCTGCACTTTTTTCATGGTTTTCATATTAAGGGTTATATCTGAACTTAATTATTAATTAAATAGATCTACTATCCTAGTTTCCTTTGCAACTTATATGTTCTCTTTCCTAAGGAAATTAGATAAGGTGAAAGTATTAATCACTGTGGAATATGGGTTGGTGCAGGAATGATTCTTGTACCATTTTTCGTTCTTACACTTCTGAAGCAGCTGCCAACTTCAATATGGTCACTATCGATGGCTACTCCAGTTTGGTAGTCTGTGCACATTCCTCACCAAAAGATCAACAACATTTTGTTGGGCTCGTAGCATGAGGAAAATATGGTATATGACAGCCAGGGCTTCAATCGAATACTATGATTTAGTCTTTTGTTGAAACAACCGAAAGCTGAGATTACACTTCTGTTTTGATTTCTGTTGTCTCCATAAGCCAAACGAATGTATATTTAATAGGGTTTCTAGTCGAAGCTAGGTAGCGATACGCTGGTGAAATTTTGGTTTATATTGTAACTTTTGTTATCACCATATTTTTTAGGCTAGATCTGGGATCCATGATGTATATTTGCCACTTTTGAAGTTTAATACAAAGGACTGTGCTAGTTATCAATTTTCCTATTCTAGAAGAGTTCATTGTCACTTTTCAAGTAATTATATTTCATATATTAATTTATTTGGTAAAACTACTTCATGGTTGCAAGGAGATCTATATGTTGGATAGTTCATGAAAAAAAATTTCATAAGGAAGGAGGATAGATATATTATCCGAAAGAGAAGTCAATGATATCTATGAAGGTCAAGAATTGTTTGAATGCATGGAAAAGGATCAAGGGACTCATATGATTCTTGTGAAATCAGTCAAAGGTCCTCTCATCCCTATGTAGTGGAGGAAACATCAAAGAGAGATATGAAATTCTAAAAGATATACTCTCTCAAAATGCAGTAAAGAAGGACATATCACTTAGACAAGATCTAGACAAAATTGATTGTATCAGAGGATGAAGAGATGTCTTTATAAGATCTCAATTGGGATATCTAGGAGAGATGATAAGAAGATAATCATATCATTCTATAGTGCACTAAAGTTACCTAATTTGAGAATTTTTGGTCTCTATTCTAGACAGAAAAAGACAAGTTGAGGGAAAAAGTGTTAAAGGTTCAAAGACTCAAACATTTGCATAAAGGAAAGGGAATCTTGGAAAGAAAGCTCATATCCCTGGAAATATGGAGGAATCTGAAGAGAAAGGGCCAAGGAAAGAGGGAGTAATAAATATTTACTATGAATGAGATGATATCCCTCACAAAAAGGTCTTATCGTAAGCTCCTAAATCTTATTTTATAGACATGACCATGAAAAATAATAAGATTCATCGTGGCATCATGGAAGCATTAAAAGCAATATCTCATGAAATCACCATGGGAATCATGAAGGAAAAAATCCATGGAATTCAAACATGAAGGATATAGCTCTTGGGAACCTCATTGGACATTCTAGAAATCATCCAAGACAAGGCTCATCATACATCAAGTCGAGAAAGGAATCATATGCCATATGGGGATATACAATATCCTCAATATTCTCCAATGGAATCCTCATCAGAGGGTTCTCTGATATAGAAAGAAAGAAAGTGTTTCATAAGAAACTCTGACTTGTGGGATTCATGGATGATGTTATGGTGACATAAGAGAAAAATCAAATCAAGGGGTTGAAGACACTTCAATCAAGGAAGTTGTTGGAAGAAGCCTAGATGACCTAAAGGTAAAATGAGGTATGTATGCTCGTATTTAATATTATAAAGTCATGTCGTATGGTTGCAGGAAACATGGATCACTTGTTAGGCCCCTATACTACTAGTGTAACCCCTTATTTTTATTAGTACAACCCCATTATTTTATTGTTGTACCCATGTAGTCCCCATATTGTTATTATTGTGCCCCATAGAAGGCCACTATTGTTATTATTGTACCCTTACATTATTATTGTTATGTCGGCTCTGATTATATTATGACCCCTTAGACTCCTATATATAGAAAGGAGGTCTTGTCATTTGTATCATCAAATAATTATTTATTTGTGTAATGTAAAGGATGTTTCCCCCTCGAAAAGGCTATATTCTAAGGCGTTCAACTACCTTTTCTATCTTTTTGTGAGCTAGTTTCATAACAGCACAACTTATATCTTGAGAAGCATGATCAAGAGAAAAAGGATCTCCTCCTCTGAAAGGATGTTGGAAGGCATAAGTCACACTAGATGAAATCAACATAATATGTCCTCATATGAAGTATGAGGTGGTTGACTACAATTAAGAAACTCTGATTGAAAGCTCTTGGGAATGTAATGAGTGAGGAAGGAAGGGATCGTGAAATATGAAACCCTCAAGAAGGATATCAACATCCAAAAGACCAAGAATATTTGACTAGGAAATCTCTCAAAAAGATATGAAGACTCAAATGAAAGTCTGGAAAAGATGGAGATGCTTGACAGTGCATATCTTTCGGAGATGTGTCAACATGTATGCGTGATGTTGATACCTATGTCAAGAATATGTCATGATGAAGAGCCATCTCATAAGGTACTATTTGATTTAATTTTATGTTTTGATTTCTTGAATAATGTCTGGATGAGTTCATGCAGGGCTACTGGAACAAGAGTTGTAAGTACAAGTATGACTATCATTCATGTGGTGGATGGAAATTCCCAAAGGAAACATGTTGAGGAAGAAGTAGCGATATGATGAAGTTTCTAGATATGTATCAAGAAGGCCGACTTCCATGAAGAAAGGAATGACATCACGAACCAAGAAGGAAATTGATCGATGGCTAATGTCCTACAGGGAAGAAGCTCTAGTAAATTTTATGACATCAAGGAATGGATTTGATCAAGCAGTTGAAGGACCCATGAAGAAGAAGATGCTGATGAAAAGGAGAGTCCCTAGTTAAGAGGGAGCTTTGGCAAGTCCCTAATTGAGAGGGATCTTGGGTACATTCCTTTACAGGAATGGGCATATCTTCCCTAGTTTTGAGGGAGAGATATACAAAACATTCTTTTATTCACTTGGGAAGAAACAATGGAGGATTGGGTAATCATCTAGAATCTTATGCTCTGTGAGGATGTCTAGGGCATCGAAGATAAGAGTAGGCAACAGGAATGATATTCTTTGAGGGTTGGGAGCCCTAGATAAGAATAGTGTTAGAAGATCATAGTCAGTGAACACCCGAGTGGGTATGAACCTTGAGAGACAATGATGAAGGTGTCTATAGTCATTGGTCTTGCCAAAATTGTGCTCTGATCTAATGAGAGATAGATTTGTCAGTCAATGCCTTGTTGTGGAAAAAATGTTGGTTACTATGATGTTATACAGATGGATTACCAATCTGATTCTTCTTATGAGAAACTATTCAGATTGAGAATGACCAAGTACCATTATGAATACCTCCCTAGTTAAGAGGGAGTGTTGAAGAAAATATAACTAGTTTCAGTCTTCATAATGACATGTAATTATGACTCATATAAATGATGTAATAAAGAGAACAAAATTATTATTGTAAACTTGCTTCATGGGTTTCATAAGCAAGTGATTTTAGAAAAATAGGATTTGTCTTTTAGAGTCTAGAATTAATGTCATGTATGAAGAGCTCTTCTTGAGCCTATGTTTAATATATACAAGTCTATAGAAATGTCTAGAAGCCCTCCAAAGAAAAGAACAATCCCTCTTGAAGAAGTCGACATACAAGATGAATTAAATAGATGATGTCACCTTGCATCCATAGGAACATCTCTTGACATTGTCATGTCGACTTGATATCTGGGTCGAACCACTATAAATACCCAGCTAGGGTCTTCTCAAAAGTGGAGAGAAGAACTTAGATCCTTCTAAAATTTCAGAGGGCAATCAGAGAGAGGATTTGAGAGGTCACAGTGAAGAATTTTTGGAGGTATAGAATTCATATCTCTCTGTTTTAGGATGGGTGCCACAAAGATGATGGCTCAGCATCCTCGTAGTCTTGGTGATCATAGTCTCAACCTATAGAAGCATCCTCTGATGCCACATAAAAGGTTTCAGACCTGTCTCCTTGCAATCTCAGCATGTATGTGATGAAGAGGATCTCGGTGATCTCACAATGAGGCTTAGACTTGTCTGCTTACAGTCTATGCACACTCATGATGAGAAGTATTTCGGCGATCCCATAGGGACATAATCTATCTCATCATACATTCTAGACGTAGTCATGATCTCGGCATGGTTATAATCATGGTTTGATTCACGATCTTGACAAAAACATAGTTACAAGATCATGATCTTGATGAAGATCTCAGTGCATCTCTCATATCTCAGTGTAGATATCTCATTATGATGAAGATCTCAGTGGTGCAACAAAGATGCAGTAATGATCTAGGTGCAGCAAGGTGCAACAGTGATACAATAGTAATGATCTCGGTGGTACGACAGTGTAGGCTTGGGTGTTGTAGCAGTGATGACTTCAGTAGCAGTGATGGTTATCTCAACAATGATGAAGAAGAGGATTGGTGTCTTAGTCTTGGAGTGGCTAAATAGTTCAAAGATCATGGTCTTGGTATTCGTCAACTGGAATCTTTATATAAAGAATTTGTGTAGGTTTTCATGTCAAAGAGTGAGAGGTTTTGGCCCTAGCAGAAAGCCAACATCATGTGTTCTTATCTCTTTTTCTTTGCTAACTATTTGTTGAACTAATAAGACACACTCTAATAATAACAAGCAAAGATTTTGCTAGTAAGAAAAATTTAAAAGTACCTCACAAATAGCCATCATGGCAAGAAGAATCTTATTAACTTAATTTGCCCTAGATTCTTCAACATGGTACCATAACTAAGGTGTTGAAAGGAAGGGCCACAAAGAGACATTCAAGGATCAAGTTTCGAGTTTCAAGAAGGGTCTCAAAGCAATTTTAAGGTTATCAAAGAAAAGGATCAATATCTACATTAAAGATTGAAGATTGAAACCCTAATTTTGAAGAATTAGTATACAACAATGAGAGATTTTGTTTCCGAAGTCATCATCAAAAGGCCTCCAAGACCCTCATCAAGTTTTCTAGAAAGAAAGATAGATTGGAGGACCTTAAAAGTGAAGACCACGTCATCTTGGATAAAGTCAAAACCCTAGAAGCAGTTCTGATCTACACTACAAAAGAAACTAGAGCATATTGAAGGAAAGACGGAATTATCATCATCTTCAAGGTTATAAAACAAACAAGGAGCATCTCGTTGCCCTAGAGGAAGATGTTTCAAGGAAGCATCAAATCATCCTCATCGAAAGGAGTAATCTTTACCATTGGTGAAAGGATTTTTCATTTGAAAGAAAATCATCCAAAAGGAAGCTCTAATACATCTTCTTCAACTAGTGATCAAGTAGAAGAGTTCATTGTCACTTTTCAAGTAATTATATTTTATATATTAATTTATTTGGTAAAATTACTTCATGGTTGCAAGGAGATCTATATGTTGGATAGTTCATGAAAAAAAAATCCATAAGAAAGGAGGATAGATATATTATTCGAAAGAGAAGTCATTGATATCTATGAAGGTCAAGCATTGTTCGAATGCATGGAAAAGGATCAAGGGACTCATATGATTCTTATGAAATCAGTCAAAGGTCCTCTCATCCCTATGTAGCGGAGGAAACATCAAAGAGAGATATGAAATTCTAAAAGATATACTCTCTCAAAATGCAGTAAAGAAGGACATATCACTTAGACAAGATCTAGACAAAATTGATTGTATCAGAGGATGAAGAGATGTCTTTATAAGATCTCAATTGGGATATCTAGGAGAGATGATAAGAAGATAATCATCATTATTATAAAGTGCACTAAAGTTACCTAATTTGAGAATTTTTGGTCTCTATTCTAGACAGAAAAAGACAAGCTGAGGGAAAAGGTGTTAAAGGTTCAAAGACACAAACATTTTCATAAAGGAAAGGGAATCTTGGAAAGAAAGCACATATCCCTGGAAAGATGGAGGAATCTGAAGAGAAAGGGCGAAGGAAAGAGGGAGTAATAAATCTTTACTAGGAATGAGATGATATCCCTCACAAAAAGGTCTTATCATAAGCTCCTAAATCTTCTTTTATAGACATGACCATGATAAATAATAAGATTAATCGTGGCATAATGGAAGCATTAAAAGCAATATCTCATGAAATCACCATGGGAATCATGAAGCAAAAAATCCACGGAATTCAAACATGAAGGATATAGCTCTTGGGAACCTCATTGGACATTCTAGAAATCATCCAAGACAAGGCTCATCATACATCAAGTCGAGAAAGGAAACATATGCCATATGGGGATATACAATATCCTCAATATTCTCCAATGGAATCCTCATCAGAGGGTTCTCTGATATAGAAAGAAAGAAAGTGTTTCATTAGAAACTCTGACTTGTGGGATTCATGGATGATGTTATGGTGACATAAGAGAAAAATCAAATCAAGGGGTTGAAGACACTTCAATCAAGGAAGTTGTTGGAAGAAGCCTAGATGACCTAAAGGTAAAATGAGGTATGTATGCTCGTATTTAATATTATAAAGTCATGTCGTATGGTTGCAGGAAACATGGATCACTTGTTAGGCCCCTATACTACTAGTGTAACCCCTTATTGTTATTAGTACAACCCCCTTATTATATTGTTGTACCCATGTAGTCCCCATATTGTTATTATTGTGCCCCATAGAAGCCCACTATTGTTATTATTGTACCCTTACATTATTATTGTTATGTCGGCTCTGATTATATTATGACCCCTTAGTCTCCTATATATAGAAAGGAGGTCTTGTCATTTGTGTCATCAAATAATTATTTATTTGTGTAATGTAAAGGATGTTGCCCCCTCAAAGAGGCTATATTCTAAGGCATTCAACTACCTTTTCTATCTTTTTGTGAGCTAGTTTCATAACAGAACAACTTATTTCTTGAGAAGCATGATCAAGAGAAAAAGGATCTCCTCCTCTGAAAGGATGTTGGAAGGCATAAGTCACACTAGATGAAATCAACATAATGTGTCCTCATATGAAGTATGAGGTGGTTGACTACAATTAAGAAACTCTGATTGAAAGCTCTTGGGAATGTAATGAGTGAGGAAGGAAGGAATCGTGAGATATGAAACCCTCAGGAAGGATATCAACATCGAAAAGACCAAGAATATTTGACTAGGAAATCTCTCAGAAAGATATGAAGACTCAAATGAAAGTCTCGAAAAGATGGAGATGCTTGACAATGTATATCTTTCGGAGATGTGTCAACATGTATTCATGATCCTGATACCTACAAGAATATGTCATGATGAAGAGCCATCTCATAAGGTACTATTTGATTTAATGTTATGTTTTGATTTCTTGAATAATGTCTGGATGAGTTCATGCAGGGCTACTGGAACAAGATTTGTAAGTAAAAGTATAACTATCATTCATGTGGTGGATGGAAATTCCTAAAGGAAACATGCTGAGGAAGAAGTAGCGATATGATGAAGTTTCTAGATATGTATCAAGAAGGCCGATTTCCATTAAGATAGGAATGACATCATGAACCAAGAAGGAAATTGATCGATGGCTAATGTCCTACAAGGAAGAAGCTCGACTAAATTTCATGACATCAAGGAATGGATTTGATCAAGCAGTTGAAGGACCCATGAAGAAGAAGATGCTGATGAAAAGGAGAGTCCCTAGTTAAGAGGGAGCTTTGGCAAGTCCCTATTTGAGAGGGATCTTGAGTACATTCCTTTACAGGAATGGGCATATCTTCCCTAGTTTTGATGGAGAGATATACAAAACATTCTTTTATTCACTCGAGAAGAAACAATGGAGGATTGGGTAATCATCTAGAATCTTATGCTCTTTGAGGATGTCTAGGGCATCGAAGATAAGAGTAGGCAACATGAATGATATTCTTTGAGGGTTCGGAACCCTAGATAAGAATAGTGTTAGAAGATCATAGTCAGTGAACACCCGAGTGGGTATGAACCTTGAGAGACAATGATGAAGGTGTCTATAGTCATTGGTCTTGCCAAAATTGTGCTCTGATCTAATGAGAGATAGATTTGTCAGTCAATGCCTTGTTGTGGAAAAAATGTTGGTTACTATGATGTTATACAGATGGATTAGCAATCTGATTCTTCTTATGAGAAATTATTCAGATTGAGAATGACCAAGTACCATTATGAATACCTCCGTAGTTAAGAGGGAGTGTTGAAGAAAATATAACTAGTTTCAGTCTTCATAATGACATGTAATTATGACTCATATAAATGATGTAATAAAGAGAACAAAATTATTATTGTAAACTTGCTTCATAGGTTTCATGAGCAAGTGATTTTAGAATAATAGGATTTGTCATTTAGAGTCTAGAATTAATGTCATGTATGAAGAGCTCTTCTTGAGCCTATGTTCAATATATACAAGTCTATAGAAATGTCTAGAAGCCCTCCAAAGACAAGAACAATCCCTCTTGAAGAAGTCGACCTACAAGATGAATTAAATAGATGATGTCATCTTGCATCAATAAGAACATCTCTTGACACTGTCATGTCGGCTTAATATCTGGGTCGAACCACTATAAATACTCAACTAGGGTCTTCTCAAAAGTGGAGAGAAGATTTTAGATCCTTCTAAAATTTCAGAGGACAATCACAGAGAGGATTTGAGAGGTCACAGTGAAGAATTTTTGGGGTCTAGAATTCAGATCTCTCTGTTTTAGGATGGGTGCCACAAAGATGATGTCTTGGCATCCTCATAGTCTTGGTGATCACAGTCTCAGCCTATAGAAGCGGCCTCTGATGGCACATAAAACGTTTCATACCTGTCTCCTTGCAATCTCAGCATATATGTGATGAAGAGGATCTCAGTGACCTCACAATGAGGCTCAGACTTGTGTCCTTACAGTCTCTGCACACTCATGATGAGAAGGATTTTGGAGATCCCATAGGCACATAATCTATCTCATCATACATTCTAGACGTAGTCATGATCTCGACATGGTTATAATCATGGTCTGATTCACGATCTTGACAAAAACATAGTTACAAGATCATGATCTTGATGAAGATCTTAGTGCATCTCTCATATCTCAGTGTAGATATCTCATTATGATGAAGATCTCAGTGGTGCAACAAAGATGCAATAATGATCTAGGTGCAGCAAGGTGCAACAGTGATACAATAGTAATGATCTCGGTGGTACAACAGTGTAGGCTTGATTGTTGTAGCAGCGATGACCTCAGTAGCAGTGATGGTTATCTCAACAATGATGAATAAGAGGATTGGTGTCTTAGTCTTGGAGTGGCTAAATAGTTCAAAGATCATGGTCTTGGTATTCATCAACTGGAATCTTTATATAAAGAATTTGTGCAAGTTTTCATGTCAAAGAGTGAGAGGTTTTGGCCCTAGCAGAAAGCCAACATCATGTGTTCTTATCTCTTTTTCTTTGGTAACTATTTGATGAACTAAGAAGACACACTCTAATAATAACAAGCAAAGATTTTGCTAGTAAGAAAAATTTAAAAGTACCTCAAAAATAGTTATCATGGCGAGAAGAATCTTATTACCTTAATTTTCCCTAGATTGTTCAACACTCTAAGAATACTCTAAGTGTGAAAGAGTATAATAGAGAGATAGAATAGAAAAGAGACCCATAAGTGAACTAAAAAAAGCCAAGAATTGAACCTCATAAGCCCTTTTATCAGAGGCCTCTAATTTATTCATTTTCCTTCATTTTTCGTTGAATTTCCTTCTCATGCAAATTTGTGAACTTTCACCTTCCTTTTCCCCTATTTTTCATTATTTTCATAAATAAAATTTCAATTAATGCTTCTCTTACTTTTCCAGTGCCTTTGCCAATTTCCTTAGCCATAATAAATGAAATGACCACTGACTATGATATTTTTCCCACCATTAATCTTGGAATACGTGTCCCATGACCTTGATATTATATTTTTTACATGAATATTCAACCAGGGGTTGTTACAGGCCCCTTATCCTTAGGAGAAAATTGTCCTATGTGTTCTATGACACCTATGATAAAAAAACCACTGAGAATGAACATACTTCCCATGGTGTTTTATAGCACAACTCGTTGTAGTATTTACGATGACCACTGCTGAAACATGACAAACATACCGTTTACTAGAGATTTATAACAAATGTCATTACGATATTTACAATAACAACCACATATATACTCATTCACATTTGCTTCAACCATAAAATAATCATATTGTCTATGGAGCTTTATAAATCTAGCTCGATGTAGTATCTACAATAATATACATATATACACATACACACATTTTCTTAACCAACAAATAAAAGGATATGATGCCTGTATCAACAACAAGGGAATCCAGAGGTTGACACCTCCACCCTCAAAAGTAGTACTAGGATTCACCTCCCTTCCAGGAAGTTCAGAATGCACTGCCAAACTCAAAGTTCGCATCCATTTTCCAGCGCTGCAATGCTTGTGCTACTTGTCCTCTCACTGAGCAATTACCCACTCATTGTTCTAGGACGCAACCCCAATGCGCTTTTGATTCTATACTAGACAGTCCCTTGGGAAATCGAGTCACCCCTTTCCATGCAGTCACACACCTTTCAAGTTTTGTGGGTGTCCCCTTCTCTACTACATAGTCCCTCAGGAAACCCCTCCCTTGGGAAGGTTTCCTCAAATCGGAAGGTCCAAAAACGAAGAAATATCCCTACCTCAAAACCATCACAACAGTCATCAAATGCTCATGGAAATCAATGGAAACTATTGGGTACTAGTGTCCCACAATGGCCCTACTCCTTAAGTTCTTTACCAACATACTGCTTCTTGTTCCAATTCCTTTTTTTTTTTTTGCTAATGCTTGCAATTAGTTTCAACCACCCAACCAGGAATTTTCATGCTTTCTTGTACCAAGCACATTATTGTCATTATATTAAAAATGAATTGAAATAAATTCACAGCATACCTCATTGGAGGCTCCTCAATAAGATAGACCTAAAATTTTGTTTACTTCCTATCACAACAAGTTAAACTAGTTGTTTAATCAAATCATCATGAATAAACATATCACATCCGGTTAGCTCAAAACAAAACCATCATAAATCAGAATCATAAATCACATGTAACCATCATAAAGCAAAATCATAGATCACATGCATAATAAAAAAATGAAATAAAAAATTGATACTTATCCTTCAATTTGTTCTTTACTTCTACCTTTGTCCTTTCTCCTTTTCATAGATACACTAGATCAGTTTCCACACCCGAAAACCACCTAGTAAACTTCTCTCCCCTTCTGTCATGAACCCATACACACAGTGTACATAACAACACACACACACACACACAACATACAACACCACACAATGCATGCACCTACACCCGAGATAGAACACATATACCTAGAGTCAATGTACTACACAACATGCACCTACACCTAGTGTACAACACAACACAATACATATACCTACACCTAGTGTACAACTCAATACATATATGTACACAATGTACAACACAATGAATACACATGTTACGATATAATGACTACATAATACACATAACATAGTACCACGTTTATACAACACAACATGTATTACATGCACATAATACCACATGCACGATAGTACTGCAGTACCTCCTATACCTAGTACCACTTGCACAATGTACACAACACCACATGTACACAACACCACTTGCAAAACATGTACACAACACCACTTGCACCACGTGTGCACAACACCACATGCATGACATGTACACAACACCACATGCACGACATCTACATAGCACCACCTGCACACAACACCCCATGTACAACATGTACACATCACCACATGTATAATCATGCACACAACACCACATGTACATAACACCACATGTGCGAAATGCAAATAGCACCATATGTAAAAAGCCCTGCATATACAACATGCACATAGCACCATATGTACACAACATCACATATGAAACATTTACATAGAACCATATGTACACATGACCACATATAAAACATGTGCATGACACCATATGTACCCATCACTACATATCCAACATGTCCATGACACTAGATGTACACAACACTACATATACAACATGCCCATGACACCATATGTACATAACACCACATATCCAACATGCGCACATCACCATATGTACATAGCATTGCATATATAACACATACACAACACCATATGTACATAGCATTGCATATACAGCACATACACAACACCATATGTACAGAGCACTACTAGATAACATCATAGATACAACATGTACCACATGTACAACATATGAATAATAGTAGTACTGCACATCCATAGACCACACACTGACTCTACCAAGCAGCCTTGCTTATAGTGTCTTCCTATTTTGCATGCTTATCCTAGCATGTTGCAGGTCTCACTTCTTTCATTTTGATGATGTATCCTTTAGCATTACCTATCCATAACATAAACATAATGCAAGTATATAATATCAATTCATATCCACATGATATTGACCTCATAGATTTGTGAGGGCTACTCTTCCTACTTGATTCCTCATAAGACCAGGAATCTCTTCATGTCATTCACCTACATAAGCAATCATTCCTCCACAAGAGTTATTCCTAATGACCCTGTCAGAAAAAAACATACATAAATACATACATACATACATATATATATATATATATGTGTGTGTGTGTGTGTGTGTGTATATATATATACACACACACACACACACACATATATATATATATATATATATATATATATATATATATATATATATATATATATATATATAAACATTAGCATAAAAAATGATCATCCATGATGACCTTATTGGACAATGAAATACATATAGTTATACATATATAGACATCAACATAATCATGATCATAACATAATTACTATGTATCATGAGGTATAGGTTTAGAGAACTCCCTTTATCCATGCACACCATGCACGACATTGAGATAAATAGTTCCCAACATAGCCAAGGAATTTGATGCCTCAAATCCATTTACTTTACCTTTCTTGTTACCTTTATCATGACTATGGTGTCATCATCCATTTACCCCAATGGACCTAACCAATCCATCTCATTTTCATACTCTTGGCTTCAGACGCCCTTTCATCATGCATCGGGGTTCATGTAAGTCTTTCATTACTTGTTGGTTTTCATTCATCTCTCCCCGAGCTCCATTGACTTTCCTCCTCCCAACCAATTCCCAAGACTCTCAAGAGATTAAAGATAAGAACACAAATCAAAAAAGAATAAAAACCATCAAAATCAATAACAACATGACACCACAAACAAAGTGGCATGGTCATGCACCAGACATAAACAAAACTGTAAATGAAGGGTAAAAAAAATCATAAAGCACTGAAAGCACAAAATTAGCAACAAATACCATGAATGAACCCTATGGTTCCTTATTCTTCCAAGAGAAAGCTCAACCTAAGCCTCCTTCAATATTTCATTGCAGTCTCTTTTGTCATGCAATCCCCTACGTCATACTTTCATAAACACATAACTGTTAGTGCATAAATAAACATAACAATATATTGGTTACATTACCTTGTTTTGTCAAGCATGTAAACCTTACAATTGAACACGTGTGCATATCATCTCTCAAGGAAATCCAATTCTCTTGGTGAATCCAACTATAACTAGAAACATTTTTTAATACCTATACAATACATGCTCAGGAATATAACACATATACACATAATGTCAGACAAAAGTAAAGGTCAAGAAGACTTCCTATATTCATGCAAAGCACTCATCCATTTGGAATTGTAGTTTCCAAACATACCCAAAGCAATTTTCACCCAATTCCTTTCTTTTAACTTGTTTCCTTGCTGTAATTGAGTCTTATTATATCTTATGACATCACCCAGTTGTTAATTATATAAACAAACCAAATGTTACCTTGTCATGCTAATACCAAGCATGTTTCCCTATAATTGTTCACACATGTCAGTCGCATGTTTGAAAGATAAAGACATCATGTCAATTAATTGAAATCAACATTTACCAAGACTAATATTCATATCATAATCAAATCACAATCATTAATCTAATACTTCAACTAACAGCCAGTTGCGCGCAAGTGTGCATCAGTTATTCTCAGCACATATTGTGTTAGTACAATCATCTTAAAAAAAGATCATTACTTCATGCAATATTATAGAAGCATACTCATATCATGCAATTAATCAAACATTTAGATAACCTGTAAACATACCATGTTAAATAAATCAAATAGACAACATAATCAAACTCATACCTCAATTTATCCCAAGGTAGGCTATCACATCTACACAAGTTAGTCTAGATTAGCACGACACAATATCACAAATATATCAACTCATACATGGATATCATAACCATAACCATCTACACAGGTTCATCCATATTAGCATGATATAGATAACATCAAGATTTTTAGCTTCAATGACCATAACCATCATGCATATGATCGCAATGCATATAAGAATGAGTTATCTACCATGCATGACTTTCCAACGAACATGCATATGAACACATTGATTCACTAGCGTCTATCATGCATGTAACCATAACATCAATAAAATGAAAAAACAAGTATTTTACTCATATAACAATCATTAACCAACATACATGCATGCCCAACATACAAACATGTATGATGATCTTCTCTTACCCTAAGGTTCAAGGTTGCCACCTCACATTGATGATCTACATTTCCTACTCCATGTTAACCAACATATCAACATCATGATGACATAAGCTACAACAATGACTCTCATAATGCATCTCTGACCTGCATTGCATGCATGACCATAACCAAGACAATGCATTCAAAATAACATATATACACTAACATACATAATAAATGCATATACAACCAACATTCATTCATGAAAAACACATCCCCGCAACAACATCATCAACTTCTACATGACAACACAACTGGAAAAATGACCATCACCATGCATACATAACAAGATCATATACAACCTACATGTATGCATGACAAACACATTCCACCCGTCTAGTCCAAGTATTGAACCATGCTTTGATACCACCCTGTGGTTTTAGTTATCACCCAAAGAGAACATAACCCACTCTAATACCACCCTATGGTATCAAATGTTACCCAAAGAGAGTGCAACCACCCTAATACCACCTTGTAAATCCATCATCCCACACATACCCAAGGTTACCGACACACAAGGGTAAATATGTGATGAAGATTTACTATGATATGATTCAACTCCCTAGGTATAGTTAAGGAAGTGGAATCTCCAAAAACAAGACCAAACTGACCTTACTTAGGAGATACAAGACCCCAAGGCTAACCAACCAGTCCAGGTGCGCAACCCCTGAGTTAACAGCCTTTTTAACTGAACTAATCTCCAATCATTCCCATGATAATCCCTCCAAGTGACTTTGATCCTCTAGTCACTCCCACAACAAGGCCTACATACGACTGTATTCTTTTTCAGGCAGTTATGTGGGAGTGACCCTGAAATATGAGGCACTTTTTAAGTGCTAGACTCCATATCACTGCCCAAAAATTGATGAAATTTGCCAAACTAATAAATGAAACAAAGATAAATCCTTTAACACAAAACTTGATCAAGGAATTGACCTAACCAATCCAAACCATGACATTCATTTCATCAAACACATGACGAACATGTAATCTACAGACCATAAATGTATATTTGATCATAGGAGTCTTAAACTTATATGAGAATCATCAAGAAGGTATAATACCCTCTCATAATAGTTGCAATAAAATTGGTTAGTCCATACATTCATCAACCCTTAATATATTCATCAAGCATGTCAATAGTCATATACAATCTACATAATATAAATATCATATAAGTAGCATATAAAAGAGGAAATAAAAAAAAATATAAACCAAGGAAACTCATCCATAATATCACCATTATAATAAATACATATGCTCATAAATCGCCAAAGAAAATACCTCTTATTAAATATGAAAATTCCATCCAAGTCAGGATTTCCACGTAACACCCGACCATAGATTTGGTTAAACCAAATATTTCTTTTAGCCAATCACCCTTGTGCCATATTCCAAGCATGAATGTTTGACCTCATGGAACAAACAAATAAAACCAAAGCAGAGCCTCAAAAGGCCAAACCACCTCAACCCTCAACTAGTGATTCCACCTCATGATCGGACATCACTAACCATAACCAGATTGCTCTCTATCCAAGTTATTAGGGGATCCACAACATTTGTTCCAACCTAGCTTCTAGGACTAGTAACTCAACCCAAAGTTGTCATCAAGTTCTATATCATTTGTCCAACCAAACCTTCCAATATTAGTAACTAAATCCACCAAGGGCTTCAAACTTCTATTCTAAGCAAGGCTTCCAAGACTAGTAACTCAACCCAATATTTTATATGGTTTCCAGAGTGTTTTTCCAACCAAGGCTCCAAGAACTAATAACTTAACTGATAGCCATAAGGAACATGAGCACCAACCAGAAAAAAAGGGTAAAACTCACAAAACCATGGCTATCTAGGAAATGGAAAGGCTAGGAAAAACCATTGACCATCAAGGAAATCCTCCATGCCAATGGTAAATCATAACAAAAAACCACAATAATGTACCATGCAAGTGAAAAATAGCAAGGAAACCATACATGTAACTTGATACCTACAAAAAAATATAGTTGTGGCTACTTATCCCTCTATTCGCTTGCGCTTTGTTTCTTTCCCTTGGATTCTTTATACAAATCCAATGTATGCCAAAGTGCTCCAAGAATACTCTAATTTTCCAAGAGTATGAGAGAGAGAATAGAAGAGAGACCCATAAGTGAGCTAGAAAAAGCCATGAACAGATACTCATAATCCTTTTTATCATTGAGGCCTCTAATTTCTTAATTTTCCTTCATTTTCCCTTCAATTTCCATCTCATGCAAATATGTGACCTTTCGCCTTCCTTTTCTCCTATTTCCCGTTATTTTCATAAATAAAATGCCAATTAATGCCTCTTTTCCTTTTGCAATGCCTTTGCCCATTTCCCTAGCCATAATAAACCAAATGAACACCCACTAGGATGTTTTCCCCACCATTCAACTTGGAATACATGTCCCATGACCTCAGTATTATATTTTTCTACATAAATTTTCAGCCAGGGGTTTTGACATTACTGAAAGAAGAAGAATGGCCATGCTCTACACTGTAAAGAATCCATCATACTTAGGCAACACCACACATCTGAAATATTCTTGGATTTTCTCATGATTTCAAAGAGATTCGACTACACGTCTAGCACGGAGGGTTCTTTGGTATTGAAAAATTGGTTGACAAATATTGATGGCTCTAACTTTGTCCAATACATGTTCGATGAGCCGAGATAAAGTGGATTTCTATAAGTGGCTTCCCTAAGGCGAGGAGGAAGCGATGAATCACACTACATGGAAAATTCTTTGAATCCAATATGTTGGAAGGTGTATAACTGAATCTAAGAATTTTGTTATGTAACACAGAAGAAAAAAAGGAGCTCATATCACCTATTCATTTGTGAGCTACTCGACAGTGGAAACTGCAATCGGATTACATGTGTTTCAGATTACATGCCCACCGTCAACCAGGCACATTTATGTCCTTTTGATTTTCTCTATTTCCACGTTACTAATAGAAATGTGGAACGGTCCCAATGGAAATTCAATTAAAAAATAAGATGTAATATTTTTTGCGGTCACTTCATTCTCCCTCACAACAAAGGTGTAGATATGCTTCTCAGATGAAGCATATTCGAGGAATATTCACCCGAGATTTAATCTCATCTATTTTTTTATAAAAAAAGTCAACAACCCTCCTTCAACCCTTAGGTTGAATGTAGGAAACCTTTAGCTAATAAACAAGACAAGAATAATAGAGAATATAAGAATCAAAAGTTGAAGGGTTAAATCAAATGCGGGAACTTTTAAAAGAATAAATATGTGCATCTACAATTAAAAATGAAGAAATTAAATGAACATTTTCATACATATGTAACAAAGAGATTGGATGAAAATTTTCTTCTCTATCATAATAGGTGGGTTAGTGTAGTTTATAGCTTATAAAAAAAATAATGTAGACTTAAAAATGCATGTATATTTTTTTTTCAAGCTAAATATTTCCTTTGATAATTCAAGAAATATTATAGTTTTCTATAGTTGATACCTATCTCTACTCTAACACAAGGGAAATAAAACCATAGATAAAAAAATTGTTGTTTTTTAACCCAAAAAACTATAGATGAAAGCCACACCCAAAAATTCAAAAGTATAGAAACTTGTGTTGCCCCATAGGAGGGGAAACCAACAATTAAGGGACTCAAAATATAACCAATTTTGCTGGACTGCCCAATGACGATAGACCCAGTAGAGCTAAAAATAAGAATACCATTTCCTCTAAGGGAGAGGTGAAGCATTACAGTGGTTATCATGGGGAAATGGATTCTAAACCATTGAAGAATAAAATAATACTGAAAAATTCAAGCATCATGAAGACAAGGAGATATCCAAATTAATACATTCATATAATTATTTGCAACATGGATCCATCAAAGATCATCAGGGTGAATCCCTCTCCAAATGAGCTAAACAACCCTCCACATCCAATAGAAGCTTCTTTAGATCACCAAGTTTATGCAAAAGGTGATCATGTGCTTCATTCCTACTAAGGAGAACCTTTCCTAATAAAATGATAACATGCCAATAAATATCAAACATGTGGAGAGAGTGGTTCTTCAGCCCCTAATGTTTATGGCATCCGAAATCCATGCAACCACACCACCCAAAATTTTAAAATATATCATGGTTTGCCTTTCTTGATGCACCTCTACTTCAACTTCATTTATTTCTAACTAAATTACATGTGATGTATGTACCTGGTAATGCACAACTAAAGATACAACTCAAAAATTAGCTTTAGTACCACTAGAATTACCACAATCAATAGTCCCTTTGCAACAACAAGCATGTTCACATTGTCTATTCATCATTACCAAGAGGAGGATACAACTAGTGGAGTTGATATGGCACAACACAGAGGGACATAGAGTCAAATATTCAAATCAGGACGAGAAAATATCGCACAAAGGAAGGTCTGAGAGAGAATGGAACAAGGTGAGGACCTTCCCATTAGAAAGAACTTGTGAAGGAAAGAGAAATGCTAGTGGAGGGAGTAAAACCAACAACAACCAAGATAGAGAGCTTAAGTTGAATATCATGGTGACTAGATGAAATAGCCTACATGGGAGGAACCCATGTAAAATAGAAACCCAAGGAATTCATCAGGAGAAGGCGACGACATAGAATTATGTAGAGAGACCAACATGTAGGAGATAAATGCTAACCATACTACATTGTCATTCGCACTTCAAACAAGATTCATGATAAATAAAATGTAGTGATAATGGTTGATATGAAGGGGTGGTCACACAAGGTTGCAAGTTATCCCATACTTCAACTATTATGTGTAGGAAATTTCACCACCATCAATGAATTAAGATTTTGGATTAAAACATCGAATAATTCTCTTTGATATGAGACACTAAGAGAGTCTCGTTTAAATGATTACATATAAAGATGGGGTTATTATAACTTTTGTTTTTGAGTTTATTTGTTATGTTGTAACCCTGTCTATGGATGTGAGAAGAAAGAGCTACCTACAACTGGTGGATAAGGGAAATTATACATGACAAAAAATTATGAGTCCTCCAATTCTACGAAATATGAAGGGGTGAAGCACCATTTGATAAACTTCTAACCAAGGAAATAACAAGGAGAGGCTCCCCTTCAATGCACAATATGGTGAAATTCCTCGAGATTTCTTGCTTGAGCCCAGATTTAAGATAAAATAGCTTAGAAATGATGTTATTGTTGAATCCCATGTAGCCTACATAAAGATGTAGGATAAACTCATAGTCAAAGCGAAATAATCCCCAATTCTAGACAATCTAAAATTATCATTGAAGTTAAGTTATATAAATCCAACTAGTGAGCATGACCAATAATGTGGAGAGGATGGCAAGGATCATATGAACTGTGTGGGAGGATCAACCTCGACTATGCGATAGTTGTGAATCCCTCATGATCTAAGCATAGACACCACTAAACTTGTGAATTAGAGGGTAACCAATTGCAAATGAGGATAAACTATTTGATTTTTTAAAAAGGATAGACCAAAGATCAGGAGCTATGGAAGATCTAGAAATTACGCTCTTTCTAAATGATCCACGATAAGAAACCTAGAAGAGGGATCAAATCCATATTGAGAATGGGGTTGGAAAAGGGAGAGGATCTCCAAGAAGATAAAGTATTGGTTATCAGTATTGGAAGATACATACATGCAATAATAATGACATAAACATGAATTTAGTGATATTTAGATTTTATCATATTAAAATGATAATAATCTTTCTTCTGAATAATTAAAAAATGATAAATTTTATTCTTTTAATATATAAAATGTATAAACATAATGATTAATAAAATATGCTATGATTTTTTTTGTCTTACCTTTTATGAAGATTTTTTTATTATTACAAATTCAGTCATAAAAAATATTTTTATTCCCTTCTGTAACCTAGGTAAAGAACTATTTTTTATCTCAAATTTCAACCATTGATAGAATATAAAGTTTGTGAAATATGGGCTTTTGTTATTCCCTATGAATTGGAAATATAAGTAAATATTAGAGGATTGATACTTAGCTTGATCCTTACCTATGTGTTTTACTAAGTATCTCATTCACAATAAAACCTACAATTCAAATGTACTATCTGGTTTCTTTCTCAAGTAGGTTGGTGTAACATCCCCCTGTAAACCTTGTTTAAAACACATGGAGTTATAAAAATTTTACAGAATTTACCGACGTGTAACTTTATGAATTACTAGCCCATATTCCTTCATTAACCATTAGATAAAATATTCATCATTACATAGAGTAACTTAGTAAAGGAATAGTATGTTACATAACCATTAACAACCACTGTTGTAGCATGTTAACCTAAACTTGTTGATGTAACCTTGCATCATTTCCATGATTATTTTAACTAGGTTAGTTAATCACATACTTGATAATGTAAATGTCACGTCATTCAAGGAATCAACATCATTATAATAGAATAATAAGAAAACACATCATTGAACACTAATATACCATAGCAACCCTATAAGGAAAACACAACAAACATTTAATTTTATTAAACGCTTCATGAGGGTGTTCATCCCTCACTCAATGGCTGTAAAGGAGTTCGTCTGTTGACCATTTTCATAAAATATTACAAAGAAATATAACTTGAAATATTACATAACTATCTAGAATCTATTATATTAATCATGATATCATTTACCCATAAATCCTCGAACATTATGTCTTTGTGGCTTGGTTGTTCCCATTAGTGGATTATCCTGCAGCTCACATTCCTCAATATGCATGGAAAATTAGTTATGTTCCTACCATAATGTTAAACATAATTTATCCTTTGCATAAGTCACCATCCTTCCCTACCATTACTACCATTAACAAACTTTGATATCATGATTAAATAAAATATTTATAAAATAAATAAGAAATCTTTATTAATAATTCTTGAACATCTATTCATGTGCATACAGAAAATGTAAAAAAATATTGTGACATGCCTCCTTTAACAATATTGCACATACAATAATTTAAAAGCGCATAACTATCAAAGCATGTGTATAGATAAATACCACATTAACTCTTATTCCCCCGCATAAGCACACATTCTTTTCCAAGAATCAGTAACACAATAGCTAATCCTTTTTATGTATATAAACACATATTTTCTTCAAGAAAACTAACATCATGGAAAAAAATCGTGCACTGTTACGGGAATAATACACCCCAGGGTATGGGTTGAGAACCCCAACAGAGCGAAGGTCATACACCAACAAGAAGCAAGTGAACAAGGATTCCTAATGCTTAAACTACTAAATTAGGGAGAAGAGATAGTACTTGAAGGTCCTATGTTTGAGGTCATTCTCATAGGGTCCAAACCCTCTACTTCATCCAGTGCTTCAAAACTTACAACTCATTCAAGAAAAGCATATATAATAGCAGTAGTTCAAATCGTGTTCATGACATAGATGTTAGATAATAAAACATGAAATCATACATCATTTTAATAATAACATGAATTAAAGCATCAATATCATCACATTAGGAACAAGATAGAGCTTCTTTATTGATGACTGTAAAATAATGTGGAATATTACAACCCAATTCATCCACGGCTCCAACTGAAACCTTCCTCTGGATCCATCCAGTCCAAGCCTCAACAATCCTCTTTCAAATTCATACTCATGAATTCCATATAAAGGAGATGGACATCTCAATGAGGAAACAAGGGTTTCCTATTACTGGGAGTCAAGGAGGCACAAGGATAAATCAGAATTGATCAGGGACTAATTGGATATAATGTCAATATCCTATCTTTCTCTTCTCCTTAGGCCTTCCCCATGAGGTGTATTTATATCACCTCAAAACAGTTTTTTCAGTTGGGATACAGTTAGGCCACGGGCTCCTGTAGGTAAGCTTCTGGTGTAACCCATAAACCCCATCGAAAAAATAGGCATTTTATAATTTTTTTATATTTTCAATCATATACGCAAGTTTGGTATAGTTGGACCCGCATGTGCACGCTTTCTTGGAAGGGAAGAATCGTGTATGGAATTTAAAATAATGTTTTTTAATAATTGGACCAAGTATGAAGGGAAAGGGATTTCCAAGGCCATGACTTAGAGCATCAAGTATATAAAGGTGATAAATAATGCTATAAAATATGCCCCCTAATATATGAGGTCATAAGGGGTATATGATGGTAAAAATGTATTAAGTGTATAGAACAAATCATGCGAGGACTTAGGAGGAGATGAAAAGATTCTAGCCTGCCAAACCAATGGAAGAGATGAAAAAGAAAGCTCATGTATCAGGCGGGCATACCCATGCTCAGAGATAGTAAAGCATGTCTACATGGCAAGTGTAGAGCGGATCCAAAATGTATACATGTATAAATAAAACTGAGAAATACATAGTGGATCATCTAATCATAGTTGCAAAAGTACATATCAAGCCCATGTCACAATGTCACATATAGAAGAATTGATCAAGATACTAAAGAATGTTTCCGGTGTACACAAGATGTGGCTAGTTCATGACAGAAACCCTCTGAACCAAACAATAATGAAAGCTGACATAGAGGCAAGGAATCCACCAATAGGGTCAAATGGAAACCAAGGTACTGAAAGAATCCCAATGTGTAATAATGTAAGCTAACGTTGAACACAAGGGAAACCACTCAGTCAAATACCCATGATACTAATCAATGTTGAGCATAAGGTCACCTATCAATGATGGAAATAGAGCGAGGGTATGGCTCTAACGCTACTCTCAGAGCAATTTTTCGATGTCAATAGGAGCAGACCCACCAGCAAGAAGTCAATGGAGACCTTCTTAACTAGCACAAGCAAAGGACCAAATAGCTTATGTGATACTAAACATGACTCTGATAGACCGGGTATGGCGAACTCAAAATGAGTCAAGAGACACTGCAAAAAGGCTGACTCAGGTTTACTTCCCTTTAACAAAACCATGACTCAAATATCATTGTATGGCAACATATGATAACTTTTTATAATTTTGTCATGTAGGAGGCATAAAGAAACTCTACATATGATTGGAAGAGATAACCAACCAGAGGAGTACTGACTCAATGACAAGGTTATGGCTCTCCCAAGTCAAACTAATGCCCATCCCAATGGAAGAAATACTTTCTTTGAGTGCTTTGTTCAAGGGTGACACAACTGACTCTTGCTGCCATCAAGTATGGAACTAAAGTCTCATTCCCGCTCTTTTTGGAATATATAATTTTTTGTCTTTTTCATATTTGGAAAGCCTAAAAAAGAATAAAACCATGCACATGGTACAGTGAAAAGAATGAGTGTCCAGATACAGATGTGTTGGTTCCTGGGAGGGGAACATTCACATGCTAAATCCAAGGTCATGAAATTGGTCAAATGATACTCAAAGGAATGTTCTTTCCATGGGAAAAAGGTGTCAAGTTGCAAAGGCTAAGTGATTGCAAGGTTGACTTTGTAGAAAGACATGGTCAAAAAGTGGCTTGTACATGAGTCCAAGTGAAATTAGCTTAAGACCAAAAGGTACAAATAGTCAACATGTAATGCAGCAGTACAACTCAACATGAGGGAGCCTCTATGGTATAAAGCCAGAAAGATAGCGAAGAAGAAGGAGAATGAATCTTTGTCGCAAAATTCATGACGAGACTAAAGAGGATTCCCGAGCCTACTCAATCTTGGTAGCATGGGCAACATATGCTAGCAAGGATCTAACTAGTAAGCCTGTGTAAAGGAAGGCTTTACCATCATGTCATGATTTTATAAGTCGGCGAGTGAAAATGGTTTAAGAATCATAACACAATGGGGTCGACCCTTTGGCAACATATCACAGTATGGAGGCTAGAATGCATAGTGCAATGGAACAAGTGATCTTTCCTAACCTATATGCCAATGAAAAAAATGATACCTGCCATCATAGGTCAACGGTCATGGAATCAAAGTGGTAGAAAAATTCTCAAAGTCTTCAATTTAAATTAAAAGACAGCCTGTCCCAACACTCAAAGCCAAAAGGTCACAAAGTTTATAAAATTTTAAAAATAAAACATAAACTTTGTAAAAGTATGTTTTTATTTTTTTTTGAAATTACAAGTTATAAATAGACCCTTTGACTCAACAAACCTCATTTGTGTTTTGAACAATTGAGAGAAAGAGCTCTGGAGCAAAAACCAGCAACCACAATCCACCCTATTTCCCGGCCTAAACAACTACCAAACTTCCAGGTATCCTCAAATTCTATCTTTCAATGCATGTTTATGTATTTCAAGTATTGTTTCAATAATTTTACTATAGGAACTTTACTTTTAGATTTTTACTCTGCGCGTACGTGGGTTGGGCATATCAAAGTCGCGTACCAATAATCCCTATACACAACTGTCTATGAAATGAACCAACATGTGCACAATGAAAATTTTTAAATTATGAATTTTAATGGATAAAAATTCTTGAATTGTAGGGTGGCCCATTGGCACTGGATTCATTGAGAGGATGTGGATTATTGAAAATTTTCAAGATGCCAAATATCAAAACCAACACAAGGTTTTTGGAGACACTTGTGAAATACTGGGATCTAGAAGAAGATGCTTTTATGATTGATCAAATGCCCTTGTGAATTGAACTAGAAGATATCTACTTCATCACTGGACTTTCCCGAAGAGGAGAACCAATTAACCTGCAAGGGAAGGCACAAGGAATCCTCAACGTGGATGATTACATTCACATATATTGTTCCAAGAATAATGAGAAGGTAGGGACATAGATCCCAACGAAGAATGTGGAGGGTTTGACCCTCAAAATTCTCCTTTTCATCATTGTGATGGTAGTAGGTTCAACTTCATTGCACCAATCATCACGTGTTACAATGAGCCTAACAGTCGATTACCTCACCACAGTCTTTGGTTGTTGTACAACCCTCCTAATCAATCTCAAAAACTAACTCACTTTTATAAAACAATAGTAATACCAAACATTTTGGGTATGGTAAAATCCTTTGCGCTTTATTCTTTGAGAGGCTACCAGTACTTTGACCCAAAGTGCTCTCTACCATCAACAGCCCAAGAGATCCTCAGATAGTTAGATGGGCTGACTTGATGAAGAGACTAAGGGGTGGAGAGGTCCCTAGAAAAACATTTGATGACATTTTTTTCCTTTTGTGGGAACAACAACTCATTTCCATCAAGGACTACCCCTATGCAGGCATGGACTTCAGAGCGGATCCAATTCTAGTGCTTCCACCCGACGCTGCATGGGGTGCCATTGGTAAAATTATTTTTAAGTTTTTAATGTTATTTGTTTTTTTTTTCAAAATTATGAACGTAAATTCTTTTTTAATGAGACCCAAATTCTTACAAAATTGTTTGATGATGATACAGATGTGGGACTGATAAGACCTAAGGGTCTACCAAGGCATAAGCATTGTATAAGAGATGTGGAGAGTGTCGTAGCTAAGGCTGAGAGACTCCTCCATACCGTACAAAGGAACTTGGAGAGATTGACTCACCAGGTACCTATGTCAGAGATAGAGGATCTACCAAAGGCTATGTAGAGACGTGTGGTATGACTACCACGAGATTTCGTGTGGCTCTTCCAATGGTGGCTACTACCATCGTCTTATTCCAAGATGAACGTCCAAGGCTGGATGCATAGATGTAGACTAGAGATGTTCAAATTTTTGATAGACATGATTGGGCTTAAGTCCTAATTTTGTAGGAAATTTTGTCCTGATTTTGTATAATATTTTGAACATAAAGCTTCTATCTATATACATATGATTTCATGATGTGATGACCATATATACAGATTATTTTTTATTATTTTTAATTTTTATTGTGATGAATGATTAATATGCCAGTCTAATTCTTGATTAACTACTGAATCAGCAAATGAGTTTTCTGATCATGGAATATGAATAAATGTGATAAAATTAAATGATGTTTGTAATAAATGCACTCTTAGAAATTGGCAATATAAATAAGGATCTATCACATCATAGATGTTTTTTAATTGAGGAACCACTAGTTGGTAACCCAAGTATATTACTAATGAATCAATACCAAGAGATATTTCTTCATATAGTAATTTAACAACAACAATATATTCGACAACACTGTTTGAAGCAGGTCTAATACATATGCCTATTGAAACCAACAACTAACTAGATGGATAGTAAATCACCTGAGTCACAGAAGCCAAATTACGAGTATGTTGGCTAGCACAATCGACGAACCCTAGATATACCAGATCATCCATCTATACCTCCCAAAGAAGATCAAAAATATCAATATGACTATGAAACTTATAGACAGATATGCACAAATACATACAATATCTACAACCAAGCAAATTCTAGGCAAAAGCCTAGGCATAATACTTTTTAAGATAGAGCCCATTTCTGGGATTTGACAGCTCGTTTCCATGAAAATCAACCAATTTGTAAGCTCCCTTTTTTAAGACCTTTTTAACGATAAAAGGACCATGCCACATCAATTTGAACTTGCCTACCCCCAAGATGTCTTTTCCTTGGTCATATACTAAGACAAGGTCACCTTCAAATAAAACCCTAGGATGTACATCCTTATCATATTGGACCTTCACTCTCTTTTTATGAGATTTGTTTATTGTGGCAGCATCTCGATGTTGCTCATCAAGAATTTCCAAATAAATGAGGTGTTCTTCATGACTCGAAGTGTTTGGAAGAAGTTCTACAGATAATTTAAGAGAAGGAATTTCACATTCCATATGGAAGATCGATTCCAAACCATAAACTAGTTGAAAAGGAGTGAAACCCATAGTGGTCTTAACCGATATCGGGTATGCCCAAATCGCAGGATATAACATGATATGCCAATTGGATCGAGTGTTATTAATTGTGTTTTGCAAGGTAACTTTCAAGGATTTATTCACATCTTCCACCTTAGCATTGGCCTGAGGATAGTAAGGATATGAATGCTCCTATCGGAAACGCAACTTGAGAGCCAATTCAGCCATCATCTTGTTCTGAAAATGACTGCCATGGTCAATAACAATCTCCTTTGGAATACCAAAGCGAGAAATGACTTGGGTGAATAAAAACAGGGTTGTTGTTTCACCATCCTTCACAACAATGGGCATAGTAAAGTAGTCCACTACTATAATAATATACTTATGACCCTTTGTTGAAGGCGGGATACAAATTGTAAAATCAATGCCTCACTCTTTGAATGAACCGATGGTGATAACAGGAAAGAGAGGAGTTGGATGAGTGCACATTTTCTAAGTATAAACCTGACAAGGATGGCATATTTTTACTGCTTCAACACAATCTTTGAAAATCAAAGGCAAAAAATACCATGCACGCAAGATTTTTTGGGTTGTAGAAAGCCCAGATAGATCACCACCATAGGCTCCACTATGGAAATCATTTGGCATTGACTCAGCCTCTTCTAAGGTTAAGCAATGTTTAAGGATTGAATTGACACCGCGACGATATAAAATGTCATCGATAATAACATAATGTTTTGCTAAGTGACACAATTTTCTTCGCTCATCCTTTGAAAAATTGAGGGGAAAATTCGAAGTCTCAAGTTATATTATAATATCTCCATACCAAGGATCTTGTGAAGAAATAACAAAAAGATGTTCATCAGGGAATTATTCCTCATAAACCATTTCTTCTTCACACGACAACTTTGATATTAGTTTCGCAAATACTAACAATTTCCTAGATTTGGCCGACAAGAACACGAGATCAAATTATTATAAAATAACAATCCATATCTTATATTTTCCCCCAATCACTCGCCTACTAAGAACAAACTGAAATGGGTTGACAACCACTAAGACAAAAGTTTTTCTAAGCAGAATATAGTGTCGAAGTCGCTGGACAACATGAATAGTTGCCAAAGCTAATTTCTCTATGGGAGAGTATCATAATTCAAGACCTACCAAGTCTCAACTCAGATAATAAATCACGTGCTCACAGAGAGCATCGTCTTCCTAAACCAGAACCATACCGATAGTTCATTCTACCATAGCAAGATATAAGAGGAAATCCTTGCTATAAATGAGTGGACTCAGTAAAGGAGCAGAGGTCAATGCTTGTTTCAAAGCATCGAATGAGCGTTGAGAGAAATATTCCCATAGAAATGTGTTGTAGCAGCTACAACCACCCTCCAAAATTTTTTCTTAGCTTCATTTTGGAGCCTCCCTACCAACCTTTCATAGCACCTTGTCTTGCTTAATCAAGTACACAAGCTTCAATGTTTTTCTTGCACAAAGGTAGCTTGTCAATCAAATCTTGATGCATTCCCCTCACAGGTTGTTCATTTGAACTTGGTCCAGCTGCAGGTTGAGCAGTGCCCCCAAGAAATTGTGCAATTCTAGAGGGAAACCAACCTTCCCTCCATAAATTGCGCAATTTTGTCTGGCAACCTACTGGGCTCTAGAATTGCACAATCCTGCCAGTTAGGCCTCACCCGTAAAACTATGCAATCCTTCCCAGCAGGACTGCTCAACCCAGGAATTGTGCAATCTTGGGTAGAAGTTAGATGCTCTGCCCAGAAATTGCGCAAATATCCTGGGCAGCTAGCCCACCTCCAATACAAAAATGCACATTTTCTCCCAGAAATTGAGCATCCTCATGCATGGGCAGTTGGGTTGACCAGTTCCACCCAAGACCAAAGAAAATTCACTTGCATGCATGGCTTTCTTTTTCCCAGAATAGCAAAATGAAACATGAAAAAGGCATCCCTTGATTTAGGGAGCTATTTTTAGCAGCTGGAGGTTACATGCAAAGTTCGTTTGAGAAACTTTCCTTCAAGTGTCTCTTTTTCGTAGATTTGTGGCATGCACCTCATGAGCTAAAACTCATTTATTCGATGCATCAGAGCTCATTCTTTCACATTGATCTTAGAGCTCTGACATCACACAACACATCTAGGACCCTTTGACACATCTAACTTAGCTATTCACGGGTAAGTGGTCTCAACTTGTCTTTTTCAACATTTCTGTTGCTTTTTGTGTTTTCACTTATGTGAGTTTTTTTTGCTTGATTTCTTTGAATTCTTGATGTCATTTACATGCATACTAGCTTGTAATAGCACCATTTCATTTTTCATTTTCTATCTCATTGTTGTCACATGCATGAAACTGTTTTGCACGAACAGTTGTCAATTCGGTGACTCACTTCAGCCACATGCATGTTGATCTGTTTTCTGAATCTTTTGTTCATGTTTGCATGCATGATCAATCACTTCTACTTTCACTCAGCATCGCCATGCATTCACTTTCATATTTTCTTTCAGTTTCCCATTGGCGATTCTGGATAGCCTTGGCCTAGACTCTGCCTTACTGAGACAACATTGTACGATCCGAGGAAGGAAGGCTCTGTCTTCCTCTCCATAGATGTGCATTTCTACCTAGGCACTTTCCTTCGGGACTTCTTTGCTCATTTCTGAGGGACAATGATTGCTAGCCCAGAAAATTATGCAATGCAGTCCCTGAGCCTACAATCATTTCTAGTTGGAATTGCACATTGCGCAATCCCAAAAGTCAACAGTCAGCCTGGATTGCGCATTGCGTAAATTGAGTAATGAGTCAGCCTCCCCAAACTACCTTGACTATCGTTTGTGCAATTTTTGAAGCCAGTCACCTAGCCTCCTAGAAGAAATTGCATAACTTTTTCCTATAAATCCCCACGTATTGTTATGTCATTCCCTAAATTTTCTTTGGTTTTCACTCATGGATTTCTTGCCATGCATGTTGCTTTGTCTCCAAATATTTCTGGTGTTCATCTTCCTCTGAGGAGTACAAGATCAATGGCCTCCAAGAGAGCAGGATCAAAGGACACCAACAGAAGTGCAACTGGAGCAATAGTTGAACAAGTGTCCGCATGTCTACCGATCTATGAAGATACCAAGTTATTTCTAGAGAAGGAACTCAAGAGGAAATGGCAAGAGGTTAATGAACCATTTGCAGGCACTTTTAGGGAAGACCTCAAAGACCACCAGGTGTATGTGAATATTCACAAGTCTGGCTTGTATCATATTGCATGCAAATACCCCACGTTTCCCATGTGTGGACATGATACACTCGATCGTCTCGCAAACTAATACTAAGACGTTGACTTTGAACAGTGTCAGCGAGACAAAGATTGCAGCCTTCCAGGCACAGGATTATGATCAGATGTATCAGATGTTGGCGCCCATGAATATCATGGAGACTCCTTTCATCTTTCCCAGTAGCAGTGCCAACTCTAGAGACATTTTTAAGAACTCGGTAAACGAGCTAGCTAGATTCGGGATGAGATCCAACCATATCTACAAATATGAAGATACTATGGAAGGCATATCAATACTTGGTCATATTTTCAGGTCAACTATATGACCAAGAAAGCATGGAAACCTTCCCACAGAGAGGGAAAACCATGTAACTGGTCCGACATGTTGGCTTATCAGCTGAAGGAACAGGTAACAGAGTCTCGTCAGTCACCCAAAGGTATGCAAGCAGAGATATACATGTCCAGCTACATCTTAGATGCAATTTGTGTCCGATAGGAGTTCCCAGGCTTTGAGTGGGCATGGTCACCGGCGGAGACTGCTGTGAACACATATTGTAAGTTTTTGTCCAAATTCAAGTTCAGAGGAGTTATGACATGGTTCTCCGATCATTTTGTCACCCCAATTTACAAGATGATATTCGAACAGGATCCACCCTGCATGACGAGGGCAGAAATGGAGGCACTGATAGACATTGGTGATTGGTATGCCTCACCATTCAGCACCTTCATATGAATGTTCACCGTGGAGAAGCCTCTGCATGTTCTACTGAAGTTAGCCTTCGACATACTCGTCATGCAGGAAGTATCTTATCACATCTCGGTAGGATTCATAGCTAGACTACACCAAAAGAAGAAGGCACCTTGGCTCACTCTTCTGTTGCGGATTGGGCTATATGAGATCTGAAGTTACAATCTATATGACCCACATTGTATTATGAAAGATCACTACACGAGAGTACAGTTCAACTAGATCCATGGGGAATTTCACTGGCCCGAGGAGGACCCATGGAGATTGTTGGGTGTGGTCTTTTACCTATGTAACAACCCTGAAATAAAAACATGTAATTAATTATATTAATCATGTGATTTATAATCAACACACAATTTATCAACTAATTAACATTAAATTTCAAAAAAATATGAGTAGAGACAACTTCCCTGTGGCGATGATGTTTCTCACTTATGATTTCAGGGTTGAATGCTAGTTGAATTCTGCTAACTGCAACAAAGTCTTGGGGACGACTCTCCACCCAACCGTAGACTCAATTGCACAAAATCTTGCTACAACTGGCCACCCCCGAGCCCTCAATCAATGTACTATTGCCAAGGAGTCCTTTGTCTCACAACACTATTCTCCCAAGAGAATGGATGATGGAATCATGGAATGATGGAATGCCTCTCATCTTCCTCACCATCTATTAAATAGATAAAACAATGGAAGGGGAACCACATGCACACACTCCATGGGTCAACCTGCAACTTTACTATTTTCTTGTTTTATTCTTTTGTTTTTACTTTTTGATAGCTCCACTGGTTTTTACTGCTTTCTTGTTTTATTTCTTTTGTTTTTTGCTTTTTGATAGCTTTACTGATTTTTACTATTTTTCTGTTTATTTTTATTTACATTTATTTAGAGCTTTAGTATTGTTATTTATTATTATTTTATTATTATTTATTAGTTATTTACTATTACTATTGTTTTATTTATTGTTTATTATTTATTTTATTGTATTTTAATATTATATTATATTATATTATTTATTATTATTTATTATTATTATTATTATTATTATTATTATTATTTATTATTTATTATTAAGGGACATTACATACTCCCCCACATTAAGGAACTTCGTCCCGAAGTTAAGTTGAATTGTTTAACATTTTATTTTTTTGTTTATTACTTCATGTTCTGTTGAACTAGTATAACTAGTAGGCATCGAAAGTTTCACAACACCCAAGAAATCCCAAGGAATCTCTGTTCTTTTTCCCACTTTTGGAACCAGGCATAAGCCTCCCCGGTCTCTATCCAAGGCTGGCCCTAAGGCTCGTGCCTGACTCAGACCTCATCTGCCCCAAGGCAGGCATCCAGTACAATACTCAATGACTCCGGGAATCTTGCAAGGTTGGCCCACACCCTCCACAACTATTAATGCGCACAACCCCAGGCATCGAAGTCCTTACACCCCCACCAGACTTCAACATCCCAATACAATATTAGGCACCTAGCCTTCAATATCAAGCACTTGGCCTCCTCAAGATGGTCCCATAGCCCTCAAAAGCTATCCATCAAGAGCTATACAAGACAAAGGAACCACTGGCATATGTAGTGTTGATTGAGTTTGTCCCCAGCCCATATGGTGTTACTTATTCTCCCTCATGGGTATGGGCTCGCACGAGATCATCAAATAAATCAGCCCTCTTGGCCCGTTTGTGGAGTCCTCTCAATCATCACACCTCAACATGCAACTAGCGCATTAGCTATACCATCATAGTATCATAGAAAATAATCTACATTCCAAGTCATGCATGTCATCATGAGAACATTCATCATTGTTAATTGCAACATTATGAATAATAACGAACTGCATGCTCATGCATGTCATAAATTTGTACGCAACTATCACATGCTTCACCTCATGAAATACCATCATAAGTTATAACATCAACATATTTGCATCAAAGACATATCATGACTTCACATAATAAATGAACCACATGTCAATAAACTTCATATTATAGCATCATAATTCCTCGACATAACATCATAATGCCTATGCATATCATCATCATCATAAGGATACATCATCACTATAAGAACCACATGTGCATCATTATCCTCCTACCATTATATCACGAAACCTCATGTAACATTATACTCAACATCATAACAGTTAATCAAACTAAACTGAAATCATAGTGTACGATTTAGATCTATCATAATGTTTAAACAATAAAACATGATTTAGATGCTCCATGAAATACAAAGAAATATTTGGGGGTTTTCTGGTGAGGCTTTTCTTGGAGAATAAAACCAAGTGAAAATAAAACAATTACAACAGATCCTGTGTGCATTAAAGTAGTTCACCACTGATCAGTCTTGACACAGTTACAGAGAGCCGCCAAAAATACAAAGACATGAGAAACCCATTTCACCTTTGGAAAGTCGAAAAATACAAGCATACGGGATAGAGGGATATTGCTACAACAAATTGATAGAACATGATGTGTAAAAGTTTAAAGAAAACAAAAGTAGGCAACGATATATGGAGAGACTCTGCTGTGTGAAAGGAACATTGAATCCAGTGGAAAAATTTAAAATCCCTGTTTAGAATCATACCTTACAGAAATTTTAGCTTCTCAACGATTTCATATATTTTCCAAACATTTACATTTGTGGCAAAACATAACATTGAAAATAACAATTAAAAATCTCTAAAAAGGGCATATCTGGTGAGGAAAAGTACAGTTATAAAGTGGACTTTTGAGTCATTGAAGCTCATTGCAAAAGATTAATAAGTCGTACTAATTCAAATTAAAGTTTGAAATAAGAGGACTTATTTATTAGCTGACTAATATTGGAGGGTTAAATAGTCACAAAAAAATTATTATTGAAGGAAGTGGAATCAGGATATTCGATAACGAATTTGAGGAAATCAGAACAACTCAATTTCCATATTTAAAAGCATCTCTCCCGAACTAAAAATATTTATCATCTACTTAATAGCAACAAATCCAAGTTGAAAAGTATGGGGAGCCTTAACAAAGTGACTGAAGGAAATATAGAAAGGGATTCTAATCATATAAAAGGATGGTTTCTTTCAAATGTTTTACAAAGTTTTCTTTTGCAACGTTAAAATATAAGGAACCCTTTAAGGGAAAGATCTAATTGTTGTTATTGTTTTGGAAAGATCAAAAATTACATTGACATTCAATTGGAAAACCAATTACAAATTCTAGTCTCAACCATCACCAAAGACTTACATTGTATGATATTAGTAATTTCTAATTGGTAGTTGATTTCAAGTCCTTTCATTGGTTTGCCTGACCGACTATATTACCTCAAGTGCACACCAGTGCTATGGGTGCCTCGGTGAATGCTTCATTGATAGTATTTACTATAGTTTTGATGTCTTCCCTTGAAAGGCTTTGACTCGCCATCTGCTTGTGTTGATGATGAATGAGCTCTTTGATTACCTTGATTTGCAGGGATAGTTCAATGTGGTTGTTGGTTGCTCCGTGTCTTTTCTTCATAATATCATTCTTATATATATAGATATATATTTACATAAGCTAGAAATAGAAAAATTAAAAGAGTTTTTCGAAAATGTGTTATATTATTTGATTAGATCATGGGCACTTGGGGACATTCTTGTTTGAATCAACCAACTACTCAAGACAGATGAACTAAGAACCAATAGTGGGATTTCTCAAAGACTTATCATTCAAAACTTTGAGGAGGCTTTCTTGCCAGTTGCTCCACAAAATCTATTTATCTTCCAATTTTTCTTATTCTAAAGTGCTTTACTGAATAGATCTTCTCATATAATGCTATCATTTACTAATTGAGGAAGGGAGTTGTACTCATGTTCCTTCAATTTAGTTCTTGTAAATGGATTATGTGTATAGATCTAACCCTTATAATATAATTTTGTTTATCTTATATTTTATTGGAATTTTCTTTTTCTTCATTTTGTATTTTATTAGAATTTTATTTTCTTTTCTTTTGCAGATCTGAAGCGCTAATGTGAGGGTTTAGATTGGGATTTCTTGAGAATATTTGTTTGCAGGTGGAGGATTTGAATTTCAAGAGAAAATCAAAATTTCTTTGAGGCCAAATCCTCTCATCTGGCTAGACGGCTAGGCTTTCTAGCTGGTTTCTGGCTAGCTCCAAATTTTTTGTAGTCCGCCTACTACTTTGAGCCTCTTTAGTAGGCCGCAAGCATGATTAAGGCTTCAAATTCAAATTTTCCTTTAGGGTTTTCTTTTAACAAAGTTTGCAAATTTTTTTAAAGCATCTTCTCAAAAAATTCTTAACGGATCTAATTTGGTGTTTCACATTGTGCAGATCTAAGATATTTCTTCGTTGAAACCGTAGCCATTTTAGCGAAATGACTATTGAAATTAAAAAAAAAAAATAGCCGTATAAAATTTAATTGGAGAATTTTTTGTGGCAGACCGTAAAGATATTCAGCACAATTTCTCTGAGCCGCAAGCTTTGGGAAGCTTGATCTCTTCTTCTTGTTAAAAAAAATTTAACCCTTGGATATTTTGCAGAGAACACCGATTTTTTTTAAAAGGGTTTTCATCAAAATTTTGACAAGAATTCATTAGCATGTGACTATAATTAATTTTTTTTTCAGATCATTTAGATCGAAGTTTTCTACATTAAAATGTCTACAGGCCCTAAGAGTTGAACCTAGGCTCTGATACCATATCTAACAGCCCCGAAATAAAAACATGTAATTAATTAGATTAATCATGTGATTTATAATCAACACGCAATTTATCAACTAATTAACATTAAATTTCAAAAAAATATGAGTAGAGACAACTTACTTGTGGCGATGATGTTTCTCATTTATGATTTCAGGGTTGAATGCTAGTTGAATTCTGCTAACTTTAACAAAGTCTTGGGGATGAATATCCACCCAACCGCAGGCTCAATTGCACAAAATCTTGCTACAACTGGCCACCCCCGAGCCCTCAATCAATGTACTACTGCCAGGGAATCCTTTGTCTCACAACACTATTCTCCCAAGAGAATGGATGATGGAATGATGGAATGATGGAATGATGGAATGCCTCTCATCTTCCTCACCATCTATTAAATAGAGAAAACATTGGAAGGGGAACCACATGCACACACTCCATGTGTCAACATGCAACTTTACTATTTTCTTGCTTTATTCTTTTGTTTTTACTTTTTGATAGCTTCACTTATTTTTACTGCTTTCTTGTTTTATTTCTTTTGTTTTTTACTTTTTGATAGCTTTACTGATTTTTACTATTTTTTTGTTTATTTTTATGTATATTTATTTAGAGCTTTAGTATTGTTATTTATTATTTTATTATTATTATTTATTATTTATTTACTATTACTATTTTTAATTTATTGTTTATTATTTATTTTCTTGTATTTTAATATTATATTATATTATATTATTTATTATTTATTATTTATTATTTTTTTTATTATTATTATTATTATTATTATTTATTTATTATTAAGGGACATTACAACCTATTTTCTGCACATTCTTTCCCCAATTTTTACCCTTCTGCCCTCTAGGCCTATGACTTTACTTGACCAATTCCCCTATTTTCTCAACTTTATAACCTATTCTATTGTTATGTGACTTTTCTATATTTTACTGAGTAATGCGATGCTTTATTCATTTTTGTGGCTCACTAGGAGAGTATTGAAGAAGTATTTTGGGAATATCTTCTTCTTTTTAGGTGATTGCTCGCAAGAACAAAGCTATGAAGCTGACAAGCATCGCGGATTAACTACAGAGAATGGCAGAACAGTTCGTTGTTACACATTGGATGATGTTACAGGATGTTGTTACACATTTATGTTGTTATAGGTTGTTGTTACATGTTGAATGTTGTTACAGGATGTTGTTACAGTACACGCTAATACAAGAATCCTATGTTATGCCAAAATTGTTGTCACCAGCAATGCCATGACATCCCGAACCGTTATTCACTCGATGATGTTGCGTTGAAGCTGTAAAATGTGTGTACTATTCCACATAACAACTGTAGGCAATAGGAATTTTTTATTTTGGAAGCAACAGACCCAAGCGATTGCAACCCTAATAACTGTATATTTGTATTTAGAAATAGGTTGTAACTACCTTTATTTTCTATCAGCATGAGAATCATGAGATTCTCATCACTGATCTATTTTGTAATTTCGGAATGTACTAACTATAAAGGAACTCGATCTTTCATGTACAAGAACACGACATATAGAAAAGTACTATTACTCTGCTTCTTTGATTCTGAGTTTATTTTTAATATTAATCAGCACAGTGATGTTGTTACTGCTCTTCAGCTAATTCGTTAATTACTTTTGTGTTACTCCTGCACCCTGCTGAGGAGGAAGGGCCTTCCTCTTTGGCAGGGATTGTAGTGATAAAGGTATTGTACATTCTAGTTTAGCTAATTTATTTATGGTTTCTCATTGTTGTTGTACAAATCATGGATTACATTCACTCTTGTTTACAATTATATTATGATGTTACACTGAGTTAATCAATAGAATGGTAGTAACCAGCTAGAGTAGATATTAGTTCCTCTGTGGCACGCCTTTACTTTGATAGTTGCGAATTGTGATTAATTCTGTAGAGTGTTTTTATGTCTACATAAATTGTTTGATTCAACAATCTAGTTCAGCGACACTTTTTACTATTTTCTACATTTACTTATTCATGGTTGTGATGTATCGGCAGAGACACTACAAACTCCATTGAAACAGCAAGACCTACCCTGGGTGGACAATTAAATGTTGTAGTCTCGATCAATTAGGATTGATTAAAGAAACACTATAGAGATATTGCTACAATTTCTCCAGACCCAATGAATAGGTTGGCTTCATCGTGGAGTGGTTAGCGAGGTAGTATGAAGCAGCATCCTAGAGAGTACCAACAACAATAGTAGCAGCAGAGGAAAGCATACCCGTGCACGACAAGGGAAAGAGGAAGATTGTTGATCGCATGGAGGAAGAGAAAAGCTGCAAGTTTCGAGTAGATCCACTGGTAGAGAAAGAATCTATGGCTATAGAGGCAAAGAGGCAACAGCACGACAAGCGAATCACGCAAAGGGAGAGAGAGAAGACAAGAATGGAGGAAAGACAGAAGGAGTTGCATGAGCTGAAGGAGAAACTCTAGAAGGAACAAGAGTTGCGCAAATAGGAGAGGGAAGTGTATCAGCAATAGGTATAGCAAGGGGCACAACATGTTCAAACAGATGAAACAATGCCCATACAGGTAGTGGATTCATGAGAATAGCTGACATCAGGTAGAGATAGTGAACCATCACAGGAGCAGGAATTCGCTCATGTGATAGAGCAATCACTTTAACAGTTGGATACGGATATGGAGCAAAAGAATTGGAACAGGACACCGAGTTCATGCCACGTCACAAAGAGGTTGACTTACCCGCTTCATCGCATCCAAATGATGAGCAAGTCTCAAGTGACCAAGGTGGCACTGAGATCCTTGGAGATCAATTGGAGGGAGAGATGCATAACATCTCATACGACAAGTCTCAACATAAAGTTGTGTAGTCTTGCAGAATTTTGATGCTGGATGATCATACATCTCCTGCGCAAGTTGAGGAATGAGTGATCGTGTCTAACGTGCGTAAACCTCCAATAGCTTTAACCGATGAAACCAGAGCATATGCTAAAGCCACTAGCTCAAGTGTTCACTTTTTGATAGCTAAGAATGATCGAATGGCTAAGGAACTACAGACAACCAAGCAAGGAGGAGAGTTGGTGACAGCATCCGCCAAAGCTGAGCTGAAGAAGGCAATACTAGATGAAGCATTGTCCCTTGACATAGTTATGTAAACATTGTACTCTAAGTTTGGCATCGTGCATAGGGTTGTCATCCATCTCAATGGATGGCAGCAATGATGTGCTAGAAGAGTACATATCTTGATGAACATGCATGTTGCTATTGATTACATGCAAACATGGACAATGAGATACAAGGGAGCCCTTCTGCACTTGCCTAAGATGATGAAGGCTAATGCAGTCAAGCTAAAGGCACGTATCCGGGGTCAGATCTAGAATTATGAAGAGCTCCCACAACTCATCACTAGTATACAGGCTTCACATGCACGTATATTCAAGAGTATGGATATTGTGGTGTGCGCACATGCAATCCCATTTATTGGGACTCTCACCTAGGCGAGGACAAAGGCATGGGTCTGACTAGAGCTTGACTCGTACTTTGACAAGTTGATGCACATTTCCACCAGCCCAGACTTTCCCATCAGTGCAAACATCATGCACAAGTATGTTTCTGGTCCAGGCGCATTCAAGACAATGATGTGCATGCTTACAGACAGTTCAACAGAGGAGCCCGAGTAGTGTACTCGGATGCTATAGAGGAAAGAGTCAGGTTCCATAAAGATGCCACCTTGGGGCACATGAACACCATCGCGAACTACCCATCTTGGCATCAGTATGTTAGTGTTGATCACTGCGAGGATGTTGAGGAGTTGGAATTCCATGGTTGTCTAAGTCATAGTGATGTCTAGCATGGCTTTCTCAAGCCAGTTTGTCTGACATGGGTAAATTGCATTATAATGTAACGTCTTGTCAAGTGTAAGTCAAGTGTCAATAATTTGTTGTAACAGTCATAGAGTAGATGAAGAGTCATGAGGGTAGACAAACTATCACAAAGGGGAATGTCAAGAGTCACCCCACCCTCTGCTATAAATAGTCCTTCATAATTCATTGTAAAGGCTTTTGGTCAGCCAAGCTTCTGATAAGACTACCTTGGAGAGAGCTTGGAAAGTATTGTAATGAGCCTTTGCTTCTCAACTGCGCAGAGCTAGTATACCTCTTTGAAGGAGCAGGCAATTGTGGATGTAATATTCCGGTATCGGAACTAGTCGTTGGACATGGATGTATTATATGACTGGAACTTACACTTCTTAATATAATAAGAGCCAGCAAGTTTCATGCATCTATTGTATTGTATTCTATGCTACCTGGTTTACTCTAAATGATATATGTATTTGTTTACATAAGCATGCATGTATAGCTATGTATGTATGTATGTATGTATGTAGGAATCTTTCTGAAATGTGATGTTGGTTTAACCATCACTTTGGATTGATAGATAACTTTCCCTCCATGTTGTGATGCATCTTTGATCGTGTGTTCCCTTCTTAACTACATTTTATCACAAGTTTCCAATGGGCGCACTCATCTCAATCCTCGTGTGTTAGAACCTCTCATGCACCTTCCTTGACTCGCTGTAGCTGTCACACCCTTTCTACCAACAGAGTTATCTTACTTGCCTTTATGCGAAATCGCAGTGGAAGGCATTACCGTACAACCCACTTTTTGGACTCCTACACCAAACAGTTTGAGGTCTAATTGGGACTTCTTATCGGGGAGATCCCCTAACATGTTGGTGGGTCTAGCACCGTCAACATTTCTGGCACTAGAAGGAGGGCTAGATGACAAGTTGTGTCCTCTCATCCTATTTTGAACCTTTGCATATCTATCATTGATTCTTGCACTCTTCTCACTCCACGATGTTTTTTGAATCATGAAGATGTCACCATCATGAGGGAGCTCTTTGATCTCTTGTCCACTTACACATATGATGGTGAAGACGAAGTGGCATGGCCTGAGCTCTTACATGACTTTATTTCCATGCTTCATGAGGAAGATGGATGTTCTGACGAATAGGCTAGCTTGTTGCTTGCATACACACTTCACGAATCTCCACATCGGTGGTTGTGCAACCTACCGGCTGATAGCATGCACTCACTTGAGAACTTCTATGATTGAAGACACTTTCTATCATTTTGATCCAGAACATCTTGACCAAAAACTGGTACAACAATGGAAGGCTCTGCATGAATCGACTATGGATTTTTGGCAGCACTTCCATGACTTGCAGTTTCAAGCTCCGAAGAGTGAGATGAAATTTTTCTATCTTTAGGAGCGATTTGATTATTGCGTTAAGAAATTTGCTCGTCCCAATAAGAAGTTTGAGATCAAGCCTCATTCAACATTCTTCAATGATGGAGTTGTGTAATCTCAGATGGATGTATCTGCTGTCGCAAGTGACTCTCCGCCACCCCCTCATCAAATAGCTCCACCACTGCACAGTGATGTTGAGGATCAGTCTCACACACTGGTTCAGCTGTCACATCCTGCCAACATCACTTCACTTAATTTTTTTGCAGATTTGGCTGTGAGTCCATCGAGTTGTGATATGCATTTTGTTCCGCAACCTCCATCTTCGCACTGGTTTTTCCTCTAAATGATAATGTCTTGTGCTCTTCCATTCTGGACTCTGCACTTGTTGTGAATGAGGAACAAGACACTGAAAGATTTGGTATTGCACAACCAACATGTGCTCTCATTCATGAAGAATATGAGTGGGAGCTTGAGCATCAACACTCGGCAAAGGATGACTCCCTTCTATCCAAGCTTCCTCTATTCTTTCTTGATATCTTTGGTGAACCGGCCATCCATGATTTCGCATGTGTATCTTCATCCACGGATGTACCCATTGTTGAACACTCGCCGGACACACCGAATGTCAGTCCATCATTCTTCAACGGAGAGGATAAGTTATTCATTTAAAATCCACTTGATCTTTCATCTGCCCTTTCCAGAAACATAGAGGATGAATTTGTTCACTTCTCATCTACCCCTCTATTTTATTCATCATATCATGAAGGTGCCGATGAAATCATTGATTTTTTTGATCGTCGCTGTCGTGATTCATTTGCTCCCATATTCGATCAAGATCATGATTCTATCACAGTTGATTTTTTGAAACCACCGGTTTATGGTGATCTATCTAACGATGAAGTCGAAACACCAAAGACTGTGAAGGAACTTTAGCCCGAGCTTATGGTTATGTTAGGCCCTCCTTGTCCTAAGGTCAGTTTCACTTCCAGTCAGGAAATTATTCAATCACCTGAGGCTCCTCCTCACTCATCTGTATGCATTGAAGATCAATCTCACATGCAAATCATACTTCCTCCACTCGAACTACATGATCCTATCACTCATCCATTCGAGGAATCTTATATTGCAAGCACACCTGAATGACGCAAGTTGTCTTTGTTTCTCATGTTTTCTTGCATGTCATAGTCAAGAGTGTGCTTATGCTTTAAAGATGCATGTAGTGTTGCACAACATCATGGAAAGTCCACGAACTATTCGTCATGCACTTCCACTTACTTATGTCCTATGGGAACTTTAAAACACAAAGTGTGGTTTTGTTCATTGTTATATCTTTCGTTCTTGTTGGTTCGCAAAATTGGGTTGCTCACGGACCAACCCTTCACCAACATGGGTCAACCAATGTGCCGGTGGCTGCATTAGAAATATCACCTCATATGATCAGGCCCATGAACCATTAGTTTAGGAGTAGGAGTAGTGTTTGATTTCGGTCAGTTTGCTTGCATGCGTCTTTGCTTACTTTCTTTGTTTGTTTGCTTGCTTGCTTGCTTGTTTTCTTACTAGCTTTGCTTTCTCTTTTGCTTCTACCCTTGCTTTTCTTTGTTTTTTGTTTGTTTTCTTTTTCGTTCGTAAGTTACTTTCAGATGAAGCCATGTATGACTCTTTAAACAAGTTGGGTAAAGTACAAGAGGCCTTGTGCAACTATCACTACTTGGTTATCTATCATCTTGCCTCTGTGTGAAGAACTTGTTACTTTTAGTCCATGATACATTGAAGGAAAATACATACTATTCGAAGTGAACCTTGGTGAAAACACAACGCCTGTGTGCTAACTAGTGTCACCTACTCTAGTTGGTTGTTTTTTGGTTAACTCTTGTCAGCTCAGTTAAGTAGAGTGAGGTGAGGGGGTAAACCTTAACAGGAAATTGAGAGATATAATAAACTACTTCTTTGCTGGAACAACCTCTTCTGCTCTCAATAAGTCAGGAGCCCTCTTCTACCTCTAAAATGAATAAGTGCTGGGCATAGTTACGAAAATGAAAAAATGAAAAAGTGAAAAAAGTTTGAAAAAATGAAAATGAATAAGGTGAAAGAAGAGAAAGGCTTCCTACATAGAGAGGTGATGCAAGAAACTCCGCTGTGGTACTGACCAAGCTTGCTAGTAGCAAAGCCATGCTTGTGTTCCTATGTGACTCCGTTGGGCTACTGTCCAAGGCTTCTGGCAGCGGATTAACACCAGAGATGAAACCAAGACTCTAACGACTATACTCCTTGTGCACCAATATACCCCTTGACCCCAATTGAAAAAACTGTGTTTCCTTTGCTTGGAATGTGTGTCAATCGACTAAGAGCCTAGCAGATGCTACATCTTACAATCAAGCTAGTGTGAAACCAAGGCGAGCTAAGAACTAAACAATACCTCTGGAGGTGTTAAGCTTACTTTTCACGAACAAGGTCCATTCAAAGAGATGGAGCTCTACCAGTGTGTTGCCATGTGTTGTAGTGGTTATAGCCACCCTCCAAAATTTTTCCTTAGCTTTGTTTTGGAGCCTCCGTACCAACCTTTCATAACACCTTGTCTTACCTCGTCAAGTACATAGGATTCAGTGTTTTTCTTGCAAAAAGACAGTATATCGATCAAAGCTTGATGCATTCCCCTTATAGGTTGTTCATCTAAACTTGGTCCAGTTGTAAGCTAAGCAACTCCCACAAAAAATTAAATAATTCTGGAGGGCAACCAGCCTTCCCTCCAGAAATTGCATAATTCTATCAAGCAACCTACTGGGCTCCAGCATTGCGCAATCCTGCCAGTGAGGCCTCACCTAAAAAACCATGGAATCCTTCCCAGCAGGGCTTCTCAGCCCAGGAATTTCGCAATCCTAGGTAGCAGTTAGTTTCTTTGCCCAAAAATCATCCAAATCTCCTGGGTATCCAGCCCAGCTCCAATCCAAAAATGGGCATTTTCTCCCGGCAATTGAGTAGCCTCATGCACGAGCAGTTGGGTTGACTAGTTCCACCCAGGACCAAGGAAACTTGACTTGCATACATGGCTTGCTTTTTCCTAGAATAGAAAAAGGAAACATGTAAAAATCATCCCTTGATTCAGGGAGCTATTTTTGGCAGCTAGAGGTTATATGCAAAGTTTGATTGAGAAACTTTCCTCTGAGTGTCACTTTTTCTTAGATTTGTGGCATGCACATCATGAGCTCAAACTTATTTATTCGATGCATTAGAGCTCATTCTTTTACATCGGTCATGGAGCTCTAACATCCCACAGCACATCCAGGACTCTTTGACACATTCGGTTAAGCTATTCATGGGTAATTGGTCTCAACATGTCCTTTTCAACATTTCTGTCGCTTTTTGTGTTTTTGCTTGTGAGAGTGTTGTTTGATTGATTTATTTGAATAATTGTTGTTGTTCACATGCATACTATCTTGTACTCGCACCGTTTCAGTTTTCATTTCTATCTCATTGTTGTCGCATGCATGAAATTTTTTTGCACGAATGGTCGTTAATTCAGCGACTCGCTTCACCCACATGTATGTTTATCTATTTTCTGAATCTTTCATTCATGATCAATCAATTATGCTTCCACTCAACATTTCCATGCATTTACTTTCATTTTTTCTTTCAGTTTCTCGTCAGCGACTCTGGCTAGCCTTGGCTCAGACTTTGCCTCACAGAGACAGCATTGCACAATCCGAGGAAGGAAGGCTCTATCTTCCTCTCCAGAAATGCGCACTTTTATCTAGGCACTATCCTCCAAGACTGATTTTCACATTTCTGAGGGACAGTGACTGTTGGCCCATAAAATTACGTAATGTAGTCCCTGAGCCCATAGTCATTGCGCAATCCCAGTAGTTGACAATTAGCTTGGATTGCTCATTGCACAAATCCAATGGCCAGTCAGCCTCCCCGGATTGCCTAGACTGCCTTTTGTGCAGATATGGTAGCCAGTCACCCAGCCTCCCAAAAGAAATTGCGCAATCTTTGCCTATCAATCCCCAAGTATGTCATATGTCATTCCCTGAATTTTCTTTGGTTTTCGCTCACAGATTTCTTTCCATACATGTTGCTTTGTCTCCAAATCTCTTTGGATTTCATCTGCCTCTTAGCATTATAGGATCAATGGCCTCTAAGAGAGAAAGATCAAAGGACACCAATGGAAGTGCAACTGGAGTAGCAGTTGAATAGGTGTCCGCATGTCTATCAATCTATGAAGATACCAAGTTATTTCTAGAGAAGGACATCAAGCTGAAATGGAAAGAGGTCAATGAATCATTTGCAAGCACTCTTAGGGTAGACCTCGAAGACCGCTAGGTGTACCTAAACATTCACAAGTCTGAATTGTACCAGATTGAATGCATATACCCCGCATTCCTATGCGCAAACATGATACACTGGATCATCTCGCACAGTGATACTGAGACGATGACTTTGAGTAGTGTCAGTGGGATGAAGATTGTAACCTTCTAGGAACATGATTATGATGAGATGTATTAGATGTCAAAGCCCATGACTATCATGGAGATTCCTTTTAGCTTTCCCAACAGTAGTGCCAACTCCAAACACATTCTTAAGAAATGGGTAAAGGAGCCGGCTAGATTCACGGTAACACCCAACCAGATGTACAAGACAAAGATACTGCGAAATGCATACCAATACTTGCTCATATTTTCATGTCGATTGTATGGCCAAGAAAGCACGAAAACCTTCCCACAGAGTTGGGTGATCGTGGTGTACCAACTGGACAGAGAGGGAAAACTATGTAACTGGTTCGGCATGTTGGCTCATCAGCTGATGGAATAGGTAGCAAAGGCTTGACAGTCACCCGCAGGTATGCAAACATAGATTTACATGTCCCCCTACATCTTAGATGAAATCTATGCTGGATAGGAGTTCCCAAGCTTGGAGTGGGCATGGTCACCAACGGAGACTGTTGTGAACACATATTGTAATTTTTTGTTTGAATGCAGCTTCAAAGGAGTTATCACATGGTTGTCTGAGCATTTTTTCACCCTAGTTTATAAGATGATGGTCGAACATGATCCACCCTACATGTTGAGGGAAGCAATGGAGGCACTAATAGACATTGCTGATTGGTATGCCTCACCATCCGACACCTTCGTACGAATGTTCAATGCAGAGAAGCCTCTACATGTTCTACCGAAGTTTTCCTTGGACATACTCGTCAGCAGGAAGTAACATATCACATCTTGACATGATTGACAACTAGACTACACCGGAAGAAGAAGGCAACTTGGCCAACTCTTCTGTTACAGATTGAGTTATATGAGATCCAGAGTTTCAAGCAAGCAGATGTCGAAGCAAAATAGATGAAGAAGTATCCATTTGACCTCCATAGTTACAATCCATATGACCCACAATGTATTGTGAAAGATCACTACATGAGAGTACAGTTCAAATAGATCCATGAGGCATTTCATTGGGGATAGGAGGACCCATGGAGATATTGCTACTATTTCTCCAGACCCAATGAACAGGTTGGCTTCAGAGTGGAGTGGTTAGTGAAGGAGCATGAAGCAGCATCCTGGAGAGCACCAGCACCAACAGTAGCAACGGAGGAAAGCATACAATGTGCGACAAGGGCAAGAGAAAGATTGTCGATCACATGGAGGAAGAAAAAGCTGCAGGTTCTGAGAAGATGCACTAGTAGAGAAAGTAGTTATGGCTATAGAGGCAAAGAGGGAACATCACGACAAGTGAATTGTGGAGAGGCAGAGGGAGAAGAGAAGAATGGAGGAAACAGAGAAGGAGTTGCATGAGCTAAAGGAGCAACTTCGGAAGGAACAAGAGCTGCACAAATAGGAGAGGGAAGCACAGCAGCAATAGGTGTAGCAGGGGGGCGCAACATGTGCAAACAGATGAAACAGTGCCCGTACATGTAGTGGATTCATCAGAACAGCTGGGATCAAGTGGACAATGTGAACCATCATAGGAGCAGGACTTTGCTTATGAGGTAGAGCAAGAACTTCAACAGTTGGATATGGATATGGAGCAACAGGAATTGGAGCAGGACACCGAACTCATGCCTTGTCACCAAGAGGTCAATTTACCCACTTCACCAGATCCAGATGATGAGCATGTCTCAAGTGACCAAGGAGGCACTAAGATCATTGGAGATCAACCGGAAGGAGAGGTGCACAATATCTGATTCGACGAGTCTTAACATAGAGTTGTGCAGTCTCACAAAGTGTCGACTCCAGATGATGATACATCTCCTGCACAAGTTGAGGAATGAGTGATCATGTCCGACATGCACAAATGTCCAGCAGCCTTAGCTGACGCAACTAGAGTGTATGCTGAAGCCACTAGCTCAAGTGTTTGCTTTCTAATAACTAAGAATGAGCGAATGGCTAAAGAACTATAGACCACCAAGAAAGGAGAAGAGTTGGTCACCGCGTCTGCCCGAGCTAAACTGAAGAAGGCAATAGTAGATGAAGTATTTTCCCTTGACACAGTTATGTGAGTGTTGTACTCCAAGTTTGGCACCGTGCATAAGGTGATTGTCCATCTCAACAGATGGCAGCAGTGATGTGCTAGAAGAGCACATATCTTAATGAACTTGCATGCTACTGTTGATTACATGCAAACATGGATGATGAGATAGAAGGGAGCTCTGTTGCACTTGCCTAAGATAATGAAGGCCAATGTAGTCAAGCTGAAGGAACGTATCTAGAGTCAGATCCAGAACTATGAATAGCTCCCGCAACTCATCACTAGTATACATGCTTCCCATGCACGTGTATTCAATAGTATGGATGTTGTGGTGCGAGCACATGCAATCCCATTTATTGGGACTCTCAACCAAGCAAAGACAAAGGCACAGGTCCAACTAGAGCCTGACTCATACTTTTACAAGTTGACATGCATTGCCACCAGCCTAGAGTTGCCCATCAGTGCAGACATCATGCACAAGTATGTTGCTGGTGCAGCCACATTAAAGACAATAATGTGCATGCTTACAGATGAGTTGGACAAAGGAGCCCGAGTAGTGTACCCAGATTCTGTGGACAAAAGAGACAAATTCCAGAAAGATGTCACCTTAGAGCACACAGACACCATCGCGGACTACCAATCTTGGCATCAATATGTTATTGTTCATCATTGTGAGGATGTTGAGGAGTTTGAATTCCATGGTTGTCTAAGTCATAGTGATGTCTAGCATGGCTTTCCCAAGCCTTTTTTCTCACGTGGGTACATGTGCATTGCAATGTAACGTCTTATCAAGTGTAAGTCAAGTGCTAATAGTTGGATGTAACAATGATAGAGTAGATGAAGAATCATGAGGGAAAATGAACTGTCACAAAGGGGAGTGTCAAGGGTCACCCCACTCTCTGCTATAAATAGTCTCTCACAACTCATTGCAAAGGCTTTTTGTCAGCCAACCTTCCGATAAGACTACCTTGGAGAGAGCTTGGAGAGTATTGTAACGAACCTTGGCTTATCCACTATGTAGATCTAGTACATCTCTTTGGATGAGTAGGCGGTTGTTGCTATAATGTTCCACTATCGGAACTAGTGGTTGAACATGGATGTATTTTATGACTAGAACTTACACTTCTTAATATAATAAGAGCCAGCACGTTTCATGCATATGTTGTATTGTATCTATGCTACTTGGTTTACTCTAAATGATATATGTATATGTTTACTTATGCATGATTGTATAGCTATATGTGTATGTATGTATGAATCTTTCTAAAATGTGATTTTGGTTTAACCATCACTTTAGATTGCTAGCTAACTTTCACTCCATGTTGTGATGCATATTTTCTCGTGTGTTCCCTTCTTAACTACATGCTATCAAATGTTTCCAAGGGGTGCACTCATCTCAACCCCCATGTGTTAAAACCTCTCATGCACTTTCCTTGACTCACTACAGTGGTCACACCCTTGTTACCAACAGAGTTATCTTACTTGCCTCTGTGAGAAATCGTTGTCAAGGCATTACCATACGACCCACTGCTGGGACTCCTACACCAAAAGATCTAAGGTCTAATTGGGACTTCTTATCGCGGAGATCCCCTGACATGTTGGCGGGTCCAACACCATGAACAAAATGGAACTCCTTTCTTCAGCAATCTCATAAATCACTTCGTAATATCCGTGTAATTGATGATAAATCTCCTCAATAAATTAGCTTTTCCTTGGAGACTTTGGAGTTGACAGATGGTAGATAGGGGAGGAAACTGAAGTATTTCCTCAACCTTGAAAGGATATACACAAATCCCTTTAGTAGATGCTATGAATCCCAATAACCGACTGGATGTGACATCGAAAACACATTTATTCAGATTCAACCAGATTTTATAATAATGACATTGTTCAAAAACTAATTGAATATGATGAGGATGATCTCTTCTCTTTCAAGAATGAGTAGCTAAGTCATCCAAATAATCTTCGATGATATGTTGGATATCGTGAAAAGCATAGGACATCGCCTGCTGAAAACTAGCTTCAACATTTTTAAGGCCAAAAGTCATCTTTTTGTATGCAAAAGTACCCCAGGGTAAGATAAAAGTTGTCTTATGTTTATCTTCAGGACGGATTGTAATTTGATTATAACCAGAGAAACTTTCCATGAAGGAGAAAATATCATTTCCTGCAAATTCATTGATAATCTGATCAATAAACGGTGTGGGGAAATTATATCTAGGACAAGCCTTATTTAAACCCCTAAATTCTATGCATACATGAATATTTCCTTGTTTTTTATCAACTGGGACTAGATTCGAGACCCACTCAGTCAAAGGAATGGGATATATGAAACCTCAGCTTCTCAACCTTAGCTTTGATAGCTGCCACTTTCTTAGGGTTTACCGTCTGAAGCTTCTGTCATATAGGCTTCGCATTCATGTAAGTATTGATCTCATGTTGGACTATTGATGGATCAATCCTAGGAATTTCCTCATACGACCAAGCAAACTCATCACGAAAATCTTTAAAAAGGTCGGTATGGATTTTCGTCTCTTTAGGAGAGCATTTGGCTTCGATGAAAATATTCTCAATTATATTGGGATTCCTGAAGATGTTCACCGGAATAGTTTCTAAAATGATAGACATGTTACCTTCAGTAAAAATCTATGTTGGAGCCAAAGGGTTTAAAATTGCTTGAACATCACCAGTCAAGGAATGACTAAACAAACTTGATTCTATTTCATGCAAGTCTGAGATAAATATGACCATTGATACAAACCATCCCGCCATCTATCTATACCCATCATTGCTTCTAGGATTTCTTCCTTAGATGGTAAAATAGTATCAAGGCAGTCCATAGAAGAAGTAGAGCCAAGAATCCGAGCCAGAGCCACATCTTCATACAAATCCTTTGGTGAAAGAGGAGTAGGATCAGAATATGCAGTGTTAACTATAAATTGATAATCAATTTCAACTGCAGATATGGGATATGCCATTCCACCCACTTTCCCTTGTTCGAATGTGGTGGTAGAAGAGGGTAAGGGCCAAGGATCCAAAAAATATTGAGTTTTGAAGAACTCTCTTCGAGAATGGGTCTTGGATGATGAAATGGAATTTATTCTAGAAATAAGAGAAGGAATATCAAAAGTACCCATCAACAAGGAATACATTTTGACTCGTAAGTTATCAATAGGCTACTTGGAATTATTCAAGGAACAATTGAATGAGAAGATGCATTGGATTCTTTCAGATAATCAACACTAACAATTCTCCCTTGATGGGAAAAACATAAGATTCAAAATAATGATGATACAATGGCATCCATTTCATAAATCCAATTTCGTCCCAACATAATATTATAGTCCAAATTTGCATCAACTATTTCTACCTCAATATTGACCACCTTGGCCCCAACACAGATGAGAAAGGCTAGAATAATTCCATGTGACCTATGAGAATGACCATCAAACATAGTCAAGAGAGTAGGTGAAGGAACAGCTTGAGGAGATCTGATAGCTTTCCTACATGGAATATACATGACACATGTGGAAGCTCCCTCATCAACTACCACTCGAAAGATATTGATCTTTCGATATGTATATTTAATTTGGAAAGCCATGTGATGAGGTAGTCTCTTCTTAACATTTGACATGTAAAATGTAACAATAAGATATTCTTTCACATCTATCGCCCCGATTGCATTGAGAAGCGCAATCCTTTGTGATGGACACGACTGGAGTTGATTTGTAAATGAGATATTAGACAATTATTAAGGTATTACAGACTCATGTGCATGGATATGCCTATGCTATTTTGTGCAATGGATCAATAAGATTGTGAAATACACAGACAATGAAGCAGTAAAAGAAACATAATAGGCAACACATATAAACACATCCAGTTTAATATGGAGTTCACCCAAAACTCCTGGGCTACGTCTCATGGTCTAGCCTTCAGTGGTGGCCTCTCTATTATGTCTTCAAAAGAAAAGTTTTACAACAGTATGAGATCAATTTTAGTCTCAATACACAACATATACAACAACAAGAGTTTTTCTTGAACCCCTCAAGCCTTTCTGAGTATGTAGACTCTCTCTATCACTCTCTGTCTCTGTCTTTGCTCTGTCTCAGCACTGTCTGCCTTTTCTTCTATCTTCTGTGGCTTTAAAGCCAATCTGCGTTGTCTGTTCATTTCCTCTTCTCGCACTTTCTGGCTCCCAACCTCTGTCCTCTTGAATCCCCCTTCTGGGTATTAAATAATAATTACTAACACTTTTATGGGAGGTGGCCACCTATTATACAATTGAAGAGGGCATCTAGTCTTTGAAATCCCTGAAACAACCACTCTCTGTTACACAGAGAAATGCATTCAACCATGGGAAAATCCGCCACAACACAGTTTTTCAGACTTCAAATATTCAGAAATGCACCCTATTCTCCTATTGGGTTTGCTTGAGATCGCTTATCGCATGTCGCAAATGTCCATTCCATGGTTTCCCTTTTTATTTATAAAATACATTACAACATTGGAAAATCCCACAAAAATGGCATTATGCAGACGTGAAACATTATACATTTCCATTCGCAAACCCTTTTGGGTCTGGGTTTCATTGCATCAGCTACATGTACATATATATATATATCCACTCTGATGTGTAGCTCTGACGCGACTTTGTGATGCGACTTGTCACACTCGCATGTTGCACAAGCCCCAGTTCATTGGTAATTGCTCCCATGTATTTCATCGATGTGATATCGCGAGTCAACCCAAGTCGTCAATCTGCGCACTTGATCAACGGTCCCTGTTGACTGTGCTAATCTTTGTTGTGTTGTTTTAAGTGGCAGGCTCCAATAGCCTCTCGATTGCCATTGCCGCTTGCGATTCGCCTATCTGATCTAGACCATTGATCAGCCAAATCTGATGGCTCTTATGCATCACTCCTTTGACCACCGATAAGCCTATTTTCCACTGTTTTCTTAGTGTTTTTGGGTCCCCATAGTGTTTTCTAATGCGATTGTTTTGATCTTTTAAGCGATTTTTAAATACTTAGAGGGTATTTGGATCTATTTTGGATCACGCCTCCCCACTGAAAAAGCTTTTGGACCACCAAAAGTTTCTTTTCAAGCATCGATAAAGTGAGGATACAGCTTCCTCAATGTCCAATTTCCATCCATCTTTCACTTCTTGGTTTTGAACCTTTGATTTCGATTCTGAGGTACTCAATGTCCCCTCTGCGCGTAGTTCTCACCTTCCTATCCAGAGTTGTATCTTCCTGCAACTCATTGAGATATTTAGGAAACAGATCATCAATAGAAGGAAACTTACTTTTCTCTTTGGGATCTTCAATTATTGAAGGTTCAAACTGTCTCAAATTTTCTGTATTAACCACTGAATAGATGTGCATGTAAGCTGGCAAATCAAGGCAAAAGGCATTCTCACCAATTTTCTCAAGTATCTTGAAAGGCCCATACCTTATTGGCTTCAGCTTCTTCCCTTCACCTTGCATTCTGTCCTTGCTGATGTACAGCCAGACTTGATCACCAACTTGGAAGCTATGCTCAATTTGGAGCTTATCATGCCTTGCATTGTACTTGGCTTGGATCTTTTCCAACTATTTCTGCACTGCCTGGTGAATTTATTGGATCTGTTCAATGAACTTAGTTGCTTTGTCCACATCACTATGTCTATCAACTATCATGTCTTTACTAAAGACAAAATCCAAGGGAGATCTTGGTATGAAACCAAAAAAAGTCTCAAAAGGAGATCTCTGTGTAGAAGAATATTTAGCACAGTTGTAAGGATGTTTTACATAACATAAATGCTCATCCCAAGGCCTGGGATGCTTATTGCAATAGCCCCTGAGCAACTAGATCACTGTCCTATTAACTACTTCTGTTTGGCCATCTATTTGTGGATGAAAATTTGTGCTCTTCTTTAGTCTGGTGTCCATCAATTCCCATAGACTTGACCAAAACTTCCCAACAAATCAGGAATCTCGATCAGATATAATGGAAGTGGGTAACCAAAAATGTAACTAGACATGCTGAAAGAACAACTTCGTTGTTTGTTCAATTGTAATCCGTTTGTTACAAGGTATTAAAATACACATTTTGCTGAACCTGTCCACAATAACATATAAATAGTCATGACCTGCAATCCCCCAACAAAGTCCATGGAAACAGTTTCCCAAGGATGAGAGGGAACTGGAAATGGAGTGTACAAACCTAGTTTTCTATTGCTAGGCTTGCTTTTAGCACACATGGTACACCCTTTAATATATCTAGAAACTATTTCATGCATTCTTGGCCAATAGCAGAATGTTTGTAGCTATTCATCTATTCTACTTACACCAAAATGACCTGATACTAGAGAAGTATGTGCTTCTTGGATTATGTTAACTCTTTTAGTTTGAGGAATGCATAACTTTCCCAAATGATATAAGATTTGGTCCTTAACATGATAATCCAATTCTTCTACTTGTTTGCCATGACTTAAAGTTGCATATACATCTTTAAAATCTACATCTTGAGCATATTGTTCAATGTAGCTTTCATGCAATAATGAATTATGCTTAAGTATAGTAGATGCATTTATGATTGGTCTTGATAACATATCTGCAACTTTATTGTGTATGCCTTTCTTATATCTGATGACAAGATGAAACTGTTGTAGAAACCCCATCCACCTATAGTGTCTTGATTGTTGTAACTTAGTTTGTGAGTTCAAATATTGAAGTGGTTGATGATCAGTATGTATAACTGTTTCTTTGCCCAATAGGTAATGTTTCCACTTTTTCATACTCTGCACTAATGCATACAATTTTTTATCATATGTGGGATAATTAACTACTGCAGAATTAAATGTCTTAGAATGATAACATATGGGTTTACCATGTTACATCAACACTGCTCCCATGGCATAGTCACTGGCATCTATTTCAATCTCAAATGGTCTTTGAAGATCTAGCAATGCTAGTATTGGTAATGTACTAAACTTTTCTTTCCAGGTGTCGAAGGATTTCTGCTGTTTTCCTCCGCACTGAAACACCTTGTTCAATCCTGTCAAAGCATGTAAGGGAGATGCAATCAAGGAAAAGTTAGCAATAAACTTTCTCCAATATTGTGATGCCCCTAGGAAGCTCCTAACTTCTGTAGCAGATTTGGGTTTAGGCCAGTTCACAATGACTTCGACCTTAGATGGATCTATCTTCAATTCACCACCCCCTACTATATGACCCAAATAATTCAAAGTTGTTTTGCCAAATTCACATTTTGCTAACTTAACATAGAGATTTTCTTTTTTCAAAACGTCTAGAGTCTGCTTTACATGCTTCAAATTTTCTTCCCATGTTTTACTGAAAACAAGAATGTCATCTAAATATACAATTACAAAATCATCAATAAAAGGATAGAGTACATCATTCATGACTATCATGAAAGTGGCAGGAGCATTTGTTAAGCCAAAAGGCAGAACTAGCCATTCATACAGCCCTTGCTTCATTTTGAAAGCAGTCTTCCATGCATCTTGCTCTACAACTCTGACCTGATGGTAGCCGCTACGCAAGTCCAATTTGGAAAAGTAAACAACTTCTTTCAACTGATCTAATAGATCATCTATGCGAGCAATAGGATAACGATTCTTGATCATTATTTTATTCAGTGCTCTGTAATCAATGCACATCCTCCAAAAATGATCTTTATTTCTCACCAACATGATTGGAGATCCACATGGTGATGTGCTTGGCCTTATGAATCCTTTCTCGAGCATCTCTTGTACCTGCTTCTTGATCTTTGCATACTCTAAAGCGGATAACCTGTACATTCTGATGTTAGGCAATGGAGCATCTTGCTGCAAATGAATATCATGCACAATTTCCCTTTTGGGTGGCAGACCTTTAGGTTCTTGAAATAAGATATCATATTTTGGAACAACCTTTTCTAAATCAGATTTATGTTTAGCATCATAGCCTTCAAATGCATTGGTTTTATCAGGGGTATTTTCCTTTACAACCACTAGTAAAAATTTCTTGCATGAATTTACAATTCTTTTTACCTGCCCTGAGTTTATGAGAGTGTAGTTATTTTTGAGTTGATGAGCTCTTACAATATATTCTATTCCATCTTTTGTGAGTTTATACTTATTTTCAGCTCTATAGAAAATGGCTTTTCTATCATACAAGTAAGGACTTCCTAAAATAATTCCACATATATCCAAGGGAACAATATCTAACTCAACCTCATCTACAAATGCTGACCCAAAAGTAAACCTAAGTTTACATTGTCTAGTCACTTGTAGCTTTGCTTTATCACATACCCAACCTAATGGATATGGCTTCTTGTGAGGTGTGGTTAGTAGTCCCCACTTCTTTACAATTGCTTCAGAAATCAAGTTTACTTGTGATCCCCTATCAAATAAAGTATCAATCTTTTGATACTTGGGAATAACTCTAATATGAAAAAGCTCATGTATTTTCCTCTCATTTTCTTCATTACCAATAGTTTGTGTAGAATTACTAGTAGATGCTTCAGAATTTTTACCTTTTATACCTGTAGCTTTGACTGTTATTTCATCACCTAAGTATGACCCCAAATATTTCTGAAGAGCAGCAGCAGCGTTCTTCTTCTTGCCATCGAACTTCTTGGATTTCAGCTTTGGATGCAAAGACCAGCAATGTTCATCATCATGTCCATCCTTCTTGCAGTGACTGCATGAAGGTTTGTCTTTCCGTACAATGTTTTCCTTCCTCTCTTTCCATTTCTGCTTCCTCTTTTCCTTGTTATTTCTTGCAGTGGGTTTTGATAATCCCCCAATCTCTAGGTTCACATTCTTGCCTCTAGCCTCCAGATGTGTAGCCTGAACTAATACCTCATCTATGCTAGTAGGGTTAAACATGAGAATGGTGTGCCTCAAATAGCTATGTATACCACCTGTATACTTTAGCAAAGTTTCAGGTGAGTCTAGAGAAATGCCTAGAATTAAAGCTCTTTTTCTAAATTCCTAGGTATAGATTTGTACACTTTACCCCTTTAATTGGTGAAGAATTTGCCAACTCATCGTGGCTTGCTGCGTATAAGCTAGTGGATAGAATTGTTTTTTAATGGCAGCAACAAATTCACTCTAGATAGAAATAATTTTACCATGCTTCTTCAAATCAGCTTGGGTCCTGCCTTCCCACCACACTAGGGTAGTTCCTCCCAGGCAAAAGCTGGCCAGCTGAATCTTTCTCCTTTCCAAATCGATGTTCTGCACCCTAAAATATACATCAATCTGTCTAATCTAGTTATCTAGCTTTTCTGTATTTAATTCTCCATCATATATTGTCAAGTCAAATTTTACATCTAATTCAATCAAAGGGCTAGAAGGAGTTGTTGATAGAGGAGGCTCTTTTCGTTTCCCTTTGCCTTCAGAATGGCCATCTAGAAGAGGTTCTTCTATTCCCTTGTCTTGTTTGGAGGTTGAAGTATGTTCACCTCTACCTTTCTTAAACTCTTGATACATCTCTTCTACCATGGTTCTCATGGTCATGAAACTGTCCATGAACTAAGATTCTGATTCTGAGGGAATTTCTTTTGCCATTTTCCTCCTAGGATAGACCCTTCCAATTTTTGGGTTAGTCTCAACTACTTCTCCTTCTACTAATTTGAGCTTTGACCTAGTCAGCATTCAACAATCCAGCACAAGCTTGTCTAACCTTATAAAACCTAAAGCTTTGATACCAATTGATCTGTAAATGAGATCTTAGACAATTATTAAGGTATTATAGACTCATGTGCATGGATATGCATATGTTATTTTGTGTAATGGATTGATAAGATTGCGAAATACATAGACAATGAAGCAGTGAAAGAAACATAATAGACAACACACATAAACACAACAATTTTAATATGTAGTTCACCCAAAACTCCTAGGCTACGTCTCTTGGTCTAGGCTTTAGTGCTGGCCTCTCTATTATGTCTTCAAAAGAAAAGTTTTACAACAGTATGAGATCAATTTGAGTCTCAATACAACAGATACAACAACAAGAGTTTTGCTTGAACCCCTCAAGCCTCTCTGAGTACACAAACTCTCTCTATCACTCTCTGTCTCTGTCTTTGCTCTGTCTCGGCACTGCCTACCTTGTCTTCTGTCTTCTGTGGCTTTAAAGCCAATCTGCATTGTTTGTTCATTTCCTCTTCTCGGGCTTTCTGGCTCCCAGCCTCTATCTACTCAAATCCCCCTTCTGGGTGTTAAATAATCATTGCTAACGCTTTTAGGGGAGGTGGCCACCTGTTCTGCAACAGAAGAGTGCATCTAGCCTTTGAAATCCCTGAAACAGCCATTCTCTGTTACACAGAGAAATGCATTCAACCATGGGAAAATCTGCCACAACACAGTTTTTTAGACTTCAAATATTCAAAAATGCACCCTATTCTCCTATCGGGTCTGCCTGAGATTGCTTATTGCATGTCACAAATGTCCATTCCATGGTTTCCCTTTTTATTTATAAAATACATTACAACATTGGAAAATCCCGCAAAAATGGCGTTATGCGGACATGAAACATTATACATTTCCATTCGCAAACTGTTTCGGGTCCAGGTTTTATCGCATCGGCTATATATATATATATTCACTCTGTTGTGTAGCTTCGATGTGACTTTGTGATGCAACTTGTTGCAATCGCATGTTGCACAAGCCTCGATTCATTGGTAATTTCTCCCATGTATTTCTTCGACGCGATATAGTGAGTAAACCTAGGCTATCGATCTGTGCACTTGATCGACAGTCCCTGTTGATCATGCTAATCAATGTCACGTTGTTTTAAGTGGAAGGCTCCGATAGCCTCCTGATTGCCACTGCCAATTGCGATTCGCTGATCGGGACTGTTGATCAGCCAGATCTGACAACTCCTGTGCATCACTCCTTTGACCACCGATAAGCCTATTTTCCATTGTTTTCTTGGTATTTTTGGGTCTCGATAGTGTTTTCTCATGCGATTGTTTTGATCTTTTAAGAGATTTTTGAAGAATTAGAGGGTATTTGTATCCATTTTGGATCAGGAGTACCTCTAACGCAGACATCTCACAAGGACTTTGAGACAGATATTCAACAATGGAGTAGTTATGGACAACCATTTCATTAGGGTTAATCGTCAAACATTTTGCAAAGGCATTCAACATCCGAGGTATAGACTCAACTGCGGGCCTCTCAATATGGAGTGGCTCTGGAACATTGGGAGTGGCCTTAGCCCGAGAGGATTCTAGTTCACCATAATAATGTGATATTGTAGCAACATAAACATGAGAACTCATCATATATACATTTGATGGATATTCCCCTTCCTGGTTGCCCCCTATGGTGTTTCTAGTATTAGCATTCTCGCCAGCAAACATTTTCTACCCTTGGGGAAAAGGGTTAGTCAAAGTAGCTTGGGAACTAGAAGAACCTTGCTGCACTAACAAGCATTGAGGATCCTAAATCTTACGGAAAATATGAGTTAAATGGTCTCTAATGCACAATTTTCAAGGAAACTTAACCTTCTTTTTGGACTCCTTTTTACCCTCCCCAATATTATTATTGGGTTTGTTCGCATTACCCTTCCCATCTTTATCTTTATTCTTACCTCGACCCTTTTTCTTCCCATCAGATTGTTGATTGCCTTCACGGTTAAAAGATTGGACAACATTAATAGTTGAAAGTTTAGAAGGAATAGGCACTGACAGCGATGTCTAAATCGAAGAAGCAGTTTGTAAAGACAACTGATGCAATTAACTTAATAGGTTAGCCATGCTATTATCAATCGATATTATTATCTCGTCAGCATGGGCACCTAGCTTTGGTTTGGCTAAATCGATCTTGCATCGAGGAGCATTAGGAAAAATATTTTCAAGAATCCCAGACTGAGAATAGATAACTTCCAACTGTTGGGATCTAGAGATAGTTTTTTCTTCGGTGAATACCCCGGAGAGCAATACATCCTTAGAAATTTCTCACTGTAAATATTTTAAAAACCATTTGAGAAGGGATTCATTAGGAATATAGGCTTTGATGAGCCTCTTCCTTCTCTGCCATTCCTGAATATGGTTAGAAATATGAGTTTCCTTATCTTGTTGGAAACTAGCCAATAGCTCAGTTCCAACATTATACCGAATTGGAAACTGAAAATGGTTCAAAATATAGTAGCCAATTCACCAAATGAAGCAAGGCTACCCCCATTAAGCTCTATATGCCATTTAGCAACATTTCTAGTTAGGGTGAGTTAGAACAATCTCGACCTAAAATAAGTGGAATGTCGTTATACAGTTACCTAGATCCTCCCCAAACTTTCCTTCAAATTTTGCATATCCGACGGAAGTTTGGTGGAAACTGGAGGCCACACTGGATTATAGTGGATGGGATCGTTTGTCAATTTTGAGAGATATTGTAAATTTAGGTATTCTAGGAATCGTAACCACAGAGGAGCTCAATAATTTCATCCACTATGAGAAGGATTCCCAACATTTTGAGAAGAATATCCTAGATTTATAGAGGCACTAGGTTGCCAAGGATTGTTCATAGAAGAAATTGAACCATAAGGAAAACCTTGTGGCCTGCAAAAATTCAGAGTTTGACCCAAATCCTATCAAAAAGTTACCATAACCAAGAATATTTCCCCCAAGCAAAGTATTAAAAGGAGAGGAGAGCCCTTGGTAACGGTTCCACACATTGGTGAAGGGAGAATAAACCTGAAAGGAACTTATAGTAGAGTACTTAAGGCATGTTCCCTTGTTGACCAAATGAAAAGTAATTTTTGGTTACCAAACCACTAAAAGTATGGTTAGTCCATCCTTGAAAAGGATTATAACTTTAACCTTGAGCGGAGAAAGGAAGAGTTCCTAAAAAAGGATTAGAATGAGGTATATGAACACTTCCAAAGGGAAAACCCTGAAAATAGGTTGAACCACTAGCCATCGAAGTCATAGTTGTGGAAATAGAAGATGGGATGGATAGAGGAAGTGAGGAAATTGCACTAGAATGCATCCCAAAGGGAAGGAACCAGTGTGGGAAGAAAACTCTTAGGTGACCCCACTCAAAGATGGAATGGAGGTGGAGCAAAATATTGTAGTACTAGGAGTGACAGTAGATAAAACAATAGTACCTCCTCCTTGACTTGAAAGAGGAGTATGCTCACTAGTAGCACTCATAGATGGATTCGTGCTCCCAATAGTCGCCATCGATGGAAAAGGAAGATAAAAACCAGGGCTTGTCGACCGGTGAGTCAAGGTCCCAATGCATAATAGAACGTCTAGATAATTAGGAGGAAGAGGTGAAGAAGGAGGCATAGGGGACTCAGGAATCTATTCAACCTCAACTTTTTCTTCCAACTGGAAGATATCCCTAGAAAAGAAGGAGTATCCCTATCCAAATCACGACATACACTAGGTCTACCCTGTGAAGCTATAGCCTAACATGGAGGATCAATCTTTGATGTGTTTGCTGCAACTGATTGAAAATCACCAGTATAATTTCTCCTACACATTTGAGGGGAAGGCTCAGCAATCGTAGGTGAGAGCCCATGAAGCCTCTTGGACCAAAAAAGTGGTTGATCAACCACCTTTTAATTATTATGAGAACTTGTAATGACTCAAAAAATTATAAATCTATGGCAGTCTAGGAGAAAAGGGAACTCACTAAAATGTAGTTAAATATACAATCAATCAAGCTACTTTCATGTATTTCTACTCTAGGTGATTAGGACTAGACACCAAAATACAAGAAAACGAGGTAAAGGACCTTTCGAAGATAGTTTGGGATAATGACAACCCAATCCTACCAGCAAAGGTAACATTTTTTTTTTTTTGACCTCCAATCGAAATCCTTTTCCAATGCAAGTACCCAAGCTTCACAAGGGCACCCTCCAGAAGCACTAATCAGAGTGATACAACATCTGCCTCAAGTACCACAGGTATTCGCCCCACAGTCACCTATGCGGTGCCTGAGAAAGGCAACTAAGGTCACCAGTTCACATCAGAAGCTAGGCGGAATAGTCTTTGGTCAAGATCCAAGAAGTAGGAGAAGGGGTATCTCTCTTCCCTACCTTCACTTTCCCTCATGCTTAGCTCTGAGAAGAGAAGAAATTTCCCAGACAACTTTAACGACACTGGATTTCACTCTTTTAATCAAGTTCTATATTTAAATCTAGAGTGACCTTGGAGAGTTAACTCTCAACTCGCCTATTCTAAGGCCATAATATGACTTAGACTAGTTGATGTTACTATGACAAATCAAAAAATTCTAGTTCATTTTAAATTTTAGGGGTTGATTTTAATGGATTTTCTTATGTCAAGGGTAAAATGGAAGTGCAACTTTATGATGTTATGGATGCAAAATAAATAAATAGAAAACCTGGCTACATGCAAATGTAACTTTTTTTCTTCGATGAAAGACATTTCGACAAGGTTCTACCAAAAAAATATGAAAGTAAAAATTCTTTTCTTTTTTAAACACATGCTCACACACTCAAAATCTACAAAAAGATTAAAACTGCTTACAGTGCAACTATCCTAATGCTAGCTAAAATGCTTAATGCAAGTTTCTAAGGACTGATCTTAATACAATAAAATGTGTTTCTCAAAATGATCAACAGGCTAAACTTGACAAAAAGAAGAACAGATACAATCACAAACTCTTCCCAAAATCAAGCGAATTCAACCTAATCAAAATATTTCACACTTGCTCAAAATGATAAGAAGACCAAAACAAAACCTAAAAGAAATAGAAAGGCAACAAAAGATGTTATTTTTATCTTTTTTCTTTTTATGGACACAAAGAGTTCTTGAGAAAACAAAAGCTACTAATGGTTTCGAGATCAAATTCAAGCATAAAGAACCTCAAATTTCACAACCAACAGAAATCATAAGCACGATAAGACTTAAAGTGAAAAGAGGGTACAAAACAAATAAAAAAAATTTATCTGAATAGAAGCACAAAAATGCCACCAAACAAGCAATATTTCAATAAGACCAAGAAAACTTTTCAATATTGCAAGAAATACTTTCTCAAAAACCAAGAAAAAACCAAATATGTCAACTTTCAAGAAATCAAGGCAAAGCAATTTAAGGGTTGGGTTATAAGTGAATTGAAACCAATTCTATGTTCCAAAGGCTCAGAATAGCCAAGAACTTCATTGAGAACCATTGAACCCAAACATAGAAGCCAACACTTTACCACAAACCAAACCCTAGGTTGACTAGGTCTTTCCACAAAGAGAGACAAGAAATTGAAAATGTGCAAGAAGTAGGACTTTCCCAAAGAATCAATGACTAAACAAAAGCAAGAAAAATCAGGAAAAATCCTTTACTAGACTCGGCATTTGAAAAATCCATTCAGAACCAAGCATACGTGATTGTGCAGTGACATACCTGTGTGTATACCGCCTATTCTCAAGGAAACAAACATATACGTGTGTTTCTTTGGACAAAAGTTAGAAAACAAAAAATAAAAAATTAGGTTTAATCCAGAAGATCAAATTTTTTTCTGAGCTTGCAAACAAGTCAAATATACTAGAAGAACAAGAAACTAAAGAAGAATGCCCGGATCAAGAGAGAAACAACCCAAACTAGGAAATACTAGATGTATTCCCCAACGAAGTCGCCAATGTTTTTACATGAATAGTACACCCTAGGGTATGGGTTGAGTGCCCCAACAGAGTGAAGGGAATACATGAAGAAGAAGCAAGAAAACAAGTAGTCCTAATACTTAAATTACTAAAGTAGGAAGAAGAGATAGTACCTGAAGGTCCTACGTTTGAGGTCGTTCCCATAGGGTCCAAACCCTCTGCTTCCTCCAATGCTTCAAAACTTGTAACTCATTCAGTAAAAGTATATATACTAGCAGTATTTGAAAGCATGTTGATGATATAGATGTTAGATCATATAATAATATAAGCATAAAACATGAAATCGTACACCATTAGATTATAACATGAATTAAAGCATCAAGATCATAACATCACGAACAAAACAAATCTTATTTATTGATGACTACAAAAGAATGTGGAAGAATACAAATTGATTTGTCCATGGCTCCAAGCAAAACCTTCCTCCATATCCATCCAAACCTAGTCTCAACAATCCTCTTTCAAATGCATACACATGGATACCATATAAACGAGATGGAGATCTCTGTGAGGAAACAAGGGTTTCTTATAGTTGGGAGTATAGGAGGCACAAGGATAAATCATACTTGATCAGGGACTAATCAGATATAATGTAATATTAGATCTTTCTCTCCCCCTTAGGCCTTCCCCATGAGGTGTATTTATATCCACCTCAAAAAAAAAATCAGTTGGGATATAGTTAGGCCACGTGCTCTTGTAGGTAGGCTTCTGGTGTAACCCGTAAACCCTTCCCAAAAAATAGGGATTTTATACTTTTTTCATATTTTAAATCATATATCTAGGTTTGGTATAGCTAGACCCATGTGTGCTTGCATCTTTTGAAGGTCAAAGTCACGTATGGAATTTAAAATAATGTTTTTTAATAATTGGACCAGGTCTGAAGCGAAAGGGTTGCCCAAGGCCATGACTCAGAGTATCAACTATATAAAGGTGATAAATGATTATATAACATGCACCTCAATAGATATTATTTCCTACATGCAATTACATATTTTCTTTTTCCAAGGAATTAAAAGCATAGTAGCTAGTTTTCTTGCATGTAAACTTATACTTTTTTTTCAAGAATTGAAATGCATAGTAGGTAGTTTTCTTGCATGAAAACTTATATTTATTTTTCAAGAAAGCTAAATAAATAACTATGGCCTATATGTGCATAAGAACATGTTCTTTTCAAGAAACGGATAAAATAACCACATGTTGTTTTCAAGGAATACACGACTACTTATCTTTTATCCATATGATTATCATACAATTTTTCTAGAAAATGGCATGGTTTCTCTATATTTTATGTGCAAGGTTCTAATGTGTTCCTTTCAAGAAACTGTCATGGTTAATCCTATATTTTATGCATGAAAACCACACAAACCTTTTAAAGACAATGAAAAGGTTGACTTAACTTTTTATGCACTTAAACCATGTAATTCACACGAATAATCTGACATTTAATTGACTACAGGTGGATCAATGGCTACAGCTGGACTTTCTTGCAGCTAGTAGGTTACATGTGTGTTTTCCTTGATAATTTATGGATGCATGGTATATGCATTTGATTATTTGGTTATGAGTTGTCATTGTCATGCAATATTTGTTGGATTGATAGTGATTTAGACTTGCCTTTCCATCTCTTGGATAGCCATAGTTTTGTGGGTTTTTCTACTTGATTGTTGTTGATTGGTGTTCATAATTCCGTAGGGTTGTGGGTTGGAACAAATTTTATGAAATCCCTGGAACAACTTGGGTTGAGTTACTCATGTTAGAGCCTTGGTTGAAACAAATTCTCTCAAGCCCTTGGTGAGTTGAGTTACTACTCTCTAGAGTCAGGTTGGACAAACACTTTGGATCCATAGAAGGTTGTTGGTTGAGTTAGTAGTTCTTGGATCCCTTGAGAGCTTGTGTAGAAACCAATCTGGTTGATGTTAGTGATGTCTGTCCATGAGGTGTAATCACTGGTTGAGGGTTGAGGTGGTTTGGCCTATTGAATCCCTGGTTTGGTTTTTTTTGGTTTATTCCATGAGATCCCACATTCAAGATTTGAATCTGGTGCTGGGGTGGTTGGCTAAAAGAAAGATTTGGTTCAGTCCAATCCATCGTTAGGTGGTATGTGGGAGTCCTTGATTTGGTTGGCCTATTCATTTGTTAATAAGAGTTATTATTCTATTGCAATTCATGCATATTTGTTGGAAATGTGTTGGTGATATTATGGTTGGGTTTCCATGGTTAATATGTTGGTTATTTTTTGGTTATATGCGTCTCATATGATGTATATATTCAATGGATCTCGTCATGAATGGTTTTGATATTGATCAGTTGATGAACATATGGACTAATAAGTGTTAATTCAGCTATGTGGAGAGGGCATAGGTCCTTCTCAGTGATTCTCAGATGAATCTAAGACTTTTATGATCAAATATGCATTCATGAAACCATAGTTTACATGTTTTCCATGTGTTTGTCAAATTTTTTGTTATGTTCTAAGAAGTCTAGGTCAAGTTCTTCATTCAAGCTTGTATATTTAGCTTTATTTCATGTAATTAATGATTCTGAGAAGTTTGAGGATTTTTTGGGAAGTAGTCTAGAGGGTGACCTAACATTTAGGCATAGATCTCGAGACTACATCCTTCAAAATAGAAATTTTGGGTCACAACCGCACCTAGGCAGGCTTGTGTGGAGGCCTTTTCATGCATGTTGTTGGGGGTTAAAGTGTTGAAAAGGGAGCCCCAACTCATGGTTTGATCACCTGAGGTGGTTCTTTGGCCCCTAAGTTTCTTGATAGCCCTATGAAATGTTGTAATTTGTTAGTGAGTGGTCAGGTGTAGGCCCCACTTCCTTATTTGGATCTAGGAGGTTGGGTCATATCATAGTAGCTCTTTAGCTCATGTTTACCCTTGTATGCTATGGAAACTGGGTAAATTTGGGAGGTGTGGTTAAAAATTGGTATGAGAGCTTCCATATTCAAGAACTTGGACTAGATCAACGAAATTTGTTTGTCATGCATGCATTATAGTTATCTATGTGTTTGGTATGTTATGAGGTTGACATTTTCCTGAGATAGAGTAGGAGATTTATATTATCAGAGTGAGGTTGTAGCACTAGACCTTTTAGTAAGAGAATATCACCATACAGGTTTGTGTGTTCGGCATACATGTATGTTAGCTAATTCTTGTTATATGCATTATTGTAACCACCCCTCCCACATTTACCCACTTTAACTGGCCTTCCAGTGTAAACATGAGCTGAAGGCTACTATGACATGAATCAAACTCCTAAGTACAATTAAGGAAGTAAAATTGAAAAACTAGAAATTTATTGACCTTCCTTAAGAGCTACAGGACCCCCAGGAGTTGAATAACCACTCCCAATGCCTAAACCCTCAGCTAGAATGTTTTTTTAGTGACCTAGGATCCCAACTGCATGCATGTAAAGGCCCCCATGAGGTTGAGGGCCTCCAATTCCATGCATAAGATTACCAAGTAGCAGTTGTGACCTATATTCTTGAGTTCGGAGGGTGTGGTCTCTGATTCTAAGCCTAAATTCTAGGTCAGCCTCCAAACCACCCTTTAAAGGATATATAAAACAGAGCCTTTTGAAGGATGACCCTGCTATCCAAAACCCAGTGAAACTTTCTAGAATGATAATCAACATTAAGACAAAGTCATTCATACAAAACTTTGATCAAAACTTGACATAACCAGTCCTAACCATGATAGTCATTTCCTCAAACATATTGAGAACATGTAATCTAGAGGTCATGAATGCATATCTGAACATAGGGGTATGATACATATTTGATAATTATCGAGAAGGTATAATTCACTCTCATGATAGTTGCAATAACCTTTATAAACTCATGCGTAACCATTCCTCAACTAATCAAAATATGCCATGAGCCATAACTAGAGCGTACTATGAAACCATGCTTATAACCAACATATAACCATAATAATAACCATTGTAGAACAACCATCAAAGCCACATAATAAAAAATACAAGTACTTATGAAACAAAGTAGGAAACAAACTCATATTAACATATACAAAATCCAACCAATTCAGGGACTTCCATGTACCACTTGAACATAGATTGAGTTGAACCAAATCTTTCTTTTATCCAATCACCATCGTGACATATTCCAAGCATGAATGTGGGGCTCAAGACAAAAAAAACTAGGGCTTCCCGGAGATTAAACCACCTCCACCGTCATGCTCCCGCGATCCCAACCAAAACCGGTCGAGAGATCACAAAGAAAACTCATACATAAACAACTAGGGCTTCTTGGATAATAAACCACCTTCACCCATTGGCTTTACCACAATCCCACCAAAACCAATCAAGGGATTACTATTCCCAAAACAAGCTTGGATGCCTCAGAATATCTTCACCATTACCTTGAGGTGTTTCCCTGTATCCACCCTTAGGCTTTACCAAAATCTTGCCAAAACCATTCAAGGTATTCCTAGGCCCTATTGGAATTTTCCTGGGACCACCTCACTAAGTTCCAAAAGCATCTGGCAATTCAAACCTTAACCAAATAAAATATCCCATCACACAATCGCTATCCAGAGATGTCAAGGAAAGGTTGAAACCACTCTCACACCTAGAAAAAATCATGCCAATGAAAACAAGAGAACCAAATACACACATTCCTATACCATGCATACACAACCCAACTAGGAAATCACATGTGCAACCTGTTACCTACAAGTATTCTTGTTGAAGATGCTTGATCCAACTTTTCCTTGGTTGTCCCTTGTGTTCCTTGTCCTTCCTTTTCTTTCCTTTCTCCAATGCTAGAGTGCTCTAAATGTGCAAGATTATGGGAGAATAGAGAGAGCTTCAAGATTGAACCGATAAAGCATAAACCAACAAAAGTTGTGAACGAGTCATCAGAAGGATTTTTATCATTGAGGCCTCTATTTTCTTCGGTTTCCTCATTTTTCCTTCAATTTCCTTCTCATGCAAATTTGTGACCTTTCATCTCCATCTTCTCCTCTTTACCTTTATTTCCATAAATAAAATGCCAATTAATGTCTCTTTTCCTTTTCCAATGCTTTTTCCAATTTCCCTTAGCCATAATAAATGAAATGAACACCTACTAGGATGTTTTTCCCAACATTCGGCTTCGAATACCTATCCCATGACCTTGGTATTATTTTTCCTTTATTAACTTTATTACATGAACTTTTAACCCATGGTTGTTACAAACCCATCTCCCTTAGGGTAACACTAACATCACTGTTCTATGACACCTATGACCAGCTAACCGTTGAAAACCAAAACATACTACCCATGGAGCTTTATAACTTAGCTTGATGTAGTAATTACAATGAACATCCTCCTAGAAAGAAAAACCAACATAACAAACATGAAAACATGACAACCATACCACTTATTGGAGATTTATAACACAACGCGTTGTAGTATTTACAATAACAACCATACGTAAATATACATACATATACCAAATATCATTTGCCTCAACCAAAAAATAATGAAGGATACATAGCCCGCATTTGATCAGCCATCTCCCATGTAGCTTCATCAGGCCCAAAGTACTTCCACTGCACTTTAACTTTCACGATTTCTTAGTTTTGGAGCATGAGATGTTTCTGCTACAATACGCAATGAGGCTCTGGCTAAAATTATCCTTCACATAAATTTTAAGTAACGAAACATGAAAAACATCATGGAATTTCACTATTTACAATAGTGCAAGTCTATAGGCCACTGGTCTTATCCTCTCAAGGATATCGAAAGGCTCGCTGGTCTTATCCTCTCAAAATTGCCTGCACATTACTCTGTCCACTCAAATTTCTTTCCTTTCTTATGCAATAATGTAATAGGATAGGCAATCTATGAGAATTTCTTGGTGAACCTCTTGTAGTAACCTGCTAACCCCATGAATGATTTTTCCTTGTCCACATTCCTTGGACCTTCCCATTCCATGATAACTCTGATATTTTTTGGGTCAACTGCCATACATTCCTTGGAAACCACATGCCCAAAGTAATGAACTTATGTCTAAAATGAGATAAATTTACTAATCTTAGCAAACAATTGATTCTCTCTTAGCAACCTCAATACTGATGCTAAGTGTTCTGCATGCTCTTCTACATTCCTAGAATATATCAATATATCATCAATGAATACAATCACAAACTTGTCCAAATAAGGATGCAACACATTATTCTTCAAACACATGAAAGTAGTTAGAGAATTAGTCAAACAAAAAGGAACACCTGGCCTGGAAAGTAGTATTGTAGATGTCCTCTTCGTTGATGCGTACCTGATGGTATCCTGATCTCAAATCAATCTTATATAAAAACTCCTTCTCCCTTCAACTAGTCAAACAAGTCATCAATCCTCAGCAATAGATACATATTCTTAATGGCCACCTTGTTCAATTTCATGTAATAAATACACAACCTGAGAGTATCATCCTTATTCTTCACAAACAACACTAGTGCACCCCAAGGAAATACACTTAACCTAATGTATCCCTTGTCAAGAATTTCCTTCAACTGCAAATGTAGTTCTACTAAGTCTAGAGTGCTCATCATGTAAGGTTCCTTTGATGTTGGTGTTGCTCCTGTTACCAACTCAATAGAAAATTCCACTTCCCTGTGAAGTGAAAACTTTGAAATCTCTACTGGGAATACATCCTCAAACTACTAGAAAATTGGATACCTCTTCAATACTTCCACATCCTCAACATCCTTACCTTTATCATTGGCAACTTTTATTGCAAAAAATACACACTCTTTCCTACAACTACAGTTTTCCTAGATATCTATAACATTTCTTACTTATGTAGGATTCTTCTTACCTTGCAATATTTTTTATTATCCATTGTCATCCAAGCACTCAATAGCCTTTTCATAATAATCCACCTTGTCCTTTAGAATATACAATCAATACATACCCAGAAGCATATTGTAAGAACCCAATGGAAACACATTTAGATGCGCTGATGTAGGCATATTGTTCAATTCAAATACATAAGATCTTACCCAATGATGAACGTTTTTCTTAGTACCTATAGCCAAATGCACCAAACAAGAATCTACATGCATTTCTTTTCTCAAACCACACTTATCCACCAAGTTAGGACTGGTATAACTATAGTTAGATCTAGGGTCAATCAAAATAAAAACAACTCGATCATAAGGCTTACCTTCCATCTCAATAATAGATTGTCTGGTGATTCGCCTTCATTTTATCAAATGAAACATAGATCTGAGGAATTCGTCTTCAAAAATCCCCAACTGTCTACACCCCTTAATCACTATATATCTGAGACCTACCACCCTGATATGACAAACAATCATACTTGAGATGATCCTTTCCATGCATCCAACAATAAAACTATCTCCTATCATCACTTCTATTCTGTTGCTCTCCAAGCTAAGGTCCATGTACTTTTTCTACTGCATTAAACATCTTGTAAGGAACAACATTCTCTTTCTCACCCACATCCTGAGGTCTTGTTTGCCTTGGTGGTCATTTACCTTTAGTTTGTCATTCCCTTTCCAACCCTACTTAGACTCATTTGTATGCTTCGGTTTCTCATAACAGTACTTCAACTTTCCAATGACTTCTTCCAACAACCGAAGCTCATCATACTCAATTTGATCCTTAAATGCTAATGAAAATCCACTGATAAATCTTTGGAATTTGGTTTTATCAAGCTTAATATACGACATATACCTCAACAAATCTAGGAACTTAGTTTTGTACTCCTCATCTTTCATCAATCCCATCTTTAGCTGATAGAACTCCTTGGCTTTTCTGTCATACTACTTCTCTGACAAATACTTCTTCCTGAAGAGTCTCTTGAATTCATGCCAACTCAACTCCTTTGTATTGATGCCTCTAATAAGCTTCACATTTTCCCACCAGATGTTTGGTTTCCTTTTCACACTGCAAATAACTATCGTGGCCTTCATTCTCTTTTTGTAATCATGCAACTCAAAGAACTTCTTCATCCCAGGTAACCATGCCCCTGTATCTTTTGGTTTATTTAACTCTCCATCAAATGTAGATGGCTTGGATTTATTCAACTCATCTTGCAAATATCCCCTGCCACTCCTCCTCTATGAATGATAGGAATGATTACCATGATACGTTTTTAAACCAAAACTAGAATAGAATCCATATCTACTACCTCTCATATCAGGTGTATCCAAGAACCTGCAATCTCTAACCATGTCATCCTTGTCTGTTTTTTTCCCACCATGACACCTGCTACCATATTCCCCATTATTCTTGTCCATAACTGATCCATCATTGTCCCTGTCTCTAAAAGTCTTACAAACTTTGAAGGATGACTACATTGACCTCTGCTTGTTTCTCCTATGCCCCAGAAAGTATTTCCTATGACTAAATTATTTTTTCATTGTCTTCTTTCTGAATTTTTATTTCTACCTTTAAACTTATCAAAGTGTCTACTATTTCTGGAGAGTATTGATCTCTTGGTTGCTCATTTGATCTGTAAGGATATTCTGGTGAATTGTAATCCACCATTTTGCTAGTAATCTATCATCATATTCTTCCTACAAACATACCATGTTAGATAACCAAATATAAAAATAATCAACATACCTAAGTGAATTTCAGGGGAGGCTATCTTGTCTAGAAAATCAGTCTATATTAGCACAATACATGTATATATACATAATCATATCAATATAGTGACATCATGCATGATAATAAGAATTTCATACCATGACCTCATGCATGCCAAACATAACCATGACAATGCATGCATAACAACCATATAGACACTAACTTACATGCATAGCAAATACATTCTACCCATTTAGTTGAAGTATTGAATGTGAGAGCTTTGATACCAATGTGTAACCATGCCTCCCACATTTACCAACTTTAACTGACCTGCTAGCATAAACATGAGTTGATAGGTTCTATGACATGACTCAACCTCCTAGGTATAGTTAAGGAAGTGGAATCGACAAACTAGAACTTTACTAACCTATGTCAGGAGCTACAAGAACCCCAAGAGCTGAAAAATCACTCCCAATGCCCAAACCCTAAGCTAGAATGCTTTTTTAGTGACCTAGGATCCCAAACGCATGAATGACAAGGCCTCCATGTGGTTGAGGGCCTCCAACTACATGCACAATATTACAAGGTAGCAGTTGTAGCCCAAATTCTTTAGTTTATAATGTGTGGTCTCGGATTCTGAGCCAAAGTCCTAGGTCAAGCTTTAGATCACTGTCCATAACTCAGTGAAACTTTCCAGAATGATAATCGACATCAAGACAAAGCAATTCATACAAAAATTTGATCAAAACTTGACCTAGCCAAGCCCAACCATTACATGCATTTCCTCAAACATATTAATAACGTCTAATCTATAGATCATGAATGCACATTTGAACGTAGGGGTCTAATACTTATCTTGGAGTCATCAAGAATGTCTAATTCTCTCTCATAATAGTTGCAATAACCCTTTTTTAGCTCATGCATTCAATAACCATTCATCAACTATTCAAAACATGTCAAGAGCCATAACTAGAGCCTACTATGAAACCATGCTTATAACTAGCGTATAACTAGAATAATATCCATTATAGAACAACCATAAAAGCCACATAATAAAAAATACAAGCACTTAATAAATACGGTATGAAAATAGCTCATATTAACATATGCAAAAGCCAACCAAGTGAGGGACTTCCACATACCACCCAACCATAGATTGAGTTGAACCAAATATATCTTTCAGCCAATGACCCCCTTGCCATATTCCAAGCGTGAATGTGGAAATCAAGACAGAAACAACTAGGACTTCTTGAATATTAAACCACCTCTACCCTCATGTTCCCTCGATCCCACCAAAACTGGATAGGAGGTCACATGAACAAACCAATACATAAACAAGAAAGACTTCCTAAATATTAAACCACCTCCGCTCTCAGGCTTTACCGCAATCTCACAAAAGCCGATCGAGGATTTACTAGGCCTAGAACAAGCTTGGATGCCTTAGAATTTCTTCACAAATACCTTGAGGAATTTTCGTATCTCCACCTTGAGGCTTTAGTGTAAACCTGTCAAAACCGATTAAGGGATTCCTAGGCCGTATGGGAATTTTCCTCAAACCACCTCACCTGGTTCTGAAACCATCTAGCAGTCCAAATATCAACCAAATAAAAGAACCCCATCACACCATGGTATCCAGAAATAGTAAGGCAAGGCTGAAACCACAATCGCACCTAGTGATACCCATGCTAATGATAACAAGATAACCAAACACACACATGCATGTACCATGCATTAACATACCAACTATGAAATCATACACCCAACCTCTTATGTGCAAGTATTCATGTTGAAGCTACTTGATCCAACTTTTCCTTGCTTGTCCCTTGCTTTCATTGTCCTTCATTTTCTTTCCTTTCTCCAATGCTAGAGTGCTCCAAGAATTCACCAAGTGTGCAAGAATATGAGAGAATATAGAGATCTACAAAACTGAACTAACAAAATCTAAACCTCCAAAAGCTGTGAACTGATTCTCAGAATACTTTTTACCATTGAGGCCTTTATTTTCTTCATTTTCCTCTATTTTTCCTTCAATTTCCTTCTCATGCAAATTTGTGACCTTTCATCTCCCTTTTCTCCTATTTTCCTTTATTTTCATAGATAAAATGCCAATTAATGCCTCTTCGTCCTTTCCAATGCCTTTGTCGATTTTCCTTAGCCATAATAACCCAAATCAACACCCACTAGGATGTTTTTCCAAACATTCAACTTGGAATATCTGTCCCATGACCTTGGTCTAGTTTTTCCTTTATTAACTTTATTACATGAACTTTTAACCAGGGGTTGTTATAATTATGGTTATGTGCATTCCTTTCATTGTATTGTTTTTATGGTTACATACATGATAAATGTTAGTTAATCAATCCATTCATATGCATGTCCCGGATAGTCATGCAGGGTAATTGAATTGTTGTTATATGCATTGTGGTCATACACATGATGGATATGGTCATTGCAACTAAGATCTTGATGTTAAATGTATCATGCTAATCTAGATTGGCTTGTGAAGATGGTTATGGTTATGCTATTCAACTATGATATGATTTAGTTGTGACACTGTGTCATACTAATCTAGACTCAGTTGTGTAGATGTGATAGCCTCCCCTCAAATACATTGAGTTATGAGTTTGATTGTATCGTCTAGTTGGTTTATCTAACATGGCATGTTTACAAGTTTTTTGAATGTTTGATTAATTGTATGATATGAGTATCCATCTATAATATTACATGAAGGAATGATATTTTTTTAAGATGGTTTTACTAAAACAATATATGTTGAGATCACTGATATGCACTTGAGTGCAAGTGGATGTTGGTTGTAGTATTATCATGAATGACTATGAGTTGATTGTTGATTATGACATGGTTGTTAATCTTTGTAAAGGCTGATTTAAAATTAATAGACATGATGTTTTTATATTTGGAACATGTGATTGACATGTTTGAATAGTTGCAAGGAAACATGTTTGGTATTAGCAAGACAAGGCAACAATTGATTTATTTATATAACTAACAACTGGGTAATGTGATAACACGTGATAAGACTTAACTGCAGCAAGGAGAAAGGTAAAAGAAAGGAATTGGGTGATAATTCCTTTGGCTATGTTTGGAAACTACAATTCCAATTGAATCAGTAATTTTCATGAATATAGGAAGTATTCTTAACCTTGATTTTGTTTGACATTATGTGGATATGTGCTATATTCCTAAACATGTATTTGACTAGTATGACAATTGGTTTTCAATTATGGTTGTATTTGTCAAGGAATTGGAGGCCCTTGAGAGATGATATATGTACGTGTTCAATTACAAGTTAGTGTGCATGGTACAAAAAGGTAAGGTGACTTGTATATTGTTATATTTATTTATGCACTAACAATTGTGTGTTTAGTACAGTTTGACATAGGGAATTACATGGAAAATAGATAGCCATGAAATCTTGAAGAAGGCTCAAGTTGAGATTTCCCTTGGAAGTTGTTGTAGGGGCTGAAACACCCTCCAAAATATTGGCTCACATCAAAATTTCAGAGCCTTCCTTGGTTTTTACTTTAATGGTTCCAAACACTTGAGCTCACCTCATGAGATCTTGTGGAGTCTTTTCACCTTTTTTCTTTTTTGACTAGTAGTCGTCTTTCAGCATGTTGATTTCTTTTTCATGTTTGTGTTATAGTTTAGGTGAGTTTGAAGGATTGTCTTTATGTGTTTAGGTTGTCTTCACTATGTGAACACCCATCACACTCACAAAAAAAATTGTAAGCATTGTCGCAGAAGTGTCGTCATAGTCGTCCGGAGGACTATCATAAGTGTCGTGCTTGTCACTCTCAACTCCAAGACAATCCCACCAAGGGCATGTTTTGTCTTCTTATCATGGTGGTCCATGTTGTCTCATCGTCAAGTATGCTAAGTGTATGATCACAATGTCAGTCTGCACAAGTTCACCTACTTTCGACACAACCATTTTCTTGAAAATATGCCCTACTGGACAACCCTCTTCCACCAGACCCCAACTGAGCTACACTAAGCAGTGTTAGCCCTTAGTGACCCCGCTCTGCTGCCTAAAACTGCATGGTGTTTGAGGCTGTCGTCTAGGCCAGATATACTATGCAATATCAGAGGTGAGAAACTTGTCTTCCTCCCAGAATTGTGCACAAACTACCTCCATGTCTAACTTAAATGTGCATTTTTCAAGCACAGTCATCAAACCTCCTTATTTCTTGTTAGAATCCTATACTTCTACGATACCTGGGGCAACACTTCTCCTCAAAACAGTGTAGACATGCCCAACTGGTACTCTCCTTCCTTTCTCTCCATTGTTCCAAGAAATTGAATAGAATTGCCCACCTAACCCTTACCTCCATGGTCTCCACTACCTTCAGGAATTGCGCAAACATGTCTAGCAGTTCCCCTACTGCCTGTCTTGTACTATTCCTAGAGATTGCGTTGACATGCTCAACAGATCCATCTGACGCCCTGCTCTATCTTCCCTATATAAACTCCATAGAACTACCCAACAGTCCCTCTACAGCCCTGCTCTATCCTCCCTCTGAAAACTTCACATAGCTATCTCCCTTTAGGGTCCAACCTTGCAACAGACACTGGTGACTTTCACTGCGCAATCGTGCCTCCCAATGATCACCTTGCATTTTTTCCCGACAATGCAAATTGTCCTCCCAGAATCCCTCATTCCAACCTGAGTTGTGCTCTACGTAGTCTCATTGAGTTGTACTTCCTCCATATCACCCGGAACACAAGAATAATGCATCATGCTAGACTAGGAGGTTTTGGATTTGATGTCATCCGATCATGAGTGAATTGCAGGAACAAGTACACTAGTAGATCATGGCAAGACAAAAAATGGGATGAAGAAGGAGCACACATGCTAGAAGAATTGCTTGCAGCTGGGTAGACATACCAAGCATATCAAGCAATAAGAAAAAGGAACAAATGCATTGAACCATCAAGCAAGGGCAAGACCATTGAGGACCCCACAACACAATTCCATGCAGAGGAGAAGACAAAGCACACCTAGGGTACATCCATCACTCAACAGCGTGATAGCTTGACATGGCCACTACAATTAGCGAGTACATGCCAATAGTGTCATGTCGCGTTGGGTCATGAGTTGTCTCGGCCACATCACCATTGTGGTCCATGTCTGTTGTAACCAAATGTAATTTAAATTGAAGTCTAATGGATGCACACAAGAAGTCAATAAGTCATTTTAGTTGAAAAGTCATGGGAATTTGAATAATCATGATGGTAGTCCAAGAGTCTCAAGGGTCAAGCATCACCCTTGGCTATATATACCCCTCCTATTGTATGAGGAAGGAATTTTCACCTTGGCTCCTCCCACATAGCCTTGAGAGTCTGTAGTATGTTCTTTGAGGAGTGATGAGTGGCTCCAATGTCCCACTATTGGGACTAGTGATGTATGGTGTATATATGTGTCTTGTGACTTTTGATTAATTTATAAGATTGTTCGTCCCAACACTTTTTCACACGTGTTTTGTAGATGTTTGTAAGACTACTCTTTAAACATTTGTAATGCATCTTTTCTTAGCTTGTACTGACATAGTTGAACTAATTTTGTTATTTTAGTACTTACATTAATGAAGATGTGTTGTATTGTTTATCACTGTTGTCTTGTCCATGTGGACTACTCTGCAGGACATTAGACAGACCATTCTTTTTTTCTTGGTTATAATGATCTTCACCTCCATGTGGACTACTCTGTTAGATGGTGTATGTGTTTTCCCTTTCACTTTGGTTTTAATGACTGTCACATCCACTGTGGACTACTTCATTGGATGCTGGTCAGACCCTTGTTGGTTGGTGTGTGTCTCTCCCTAGGTGGTACTACTACCTCTCATCTAGAGGCTCACTTTTACTCTCTCCCCTTATAGTAGGAGAACTAGGACACAAGTTACATTACTTACTCACCAAGCACAATCACCTCGCTTTTTGAAGATACAAGCATAACACTCTCATGTGCTGAACAAAAGGAGCTAAGGAAAATATCTAATATAATGGCAATTGGGCCATTGTACCAGATGGGACTCCTACACCAAATGATGTCATTTCTATTTGGGACTTCATACTCGGGAGATCCCCTGAATGTTGGTAGGTCTAGCACCGTCAACATTTCTGGCACTAGAAGGAAGGATGCCAGCAATTTATGGCTGAATTTCCTACCAACCCCACTTATCTATCATCTGATCAAGGAAGTAACACGAAATCCCTCTCCCCCACATGCAACTTTGAAGTTGGTTATTGCTCACCTCCCAGACCTGAACAAGAAATTTTGTAACGTCGCATCCGTGTTGTCTGTCCCACCACTTTTCAATTTGCTAAAGTTGTTGGACTTATTTTAGGAGTGCACACTCTTCCATATTGACAAAATAAGAAAACTACTACTCCCACGGGAGTTGTAGTCTCATCTATGGAAGAAGAAATCATCACCACTCTTGAAGAGATGGAAGAAGCTGTCGAAAACAAATAGGAACCTCCAATCTTCTGAGAAGGAGAAAAAGACAACTTGTTATCCTTGGGCTCACGTTTCGACACAGGGGGCGGAGGGGAAGGCAGTAGAGGGGAAGGAAATGAAGGAGGTAGAGGTAGAACCATTAGATTGAGAAGTAGAGGAGGAGGATGAAGAAGAGGACAATATTGCAGATAAAAATCTGGAATGGATGACCTAAGACCCATTGGCACTCCAGAGTGTCTTGCACAAGATGCGAAGACACGTAGAGAAGTTTTTAACGAAGTATGACCCTGACAATACAGTGAAGGTAGAAGATCACTTAGACATGCTCTACCTACATCTACATACACTAGAGGTACGTTATGACGACATTGCATGTAGATTGTTTCAACTTACCTTGGATGGTAAAGCATATGGTACCATAGCCTTCCTGTGAACTCCATTCAGGATTTGGGGGTGTTCAAGAGAATTTTCCTCGAGAACTTTGTTGAAGACAAAACCCCCGCCATGTTGCTAAAAGAGTTGGGTAGTCTCAAGGTGGAGCAGAAAGAAAATGTCAAATATTTTAACTAGAGGTTTAATCATATCTTGAACAAGTTCATAGTAGACACCAAACTTCATGACACCATCATTGTTGACTACTACACTTATGCACTGTCGACCAGCATTGTGCAGTTCTTCAAGCGAGCTGTGCGACTGACACTATTGGAAAATTTCCAAGAGGAAATTGTTGTGGAGAAAGACCTACGCACTATTGGAGTCATTTTAGATGATGAATCAACTAAGGACTCCAATGACACGGGCAGGAGGTCTCAGATTACTATGATTAAGGCAAAGGAAAAGGACTTAACTGAAATTGAGAGCCTTACTCATCTCAACAATTCCTTGACAACCAAAGTTTCTGAACTCAAACAACAGACGAGCGAAACAACTGTGAACAGTAGGCCTCCCAAGTTCACACAGAGGAAATATATGACTTCGAGAAGCAACAGTAGCCACCCAACTAAAATTGCTAGAGATCTAACCTTGTGCTCAACCTGGATTCAATCACGACAAATCATTACTGCAAGTTCCACAACGAATGACATTCAGAAAAGACTTTCCCAATATGGAACCAAGGAATGAGTGCTCTGGCTACACAATTGACTGACCAATTTGCGACCAGTGAGTAGGCTTGGACTGAGGATGAAGATGAAGAGGAATTTGCTGCATCCGATGATGCTCCAAGTGTTGGCCATGTAATCAACATGTATCAATGCACTCAAACTACCCAAAATATGACCACAGAGAAGGAGCTTCCGAGCGACTGTCTAACCCCAAAGAAAAACAATCTATACAACTTCAGAAGTTCACGGGGGCCCACTGTGTTTGAGATACCGAAAGAAAAATTAAGACAACACCTACTCAGATTAATTGATCTACTGGTTATCTCAACACATAAAACTCAAAGGAAGCTCAGGAAGAAAGCTACAGCAAAAAGTACGTTCATGACCAGTAAAGACGAGAGCAGCCCACCATACAACACGAACACAAATCTATCCCTAGACATCTTGGTGAGCCTTCCTGCTCTAGACTAAAACATTATTGAAAACATGAAAAAGACTCATGTGAACATCTCTCTGTATGAGTTAACCAAGATCATGGGTCAGCAAGATATTATTTTCCGCGCACTAGGGAAAACCTCCACATATAGTGTTCCCTCTTTCAGCAAGGGTCGAAGCAAGTCTCCTGACTCACTCACATCTGTGCTCAACACACTTCATATGGAGGAAGTGAACTCACTGTGCCGACAATTTTTGTGGTCATTTGAAATATTTAACTTCAACGCCCACAAATGTTTGGTTGTTTATGGTGCATCAGACAATGTCCTGCCGCTCTCCATTGCTAAGATTATCAATGCTCAATGGAGTAGCACAACTATGAAGATCACCCAGCTTCAAAAAACTTGTGTGCCAACCATTAGTGAACTTTGGGATGTGATCATCCAGTTATCGTCTAACGAATGAGTTCATCAATGCATTAATATTGTTATTGTGGACATCTTGGAAGCATATGGCTTAATTCTTAGCAGAGACTAGTCAAGCAAGATGCAAGGATACTTTGCTACAGACTAGTCACACTTATGGCTTTTGCACAAGGGTAGAAATAAACAAATCTAGATGTTGTTGGAAATATACATGCAACACAACATGACTCCCTTGGATGGTCAAAATGAACTGTTGGCTTTCGCAGAACTCATGTTCGACAATTGCTTTCTAGAAACACAACTTGGGTGTTATCTTACATAGCCAGCCCCCACCCCACCAGACACATAGTTGGGTTTCCTTCCTTTGCCCAACCCATGAAAATGAAACCTTTACCATAGATTGTAATAGTAATAGCAGTAGTGATTGTAGTACTAGCGTCACAAGTGGTCCTTGTACAGATATTATGTGGACCTTATACTTTGATGGATCTGAGACATAGGAGAGACCTCGAGCCACTTTTGTTTTGACAAACCCTTTGCAAAGGAAACATTTAGTCTCAAGCCACTTGGAGTTTGAGTGCACAAACAACACCATCGAGAATGAAGCACTCGTTTTGGGCTTACATGAAGCCATCGGACTCAATGCTATTGTGCTAAAAGTGATAGGTAATTCAAAGATTGTGGTGCGTCAAGTACGTAACACCATACACTATTTTTCACCCCGCCTTAAGAGTTATCAACAAGAAGTATGGTGACTTATCTCTAACTTCCAACCCTTCAATATTGTATTTGTACCAAGAATGCATAACATAGTTGCAGATGCTCTAGAAAATGTAGCTACTAGAATGACACCACTAAGGGATAGATTTTCTATTGAAATTTGTATAAGTCATCTATCCCTGATAGGATCACTAATTTACATGTTTTTTATGATGATCAACAGATACTTCATTTCATGGTCAACATTGATGTCTTCAAGGACGCAGCGATACATGAATATGAGCATGAGCAGTCTCTGTAGAGCGCAGGTGATGACAGTAAAGAAAAATCCATCCCCAAGGGTGTGGTATCACTCGAGAGGCTGTATGACCTACAAAACAGCTTTCGGGGGCCGGTGAATGCCAACACCCATAGTTCCATAATTTTTTACAACTAGATCAACCTGTGAGCAGAGTAATATCTAAAGTTCATGAATCTCCGTACATGTTGCACACTAGAAGAGCGGCAAGCTTTTGTTCGCCTGTTGAGCCAATACCGTGATGTGTCTGTGTGGATGTAAGATGACTTGAAAACATATGACACATGAATAATCTAGCACATCATTCCACTCAAGGAAGGGACCATGCCATTTCAGAAGAAGCTAAGGAACGTACATCCATCACTTGAGCCTCTCATATATAAAGAATTGACTAAGTTGTTGGATGCTCGAATTATTTACAAGGTTTGTCCTTCCACGTGGGTTTCAAATCTAATCCATGTTATAAATAAGTCATGGGAAATCTACTTGTGAATTGATTTATGAAATCTTAAACATGCCTCAGACAATGATAACTACCCAGTGCCATCTATGAAGCACATATTATAGACAATATCTAGAGAAACCATTCATGAGAAGCGTAGCCAACACACGTATCATTTACAATCACTTGATGGCAATATTGACACTCTCCCTATTAGTTACCAAGGCTTAAAATATTATTTTCAATGATTTGGGACCGCACCCCACACCATGTACATAGTTCCTTCATTGTTGTTCTACTATTTTCTTTACTTTATGGTTTTGTTCTCTTCTTTGTTGATTTGATTTCTTTGTTGTTCTATTGTTTTTTTTGTAAATAAGTGTTCTACCACATTGCGTTTTGGTTTCTAAATGTGCATGCAGTTGAAGTTCAAATAGTCTCATGACACTACAGTGCTTGGCCAGTTCTGTGTCTGTTTTCTTTTTTCTTGGTTATAAATTTTGGCCTATCAATTCTTGATGCAAACTATGATCCATCTGTAAGGAAAATTTTTCTCAAACCATGAACCTGTGTCCAGTCTAAGAAACCTCGGGCCTATGCTTAGTTTTCTACTCTGTGTGTTCAAGCTTATCAAACTAGTATAAACAAAGAAGGGGAAAATCCAAATGAGAAAACCTAAATAAGAGGTCTTTACATGCTTCTCTGAAGGAACAACCTATTATGCTCTCAATAATTCAAGATCCCTCTTCTGCCCAAAAAATAAATAAGTGCCTATGCAAAGTCCTCTTTCAAAAAATAACAAAGGTGAAAGAAGAGAAAGGCTTCTTATGTAGAGAGGTGAAGCAAGCAACTCCACCAGGGTACTGTCCAAGCTCACTGGCAGTGGAGCAATGTTTCTGTTCCTGGGTGACTCCACCGGGGTACTATCTAGGCCTGCTAGAAGTGGAGAAACACCAGAGATGAAAACTTATATTATGAAAATATTAAGCTTGCGAGCCAAATTACCCTTCCTGATTTGAAGTACTGTGATCTAGCTAAATTTTGTGTTGTGCTCAAATGAGTCGATACAAGGTGAATCATGTTTTTCCATGGGGTAAGTGGGGAATCAAAAGTGATCTGCAAAATGAATCAATACTCCCCAAAAGGCCAAGGCCGTGCGCTAAAAATGAACCAAAACAAAGAAGATGGTATTCAACTAATGTGTCACCAAGTGTTGTAGTGGTTGCAACACCCTCCAAAATTTTGGCTTGCATCCAAATTTTAGAGACTTCCTTGGTTTCTCCTTTGATGGTTGCAAACACTCGAGATCACCCCATGAGATCTTGTGAAGTATTTTCACCTTTTTACATGTTTGAACAGTGGTCATATTTCGGCATGTTAACTGCTTTGTCATGCTTGTGATCTAGTTCCGGTGAGTTTGAAGGTTTGTCTATATGTGTTTGGTTTGTCTTCACTATGTGAACTCCTACTGCACTCACACACAAAGTTGTAAGCATTGCGCGCAATTTTCGTCACGGTCATCCGAATGTACAATGCAAGTATCGGCTTGTCGTTGTAAACTCCAAGACAGTCCCACTAAGGGCATGTTTTGTCTTGTAGTCATGGTGGTCCATGTTGTCTTGTTGTCACATATGTCAATTGTATGATGACAATTTCAGTCTACACAAGTTCTTTCAACACTTAGCCATTTTCCTGAAAATATGCCTGACTCGACAACCCTCTTCCACTGGACCCCGATTAATTTGCACTGCGTAGTCTTAGCCCTAAGTGACCCTACTCTGCTACCAGAAACTATGTAGTACTTGAGGCTATCCATTAGGCCAGCTACACTGTGCAATCTCGGAGGTGAATAACCTGTCTACCTCACAGAATTACCAAAAACTGCCTCGATGTCCAACTGATTTGTGCATCTCTTAAGCACACTCATCAACCCTCGTTCTTGCTTGCCAAAAGCCTTCACTTCTTTGAGACCTGGGTCAGAACTACCCCTTAAAACTATGTAGACATGTCGAGCTAGTCCTCTGATGCCTTCCTCTATAATGTTACCAGAAGTTTCATAGAACTTCTACACTGACCCTTGCTGCCTTACTATGCATTGACTCCAAGAATCACACAGACATGTCTAGCAGTTCCCCTACTTCCTATCCTGCACTATTCCAAAAACGTATGTTGACATGTTCAGTAGGTCCCGTTGTAGCCCTAATCTGTCTTCCCCATGGAAACTATGCAGAACTGCCCAATAGTCCCTCTACAGCCTCACTCTGTCCTCCCTCTGAAAACTGCGCAGTGTTGCCTCCCTACAGTGTCCTACCTTGCAACTAACACTGGTGACTTTCACTACACAATCTTGCCTCCCAATGATCATTGCATTGTTTTTACTAACGATTCATGTTGTCCTCCCAGAATCCCTCATTCCAGCTTGAGATGCACTCTGCACTTTCTGAGTGAGTTGTCCTCCCTCCCTATCACCCAGAACACCCAAACAATGCATCATGCTAGACTAGGAGGTTTTGGATTTGATGTCATCCCATCATGAGTGAATTGTAGGAATAGGTACACCAGTAGATCATGGTGAGAGGACGAATGGGATGAAGAAGGATCACACATGCTAGATGAATTTCTTGTAGTGCGATGGACGTACCAAGAATATTAATAAATAAGAAAAATTAACACATGCATTGAACCATCAAGCAATACCGAGACCATCGAAGACCTCGCAACATTATGCCATGTGGAGGAGAACACAAAGAACACCAAGAGTACATCCATCACTTAGCAGTGCAACAACTTGAAATGGACACCACATTTAGCCAATACATGTCAGTAGTGTCATGTTGAGTTGTGTCATGAGCTGTATCAACCACATCACCATTATGGGCCATGTCTATTGTAACTGAATGTAATGTAAAGTGAAGTCGAATGGACGCACACAAGAAGTCGAACATTCATGTCAGTTGAAAATTCATGGGAATTTGAAAAGTCACGAGGGTAGTCCAAGAGTCGCAAGGGTCAAGCATTTCCCTTAGCTAGATATACCCCTCCCATTGTACGAGCAAGGACTTTTCACCTTGGCTCCTCCCACATAGCCTCTAGAGTCTATAGTATATTCTTTGAGGAGAAAGGAGTGGCTCCAATGTCCCACTACTAAGACTAGTGACGTGTGGTGTACAAATGTGTCTTGGGAGTTTTGTGTAATTCAGAAGTTTGTTCAGGCCAACACATTTTCACACATGTTTTGTATATGTTTGTAAGACTACTCTTTAAACATTTTTAATTAATGTTTCCTTAACCTGTACTAAGACAATTGAACTTCTTTTGCTATTTTAGTACTTACATTGTTGAAGATGTGTTTTATTGTTTATCGCTGTTATCTCATCCATGTGGACTACTCTACAGGGCATTAGATAGACCATTCTTGTTTTCTTGGTTATATCAACTATCACCTCCATGTGGACTACTCTACTGGATTGTGTACATGCTTTCCCTCGCACTTTGGTTTTAACAACTATCACATCCGCTATGGAATACTCCATTGGATGCTGGTCAGACCCTTGTTGGTTTGTGTGTGCCTCTCCTTGGGTGGTACTACTACCTCTCATCTAGAGGCTCACTTTTACTTTCTCCCCATACAGGAAGAGAAACCAGACACAATTTACATTACACACTTTCCAGGAACACTCACCTCGCTTTTTGAAGATACAATAATAACACTCACATGTGCTAAACGACAAGAGCTAAGATAGAACTCTAAGATAATGTCAACCGAGCCATTGTACCAGATGGGACTCTTACACTAAATGGTGTGAGTTCTAGTTGGGACTCCATACCAAGGTGATCCCCTGAATGTTGGTGGGTCCAGCACTGTCAATAGAAGCATTGGGAACCCATATGGATTGAGTCGTGGTGTGTGTTGGATTTTTTGTGCTTTTTGATTTGTTTACGCTTGAATTATAGTTTTGTTTATGTCTGGTGCATGGCCATGCCACTTTGTTAGTGGTGGTGTATCGCTATTGGTTTTTGATGGTTTATTCTTTTTTGTTTCTTTTTTTTTCCTTTTATTCTTTCAGGGTCTTGGGAATTGGTTGGGGAAAGAGGAAATTTAATGGAGCTCAGGTAGAGCTTTGTGGTACTCAACAGGTAATGTAAGACCTAGATGAAGCTTGATGAATATATGAGGGTAGTTGAAGGTGAGAATATGACATCCATTTCGTTGGGCCATTAGGACAAATGGACAGTGGCAATAAATTCATGAGAAAGGTAACAAGATAGGTAAAGTAAATGGATTTGAGGTGTCAGATGCCTTGGCTATGTTGGGAATTGTTGTTCTCAATATTGTGCATGTTGTGCATGGATAAAGAAAGTTCTCTTAACCTTGACCTCATGATATATGATAATTATGTTGTGATCATGATTATGTTGATGCCTATATATGTATACATGTATGTGTGTATACCATTGTTTAACATGGTTGTCAGGGATCATGATTGTTTTATTCTAATGTTTATATGGGTGTATGTATGTATGTATGTTGTCATCTGACAAGGTCATCAAGGATCATTATTGTTTTCTGCTAATGTTTATATGCATGTATTAATGTATGTATGTATGTATGTATGTATGTATGTATGTCGTTGTCTCATAGGATTGTCAAGGATTTTTCTTGTGTAGGAATGATTGCTTATGTAGGAATGGCACAAAGAGTTTCATGGTTTCGTGAGGAATCAAGCGGAAAGAGTATCCCTGACATGTCTATGAGGTTAGTATTGTGTTGATATGAATTTATATTATGCTCTTATACTATGCCTATGTCTATGTTATGGACAGGTAATCCTAACAGCCACATCAATAGAATGAAAGCGGTGTGATATGTGACATGCTGGAGCAAGAATGGATAGTGGATAGACACTAGAAGCTTGGGTGCTTGGTAGAGACATTGTGATCTTCGAATGTGCAGTACTCGTGTTGTAAACATGTTGCATATATACATATGGTGTTGTGTGCATGTTGCATACATAGTGTAGTGTCCATGTTGCATATATAGTATTTTGTACATATGGTGTTGTGTGCATTTTGCATATATAGTGTAGTGTGCATGTTGCATATGCGGTGTTGTGTACATGTTGTAAATGTGGTGTTGTGTACATGTTGTGCGGGTGGTGTTGTGTACACGTTGTGCAGGTGGTGTTTTATACATGTGATATTGTGTACATGTCACACATGTTGTGTTGTGCACATGTGGTAATGTGTTATGCGTATTTTGTAGTCATTGTATCATGACATGTGTGTTCATTGTGCTATACTCTATCTACATATATGTATTGTGTTATAGACTGGGTGTAGTGGTATGTTTTTTTTTGTACACTGGGTGTAGGTGTATGTGTTGTGTTCTACCTCGGGTGTAGGTGCATGTGTTGTACACTGTGTGTTGGTGTATGTGTATGTATACATGCTTGAAGAGAAGGCATTGGGTCCTCACTTGGTGTAACAACCGATTCAATGTGTGTATGGAAAGGATTATGGACAAAGGTAGAAGCAAAGAACCATTTGAAGGATAAGTATCAGTGTTTTATTACAGTTTTTTACTATGCATGTGATTTATGAATATGATTTATGATGGTTAAATGTGATCTATGATTTTTATTTATGATGGTTGTGTTTTGAGTTAACCAGATGTGATATTTCTACACATAATGATTTGATGAAAGAGCTATTTTGACTTGCTATGCTAGGAAGTAAACAAGATTGTAGGCATACCTTATTGACAGACCACCAATGAGGTATGATTTGGATTTGTTTCAATTTATTTTGAACCTAATGGAAACTATGTGCTTGGTATAGGAAAGCATGGAAAATGCACGGTTTGGGTGGTTGAAACTGACTACAATAATTAGTAGCAGCAACAACAAAAACGAATTGGAAAATACAACAATATGTTGGTAAAGCATTCAGGAGAAGGGCCATTATGGGACACTGGTACACAATAGATTCCATTGGTTTCCATGAGAATGTTATGACTAGTATGATGGTTTGAGGAAGGGGTGTGCCTTTCTTTTTGGACCTTCTAATGTGAAGAAACCTTGTCAATAGATGGATCGCCTGAGGGACTATGTAGTAGAGAAGGTGATGCTAACAAAACTTCGAAGGTATGTGATTGCATGGAAGGGGGTGACCAGACTTCCATAGGGACTATGTAGCATAAAATGGAATGTCAGGGAATGATTTTTTTTTTTGGTCATTATCATTTCTAGGTGGAATCAAAAGAACATTGGTAGTGTTCCCTAGAACAATGAGTTGGTAATTGTTCACTGAGAGAACAAGAAATGCAAGGATTGTAGCAATAAAAATTGGATGCAGACTTTGATTTTGGAAGTGCATTCTGGACCTGTTAGGAAGGAGGTGAATCTTGGAAGTACTTTTTGAGGGTAGAGGTGTGAGCCTCTCGATTCCCTTATTGCTGATGCAGGCATCGTATCCTTCTATTTGTTGGTTAAAGAAAATGTGCACATGTATATATGTGTATGTTATCGTAAATACTATAACAAGTTGTGTTTATAAAGCTCCATAGATATTATGTTTATTTTCCAGTTGGAACAAATGTTCATAAGTATATGTGGTTGTTGTTGTAAATAACATAATGAGTTTTATGATAAAGCTCTAGTAAATGGTATGATTGTTATGTTTTTAGTAGTGGGCACTGTAAATACTGCAATGAGTTATGTTATAAAGCTCCATCGGAAGTATGTTTCTTTTTTGGTGGTTTGTTGGTCATAGGTGTCATATAACATAGAGGACAGTGCTCCCCCAAGGGGGAGGGGTTTCTAACAATCCTTCATTGATTTTCCATGTAAAAAAAATTTAAGACTAGGGTCATGTGAGACATATTCCAAAATGAATGGTGGGAAAAACATCCTAGTGGGTGTCACTTCGTTTATCATGGCTAAGGAAATTGGAAAAGGAAAAGAGGGATTAATTGACATGTATTTATGAAGATAAAGGAAAATAGGAGAAAAGGAAGGCAAAGAGACACAGATTTGCGTGTAAGGAAAATTGAAGGAAAATGAAGAAAATAGAAGCCTTAATGATAAAGAGGCTTTTGAGGATCATTTCATGGAATTTTGACATATTTTGGCTGAAACACTCTTCTATTCTCTCACTCTATCATATTATTGCACACAACATTTTTGGAGCATGCTTGGATCACTCTACTATTCACTTGGATTTGGAGAAAGCAGGCAAAGAAAAGCAGGAAAGTGCAAGGGAATAGGTGGATCAGAAAATACAACTGGATTTCCTTTCAGGTAATAGGTTCCATGTGTGTTTTCCATGCTAATTTATGGATGTGTGGTAAATTCATGTGATTATTTGGTTAGGAGTTGTCATTGGCATGGAGGATTGCATGGATTAACAATGCTTTATCCTTGCCTTCCCATCTCCTAGATAGTCATGGTGTTGTGGGTTTTTCCACTTGATTGTTTCTGATTATTTCTCATAATTCCTTATGGTTTTGGCTTGGAACAAATGTTAATGAATCCATAGAAAAATTTAGGTTGAGTTACTAATAATGGAGCATAGGTTGGGAAAATGCTTTGGAGCCCTTGGTGGATTGTGTTACTAGTACCTAGAGCTAGGTTGGACAAACACTCTAGAGCCCTCGAAGGCTATGGGTTGAGTTACTTGTTCCTTGAGCCCTAGACAACTTGGGTATAGACTGATATGGTTGGTTTTAGTGATGTTCGATCATGAGATGAAATCACTGGTTGAGGGTTGAGGTGGTTTGGCCTCTAGAAGCCTTGGTTTGCTTTGTCTTGGTTTATTCCATGAGATACCACATTCATTATTGGAATATTGCATAGGGATGATTGGCTAAAAGAAAGATTTGGTTCAACCCAATCTATGGTCGGGTGGTACATGGGAGTCCCTGACTTGCTTGGTATCTTCATTTGTTAATAAGAGTTATTCTTCTATTGCGATTCATGTATATTTGTTGGGAATGTGTTAGTTATATTATGGGTGTGTTTCCATGGTTTATATGTTGGTTATTTTTTGGTTATATGTTTCTCATATGATGTATATCTTCTATGGCCCTCGTCATGAATGGTTTATATATTGATTAATTAATGAATGTATGGATTAATAAATGTTATTTCAGCTTCGTGGAGTTGGCATAGGGCCTTCTCGATGATCCTCAAACCAATTTCAGCCTTTATGATTAGATATGAATTCATGACCTATAGCTTACATGTTTGCCACATGTTTGATGAAATTTTTGTTATCTTCTAGGTAATATAGGTCAAGTTCTACCTTCAAGCTTGTATGTTTAGCCTTGTTGTCATGTCATTAATGATTTTGAGAAGTTTTAGGAAGTTATGGGCAGTTGTATGGAGGCTAACCTTGAATTTAGGCTCAGATCTTGGGACCACACCAATGCAGTCTTTTGTGTGTGGTTGGAGGCCTATAACTACATGGAGGCATTGTAATTCATGTGGTTGGGGGTTAAAGTGTGTTAAAGAGATCCCGAGCTTAGTGTTTGGTCATACATGGTGGTTTTGTGGCCCCTGAGTGTCCCTATAGCCTTGTGAGATGTTGTGATTTGTAAGTCAATGGCCAGATGTAGGCCCCACCTCCTTATCTATAGCTAGGAGGTTTGTTCATGTCATAGTAGCTCTCTGACTCATGTTTACCCCGGTAGGCCGGTGAAACTAGGTAAATGTGGGATGTGTGATTACATTATAGATAACATAACAAACAAGGATACATCTTCCAGATAAACTTTTAAAACAAAGATTTCATGAAGTTGTTTTTCAAAACACTATTTAAGGGAATATGACCTTCAAAAAATACCTTTTTCATTAATTCATGTAAAATGAAACTTCTTTTATGAATATGAAGCATTACTAAATGAAAATGAATCACACATATTTTTCTTGATTCAACAAATCAGTAATGATAATAGATTCACATGTCACCGAAATTTCGTTTAGCAATGAAAATGAAAACACTATGTTTCCACAACATGATGGTCTTATCTGATTAGATTTACTATGTACTGTCACCACAGTATTCACAAACACCGGATGGATTTATAAAATATGTATTTAGAATATATGCTAGATGTAGGATGCATACTGGTTAGCATCTTCATTGAATTATCAAATTGTAAAGTTGTAAATTTCAAACAAACAAGCTAATTAGCATCATCTCATTACTACTAGTTTTATCAGTAAGTTGATAGAATATACATAATCTATCTCATGCATTTCACTACACTATCAAATATCATTGGTTATTCTCATCCTGCCAACTATCATTTGTGCATGTTCATATGCAAAGCCACATGTCCCAGCATAACAATGCATTAGTTACTTTAATGATACTACTTTATCATTATCCAATTTCTTCGTAACCTTCAAGAACTTGCAATCATATATATGCATTTCTAGACATGTATTCACTTTCACAATCATTGTAGTTTCTTGTATAAAATATTATCATGTATAAAAGCATATGCAAATCTTTATTCATATAGAACATTGATTTATCATTAATCTGTAAATGGTAATAATCAAAAAACCCTGAATTGAACAGTGTATTGTCACTAATACACCAACAACATGAAGTAAACTACCACAATCAATTTTCTTTACAAGTTGAAATAATCCTCAATCAAAATCAATTTGTGTATATAAGTTTAATTGTTATACATGTAATACTAACTAATCAATGTTACCAACCATCCTAATTCAATCAAAATCCATGACAAGATCAATTATCATTTAGCCATTATAGCAATTGTTTATCTTTAACGTCTAAAGGGATTCTTTCAATGTCTTTTAAAACATCCTATTTCCCTCTCCAAGGACAACCCCCACCTTGTACATTCATTTGTTATCACAGAGAACAATACATGCATTCATTCTTAATAAATAGTGCATTATAACTTTAGTTGTCTTCTTTAAATGCACCATAATCATTATGGTAATAGTATACATTAGGGGAATTTTGAGGTCTAAAATGGGCCTCCTAAGAAAAATGTACAGCCAAAGTAAACTTTATAAGAACCAATAGGATTCAAGATGATGATGTCAACCACGGGGGTTGATTCACCAAATTTGGAGTAAAAAAGTAAAACAATTAAAAAACTATAAAATAATAAAACTATTTCTTCAACTCATATTTTCAACTTACCACCCTAATTTTTTACTCAAATTTTGAGCAGGAGTACTCGTTGGATGAAAAATTTAGTTCCTCATCCAAGGAGTACCCATGTTGCATACATTTGATGGACCCTTCTACACGAAGAATGAGAAATACATGAAAAAACATTACCGTAATCATGTTTTTCATCTATTTCTCATTTTTTGTCTCGTAGGATACATCAAAAGTATACAACATAGGTACTCCTTGGATAAGGAATGAAGTTTTGCATCCAACGAGTGTTGCCACTTGAAATTTGTGTAAACCCATAGGGAGATAAGTTGAAAATACGAGTTGAAAAAATAGTTTTTTTTTTTTTTTTCCCTCTAAAATTTAATGATGTAATATAATCTTATTTTATTATTTCCACTGTTATTTTATAATTTCCTTAGGAGGCCCATTTTCGACCTCAAACTTCCCCTAATTCTTGCAAAGGTTAGTAGTTAATCCTCACTATCACTAGTGAGTGCTCAAAATTGTCCAAATATGCAACAAAGGTTTTATTATCTTTTATCCGCATCAAGATGCAAATGTCATGACCATAGTTTTAAAACAAACGTTATCACCGACTAGTATTTAATGGTGTTACTAATATTATTATGCATCTCATGTCACATGCAATCTACTACATACATCATCATGTATTTTTGTTAGAATCATACTTGAGTTGATGCCCACTAGCATCATACCTCTACTTTTCCACTTACTAATTCCCAAAAGACGCTAGTGATGTAACATTTTGCTTTGATACCACTTTTAACACTCGCCTATAAACCTCATGTAAAATCACATGGAGTTAGAATTTTTTTACAGAATTTACCAACGTGTAACTTTCTGAATTACTATTCCATATTCCTCCATTGACCATTATATAAAATCCTCATCATCACATAGAGTAACTTAACAAAGGAATAGTAAATTACATAGCCATTAAAAACCATTGTTGTAGCATGTTAACATAAACTCATTTTTGTAACCTTGCATCATTTCCATTATTATTCTAACTAGGTTAGTGAATCACATACTTGATATTGTAAATGTCACACCATTCAAGGAATCAATGTCATTAGAATGTCATAACAGGAAAGCTCAATTGAACACTAATATACCCTGGAAACTCCATAGAAAAAAACCATCAAACATTTAATTTTGTTAAACACTTCGTAAGGGTTTTCACCCCTTACTCAATGGTTGTAAAGGTTTCCATCCCTTGACCATTTTCATAAAATCTTATAAATACATATCATTTTAAATATATCATAACTAGATAGAAGTTATTACATTAATCATGCTATCATTTATGAACAAATCCTTGAATATTATTCCTTTGTGTCTTGGTTGTTCCATCATCGGATTATCATGTAGTTGACATTCCTAAATTTGCCTAGACCATTAGTTATTTATATGCCATAATATTAAACATAATCTACCATTTTGATAAGTCACCATCCTTCCCTTCCATTGCTACTATCAGGAAACATTGATATCATGATCAAATAAATTATTAATCAAGCCAATAATAAATCTTTATTAGTTATGCTTCAACATTTATTCATGTGCATACATAAAATGTAAAAAACAATATTATGGCACGTCTCCTTTAACAATATTGCACATGAAATAATTTAAAATCACATAAATATCAAAGCATGTCTGTAGATAAATACCACATTAGCTATTATTACCTTCTCATAAGCATACATTCTTTTCCAAAGTAAAACCACTACAAATGTCCATATTCTTTTAAATGATACTAGCACCTTAGCTATGATCTTTGTGCATGCAATTACATAAACTATCGAAAAGAAATGCTTAAACACATACATGGCAAAGGAAGAATATGCATGTTAAACATTGAGTTGCATTTATTATTCACAATGATACATATATATAGTACATTGGTGTGACCCTTGCATTCACATTCCAAGTGGTCTCTTGGAATCCGGTGGTTGTTCATATTCCACACCTACCCAAAGAGGATTAGGTGTCCAACATTCACCACCTTAATTTGAAGCAGTATGTATGAGTCCAAGAAGAGATTTGTAATACAAAATGTGAAAAAATGCATGGAATCACTAGGTTGAATGTGCTCTTTGAAATGTTGGTATAAAGGGGGTGATTTAAGGATGACCACCAACACTTGAAGGCTTAGTGTAGTTCTTGGAACTCTTCCAAATCTGGCATGAAGTTGAGGTCTTCTGCTAGAGGAAGTGCTCCTCATGTTTTGAAGAGGGAAACCTTCAACCTTGAAATGGAGGTCTCAACCTATGATGGTTTAAGGATGACCACCAACTTTGGAATGTTGAATGCAATTTGCGGAACTCTTTCAACCCCGCATAGATGGTTTAAGGTTGATCATCAACCGAAGGCATGCTCAGGGGCATCTTTGTCTCTGGCTACAACTCTAAATCTGGTATCGCAAGTTGTGGCTTGGGCTTGCTTGATGTGGCTTTGAATCTTGTAGATGACCATCACTTCCTCCACTGTCAGATAAAAAGTGAGATAACGGAGAAAACTCAATTGCAAGATTATTCAATAATCTAGAAAAAGTTGGGACATGTGACTGAAATATCTTCTTGCTTGTTGAAGCCCATTTCCAAGAAGCGATCCATCTAAGATGAATCTTTGTTCTTGCAGGAAACTTTTTTTGAAGCATCTATATGAAGAATGAGTGGTTTTATGACCGTGCTCACATGAATGAAGATCAAAACAGTGATCTTTTATATGGCCAACTCAATCACAATGTTGGCATTTAATAATCTGTTGATGTTGTTGTGGAAGATCAGCAGAATCTAGAACATGTGAAGGTGTACTGTCACAAATAAATCCAACACTTTGAAACTAAATGGGCTTTGAGTAATATGGAATATGAAAGGAAACCTCCTTATCATATCCAAGACCTGTTATGTGCTTGTTATGGGCAAGCTCTTCCCAAAGTCCGATGATTGACTTGGAAAGTGCAGGCTGAATTTCTGCATCTTCATGTACAACTGCTCTTTAGATGGGCTTAATGATCTTATCAATATCTATTTGTTGATGGGAGTGTCTCTCAAACAAAGAATTGTCCTCAAAAAAGACAAGTTCAGAATCATGACTATACTTTTGTAACTGCTCTTGTTTTAGTTGTGATTCAAGCTACAAAAAATCAATTTTGTCTTGTGCATTTTGTAGACAAGTCTGAATGTCTGAAAGAGAGGCTTTGATAATTTTAATTTTGTTGTCAGCAGTGGACATGATTATAATTTTCAGTAACTCTAATAAGCCACGAATTTTTGCCATTATTCAACCAACTCATATCAAAAAATGACCACGTATGTACTTGTAAAGGAAAGTAGCTAACAATGCATTGTTCAAAATTAAATGTGCCCAATGATAATAGGGAAATCTACTCCATTAATAATCCTTTGCAAGGAATAAATATTTTTCTTGAAAAATGATTCTCCTTTGTGTCTGCAGAACTTGAAAAATCCAAGCAGTAAAAGAACTTCATTTAAAACTTGGACAAGTGAGAAAATTGAATAGTTTCAGCACCATGGTCGTGAGGTATATCTGTAGCAATTCAAATACAATGGCTCTAAGGATAAATGAGCCTACACCGGAGGGAACTGCTGACAGAACCGCAAAAAAATCCCAATACAACAATTAAAAACCTCTCTTTTCAAATTTCTAGGCAGTCTGCAATCTCTAACTGGCTCACACAGTAGATGGAAAGTTTATCTAATACTGCACCTTGAATTTATTAGTGAAATGTCTAATAAGAGACTCATCAAAATATTCTAGAGTTGATGGAAAAGTGGAAATTAATGTAGTGCCTTTGATATAAGTCTCTACAGTACTACATGTAGGGGGGTTTTAAGACAATATTTGAGTCAATTGTCTTAACTTAAGACAAAAAGAAACTTGTGTATTGTCTTAAATATTGTCTCTAAGCGGGTGTCTCAAAATATAATCTCTCAAAAAATTTTCTCTATAAAGACAATATAGAACACATATTATTATTGTCTCTATAAAGACAAGAATTATTGTCTATTGAGAGACAATTTGATTTGTCTCTCTAGACACAATTTCATTTGTCTCTCTAGAGACAATTACATTTTTGTCTTTTTAGAGACAATAGCTGAGATTAAAAACATTGTCTCTATAGAGACAATATGTCCATAATTCAAACTATTGTCTCTCTAGAGACAATATAAAAAATTATTTAAAAAAAATAAATGTCCATAATTCAAACTATTGTCTCTCTAGAGAAAATATAAAAAATTATTTAAAAAAAAACAAATGTCCATAATTCAAACTATTGTCTCTCTAGAGACAATATAAAAAATTATTTAAAAAAAATAAATGTCCATAATTCAAACTATTGTCTCTCTAGAGACAATATAAAAAATTATTTAAAAAAAAATAAATGTCCATAATTCAAACTATTGTCTCTCTAGAGACAATATAAAAAATTATTTTAAAAAAAAATGTCCATAATTCAAACTATTGTCTCTCTAGAGACAATATAAAAAATTATTTAAGAAAAAATAAATGTCCATATTTCAAACTATTTCCTCTCTAGAGACAATATAAAAAATTATTTAAAAATAAATAAATGTACACAATTCAAACTATTGTCTCTCTAGAGACAATATAAAAAATTATTTAAAAAAAAATAAATGTACATAATTCAAACTATTGTCTCTCTAGAGACAATATAAAAAATTATTTAAAAAATAAATAAATAAAATCATTTTGAATTTCTGTTGGCCCGTATCGTTCTCACCTGGAATAGATTCGTAAGATAATAAGCAAGAATCTTCCACAAACTACATACATATAGTTTCAGTTCCCCATTAATGATCTTTTAAGGGGAAGTATAAAACAAGGGTGAAAATATTTGCAAATCTATTCCAAACATTAAAATTCAGACTAGAGTTGGGACTTACATTTATAATACATTTTTGCAATTTCCAAAGACTTAAATTTTAGGAAACAAAGAATGTGTGCTAAAAAAAGATTTATACCTTCCTCTTTGGCAGAGCGAAAGTTAGAAAGGATGTCAGATAAAATGTTTCCAGAACAAAGCCTACACTGTTGATTGTGAGGATCATGGTACTATGGGGTTTGACGAAGGGGCTCCCATAGAGCAGCCCAACACATAAATTGAATAGGGTGAACACATAAGGAAGGCCAGAGTACTCTTTCGTGGACTTGAACTTGTATATTCTCCAGAATGTTGACCTGCAATTCAGAATTTTAGTATCAAGCCTGTCAGATCAATCAAAACTGCATAGAATTTCACTCAGAAATAAAGTAAACATTCAAAAAGGAAGCAACCTGCCACAAGAAAAAACAAAGAAAAGAAACAATAGCACTGGTAGCAAAGGGTGCCCTATACTTACATAGGGGATAAGTAGAGTGCTAGAGATGTTGCATTTCCTGTTATAAACATCACGAACAATTTAAGCATTATTTTGCTCATTCTAGCACAATATAGAAAAATTAGCTCTCAGATACTCAATTTCAATGCAAGGTGCACCTTTTCTTTCTCAACATAGTACCAATTTATCTAGCAAAACTGAAATTTGCAAAGATAGAATCATTTGTATAAGAAAACTACAATCTGAACAACATGATGGACTGGGTTTTCTATAGGAACTGATTATAAACCCACCATCCTTCACAAAAAAAAATATTTTTTCTATTGATTATATAAAGTGTAGTTAGGTGCATTTGCAGTTTACTAGATGGAATAGATTTATAATATTAGGGAAACATAGAATTATAAACAGAAACATAATAATAATAAATAAATCAAAATTATGATAATATTATATTTTATTTAAACATCCCTATTTCTTTTAATACTTTTCTTATTAAACCTAGATTCATAAAATTAAGTTTTTAATTCCTTTAATACTTTTAATTACCAATTATGTCTATCGATCTGAATAATTTTATTAGCCTGAATAGAAGATTCTTCAACCACGCTTCTGTATTCTGCTCTATAACCACGAGGCCTCTTGCTTTGGCCCCATTGTAGGAGAAGATCTCCTCGTTCTACAACACAATGACTTGAGCGTTGGTTTTCTTGGATAGTATTTCTATCTTCACTCTTCTCACGGAATGGTTCTGGAATGGAGTTTATGTATTTGAGAGTTTTCTGGTGGTTCCTATTGCTGCCGGTCGATGACCCTCCTTTCGTCCTTACTGTCTTTCCTTCCAAAAGGGTACTGGGATGGATCCCATTTAAAATCCTTCCATTCTCGAGGTTTTCTTCCTTCTTGCATAGTTTCACGTGTGTCTTCTTTTCATTACTCATCGACATAGAATTTGCGCTAGCCCCTTGATATCTGCACAGAGGAATCATGGACGTAACATAAATTTTTGGCCACAGATTTAGTTTGCAGTTGAACGGGACAAAATATATGCAACAGAGCTTCATTTTAGAACATATAGGCCACCTTCAATTAGACTCCAAAAGTAAATCTGGTGCACATATTCATCAGTTGTTGGAACTGCAATTGTCTTCAACAGATAACTTGGCAAGGCTTAAAAAAGCAACATAGCCAAGAAATGGATCTGAATACTTCTTATGAACAGCTCTCAGCTTATTTCCTCCCGCATTTAAGTGAAAATCAACCATGAAATATAGACATTCCCTGGAACAATGCACATAAATGTTATTACCTCAATTTACAGAGTTAACAAAATGTGCGTACGCCTCTAGACGCTTAGTATGTGTGTTAGTATTAGATAAAGATTCAATTCAGACAGGGTGCTAGTAGCTGAGTTCCAACATATAGTTGATCAAGACACAATGTTATGGTCGTAGTTGATCAACAATGCCTGCGTGTAATTGATGAAGAAATCTAAAATGTCTAGGAGTAGGATTTCTTTAGAAGGGTAAAATCACTAAAAGCATGATGCTTTAAAAATTTCAAGGCTTACTTCAGGTCTGCTTCAGAGTAGCTTGTATGAAGGGTAAGTGTTTTGTTCCAACACGGATCCTTCCTCAAAGTGAATCGAGCAGTGTGGACAGCAGCAGAAGCAAGCATTGATGGACTGTACTTGCTCATTATGTACTGAAGCAAACATAGTTCAACCAAGAAGAATGCCAGATTTTCCATCTAAATAATAGATAGTACGACTTGTCAGTACAACAGGGTATTATTAGGAATACAATGAAGAAAAGTAATTTAAAACATGAATGCTAGATTTTATGAGGCATTTTCGAAAGTAGATTTGATCAATGCCACACAGGCTGCTTTCAACAATATAAAAAGTGGTGTCATTCAAAACTTTACCACTTTGTTGGAATCAACTGCCTTTAGAAACCTGAGGAGGAATACATATGGAGTGGGAACTGTAAGCTTGAATTTCAGTTGCTTTAATATCGTAGACTCCTGCGAAGAGTTATTATCAATTGATCAGTCAATCTGAATGTTTGGAGACTATGTTCAATGACAAAGAATTATTAGTTAGAGCTAATTACCATGGCCACTATCTCTTCTGATGTGCATTCATTTGGGAAGATGTGGATGAATTCATTGACCTGTAACAAAGTATAAACCAACTCTTATCAATATTGTGTTACCTATTATAATATATTTTTTGTGTTGATTCCTGCATAAAGCGTAATCTTCTGTAGGAGTAGATATTGCTGGTGTATGTACTTTTATACAGCTAACAAAGTGTTCTTTTAATTACATATATACACATCCTTTCTTACAAATGTTAGCAAGTCATCGTACTTGTGGAGGACAAACTTCTTCATATTTGCTAGCTATAAACATTGTAGTGATAGCAAGTAATGGAAAATTCTTTCTTGCAATACTCTGAATAGAAACGTATCTGTCAATGATGTTCACAATGAGATACAACGTCTCTGACATTAATTCCAATTCCAGATGCACCTAAAAATTTTAAGACTTTGATGTCAGGCCTAAGAGATAGACCATATAAATCTCTTTTAGATCTAAGTTTGACAGCAAATGGAAGTTGGAACTAGCATAGGAACAAAGCTGTACCTCCATCAACCAATCAATCATGACTGCCCTCATCTTTGCGTTGATTTTAACCTGGTTTCTCATATAATCTAGAGGTACGAAACTCACATCCTAGGCATACATGAATGCCAAATTTTAGTTAAGGAAAATAAAACTTTACCTTTACCCTAACAAGAAACTGTAATCATTGACAGAGAAACATACCTCAATTGTCCTGTAGAATTTGTATATATCTTCAACGTATTCAACAACTGCCAATTGGTTTTCAATGTTTCCATCATCAATGCTAGGAAGCACCTAATGGGAATTGCTGAATGCATCCTGAAATACATTCATAAAGATTATTAACCCTTTTCAGCCGACTTATATCATAAATAAACACAACACTAACTTGAGGCTATCAAGATAACTAATCATTTTCATCCAACTTACAACATGACTAAACACAAAGCTATCTTAAGGTTATAAAACTTGCTAGTAATTTAGAGTGGACATGGATACTCTTTGGTTTGTGTATATTTGTTGAACAAGAACAAGAAAAGTATAAGAGAGTGACACAGACCTCACTTTGAGATGTTAGCATTGCAGTCAATGATGGTGCGGTGTGTTTCTTGGCTTTCAGTTGGCTAGGTCTTTCTAATCCCCCTTCTTGTGCACTTGAGTCAATGTTATCACTAATACAAATGACAGCGTCATTGCTGGCGGTTCAACTGTCATCATTGGGTAAGTTAGAAAGGCATAAAAAAGCAACATAGCCATGACATGGATCTGAATACTTCACATGAACATATCTCAACTCATTTCTTCCTGCACTTAAGTGGAAGTCAACCATGAAGTTTGCACATTCCCTGGAACAAGTAAATCAAATGTTATTCCTTAACAACGTACAGGGTTAACTAAATGTGCACACACCCCAGACAGTTTGATGTGCACATTTGTCAATATTTCCCATATGTAGAATTAGATACAATTTCAGACAGGTTGCCAGTAAATTAGTGTTGTAGCAGGTCCACTAGGTTTTGGATATATAATCTACAGATTGCGTAATTCATGGAAATTCCTAAGATATTTAGGAGTAAGTATCCTTTGGAAGGTTAAACTCATTAAAAGTATGGTGCCTTGAGAACTAGAAGACTTACTTGAGATCTTCTTTTGAGTAGCCTGTGTGAAGAGCAAGTGTTTTACTCCAACATGGATCCTTCTTCAAAGTGCATTGAGCAGTGTAGACAGCAGCAGCAGCAAGGATTGATGGACTGTATTTGATCATTTTGTAATGAAGCAAACACAGCTCAACCAAGTAAAATGCTAGATTTTCTATCTGAACCATGCGATAATACATTTTAATTTTTAACAGTAAAGGAGAGGATTATTAGGAAATACAATGAAGAAAAGACATTTAAACCAAAATCTCAATTTTCCAGAAGCATTTTGAAAGTCAATTTGATCAATACATTAGAAGATTATTCTAACAATACAAAAGAAACAGTGGAGTTCATCACTTTACCACTCTGTCACAACCAGTTGCCTTGAGAAACCTGACAAGGAATACATATGGAGTGGGAATGGTAAGATTGAATTCCAATCGATTTAATATTGTATGCTCCTACCAAGTATCATTATCAATGTATCACTTAGACTGGATCTTTAAAATCTATTGTAATTAAATGAAACAGAAAGATATCAGCTAGAGATAATTACCATGGCTACTATCATTTTGGATGTGTATTGGTATCCTGAGATGCAGATAAATTCATTGACCTGTAGCCAAATATGAATTGATTCTTCTTATGTCAATATTCAATAGCCAACAAAGTATTCTATCAATTAGATATATGCAAAACGTTTCCTTACAGTCATGCTTATGGATGTCAGTAAGTCATCCTACCTGACGAGTGCAGGTATCTTGAAATTTGCAAGCTATAAACATCGCAGCGATACCCACTAATTGTAATTCCCACTTCCTAGCAATATAAATAGAAAGGTATCTATCCATAATGTTTACAGTGAGATACAATGTTTCTAGCATTAGTTCACATTTGTGATGCACCGCAAACAAGAAGGACCCTACCCGGTTTGCGTAAAGCCAGACTGGGAGGACGAAGACCCCAACATTTTCTCCAAAGACCAAACCCTTGCAACCACCATGATGAGGGCGGAGTACCTGCACAGACAAACAGAGAATTAGTGAGGCAGCATAACCATAAACCCATGATAAAGAACAAAGAGAGGTTAGGATGAATACCCACAGTGGATACCTGAAGAGGAGGTCGGGCTCCATAGCCGAGCCACAAAATTGAGACCAACAGAGCATAGCCAATGGCACCAGAGCCAAGGAAAGCTGAGACACAACAAAGCGCAACCAACGGCCAGAGAGCCAACAAAAAATGAGGCCCAACAGAGCATAAACCACGGCCACAGAACCACAAGACCACCGTCTGCTCACCAGGAGCAAAGCTGTCAGCGAAAGTAAAAGGAAACGGAGAATTAAAACTGGAGCAGAGGAATTACCTTGAGTATAAGTCGTCAAGCCATCGCCGAGAGAGTCGGGCAGAGGGCTTGGTAAAATAAAATATTCATGAACAAATATAGACAAGCCAAGGTGTACCCAGGGCGACCACAGATCCCAAAACCTCCTCGAAAAACCATGTAAGAAGCAACCACCATGTCCAACAAAACACCATCACACAATTAACAAACGACAGAGGACCAAAGCAAAAGAAGGACCCAGAAGACAGCGGGAGGCAGAGCACCATCCTTTCCTTGCAAAACGAACTAGGTAAGAACGCAAGGGAGCAAAACCAAAATCGACAAAAACATAACTAACTCAACCACAACAAATTGTTCCATAGAGTCGTGTCACACAGATTGAGACCACCTCGGGATGAAGGAGAATTAATTTCCCTATTAAATCCTTACCTAAAACCCCAAGCAAATATGAACGTGAGAAAATTTGAACGCAGGCCAACTGCCACGTACGCTTGCCACCCCGGTGTCTCAGGGATTGTCACCACCCATTGTGGTTCAAATTTAAGCCAAAATAAACTACAAGTCATCTTGATAAATTAGAGCCTCTTGAATTTAAAAGTGTTTCAAACTTTTCAAAACCAAAGAAAGAAAAATAGTTTGATTTTTAGAATAAAAAGTTTAACTTAATTTAAAACTTCATTCTTATCTTGAAAGTTCTTTTATTTAAACTCCTCGTTCTCCTATGCAAGGATCATATCTAGCTTAGTGCTTCACCGATTACTTGTTTCCTCTCCTTAATTTCATTGAACCAAGTCCACTCATACTTGATAGTGTTGATGAAAAAAAATGATCCATATTTGGAAAAGACCATTATATTTAGTTCAACAATGACATTTAGTAGGTATAAGAATCATGGACCTTCATATGTTTGAAAAAATTGTATGTACAAAAATCGTAATCTTCTTATAGTTCTTGTTCAGAATGCATTGGAATCTTATGACAGATATTTCTGGCAGCATGGATTCATCGTCAAACAAGCGTAGAGGAGGAGATTTGGGTGGTCTAATTCCATGATACTCACACTCTCAAGGCATATGCCCATTCAGACTCATGTCCAACTCAATATTGGCTTTGAAGAAACTGCAAATTGGCGCCTTATGTTCTATTTACTGAATATATATCTTTCTGTACATTACTCTGCTTAATATGGAATACTTAGAATCAAATACTAAATACTTAAAAGTCAGGCATTCAAATGGAGAATAACATTTGAATATATTTATAGTTCGTTAGTCTAATTCCTTTCAAACAATTTTTTGAATGGTCAGCTTGAAATTGATATCACTTTGATCAGGGTATCTTAACTTCTTCTTTTTTCCAGAAAGAAAAAAGAAATATAGATATTATATTTTTCATCGAGGTACATTATAGTCGTGATTTTTCTGTTGCCATTATAGGAAAAAAATATAGAAGGTAGAGTTATTACCATTCAAAACAAGATCCAAGCTCCTGCTTCAAACAAAAATCAAAACCATTCTAGTAGTGTGACTGATAACAGTGCAATTGCAGATCAACAACATTTGCGAAAATACAAAGAACTGTTGTAAAAAACTGAAGGAGAATCATAAGCCTCATTGAGGCTGAGCTGAAAGAACCTGTTCCAGATTTGAAAAAAAATTCCTTGCATTAGATAGAAATCCGTGTCATCCAAGGACATACTCCATATAAATCATGGTCAGAGGTGAAAGGATAAAAACCTTCGCCCCTTTAGAGCATAGAATAAATCCATTAAAATAAAAACAATTGTTCTATCAAAAAGATAAAGAGGGCATGACGGGTCCAAACTAGATTGGTAGGCTAGAAAATGATAAAACTTTATTATCAAGAAGCTAAAGAGGACATGACGCGAGACGACAGATCCAAACTAGATTGGTAGTCTGAAAACGTTGAACTTTTTTTCTGCTCGACAGAATGGCCATTTTAGTAAAGACTATGGGCTCTACTAGCCTTTAGTAAAGATTCTCAACTGGAGGGATTCGAATTTAAGCATTCATTTTTTCACCCTCCTGTAATGGATTAAAGTCTATCTTGCAAACCCTGAGTTTCAAATGTAGATGAGGATTTGCAAAATGCGAAATAATCATGTTTGATAAGTAGGACAGACATATAATTGCTCCATGAGAGTTACCCTAAAATCAACTACTTTACCATATCCTTGTTCATAAATGTCACAAAGTAAGTGTTCTTAATGATCCCAAAAGAGCCCTAAGACAGATGATCCAACGTACAAGATAGAAAATGATTTGGTTTACAAAGGCTTAATGTAAGTTAGGGGAGGCATAATTAGTAAGGTTTTCAAAATGTTATGCAAAAATATATTTATGTGTAGGACAGAGGTTGAGTGTATATATATGAAAAAATTTAAAATTTTTACTATTTTATATTTATGATTAGCGTGTTAATTTCTATCGCATAATTTTAAGATATAATAAAATAATTTAAAAAATTATATATTTTTTTCCAAAAATAAAAATGAATTAGCTAATTGTGATGTCCCCATTTACTTGTAAATATTTATTTTACTGCATTTTCTTGGACAACTGAATATTGGTGAACTTGGTTTTTTATAAATAGCAATTATATTTCTATTGAATAAGTGGATTGCTGAAATTGTGACAATAATTAATTAGTTTAACTCAAAGTAAAAGTGAGTTATCAAAGGATAATAGTTGTTCTCAAACAGTTAGGTTGGGTGGTTACCACAACCTTAACTACTTCGAAAGGGGAAGATTTGTTCCAGGGATCAAGAGGATGGGGGATCTAAGATTCTGGAAAAAGAAAGAAAACAAGAGAACTGGAAAAGGAAAAGGAAAGACTATGTTGTAAGGACAGACAGTGCAAGCAATGCTACGTTTGGTTTGGACAGACAGTGCCATCCAGGCTACGTCTGGTGAAGGCTAGATAGCACTAGCAATTCAAGAAAGGGGATTTTCTTGAAGAGATTACCCTAAAGAGGGTAGCTCGGGGGGAAGACATAGCAGGATATGCTGGTCTTAAGGTTGGGAGGCAAAATGGATAAAAGGCTTAGATCATTAATCTAGAAGCTGAGACAGATAAGTACGTCTGCAATATTTATTGAAGAGATTACCCTGAGGAGGCTAGGTCAGGGGGAAGACATAGCAGGATATGCTGGTCTCAAGGTTGGGAGGAAAAATGGACAAAAGGCTTAGATTATTAATCTAGAAGCTGAGACAGATAAATACTTCTGCAATATTTATTTTTCAGAAGGCTTAGACCATAGTCTAGAAGCTGAAACAAATAAGTACTTCTACAATATTTATTATTTGATATACAGTAAATGATTACAGTAGAAATTTACAGTAGAAACACGATGCTTGTCTTGAAGTAGTATAGGTACTAACAAGAATAATACTATGTAAGCGTAATACAGTTAGAACTATACAAGAATTAGGAAGTCATTCTTTACTGCATAAAAGGAAAAACCAGAGCAGAAAGAATCGTGGAATAAAATCATCAATAAGACAAAGTTTCTTTTTTTTTGGTAGGTAAGCACCCACGGGGGATTTGAACCAGTGACCTATCGCAAGGAGTGCCTTAACAGTGCACCCATTCACCGTCAATCCAAAACCCCATGGGTCAATAAGAAAAAGTTTGGAATAAGAGGTAACAGTGTACTTATTGTTCTCTCTAGCAGGTAAAAGAAACTATAGATATAAATTCTTTCTTGCATATAAAAATTTCGGACCAATGGTCATAGGAGAAATTAACAAGAATATAGACATTAAATAAGTATTCACCAAAGAACTTGGAAAAAATGATAATAGTAGGAGAAATATAGATTTCAGACAATTGAAAACACATTTACATAGAACCTTGGATAACGTTGACCGGAATTACCGAATCCGAGCAAATGGTGTAACCCCAGAAAGACACCGGAGTCTCAAATATGAATTCTCGATAAAGTATCTAAGGTATGCTACAACAGGCATTACCGAAAGGTAAATATTCCAAACTATAAACAACTATAGGGTGTGCCAAAATACTCAAACAACATAGAACAAAAGGATGTCAAAATCGCACCATTTCTTTATATGCAATAGATTAAGTAGTGGAATCCTACCGAAAACATGTATAATGCTCCAGATACCCTCTTCTGAGAGCAAATATTCTCAATAAATAGGAAGGAGATCTCGTATATAAGAAAAATAGAAGCATAACTTAACACAAGCGCATTCTTGGCAACAAGATTGCAATTTCATAACCAAAACCAAAAGTCTGGAAACGAGGAATTATTCCTCTGAGTTCGGCCCAGTCCCTCTGAGTTATTATAACAAAACCCTCAGCCTTAGGCCAGAGAAACCTTTTAAAAATACATTACAGGGATAGTATTCCGTCCAGTTCACGGATGAATGATGTTAACTAATATCCCTAGCCTAGTTCGACAAACAAGCACATACCTGGTAGTGGGCACCAAGAAACTGGTAGACCCAACCGCAATTCAGCATGACTCCGAGGACCCACACCATAGCCAACCAGGGCAGCACATTCAAGTAGAAAACAAGATGAGCATGTGATGACAAAACAAGAGAAAAGCTATAAAACTTAGAAACTATTTAAGTTTAACACCTAAAACGATATGCACTTACCCGAAGAGACTATCCAAGCTGGAAACCCTTTCTGAAAACAGAGACTATGTCTCAGCGCACATCGTGTTATACCACTGAAAAGAACCAATTTGAAAGGAAACCAGAAGTGGGAAGCTTGATCAAAGGCAAACTGTGGCGAGGTAAAGCAGCGGGTAGAGAACCATAACAGAGAAAGACAGAAGTGAACCATTTGTGGACTCGACAGACTAACACTCGTGGCTCGACAACCCTGGGAGATCACCTCAAGACACATAATGTACTAGGATCTAACACCATGACCATTGGATTTGGAAGAGGCATCTGCACCATAGAACTGATGCATATTCCCACGGAAGGATTCCAACTGGAGGCTCCTTGGCAATCAAACCATAACCCTAGGCATATGACAACCAAGATATTAATGTAAAGTTGAAAGGAGGCAGTATGGCCATAATTTCCATAGCACTTAAACATTTATGGCAAGTTAATAAAATATCAGATTATACGTTAAATCACACCAATAAACGTGAAGTTGCCAGCCCGATTATGGAACTTACAATCATGTATAATGGTAAATTATATATGTGCTGAAAAACCATAGTCCAACATTTCATTGCAATTTAAATTAACGAATTACGCCATGTTCTTTTGAAAGTGAATAACCATAATGCTATTGGTAATTCATGGATTATTATTAATATAGACAAATTTTATTTTACTATAAGTTACCTTATTAGTTAGATGCATGACATTAATACTTTTATTGTTTTTATTGTACCATTAAAAATAATAAAACTATGATTGAAATTACACTAATTTTATATATTTATATATTCTCTATCTATTTTACTATTTACACTCAATTTAATAATAATAATTAATAATTAGCACATATTTAACTTTATATATTTAGTTTATTTCCACTTATCTTAATACTTAATATATTCTAATTTAAATCTTTTATGTTAAATTTATTAATAACAAACATATATTTAACTTAATTTGATTTCTTATAGGTTTAAGAATATTAAATTCCATAAGAATTTTAAAATGTTATGTTATTTTACATATCTTAAGGTTCCATAAAAATAAGGTTTGAAGTTGCTTTTTTGAATTGACTTATTATTGATCTACTTGTTGTACTATAGGTAGTGTCTAGTAAGTTTTTAAGGAGCATTCATCAAAACAAAGAAATCTAATGAACCATAATAAATATCATATTTATTGAAGGGATTTTATCATCATAAATTACAAAAATGTAATTTTAGTGACTAATAAAATTCTACTATTACAAATAGATAAAAAAAATCATTCCACATTCATATACACTTCAAGGTGGAATGTGCTATTCTTTAGTAATTACACCTTATTATCTTGACATCTTTGCTTATGTAATGACTATCAATCCTTCACTCTTTATTTGATTATTGTGATTTATTGTAATTGTTTTGCATGTAGGTAAATTATTTAAATAGAAATGCCTCCAAAAAGGAAGGGTCAATCAACGAATTTTTTTTTATGTATATTTTAAAACATCAAAGACTTATAATGTTAAAGATATTCCATATATACTTCATTTGAATGATGATGCTAATGAAGATATGAATGAAGAGTATTTTGTTGATATAGAAATTCATGGCAATAAAAAGGAAGGACACGATGGTGGATCTAGTAGTTCGAGGAGGAAGGCCTTCTCAAAATGTGAATTCCGAGAAGAGTGGATGATAAAACATCCTTGGGTGTATAATATCAATGTTGAATATCACAAGACTCATATGAAGTGTAAAATTTGTGAGAAATACAAGGCTCAAGGTCCATGGGGTATTGGAGATGGATTTAGTACGATTCAATATGATGTTGTGAGAACTCAGCAAAATCCATTATTCATCAAACATCAACTCAGAGAAATTTGTATGACACTGAAAGGTTTGAAAATCCCATTAAAGAACACATAGTGGCTATAAGTGAGGCTAATAAGTAAATGGTCAGAACTACCATTTAGTTAGCATATTTTATTGCAAAAAAAGATATTTCAATTTTACTTATGAAGATCTTTGTCATATTCAAATGCATCTATAGACGCCTAATATGCCTTCTCGAGTGGAGTATTCTTCCTACATAAATAGAAAAGAAGCTACTAAGATTATTCGCTCTATATCAAATTATCTTGAAGAGGTGCAAACTAGAAAAGTGTTAGAAAATCCCTTTTTCTCTATAATGTTAGATGAAAGTATAGAAAATGGTTTGGAACAACACCTTGTTGTGTATTCTACATATCTAGATTTAAAAGGTTTGGGCCCTCCAGTCACAATTTATGAAAATGATTATTGTTCCTAGTGGAAAAGGAAAGACGATATATGATACCAATGTTAATTTAAAGGAAACAAGGTAGTTGGAAAATGAGAAACTAATAGCGGTTTCAACTGATGGTGCTTCATCTATGGTTGGATGTGAAAATGGATTTGTCACAATGCTAAAGAATGATTTAGCAAATTTGATTGGCACTCATTGCATTTCACATATTGAAGCACTTGTAGGATCATATGCTTTGAAAAAGATACCTGAGTATTTGTATGTTGAGAAAATAACAAACAAGGTATACTCATGGGTTGGAAATTTAGCAAAGAGAAATAATAAGCTCATTTCCTTATTAGAGATAATGGAATTAGAATCCTTGCAGGTTCTTCAAATCCATGGGATTCTATGGCTCTCTATTTTGAGCGTGTAGAAGAGAGAAAGAATGAATTCATTGTATCATAAGGCAAGGATTTGTATCATAAGGCAAGGATTTTTTTAATTCAATTTTGTTTAAAAATGCTTGCTGATGTTTTGAAGGAGTTGAATAATCTAACCGAAAAATTTCAAGAAGATAATGTGGATGTCACATTTCTTGGAATAGCTATTGACCATGCACTAAATACTCTTAAAAGATATTTTTGTATACTAAATTCTTTTGTAGAATGTGTTATACATCTTACTAATTTTTTGAAAGACTCTAAAGATGGTTTCCTTGAAAATGTTGACAAAGAGGGGAATACCCATAGATATGATTTTTTGTATATTTCAATCCATGATGAACAATTGTTACAACTAATGGTAGCTTGCATTGAGGGCTCCCTTCAGAGTTGCATACAACTTACAAGAAATTATGTCCAAGCATTGATTGAGAGTTTCAATTCAAGATTTCCAGATCTTCATCTTTTTAGTCCAACAAGTTTGTTTAATCCTTGTCATTACCCGTCAGATATTTATGTCTGAGAAAATAGTGTAAAGAATTGGCTTGAAATACTTTTTTCACATTTGCAACATAAAACATGTAATGAAGGTGAGAATGTACTAATGTTTGATATTACAACTTGTAAAAGAGAATTATATCAATTTATTGACGTGGTTTATTTGAATAGAAAAATATTCTTAATGGAAGATGCATGGAAAGTATTTTCTCAAACAAACACTTTAGGTATCCAAATATGCTAAAATTATGGCAAGCAATGCTTGTCATACCAATGAGCACCGTTGCATGTGAATGAGGGTTCTCTAAGAAAAATATGATCAAATATATAAGGATAATAAGACTATCAATTAACACACTTGATGCATTGATACATATATCATTAATAGGTCCTAACATGGCAGAGGTGAAATGGGAACAAATTTATGAGATTTTCCAAGTTGCAAAGGAAAGAAGGCTTTTTGACATGTGAGGATTATTAAGTTATTTGTTTTTTACTTTGCACAAAGTTTATATATATATGACTTTTGTTGTCCTTTACTATATGTATTTTTTTGATATGAAATTTTAATATTCTTTGTGTATTGATGGAAGGTGGAATACATTCATGAATAATTACATGGATGATGGCTACTATAAGAAGAAATTGAAGATATCATTTGAAATTTTTTTCATGTGCTATTGTTATTGGTTGATGACACATGAAAAATGCCATCAAGTTTGAAAAATGTCCACATCTTACCAACCTTTTAGAAACCGTAGTAAAAGATGTGATGCATTTGGATTGAATCATTTTGGTACTATTGCATAGTTTTTCTCACTTTATGCTTCTCGAGATGCATTTAAATATGAGGAGATTCTTTTGCACAAATATTCAATTCCCCTCTTTCTTTGGCTTTAATGCATACCTTTCATGCAACTAGAGGCATTTCATTGCTTTCATTATCATTGGAGCAATAGAATTTAGAAACTTGTAAGTTGTGACATTATTTTGGTGTAACTGGATTTTTTAGTAAACCATCATTTGGAATAGTATGTATATGTATCAATTAATAATTTATTTCATAATTCCTTTCTCTTATTGGATGGATTTTAAAGCTAAACATTGGTGGCATGCTATTTTTCCTTCTTAGGGTGTCATATATTTATATTTTGTATCAAATATTATATTAGATAATGTCAAAAATTATCTTTGAATTTTCATGGAACTTAGTATTATTATGAATCTAAATATTTAGGTGACATAATATAATTTTTTGGTTTTAAATGATGATTTAAAGATATGCAATGGATAACCATCAAGTATTTTACCTATGACTAATTATATACTTTCAATAAGAAAATGTGTTCTTCTATGCTGAGTTCACTGACATTTATACTTCTCGGATTCTTAACTGAGATGATCTCAAGGGCAAGACTCCTTGCCTTGGTGCAAAGGCTTCTAACAGTCGAGTCCTTATCCTTAAAAACCTTCTGATTTCGTGCCAGCCAAATATTCCATAGCATATTGTGGGGAAGAATGTCCCAGACTCTCTTCACTGTGTTATTTTTCTTGTGCTGCCAGGGGTAGTTTTTTTCCATTTGTAAAGAATTTCTCCTATGGTGTTTTGGGTGTTCCATGGGATTTGATTCTTATGAGACAAGTTCCTCCAGCAGTTGATGGCAAAAGGGCATTCAATAAAGAGATAATGCATTAATTCTTCAGAATCTAAGCAGTTAGGACAACGAGAGAGGCCGTTAATTCCCCTCTTTTGCAAATTTTCAGCCGTGAGGGTTTTCCCTTTGAGGAGGGTCCAGAGAAAAAACTTGATTTTAGGAATTGCCTCGGATTTCCAAACCACCTTCCAGTGGTGCCAACTTGGCATGGGGTAGCTGATGTTGCAAATATAATGGTGAGCAGCTTGGATGGTGTAAGAGGATCTGGATGGGTCCCAATGAAACACATCAAGATTGTTCTTTTTGACAGGGGCTATACTATGCAAAAGGGATTGAAGGACAGAAAGACTTGTGTTAAGACTATTGGGTATGGATGGGAAGGCCGAAGCTGACCGAAGAAGGGTGTGAGGATCCCATTGGGAGATTTGGTCCAGGTAATGAATCCCTGTTCTTTCAAAAAAGGAAAGGATAGGGTGGACTCCCCCATGTTTGTTTATTGGCTACTGACCCATGATTCTGTCTGCTTCAATATTGATGCTTGCACCTCCCTTGGGGATTTTTGAAGTATTTTTAGCAATTAGTGGAATTTCTCTCCTGCATAATCGCCAAATTTTGGAGGATTCTCTATTAGGAATATCTCGATCAAGAAGCTGTTGTCTAGGAAAATTGAGGTATTTAATTTCCAGAACTTTTTTACACCATGATGGGAGTCCTATAATGAGTCTCGAGACAATTTTTCCTCCAAAGGCTAAATTTAGAAATTTAGGAGATGTAATTCCAATACCTCCTCAGTCTTGGGGCTGGATCACCTGCTTCCAATTAATCAACTCGAATTTCTTTTTATCATTTCCCCCCCTGCCATAGGAATTAGCGAAGGACGATTTCCATTTTGTTGTGGAAGGAGGCCGGAGCTTGAAGAAGAGAAAAATGATATGGGGGGAGAGAAGATATACCTGACTTAAGAAGAGTGAGGCAACTAGCTGGGTTGAGCCAAATAGATCCCCACTGCTGCACTTTTATTTTCATTGTGTCGACTACTGTGTCCCAGACTTCTGCTCTCAAAGGTACATCACTTACAGGCATGCCCAAGTAAGAGAAGTGAGTCCAATCATACTTGCATGTGACTCCAAAGATGATGGCGATATTGTGAAGCACTTGTACTATTTTGTTACAGCCATATATGCAACTTTTCAAATTATTTACCATTCCGCCATAGTAGCTCATGTATTTGTCAAGGAGAGATTTGAAGCGCTTGGCTATTGTGGTGGAGGCCCCTCCAATCTGCAGGGTGTCATCGACAAATTGTGAATGATGTATGTTCTTGACCCCATCCCCAAATTTTATTGCTGTGATTAAGCCAAGCCTCTCGCTGAAGTCCAATGCTCTGCTGAAGGATTCATCCATTAGAATGAAGAGATAAGGTGAGAGGGGGCAACCTTGTCGAAGGCCTCTAGAGGATTGGAAAACTTCTCCATGTCTGCCATTTACAAGACGGGAGATCCATGGCCCCGAAATGCAGGCTCGAATGAGGTTGAGAAAGTGGTCATCAAATCCCATCTTCTTCAAAGCTGCCAAGAGGAAGGAGCGTCTCACTCTGTCAAATGCATTGGCCAGATCAAGCTTGAGGATAAACCCTCTCTCATTTCTAGTTTGACTCAAATGGATGGCTTCTTGCACAAGTAAAATGGAATCAGTTATTTGTTTGTTGGCTAAGAATCCCCGTTGATTTTCGGAAATGAGAGAAGGGAGTAAAGGCTTTCGGCAGGTAGCAATGATTTTTGTCAAGATTTTATAGGAGGAGTTACAGAGTGATATGGGCCTGAAATGAGCAAAGGAAGATGGCATGTTTTCTTTGGGGATGAGTTCTAGATGAGTAGCATTGGTATATCCTCCTATTTTGCCTTCTCGTTGGATCCAATTGAGCAATTTTGTCAAGTTAATTTTAATAATTCCCCAGAATGCTTGATAAAAGCAGATGGGAAAGCCATCCGGTCCCGAGGCTTTATTAGGTTGAAGAGTCCAGATTGATCTCCTGATGTCCTCCTCATCTATCTCCTTGCTTAAAATGTCATTCATTTCCCTGCTTATCCCTGTTGGGAGATGCTGCAATAAATCTGTATAATCCTCTGCTTCCTTTGTTTCAGTTAGCAGGTCCCGATAGTGATCTATGGCAGCTCTTCGAATGGCTTCGTGAGTGCTTTTTCTATCACCTTCTGCATCTAGGATGGAGCTAACATTATTCTTTATCTTTCTAGCTGTCATTTGATTGTGAAAAAAAAATGAGTTCTTGTCACCCCCTTGTAACCATAATTGTCTCGACTTGAGCCTCCATTTTGTTTCCTCTTCTCTATTAACTCGATATAGCTGTAAGTAGAGTTCATTTTCCTACTGTTTGTTCTCTTGGGAAAGGCCATTATCCTCTATTGCTCTTTGGATACTCTCCAGATTGTTCTTAATTTATTTTTTTACCTTCTCTGGTTGTTGATACTTTATTTTAGCCCATTCTTTGATGGCTTGTTTTTTTTTCTATAGCTTTGTTTCCCAAATGAAACCAGGAGAGCCTTCCACGTGTTGGATCCAAGAGCTGTAAACAGTTCTTGCAACTGTTGGTATATCATTCCAAAGAGAACTGTATCTGAATGGAATGGGTCCAAGTGGCCTATGATTTTCGAGTGTTAGAGTTATTGGGAAGTGGTTGAAGGTAGAGCACATTAGAATGTTAGCATATTTGACGAAGAAAGCAGAGACAAGTGTAATATTGATGAGAATTTTTTCCAACCACTCCATGATGTTACCAGCACCCATATTGTGGTTGTCCCGGTTGTATCTATGGTTTTTTGTAGGGAAATCCATAAGATCATGCTCCTGCATGATATTTTCCAACTTTATTCTATATGGATCAGGTGTAAAATTGCCTCCCCTTTTCTCATTGGCATGGAGGATTAAATTAAAGTCACCTCCTAGAATAATGATAGTGTTCTCTTCTATATCCAGACTGTCTTTTAGATCATGCCAACAACTATCCTTATCTTTGCAGTGATTCGGTACATAGATGTGGTAGATGATAATGGCTTGCTGATCTGCTTTATTTTCCAGAGTTGTTTTGATCCAATGTTGATTTATTGTTTCCAAAATATAGTTCCATATACCTTGATTCCAAATTGTTGCTATTCCTCCTGAGGCTCCTCTTGCCTCACTAATGCTTCCTCTATACTGTCTCTGCTACTCAATGAATTTATTCATTTCCTTGTGGTTTTGTTTTGTTTCTTGTAACATAATAGTTCCTGGCTTCTCAGAAATGATAAGATCCCTTAGGGCTACTACCTTAGAGGGGTACCCAAGTCCCCTGATGTTCCAAGATAATATTTTCATCATTGGATATGCAGTATGGGGGAGGTGCTCCCCCCCTTGGTCCTCGTTCATTGCTTTTTTTTCATGCTGCCCCAGGATATAAGTTTCTATGGGTGTCTGCATTCCCATTGCTATGTCCTTTTGCGCATTCTCATCCCTATGCTGCTTAGCAGATTTCCTGCCTAGGCGAGGTTTCTTGGAGGGTTCACTAGAACCCCCGTGATCTTTATATGAGCTTCTGGTGATTTTGTTGAGGGGAGGATCAAGAAGAGGCAGAGAGGAAATAGTAAGAGGCAATGAGGATTCGATAGTGTCTTGGTGTTGGCTTTCAGGGAGAGGGGGCTCCTGGGGATCAGGAGGAGAGTGGGGAGATGTGGGGTCTTCTTCCTCCAAAGATTCAAAGGAGCTTGATGTAGAGGGTAATGGTTGAGTCAAGATGGGAGGGGAGGAGAAGGATGCAACTTGGATTTCTGGGGGAGGCTTTGGTTTTGGGCCAGACTGTTTGGGGTTTGCTTTCTTTCCTTTGACTTGTTACCATGTGTCTTCACTGGCTTCAACATTTTCATTCATTTCATTTTCTTTTAGTTTTCTACACCTATTAGCAAAATGACCATATTCATGGCATACCTTACACTTGAACAGGATTTGTTCGCAGTCCAGCTGCTGAATATGGGTCCATTGGTCCACTTTGATCTTGATTGCTTCCGGAAGGCCCTTTCCTAAGTTGACTTCAACACAGATCCTTGCACATGTGTGCACGTTGTCCTTTGGTTTACATCTGTCGATGTATTTTCTGACAGCGTTCCCAATGGCTTTGACCGATTCATCTCCCCAGCAATGAAGAGGGAGATGGGGCAAGCGAACCCAAACCGGGACTGCATTAGGTATATCCATTTCTGGGTCAAAGTCAGGGGACCATCTGTTCAGATAGAGACCTCTCGAATCCATGAAGTAGGGACCATTTCTGAAGATGAGATTCCGATCTTCTTTGGTTTCAAAGAGGAATGTGTAGTAACCCCTTCCACAGAATCTTATTGCGATTTTTCCTTGGATGTTCATGTTCCAGTTGCACTCCACCCATTTCTGTACAGCTTTGAGAGAGGGCCACAGGCCAGTAAATTGTCCAACCAGACCTCTCTCTGCTAGAGAGATCACTGCCTTCCTTGGGAGACTAGGGGGAAGGGAGATTTCTGGGATGTCAGCCAGTTTCTTTACAAAATTTGAAGTTGTGGGTTTGTTTCGGATGGTAGCACTTTCATAAATGAGAGAGGCAAAGATCTAAGCCTGGTCTTCATTGTCTTGCATCTGGGAGGGGTCGATCCCAGCCATGGAAAGGCCATAAAGGAGCCGGCCATAGCACTGGCCGGAGGAGGAGGGCAAAGCCCGACTGCGGGTGTGCTGAGGAGGAAGACTGGAGGCCCAACAGTAGGGGATGCCAGGCGGGAGTCCTGTGGAGGGCCGCAGGAGACGAGGTTGCAAGGGCGCGGGAGCTCTGGTTCAAAATCTTGTGCACGATCGTAAGGTCGAAATTGGAGCTTGTACATTTTTGCACCTTCTGATGGTGTGAAATTTCTCCATGTCTCTATTATCAGGTTATGAAAATCGGGATGATTCAGCCGAAAGGCTTCAAAGCGAAAGGGCCTACGAACATTGTCTCCTAGTCTTTGGCAGTGAAGCATAATAAGCCAATGGTCCAAGCCAGAGAGTGGCAATATAGAGGCCAAGAGATCCCCACCAAGATGTATTGCATTATCAGAGATCAGGAATCTGTCTAACAGAGATGTAATTTGGTGGGCATCTGCACACTTGTTGTTCCAAGTATAAATGCCATTGTTGAATTCCATATCTATAAGCTTGTTGTTATGAATGTAGTTTTTGAAGTGCATGCTTTCACAGTCCATCTTGATCCGTCCTCCTCTTTTTTCCTCCAATCTTGTAATCATGTTGAAGTCCCCTCCTGTGATCTAGAGTGGGTGGGATCTTTCTGAGTTGATCTGAGTTAGGGTGTTCAGTGTGTCTACTTTGTTTGTTGCCTCCTGGGGGAAGTAGACATTAGTTAAGTGTCCATGAACATTTGTCCCTGTTAAATGAAACTTGGCCTGAATAAAGTGCTTATTGGCATGTATGTTGGTAAGTGTTATAGCTCTATCATCCCAAATGATGGCTAGCCCTCTTGAGACTCCCATGGCTTCCACCACCACCTCTTTGCTTCCTAGCCATGCTTTGGCAAGGATCTGATCCAATGTGGAATTACACTTGGTCTCCTGCAAGAAGAGAATTTGAGGCTTTTCCTGTTGTAGCATGTTCTTTATTAATCGTCCCTTCCCCGAGTTCTTGAGCCCTCTGATGTTCCATGAGATGAGCTTCATGATTCATGATTGGGAAGGGGATTATAGTATTTGGTGAGCTTGGAGTATCTTCCAGATTCCACCAGCATCTCCCCTATGCGGATGGTTCTCTGAAGATCGGTTTTTCGTCCTCGTTTCTTGTTGTCTTTGAAGATATTTCTTCCATCCCAGTGACTACCAGTTTGGATGCCTAATGCTCTTTGCTTATGTGCTCTTGAGAGATTTACTTCTAAGTTCTCTAGCTGTCGCTCAAGAATTTTGTCATATTCCTTTTTCTTACAAGCCTGTTCACGTCCCAATATATCTAGATCTCTGATGTTGAAGCTTTCTGGTTCCTCTTCCATGTGCTGTACTATTTCCTGCTCTGCCTCTATATCATCTACAATCGTGAGCTACATCTGAGTGCTATCTACCTCCATACCTTGAGCAGTCTTTTTCTGCATGTTACTGGGAGAAGGCGTTTTGGTGTCCGTGGGTTACTTAGAAGTGAGGGCTTTCTTTGAGCTTGATGGAGAAAAATGGGCGGAAGTCTTAGGAATGGATTCAGGTTGTTTCTGATTATCTAAAATATTAACCTTCGACTGGAGCAGGATTTAAAAGATGTTGCTTATTGAAGGCAAGGAGGTGCCGGTGACAAGTTTTTTGACTAAGGTAGAGGGCTTTTTATGGGTCTTTTTGCGATTGGGAACTTTTGTGAACCCATCTGGGTCTGATTTGTCCATTGAAGGGGTGGTTGTGGATTTCATATTGGAGGGACAGTCTCAGAATAAATGGCCCAGGGAGTGGCATTTTCGACAACGAATTGGTACATGCTCGTAATCTATTGTTTGTAACCATTCATAATCATCATGGTAGAGGCTTACCGCATCCAGGAGAGCTTTGCTGAGGTGCATGTATAGATAGATCTGCACATAGGAGGTGTATCGCTTCAGCTTTGTCTCCTCTGCCACTTTGATGAATTTGCCTAAACCATTCCCAATGTCTCACAAAGAGTCTTCGTCCCAATACTCCAGAGAGAGAGAATAAAGGTGCAACCACACCGGGGCCCAAATCATATCTTCTTTGTCCAGGTTAAAGAGTTCCATCCATCCTCTTAGGTACAACCCTGCTGTGTTGAAGAAATATGGTCCTCCATCCAATACCCTGTTTCGGTCCTCTAGACAAATGAAAATGGCAGTAAAGAAGCCCTTAGGCCCTAACTGCAGTGTTATATGCCCTTTTGGCTTCCATTTGGCTGCGATCCAGCCGTGCAAAGCTTTCTCCGTTGGCCAAAGGCCTATGAACTTTCCTATCAAAGCATGATCCCTCATAAAATGGAACTGAGTGTTGATGCGCTGACTTGGGAACTCGATTTTGGGTCTGTCGACTGCTACCAGCTTGCAAGTGTTTGACGTCACTCGTGGTTCTTCATTTGTGTTGTTATTCATTGGCATATTTTCATTCTCTGTTGCTGTATCTTCTGGATGGTCCATCCTGACATTTTCAGTCTGTCGCAAAACGTTTTTCATATCAGCCGGGGGAGGCATCATGTCCTCCCCTTGAGGGGATTCCATTGCACGATAGCTATTCCTTATTATGTTTTAGTTGCCTTATGGCTGAAGGTTAATGGCAGAATGACACAGTCTGTGAAGGTCTACGAGTTGTAGAGCAGCGTCAAACCCTAAGCGCTCTGCTCTCCATTTTCTTTTTTTTGACATAAACGATTAGTTTTTATTTAAAATTCGGCAAATCAGCTGCCAAGGACTTTAACATTGAAACCTTGTATTTCCTTGTTACAATCGGTGAGGAAAGAAGATTTTTCTTTTGAATAGTCCGCTGAATGAGTTACACTGTGAATGCAGATAGAGGCTTGAAAAAGAACTTGATTTGGTTTCAGAATGGTGCCTTGAAATTCCGCTGCTTTTGCTTTCCATGACGTAGCTCTGCTTCCTAGCTTGCAGAGAGGAGATCCAACGCGCCAGAGTGCCGGATCATCCCAAGAATCACTGCGTTTTCTTTTTGAAATGTCTAGCGGAGTGTTATATAGTGTTCAAGAATTCCAAGAGCGGTAAATTGGCCTTGAAGAGGCCCTCGTGAACTCCCCAGCACCTACCCAGATGCAGCAGTGAGTTCCAACGACGAACAGAGATCGAAAATGCCACGGTTGCATTCTGAATTTTCCCTTGTGGATGAGTCCACGTTTCCTAACAACCAGCTCAAAATAGTTCGGTCCTAAAGTCTGGAGAATCTGAATCAGCGAAATGCTCAAAGGAACAGAGGCCCAGATAAATCCAAAATTAAGGAATGCTATAGTCCGATTCAACATCATTTACTAACAGAGATCTCCTGCTCCTGAGAGAGCCTAGGTTGGCTGCCAAGTCCACCTGTGAGTTTAACTTCCTCAGAACATGATAGAAGGAGATTTTGTGGAACTTGGGCAATAGTAGTCTGATTTTTTTGAGGATGGAGGCTAACTACACCTGAGAAGGGATCTTTTGAGAGTTCATAGCCTGTATAATTAGTCTGGAGTCTCCAAAGACTGAGATGGAGAGGAGATTCCTCTTGATAGCCAAATTTAGACCCTGCCACAGAGCAAGAGCCTCTGCTTTGTTGTTTGTTTCATGCCCCAGATCCCAAGCAAAGCACAACTTAGTTGAGCCACCTGGGCTTAAGATAACTCCCCCGCCACCCGCCTTTCCTGGGTTACCTTTAGAGGCCCCATCGAATAATAGGCAGTGATCATCCAAAGAAGATCTCCATTTGATGATTTCCTGTTCTTCCAGACGAATTTCCCAATGAGAAGGGGTTTTATCAGGAGGAATGGATCTATTCTGATGATTTGGAACAAGCTCTTTTAACCATTTATCTTCCTCACTGTCCAGAATCATGCCATTTCTTATGGTGGGTTTGGTTTCTAAGGCCTCCCCCAACAGAGCTTTGATCTTAGTGATAATTCTGATCGGGTTACAACTCTCCTCCCTAAATATTCTATTGTTCCTCTCCAACCACAGTTTCCAGCATGTGAATTTGGGGATCCACATCCAACGAGTCTTGAGAAGGCTTTTTTTGGAGAGACAAAACGGGGATAACTTGGCCCAGTTTCTTAGCAGGTCCTGAATATTTCCTGGAAGCTCTATTTTGTCAGGTCCTAACATCAGGACACCCTTCCAAACTTCTTGAGCAAAGGGGCACAATAAGAATAGGTAGTTAGCCTTTTCTTCATCCGATGCATAAAGAGGGCACCTGAAGGGACCTTCCATTCCACGCTTCCTCAAGTTATCTCTAGTGAGGATACTTTTATGCGCTAGAGTCCAACAAAAGAAGTCAATTTTGGGGAGAGCAGGAAATGACCAAATAAATTTCCATTGAGTTGGCTCTGGGGGGACGCTAGGGACAGGCATCATACTTTTGTAACCTTCTGCTGCTGAGTAAGAGCCTGAAAGAGAACCCCACCCTCTCTTGTCCTTAGAAGAGGCCTTTAAGGGATATTTTCCTTGGAGCAAATCCAACAATAAATCATCTTCACCATCTAGCCAATGAGGGACCTCCCCCAAATTCTAACCATCCCATAGAATTTCTACATCATTTGTCCAATTGGAGATGTCCCAAAGGGTTTCCAGATTGCTAGCCTAAAGCCAAGCTCTGATATTTTCCAGTTCTGCCATCTGATTCAAGGGCCGATCTCCAAGAATCGAATCTTCCCAAATTTTTATTTTTTTCCCATTACCTGGGATCTAATAAAGCTTATGATTGAAAATTTTCAAAGCTGTGAGACAGAGTTTGAATACTGGTGATCCTTTGGAAATTCTAGGAGGTTGGTCCAAGCACCTCAAACGTTTCCCATGAAATTATTTTTTCCACAGAACTCTCTTGCTCCAACTAGGATTCCCAGAAACAATGTTCCAAAGGAGCTTGGAGCCCAGAGCAAGATTTTGGGGTGCCAGATCCCACATTTGGAGACCTCCTTCCAAGAATGGCTTCTTGATAGTGTCCCAATTAACTAAATGGAGCCTTCTTTCATTATTTTTCCCTCCCTCCCACAGAAATCTTCTCAGGAGACCATCCACTTTACTAATAAAGGTTTTAGGGGCTAATAGAATGGAGTTCTGATAAACTGGGAGACTTCTGGGAACAAATTTCATAAGGATTACCTTCCCAACATTATTCAACCATGAGGCTCCCCGAGCTTGTATTCGGAGTTTTAGCTTGTCTAACAGGGGCATCGAGTGAGCTACCTTAGGATTTTATTTGAAGATTGGGATCCCAAGATACTTAAATGACTCCTGGGTCAGGGTTCTTTCCATTTCTAATAGCCTTGCTATGTCTGTCAAATCTTTGCTCGAGCAATTCCAGCCATAGATCGTGCTTTTTAGGTAGTTAATCTTGCTACCCGAAACCTCCCTATAAATATCCAGCTCCTTCTTTAAGGTTCTAACAGAATTTATGCTAGCTACTCCAAGCAATAATGTATCATCAGCAAACTGGGCATGATTTCTGTCTTTAACATTGTGAGCCATTCTCAGGCCTAGCAGAGTTTGGATCTGTTGATAGTAGTCTAGCTGGAAGCTGAGCACTAAAGCTTGAATGGTGTAAAGAAGCAGGGACAAAGGGCAACCTTATCTTAGCCCCCTCGAGGCCTGGAAAAAATCCATTGAACGACCATTAACTAGAGGCACTATCCAAGGGGAGGCCATGCAGGGTTTCACCCAAGTTATGAGAACTTTTGAGAAGCCAAATTTCTCCATCACAGAAAATAGGAAATCATGTCTCACCCTGTCAAAGGCATTTGTCAAATCTAGCTTAATCACCATGCCTTTCTCTTTTCAATGACAGCTTGAATGAATTGCTTCTTGCACCAGCACAATATTGTCAAGAATCTTTCTCCCTTTTATGAATCCTCCTTGGTTTTCAGGGATGATGACCAGCAGAATTTTCCTAATACGGTTCGCTATTATTTTTGTAATCAGCTTGTAACTTGTATTACACAAAGAGATGGGCCTGAATCTGCTAAAATTGGTGGCGCCTTTGTCTTTTGGAATCAAGGCAAGGAAGGCTGAGTTGGTACTGCCTCCAATCTTCGTGCAGGTCCGAGATTTATAGATCATTCTCAGAAGGTCTTTTTTAATTGTAGGCCAGCAAGTCAGGTAGAACCTTGCAGTTAACCCATCAGGGCCCGGGGCTTTATCTGGATCCATGCAATCCAAAGCTTCTTTAATCTCATTCATAATGATCAGAGCAGTCAACATAATATTTTCAGAATCTTGAACATAGTGAGGAATAAGATCAATTGAATAGGCTTGAGAATCGATAGGAGGGTCTTCTGGGGCACAGTAAAGATCTTTGAAGAAGGAGTGGGCTACTCGCTTTATGCCTTCAAAATCTTTAACCGCAGTGTTTTGATAGTGAATTTCATTTACTGTTTTGAAGTGCTTGCGTGCTTCAGCTCGCTTATGGAAGTAGCTTGTATTTTTGTCTCCGGCCTGTAACCAAAGATTTATGGACTTCTGTCTCCAGAACTCTTCTTCATCCCTACTTTCTCTATGGAGATATTTTTGCAGCTCTACTTCTTTTTGAAGAAGGATTTGAGTTACATCGGAATTCTCCATTGTTAATTGATGCCCTGCTAAACTGTCATGCATCTCCTTTCTTTTGGTGGTGGGCATTTTCAACCTTTTAGTCCACTCCTTGAGCTCCCTTTTAAGTCTCCTCATTTTTTCTTCCCACACAAAGAAAGGGGATCCTTCATGAACTCGCTGGTTCCAGGCATCGAAGACCACCTTCGGGAATCCTTCTTGATGAATCCATAGAGAACTGAATCTAAAGGGAATGGGGCCAAGATTTCCATCCAAGGAGAGCTCAAGTAGAATGGGTTTATGGTCAGAGGTGTAGTTCGGCAGAATTTTAGAGGTGGCCATTAGACCACAAGTCAAGAAGGAGGATTGGACTAGAAATCTGTCCAAACGAGTAGCAATGTGGCTAGAGCCTATCCTTTTGTTTGACCAGGTAAATTTCCCAGATGTGGGCTTCATATCCTCCAATTCCCAATCTAAAATGAGGTCTTCAACCCATTCTCTAGCTGGGTCCCTGACCAGCAAGCCTCCCTTTTTCTCTTCTGCAGCTAGCGTAACATTCAGATCACCTACGGTAATAATATTTTCTGGGTTATGCAAGAAAAGATAGGACTGGAGCGAGTCCCAACAATTTTTTTTCGCAGATGGGAAGACCAGAGCATAAGGATTGAACATACTTACTTGGTGGCCAGATTCTTTATGGAGGAGCTTAGTGAGTAGCCAATGGGGTCAACATTCTTCGTGAATCAGATCATATTTGGAGATGTCCCAAAAGGAGGCAATCCCTCCAGAGGCACCTCTAGCGCTAACTGCTCTCCCTTGGCCTTTATGCCAGAATGCTTTGCTTGCTTGGAGGAGTAGAAGGTCCGCTAGTTTTGTCTCCTCGATGAGAAGGATTTCAGTTGAATACATCCTTACAATGTCTTTCAGAGCTTCTTTTTTCAACCTGCTGCCTAACCCTCTCCAATTCCAGGAGACGTATTTCATTATTCACTAGCTTGGAAGGTTATGGCTCCTTTTGGAGCCTGACCATGCTTGCGCCTAGATTTGGTATTCATCATTCCTTTGAGAGCTTTCTGAGATCCTTGGAGAACATCCAGATAAGTTTGTTCCTCTCTTTGTTTCTTCTTGGACTTTCGACCCCTGTCCGACTTGATAGGAGTGACTTGCGAGCTATCTGAATCTGAGACTCCATCTTCTGAATCTCCCTCAGAATCAGAACCCAGACTGATGTGCTCCTCGTTTTCTTCTTTTTCCCCTTGTTCATCGTCTGATGGAGGAAGAGTTGACCTCGCCTCTGCTTTTTTCACTTTCTTCGACGGGTCTTCTGGTTCCTCTTGGGTTCCAATGACATCTGTCTTTATCCCAGAGGAAGAACCCTCTTTTGGAACTTCTTTGGCTTTTGGTTTAGGGCTTCACCAATGGCCTTAAATTTTTCTTCTCGGTTGGTTTTGGGACTTCCTCGCCCTTTTTGATTTCTTTCCGTCCTTGTTCGTCCACTTTGTCCCTGGTTGGAGCTTTTGAGCAATTTCGTTGGAAGTGTCCATGTTTGTGACAGGTTCTGCATTTGAAAGGCAGTTGCTCGTAATCCAATTTTTGATAATGATGCCAATCTCTAACTGTAAGTTTTACCACTTCAGGCAGTCCAGCTTCCGGAACAACTTCCACACAGATTCTTACGCAGGTATATTGGCCCTTGTTATCGGCTTTGTCAACAAAATGGCCTAAGCCATTTTGATTCTTCTGCAAGGTGTGATAGCTCCAACAATGGGTCGGAAGATTGGGAAGCCGGACCTAGACTGGGACCTCTTTAGGGGTATCGATTGAGGGATCGAAGTCAGGGGTCCACTTATTAAGATACAGACCCTGATTTCCCATAAAATACAGACCGTTTCTGAAAACCAAATCTCGATATTCTTTGGAGGTGAACTAGAAAATGAAATACCCTCTTTCGACAACATAGCAGATCACATTGTTTTCTAGCTGGGGCCTCCAGTTGCGTTGGATCTAGTCATCTATTGTTTTTCTAGAGGGCCAGCGTCCCATAAATTTTCCTACCAACCCTCTGTCAGCCAGGGCTAGGGAAATTTTTATCGGTTGGTCTTCGCGCAGGGCGATCTTAGGAATTTCCTCCAGTTTTTTGATGAATTTCGGGACTTCTAGAATCAAACGTTTCTTCACTTTCTGCGAGATAAATCTTCTGAATGCTTCTTCTGAAGAGATTGGTGGGGTGGGAGAAGGCTCCCCACCCCCAGGCGCACTCATGGTAGTGGCTATGTTCCTCTATGATCACAAAACCCAAATGCGGACGCTGTGCCAGCAGCAGCACTGGCCGGAGGAGGGAGGCAAAGCCTGATTGCGGGGATGCCGGGAAGGATTGAGAGCCCAGCAGAAGGGGCTGCCAGGTAGGGGGCCTATATAGGGCCGCAGGGGCCGAGGAAGAAGGGGCGCGGGAGCTCCAGTTCAGAACGTGCTCGCAGATCACCCTGAAACTCAGTGTTGCCCTCCATTTTCATTTGATCTAAAGTGGTCATTGTATTAAATATAAAGTTTTGTCTTAAAATATTTTTTCCTCAAAATGCTTTTGTCTTAAATATAAAGTTTTGTCTTAAAATAATTTTGTCTTAAATTGCTTTTGTCTTAAAATAATTTTGTCTTAAACTATTTTTGTCTTAAATATAAAGTTTTGTCTTTAAATTTTTGTCTCAAACTACTTTTGTCTTAAATATAAAGTTTTGTCTCAAAATATTTTCGTCTTAAATTATTTTTGTCTTAAATATAAAGTTTTGTCTTAAAATATTTTTGTCTCAAACTACTTTTGTCTTAAAATATTTTCGTCTTAAACTATTTTTGTCTTAAATATAAAGTTTTGTCTTAAAATATTTTTGTCTCAACCTATTTTTGTCTTAAAGTCTATATTTAAGACAAATCAATTGATATTAATTTTTAATGTAAAATAAATAATATAAAAAATGAGTTTTTGAGACAAAAGATTTCTTTTGTCTTAAAAAAATGTCTCAAAAGTGTCCTTGGTGTAGTAATGCTAGACTGTCAAAATATGCAACGATGAAGTGATGTCTCTATAAATTGACCAAACCATCTTACAAATTGTCTGCGGTTGCCTTCAAATTAACTCAATGCTAAAATAAAGCTTCAAAACGCAATGACAAATATATGTAAAAGGTCCTGCTTATCACAATATATCCTACCACATATACATACCACCTCCAACCATATGCACTTTCATATCATTAAAAATACTCTGATATTCAATGCACCACATAAACATTCAGTGCACCATGGAAAATTGAAACTTCACTCTTAATATAGCTGGACTCCGCGAATTGTTACTTCTCTCCCCTTGCAAATAACAAATATTTTCAGAGGGCAATGATGGGTCCAAATAATGGTACAAACACTTACGAGGAAGTTTCCATGCAACACCTCGAAGAGAACAACTTTGAAATGCCCAAATATTTTTTAATATGCTATTTGTGTTACGTACATGATATTAGAAGCTTTCACAGGTCATGGCATCACCATACACACCCCGTAGCATCACCATTCACCCAACAACGTAGCGAATCATCAAACAACGCAATGTATCATCAATCTATACGGCATTTGGAGGAGCGTTATATGAGCGGTTAGGGATGTTCAAAATGTTTTGAATTCCTTTGATAACGTCGTTTTTAATTCCTTTGACAGCAGTGGATTAGGCAGTAGCACGAGTAAGTAAACTTTCGAGAGTGGTGGAGGCGTTTCTGAGTGTTACTGCAAATGTTTTATGAGCTCAAAAATAGTGTCGAGGAGACTGACACAAAATTCAGTCAAATAATGTGAATTCAGAGTGTACTGACTAGACAATGGATGATAGTATCACACGGTGGTATGGGGAGGCAACACCAAGCGATAATGCTAAGGCGGGTTCGGGCCTGGAAACACAGTTTAAGATTTATTGTGGTATGGTAGAGTTAACACAATAAAGGTTTGGACCTACAATACTGCAACAATTAAAACTGGGAGTTAACCAACCAATGGTGGTATGTATCAAAGTGGTATTAACTATGCAGAGTTGTATGTTGACCAAGCAATATGTATTATAACCGGAGTATGGTGTGGAGGCAACTGGTGCGCAAGATTAAAACCAACCAACCAATGTTCAGTATGTAATGGACACGGAGTAATTCCATCAACAGAAGCAAACTCCCAGGAGTGGATGAGGTTGGCTTTACATAGCAACACGATATATCGGAAGAAGGGCCCGTGGATGAGAGAACTCGTGGAGGGAGTCGGTGTGCAGAACAATAGAGGTGGTATGCGGTGTGGAACAAAAGATGTGGTATCTGCGCATAGTCGTATTGTGGAATGGTGCACACAATGGTATCAAAAACGAAAGAGAATAGGCATTACTACACACTAGCTCAGAAGTGTTCTATCAGGCCAACACACAAATGGTTAGATAAATCGCTCTTCAAAGAGAATTCCTTTGAAAGCAGAGTTTCAGGGGATTAAACGGAGGAAACTCTTCTGACAGGTAGCAGAAAGGTCAGAACTAACATGCACAAAGGCGACCAAACAAAAAACAGTGGCTCAAGTATGAGCATGGCAAGGAATTGGTCGCTCTGATACCATGTTGAACACATACATGCCGAAGGTAGAATATGAATGATAAACATTGAGTTGTATTTATTATTCACAATGATACAAATATATAGTATATTGATGTCATCTTTGGATTCACATTCCAAGTGATCTCTTGGACTCGAGTCATTGTTCATATTCCACACCTACCTATAGAGGATTAGGTGTCCAGCAGAAACTAGCCCCTTATCTATTACTTTTGTGCATGTAAATACGTAAAAGAAAATTAACACAAAAGTTATTATTGCTATGCACGCAAATGAGTAATCTTATCCAAAGATAGGTAACATAAAAACCATCACTTTTGTGCTTACAAGCACATGTTCTTTTCCAAGAATCGCTAAGGCAGTAGCTAATCCTTTTTGTTTATATAAAAACTTGTTTTTTCAAGAAAACTAACATCATGGCTATTTTTGTGCACATCAACACATATTATTTTCTAAAGGAAATCATAATAGTTATTATTTCTTGCATGAAAATACATATTTGTTTTTTTAATAAATTAAAAGCATAGTAGCTAGTTTTCTTGCATGCAAACTTATATTTCTTTCTGAAGAATTCAAATGCATAACAACTAGTTTTCTTGCATGTAAACTTATATTTCTTTTTCAAAAATCCTAAGAAAATAATTATTATCTATATGTCCATAATCACATATTATTTTCAAGAAACCAATAAAATAACCACATATTCTTTCCAAAAAAGACATGGCTACTTATCTTTTATGCACATGATTATCATACAATTTTTCTAGCAAATAATTTTTATGCACAAGATTCTCTTGTGTTCCTTTCAAGAAACTATCATAGTTAATCCCGTCTTTTATGCATGAAATCCAAGTAAACCTTTTTAAGATTGCAAACGATATTTATATGCACCCCTTTTCAAGAGAATGGCTACTTTATTTTCTTTTAATTGTAAAAATATTCATATGCAACCTCTTCTTTCAAGAAGAATGATAAGAATAATTATCTCTTGAGCGTGACGATTTACAGGGAAACATGACACCATGCATGTTAAAGGCTGAGTGACTTCAATGAGATGCGATCACCAACGAGCTCCTTCTATAGCATTCATATTCAACAGATACACCGATCATAGAACTTTCTCAAACTGAGGAAGGGGTTCTTTACACAGTCAACGTTGCTAAATGGAAAGGCCAAGTGTGGAGCATAGGGGCAGTGCTCTCCTTTAAAGCATCTACGCCTTCCTTGCAGAGAACGAATGAGGGTAAAAATCCGTGGGTTATTTTTATAGCACACCTACATTGGACTTGTCATCACAAGACCATGAGAAACTCCACGCTCAAAATTGTCAAAATACCTGTGATAGTTAGATGTTACTGTCGTGTGAATGTACAATGTTGTGAAAACTGTATTATTTCAAAATAACATGTGTGCATGCCATAATCACTGGGTAAACTTTTTTAGCATATATCTTCGGGGAATAAAGAATGAAAAGGGTTAGCAAGAATCGTTTACCTATAATTGATTCTTACTGTTACGAACTTATTGAAACTAACTATTTTCGATTACGTCAAAACCCTTTTATCTCCATAATATTTCCATGTTATTAAATTTATCATGTGCTTCATGGATATTATAGTTGGAAGTACCGTTGCGGCCAATATTTCCTCCTTTTATATCATCCTACCATACCGTATTTGCAACTAGATCGAACACTGGCAGCTTCACGACCTTTAATTTTTCTCTTTCTTACAGAACTCTTGCACTAGATCACTGTCTCTTTCTTACCCTGGAATCATGTCCTATCCCTTTCAAGGAATCTCGTTCTATTTCAATCACTGACATAAGCTCCGTTATGCCCCCACAAGATTATTTCTTAATATTACCGCTTTATTCGACGTTGATTTTCTTGATAGACCTCGCATGCCCTTCAATGATACAAAATCACCACCACAAGACTTAATAGCATTCAAAGGAACCACACTCGACGATGCAATTGGTATTTCCATGAAACGAGAATGCTAATAGTGGAAAATCATCTCGTACATGTTAATAGTTTCAATTTCAATTTGCTAATACTTATGAATGTAACACAGTGCAACAAGCAAATTCTAAAAGGTGTTTTCCTTTTTTTGTATCTAGAGTATGGATTTCATATATTTCATGATGTGTAAATTCATTTTATTATCATATGTACTATCCGTTTTTTTAAGCTTTTATAATTTAAAATAATTATAATTATGATTTTTAGAAATTTAATGAAAAATAAAATTTGCATTAAATGATTTGAATTTTATTAATGTATGATAAATTTATAATTAAAAAAATGAATTATATATCTATATCTATATATATATATAACGAAATTGCATATATAAAAAAACATTATTGTTATTTTTTAAAAATATCATGTGTGAATTTAATTATTAAAGAAATTATCTATTTTTTATAGTTAGATTTAAATTAAATAATTAGTAAAAACTGATATATATATATATATATATATATATATATATATAAAAACATTTTCTCATTGCCAAAAAAAAAAAAAACTAAATTATTATTTTATTTTAAATTAGTATCACTATTATTATTAATTATAAGAAGAATAATATATGAGGAAAATATATATAATTTTAAAATTCATCACCTCAACATTACCACGAAGATGTTTAATCTGTAAATATTTTTTCTTACAATATGATGGTTAACACAATAACTTATTAATATCACATCCCCAGAAAACCTTAGCTCATATCCATATGCCATTTTTTTAATCAATCAATTTAATTAAAAATATAGAAAGGGCATAAGTGCTTTTGAGAATAGTTTTAAGCTTTAATTTGCAACTATTACTAGTAATATTCTAGAATATTCTATGAAAAAGTAAATCTTTATTATCAATTTAATAATTATTGATATTTAAATTAAAACTCTATAAATCCTATTCCAAAATAAACATAATAATAAAAAATACTATCCTAATTTTCAATTATTTTATCTAAAAAATAATATATATATATATATATATATATATATATATATATATATATATATATATATAATTGTAAATATATGTATAATTTTTTGAAGAGGGAGATAGAATTCACCCATCCAAGCCATTTTTTAGTCAGCAAGATCTCCCTACATGAACATGCTTTCCAAACTACTCATAGAACCTAATTAAAAAAAATTATCTTATGATGTTGATTATATTTCATAAATGAAAATATTCTTGACTTTGAGAGAATGTATGTTTATGCAATTATTGATATGGAGAGAAATTGGAACTTTTCGGATGAAACTCTCAGGAAGATTTATATCTTATCCAACTTTTTTGGTGGACTCTCTACCCATCATCAAGAACATGAGAATTGAGGGATCACAAATGAGCACTATGTATTGATTTACAAAAGAAAGTTTCAGAATTAGTTGTTAACTAATAATATTAAAATAATAAACTCTTTGTTAAAGAATAATGTGTGATGACCCCGTAAAAACATGTAATTATGAAAAGTTACGATGGTAAGAAACTAATGTGAACTGTTAATTACTGTGTTAAATGATATTATTTTTATGAAATGGAATATATTTTGGAAAAATGCTGGCAGTCTCCTAAGGGAGGATTTCTAAAGAAAAAGAAACAGTTATAAAACTGAAAAGAAACTAACCCTTCAGCCAGGAAAAGTCCTGGGAGGGAAAAACCCCTGGTCTGTTGTGACAGAGAGGGGGAGAGAAATTTGAAGAAAAAGAAAAGAGAAAGAAAGAGGGTTAAGTCTGGTAAAGACCAGATAACCCTAGCACAACAGTGCATGAGTCTTGTTGAGGGCTGCAGGCCTGCAAGACAGCTCGGGGGGAGAATCCAACATATCGATGGATCTCATGGTTGGGTGGATAAGAGCAAGCATGTAAATTGCAGGTGAACTTCTGGAGCGTTTACTTTTGGACTGGTAGACCAGGTATGAGTTATTCACCAAACTTAGATTTCTGTACTCCGTATACTGAGTGTATAGGAGGAAAATATAGTGAGATTAAGTTTCTGATATTATTTAAATAGAAAGTATACATGAGATATTATAAACAGTCTCTATGAACGTATAGAACTGGTTGTTCAAGTCTAAACAAACAGAGACTAACTATTATATACTGGCATGTTAACTGTAACTGCTATATAATTGTATGTTAACTGTGATAGTCGATGCATGTTAACTATAAGAATCGATGCATGATTGACTGTAAAAATCATTGCATGTTAACTGTGAAAATCGATGCAGGTTAACTATAAGATTCGATGCATGTTAATTATAAAAAAGAAACAGATGCATGTTAACTATCGGAATAACTGCTTGACTAGCTGTAAGAAAGTAATGTAAGTAGTTGCATAGAAACAATGCACGATAACTGCTTAAAAGCCGAATGATATCGGTATAAAACCTCATGAGGATTCTTCAATACCATAACAATAGGCAGAATGCTTAAGTGTATGTGGAATATGCATGAAATTATTCAACGGCGAAAGGTTCGTTAACATTCTATAACAGCAGAAAGATTTATGAAAAACAACAGAACAATACTTAGAACAGTCGTATTCTGTACTGCCGTGAAGTACTTTGGAACACTAAAAATTCATAGTCTATGGTGAGGCCGTTCCAAGAAGGCCATCGAACCCGGTACCTAGGGTTAGTTTCATCATATGTGAAAACAAGTTTAGAACGACAACCGTATCATTACAGAATACAAACAAATAACCTCATTAGCGAGAAAAGCGACATGATGGTGCAGAGCCGTTGTGGTAACCGGTCATTCAACTACTGTATACAGTCATGAACCGACTAGTGATCATAGGGTTGTTATAAACCAACCCTCAGAAAGAATATGTCTCGGCTCTACTAAACAGAGGAACAGTAATAACTATAAATGAGACAGCTACAGTTCATTCTGGAAAATAGATTCATATGTATATAGACAAACCAGTCGTTGATACAAACTAAAACGAATGGAAAACATGTTCATCATATTCAAAAGAAGAAGCATATATATTAGCATTGTGATAAATGAAACCCCGTAGGGTATGGCAACAGCCTATCCGTAAGATGTTCAGAGAGCCGAGGAAAACCCTGGCCTCTACTTGCATACAATACACCTGGAGAAATCATCATGAACACCCTAGACGGTAGAGAACTGAAATAAACAATCTTTCCGACTTAAATCGAGTCCATTTGGTTCCGGCAAGGGAGGCCGTGAACTCTCCAAGTGAGATTTACAAATCTGAGCGGAAAACAAATACATATATCAAGCTTGCATAACCAGATTAGATGCGGTTCCGGCATAGAAAGGCCTACCGCATATCTTAATCAGGTTTGGCCGAAGAGAGGAACCTGAGACAACAAGTGTGAGTTGTCAAGAGGAAACCTCAGGCCGAGGAATCGAAACAAGCAAAAACCCATATGTAAACCCTTAAGCTTCTGAATAAACAGAGATTCTGCAAAACCCATGTAGGAGAAATACCTGGAAATGTTTCGGATGCTCGAGCTACCCTTGAGCGGTGGGGAGACCAAGAAACAATTACCTGCACATAGCCAGAGCTTGAAGTTAGCCATGAATATATAACCGGGACTGATAAAACTCTGTGATATTAAGGCTGGGTATATATAAACGTTAACATCTGTAATAAAACCTTGACTCGGCGGTCAGTTACCTGAGTTAACTGGACAGGACTGGTACAAGGAGCAGGTAGGGAGCCGCGGAGCTGAATGAGCACACCGCCATTCGAACAGGTGCAAATGAACCCGAGACATGCGGCCTGTAACATATATAAACCCGCTAAACCCTGGATTAATTGTGAACCCTTAGATCCAGTCAGATGATCCTCACCGTTCATCAGAGATAGGAATTGGCGCGCAAACCTCAGCGTTCCCTCCAAGATTTCACATGGGCCATGCACGGTGCCAGCCACCTGGCCAAGGTAGATGAGGCATTAAAGTCACCGTCACACCTGGCGACTGGGGTTGACCGAAACAGCAAACCAATGGACATGATAGTCTTTGACTTAACGGATCACAATGTATTGTATAACCATGATTCAAAAGGAGACCTTATGTTAATAAGTGGAATATCTATATATGGTAACCATAGTAGTATGTCGGTACTCAAGAGTCGATTAGATATTTGGTATAGAGGTGATCTGTTCGAGTATACATTCATATATGAAGGGTCATAAATCAATAGATTTGTAATTAATTTTTTTTTTATATTGGTATATTTCTCATGGAGTCGTGACATAATGTTAAAATAATAAAATATTTGTTAAATTTAATGAATAAATTAGAAGAAAAAAGGGGAAGAGAATTAAAGGGAAATTGAGGACAATACTAGGATTAACTAATTAGGCGTTAAGAGCCAACTCAAGAGAATTGAAAATTAAGTTAAAGGGAATGTGAATTATTATTAACAACTAAATACATAAAAAAAAATGTAGCGCCCATTTAGTTAAATAGTTAATTAATTAGGGGTAGAAAATTAAGAGGAAAAAAAAATAATAAAATGATTAAATTATGTATTAAAAGTCAACCCAAGAGACTTAAACGATTAATCAATTAATTAAAGAGGTGTTAATTAAAAGGAAATTGAGATTAATATTATTATTAATAAAAAGAACAGTGCGTGAATTAATTAACAACAGACAAAATATAATAATTACCGAGGGAAAACTAAAATAATCAATTCACCACAGCCTGAAAATGAAGATCGATAAATGGAGAAAGAGAAACCAATAGAAAAATGAAAAGAAATTTTCTTTTTGGATTAAAAATAAATCAACAAAATGGTTAAGTATTTTAAAAAAATATTATTAAATAAAAGAAAGGGAAATAGGATAAGGGAAGAAAGAAGAAGATGAAAGTAATTATATAAGGAATGCGGGAAGGGGGTGAGTCACAGAGTGGATAACTGGATGCCAAGAATGACTTAATTTATAGCCATCTTTTGTATTAATTTTTTTAGGTGTTTTTTTATTCCAAAGATCCCTAATCATTCTAAAATTGTAAAAAGAAATAGAGACAAAGACCTCCAAAAGTTTTTCTACCATTCATGAATTTTCAGCCATTGATGAATCTGACAAATAATTCAAATTGTCTAAATTGAAATTATGTAAACATTATATATTTGTTTAATAGAATCTGACAAATAATTCAAATTGTCTAAATTGAAATTATGTAAACATTATATATTTGTTTAACCATTCTATTATAGAAATCATTTTACATTTTTCATTATTCTATGAAAAGGTGTGCAGTTTCAAACTGTGAGGTTAGTAATAAATGAAAGTCCTACTCACTCTATATAATGGAATAGGATTTGACATTGGAAGCGTGGCTGAAATCTCTTAGTCACGTTTACTATGTCTCAACCATATAATATGTATTTAAAATAACATCCACGGGGACGACATAATCATGTCTACTCTCAAAGGTGTCGGCAACTGACGTCAACTAGATGACGGAAGGTTTGAGCCCACCCAGGGAATTAGCTTCGACTAAAAGATATTGCAGGATGCAAGAAGCCATTTCTTTCTTTTACTTTTTGTTTATTCCACAACTCTTCATCATTGAATTATGTATACAACGTAATTTCCCTCACTATTCTATTTTTTTTTCCTTCTAAATTGTGACCCAACCTGCGGTGGAAGTGTTAGGTTAGTTTTATTTTGTATCTCTTTGTCCAACACTTTTCCCTATAAATATAAATATAAGTGAGAGGTTTGGCAACCACAAGCACATACAGGGACAGTTACAGTTTCCGTCTGTTGATGGGAATCACAGAACACAACATAGAATAATTATAGTCAGAGACACTCGAATTCAAAGCAGATAGTTAAAACGCAAGACAAAGATCATAAACAACGAGAATGGAGAACAACAATTATAGATATTTTTCATTACATTAGAGGCTTTACCTTGCTTACATGTTCAGGCTGAGGAAAATTACAAATTTATAGAAAATAGACAAAGTTATAAAATTCTCTGCATGTGCTTTTCATGACTGTACAATGAAATTGGAATTCAATGGACGGTGGATTATCAACGACAAGACAGATAGTGTGGTAGTTTTTGGGTAGTGGTTGTTAGAGAGTGGGCACGGATGGTGAAGTCAATATTGACTACTTTCTTATTTGGATTCACATTTAACATTCTCCTACTTGAAGCCAAATGAAGAATCTTGAATCAAGCCACCTATAATCCTATCATGCTTCTATATAGCGCATGCCTATTTCTTGGCAGAATCTTAACATGCATATCAGCAGGGTTCTTATCTGTATGGATCTTTTGCAATGATAATTTTCCTTCCACCAATACATGATGGATCTAATGGTACCTTAAGTCAATGTGCTTGGTTTTTGAGTGAAATGTTGAGTTTTTTGCCAAGTGAATGACACTTTGACTATAAAAATATAGCGCATACTTGACCTGCTTTATTCCTATATCTCTTAGGAATCATTGAATCAACAATATCTCTTTGCAAGATTATGTTGCAGCTATGTACTCTACCTTGTTTATTGAGAGAGATACCATTCTTTATGTCCTTGACCCCCAATATATTGTTGCACCTGCAATTGTATACAAACAACTTGTAGTGGACTTTCTAGTGTCCATATTTCTAGCCATATATGCATATGTAAATCCTTCAAGCAAATAGCGAGTACCGTTAAGATAAAATCCATTTGACTCCTTGCCAATGTTGTTTGTCTATATTAGCAAGGAATGTGCTCACTTCTCCCACTGTATATGCGATGACTTGTCATGTGCATACAATGGCATACATGAAGATGCCAATTGTTGAAGCATAATGAATCTTGCTCATTCCTTCCTTCTCCTTGTCATCACTACTACATAACTCAGTATTCATCTTGAAGTGGGTTCAAGGAGTGTACCAACTGGCTTGGCATCCCTCATATTAAACCTGTCAAGCACCTTCTTGATATATTTTTGTTGTGATAACTAAAACCTTTTATTTTTCTTGTCATGTATAATCTTCATGCCTAATATTTCTTGTGTTGGACCCAAATCCTCCATTGCAAATTTGTTGCACAAATCTTTCTTCAACATATTGATCATATTCTTATCATGCCCAACAATCATCATGTCATCCATATATAACAATAATATTATATACTTTCCTTGATCATACCTCTTGACATTGACACAATGGTGAGCTCCCAACTTGTGAAAACAATGTTCCAACATGAATGAATCAAATTTCTTGTACCATTATCGAGGTTCCTGTTTCAACCCATAGATCCTCTTATTCAACTTGCAAACTAGGCTTGCTTTGCCTTTTTCTATGAAGCCTTCTGCATGCTCCATATAAATTTCTTCCTTCAATTCAACATGAAGAAAAGCAATTTTTACATGTAATTGCTCATATTCAAAGTCAAAAGCAACAAGTCCAAGAATAACTCTGATGGATGACATTTTGGGAACATGTGAGAAATCTCAGTGAATTCAGTACCTTCATTTTGGAAAAATGCTTTCATGACGAGCCTTGCTTTATACCTCCCCTTCTTTCCATCACCTTCAATCTTAATCTTGTATACCCATTTGTTTTACAAGGCCTTTCTACCTTTTGGGAGCTTTACCAATTCCTAAGGTTTATTTTCCAGCAAAGAGTTGATTTCTTCCTCCATTACTTTCTTCCATTCTTTATTATGCTCAACTTTACAAACCTCTTAAAACAATCATGTTCACCTTCATTAGTTAATAAAATATAGTTTGAAGGAGGATGCCTTTGTGAAGTCTTATGAGGCCTAGAAGATTTGTGAACCAACTATGGTGGTGCATTATCAAGTTGACTCTCTTGTAAAGGTTCTTATAAGGTTCATTGGTTCATTCTTCTTGATGTTCATCACTTTCCACTATCTGTCCTTGTTTCTCTTGAATTTGTTGTCCATTTTCTTGCATTGGTGGGATGTTTTCATGTTGCTCTTCAAACTTGTCAACAACTTTCTTGACCTCCAACTCACCTACGGAGCTCTTAAACATTTATGACTCATAAAATATAACATCCCTGCTTCTAATAACTTTATGTTTGTTTGTATCCCATAGACGATAACCAATTTGTTCATCCACATATGCTAGAAAAAAGCATTTCATACATTTATCATCTAGCTTAGTTATATTTTCTTTGGGAATATGTACAAATGCTTCACATTGAAAGATTTTCAAATGAGAATAATTCAACTTCTTCCTAGTCCAAACTTCTTCAGGAATGCCACCATCCAAGGTTCTAGTAGGAGATCAATTGATAAGATAGCAAATTGTCCTTACTACTTCTTCCCAAAAATGTTTCTACAAACCAGAATCTTGACAACATTCTCCTCACTTTATCCACAATGGTGTGATTCATCCTTTTTGCAACACCATTTTGTTGAGGAGTATCAAGCACAATACTTTCATGCTTTATGTCAAACTTATTACAATATTCCTTGAATCATTTGGGCAATATTCTCCACCTTTATTTGTTCTTAGACACTTGAGCAATTTGTTATTCTCTCTTTCAACAACAACATGACAATTCTAAAATATTTCAAACACTTCACTTTTATTTTTCACAGGGTAGGCCCAAACCTTTTTGGATGCATCATCTATAAATGTTACAAAATATGATGTTAATCCTAGTGACTTAATGTTAACAAGCCTGAACACATATGAGTGTATCAATTCTAACAATCTTTTCTTTCTGTCATGGCCACCTCTAAGGAATGAAACCCTTCTTTGTCCACCATATATAAAATGCTCACAAAGATCAAGATTATAGGATTTCAAATCTCACAGTAAATTTTTACCAACAGGGATTTGTAATCCCTTCTCCCTCATGTGACCCAAGCACTTATGCCATAGATCTGTTGAATTTCCTTCTTTTGTGATAGCAACCAAATTTGATTTTCCTATCATTTCCTTCAATGTATATAATGTTCCTGTCTTTCGTCCTCTTGCCACAACCAATGCTCCTTTGTTAATTTTCCAAATTCCATTTCCAAACCTTGTGTAATAGTCTTCATCATCCAACTGTCCCACAAAGATCAAAGTCATGTGCATTTCTAGTACATGCCTGACCTATTTCAACAATATATCTTGTCCATCCTTCATCTTAATGTGGACGTCTACAATAATCACCAGGATTGTATGCAACAAAACTATCTTTGCATGGGGTTATATGGTGAGATGCCTAAGAGTCAAGGATCCAATAAAAGCTACTGCTATATGTATATAAACATGCATCCTCTACTGAAACATTAAATAACACATCACCATATGTGACTACAACAGTAGTCCTCTCTTCATTTGCATTGGATAACCTGTGATTTGTACTAGCTGGTCTCAGACGCGTTTGTCCTTTCTACCAAACTCGACATTATTTCTTCATGTGCCTTGGTTTACCACAATGAAAGAGAATGAGTCCACCCGTCTTTTATTTCAATCAACCTCTCGATTTTGAGCGCCTTTGTTGGCCTCGATCAATTCTCCTACCACAATTAGCTAGAGCTAGACCTTCTCCTCCATGGTTTTCCGTAATTGACTTGTGTCGCAAGTCCTCATTCATTAAACTATTGTTGACATCATCAAACTTTAAGGTCCGTGCAGGTGTTGGAGTGCCCATAGCTACAATTAAATTTTCCTAGCTATTTGACATAGAGCACATTAACAAGATAACTCTAATTTCATCATCTAGAGTGATTTTAACAGAGGCAAGCTTAGTAGTGATAGTATTGAATTCTAAGTGCTTAGCAACTGAGGCACCCTCCTTCATATTGAGATTATAAAGCTTCTTCATCAAGAACACTTTGTTTCATGTCGTGTTCTTTTCATATCGATCATGGAGGTTCTTCCATAATCCTTCTGTTGTCTTTTCTCTCGACGCATCGTAATAGACATTATTTGCTAAATATTCGTAGATTGTTGCAATCGATTTTTGTCTAGCTTACTCCATTCTTCATCCGTCGTCGATGAGGGTTTTTTTGCCATACCCTCAATGTGCAAATACTAATCCTTTAAAATCAATGTATCCTCCATCTGTGATTTTCATATGTTAAAATTACCCCACTCAACTTCTCCATATTATTATTGTTTTCATTCTCAATAAATTCATACCCAAAAAATCAAAATTTAGCTTACAAAATAAAACTTTAATTATTGAGCTATTTTTAAAATAAAAGACCAAAATCAATCTCCTTTAAAAAATTTCATCATTTAACCAATGATAACCTTCACCCCTCTTGTTTTTTGTATTATCTAACAATGCTAAAGTCAAAACTTAATACATTTCACCATATAGATAAAATTATTAAAATATATATAACATATCGACTATTTTTTTTAGTTATATAACTATAATTTGCCCACGATATAATTTAATTGTATTTTAATTTCTTGTAGCAAGGAAAAGTATATCGAAGTTTCTTTGGAGTAGGAACGCAACAAAGAAATTTCTAATCCCCTTCGTCGCTGGCCAAGAACGCAACCACCGGAGTACGTCTTCCACCTTCCACGTCGGTGCTCTATAATGCTTGCAGCTGCAAATCCACTGCGGTGGAATCCTGGGCTGCCTCGAACTTATTATCAATGCTCAGCATCTCCTCTCTGTGCGCCCAACAGTCGCGTCTCCAATGTAGCCCATTGTAATTCCCAAAACCGTTTCCCAAGTTTGTAACAGGCCGGCGTGACTTCCACAACTTGGCTTTGGCTCTAATACCTGTTGATGGGAATCAGAGAACACAACAGAAAAGAATACAAGACCGATTATAAATAATAAGAATGGAGAATAGAAATTACAGAGATATTTCATTGCATTACTGGCCTGTCCTGGCTGGTATGCTGGGCATGCTCAGATAAAAGCAAATTACAAATTTATAGCAGATCGACAAAACTCTAGAATTCTCAGCATCTGTTTTTCATGACCGCAAAATGAAATTGGAATTCAATATTGGACTGTGGATTGTCAGCAGCAAACAACATGGTAGGTTGTGAGCGATGGCTATCAAGGTGTCGATGCGGACAGTGGAGCAGCCAGCGTCTGCTGCTTTCTTATTTGGCTTCAGATTTAACATTTGACTTTCAAATCCAATTAGTTGCAGCAATACTCTTGTGAGATCTAAATTCCAAAATCTATGAGAGTAAGTTAAGGGAATTAGGTGAAAGCGTCTTTTAAAGAGGTCCTCGTGGACTTTGACCCGATAATCCACAGACGCAGAATCCAGCCACAAGTTCTGATACGTTGTACCCGCCCACTCTGGAGTCTGAACGCACTCGATTGTAATTTAAGCTACATGCAGCATTATTGCTGCACCAACTCACTCAATGACCAATTATATGCATAGTGACGCTACATATCATCACAATTTTTTTGTAATAGTACCCAGGCATTTTTAAAATATTTGGAAAGACAAAAATGTTATTTAAGTTTCCATATAAGTTTCCATATTTATATAATAAATTAGAGGCATGGGGTGACCATGTCACTGCTGTTGTTTTATTTTTGTAAAGGTGTTTCTTTTTAAAAGCTGTTCATGGAAATTCAAGGGCGATGGTTAATAGCATTTAGAAAATATAACTTGACTGCTGGCATATTTTTGAAGATCTATGACCAAACAAGAGACTAGATGTAAGAAATTTGGGATCCACATGATACATATAGAGAGATTCCAATATCTTTGCTCTATAATTCAATGCTTTTATAACAAGTCGCATGGAGATTTATAGGCACAAAGATGACACCATTCATATATCTTAGGCTTGTCAATGTTAAAGCTCATCATATGCTTTTCTATCAAATTGAAATAACTTCTTGGCTTCGAGTTGTCCATGTAAGGGGCACTACTCCATCTTCTCTCATGACTCAAGTGTGAGAAGTGTGTTTCTCAATATCACCCAACAAATTGCTCATCACTTTGAATGGTGATTTGCACACTTGTTGCACCAATCTCTTAGACTACGAAAATTCAACCCAGTTTTCTTGCAATCCAACTCCCATTGTGAGCTAGCAAGCAACAATAATTACAAAGTCTTGGAAACAATTAAATACAAACATCCACTCTCATCGAAGGCTCACCAAGGGCCATATACATGATGCAAAAGCTAAGAACATTCTCCAAGGAAACCTTCTTTTGACCTGTACTCAAAGATCAACTTAAGCTACAACCAAGAATCACATGCCTTTCATGAGAAACATGCACGAAACAAAGGTGGTCATGCAACATCATTGCCCAAACATTGGATCACCCACTTGCCACACATTCACTCAATCCATGGGAAGCATGGCTACCTTTTGTAGCCACTCATGTTGTGCTTCACTAAACAAAATTCCTAAGGCAATTCAATTAAATTTGCATCCAAGAACAACTCCCATCTCTAGCATACTTTATCAAAATAAACATCATTAAAAAAATCATGGCCACAACCATGGCTTTGATGCCAAAAATGATGTACATCAAAGTTGTGACACAAAAACTAAAACATATATCATTCAAAGAACATTTGAAGTATATGCTCCAAAACTCCTAAGGGGAAACTATATTAATTATTCATTTTCATGTGTATCTAAAGTAAAAATGGTCACAAGTAGGATTTATTCCTTCATGATAATTAAGGATGTAGTAGAGTAGGCCACCTTGGTTGTCTATAGCCCCGAATCCTTCATCAGAACTACCATATCTGCATAACTCCATAGCCCAAACAAGGCACTAGTTATTCATTTTCATCCATCACCTCCAAACCCTTTTTCCTTTGCATTTTTATTGTATGGAATCCCCTCTTGATTGAGGTCCATCTTTTGTCTAAAATTCAAATGAAATTTGGTGAGGCCACATTTTCCAACCTCTTAGTTCCACAAGCCTTCACCTAGGTATAATACCTTTACATTTTTGGGTATGGTATTCCGATGACAAACCCTATCCAACATAAATTGGCAAAGGAAAATGCAACCAAAACCACGAGAGTTGATGAGAAATCAATTGCACAAGTGAGGCCATTAATTGAATAAAACTTGGATCTACAAGTTGAAAGGATACCACCCCTTCTTGAGTGATTGGATGATACATTGAGAGTATTTACCTAGTGTTAGGGTTCCTAATGTATTTCTCAATATTAAGCATAAAAAATGATATAATAACCATGAGATTGTCCATCATTTTATGTGAGGTATTTTCTTTGGTTATGGACATGGAAATTCTTGTATAAGGCAATGAAAGGCATACCTTATAATAGTTAATTTTTGTACCTCTCAAAACTAAATGAAAAATCTAGTTACTTACTACATATAGACCTGTGTGCTTCTCATCCCATTTGGATATGAACGAGTTGTCCCATTTTTTCCTGGGAATTCAGATTCTACCATATAATAATGGGGGTTTTAGCTTTAGTAAACTTGGTTTTTTAGTACTTTCTTCCAAGAATGCAACATGGTCCAACATGTGTCATTTCTCTATTCACATATATAGTAAAAAATAATGCCAGTAAAAGGGTCACCATAACAACAAAATTACACTTTCTAGGGTTCCTTTAATGCAAACATTCTTGTGCTTAAATAAAGCTTCAAAAAAACCTTTGTGCATCAAAATTGAAATTTGCCTATGTCCCAACTACACAATAGACAGTATGAGAAAATTCAGTGCATGCAAATCCCAGGGAATCATGTATTATGTCATGACAACACCAGTAAAACAGAAACAAAGCAACTAATCAGTACTATATTTTAAGGCAGTTGTACAATGATTACCAACAAGACAATCAATGTGGTCAAATATCAAGGAAGACAATGGTGGCACTAAAGGCCACCCAAAATTTTGATGGCATTCACTAAACTTGGATGAACATAAGTAACAAAAACAATAGGGCTTCTCTAAAATTTCACCTCAAACAAGGCCACCCAATATATGGAAGGCTTGTGAACAATCGTAAGCTGATGTGTCACATTGGATCTCTTCTCCTTCCTCCAATCTATCAACCCATCATTGCCAAATCTATTATCCAAAAATCAACCAGTTTTACTCAAAAGTACCTCTCATGCAAGCTTTTATTCCTAAAAATTGTTGGAAATAACAAATACGTCCATTTTCTTTAAAAAAGTAACTCGTAAGAAAAATTCAAGAAAATTTTAAAAACATGTGATTTGGTCATTTTCATGATGAAGTTGTACAGCAACAGAAACAAAATTTTGAAAGAGTACAACACTAATAAATTTTCAGACTAGAATCATGTTTTTTGCAATGAGGTCACAGTTCAATGATGAATAAAATAGTGTTTGACTCAACCCACCAATATTAAATACCTCTAGAGGCATAAGGAAGTAATCAAGCAAGTTACAAATCCTAGATGATTTTATAAAAGGAGTACCCCCTTGTGGTGGTAGCTTAGCTAAACATAAGTTCTTGTGTTAAGTGGCTCACAACCTTTTCATCCGCGCATGCGTACATCCCCTTTGGGCTAGTTATAATACTTTTATTTGAGTTATAAAACAACCACTTCCAAATAAGTGAATAAGAGGAAAAAAAAGAATAACTATGAACTAGGTACAATCTCAATACCAACACAACACTATCTCAAGTCCCAACACAACACTTCTAAATATTACAGGTTTCATACAAACATCTAAGCAGAACAGAGTATGTCGAGTTGTGATCTAGTAGCAATGTTCGAGTACTTCCCACAAGAATGACCTAGATTCAAAACGTGGTCGTAGAATTCTCCCTTATTAGTCCCTGCCTTACCAGGACTATATCCATTGTTAGCTCATTGACCGACAATTAATTTATCCATTGACCAAAGATTTCATCTGGTTACCAAAATTTAAGCAAAGTTTTGAAGTGGCAATTTAGTTGCACCAACATTTTAACCAAAGTTTTGAATTTGAGGTCTTACTGGAAGCTTCACGTGTCCCTAGGAATATCCAAAGTTACAAAGTTTATATCCAAAGGCATAGGTTTTTTTTACCCAAAGTCTAAATTTTTCACATTAAACTTTTATCCAAACTTCCAACGCTTATATTCAATGCCTCGCTCGAAGTAATGCTAATTTCAAAGTTATCATTAAATTTGAAACATTAAATGTTTGACTGTTTGATATATAATTCATTACATTAGTAATAATAGCAACCCTTTCTTCTGTGAGCTATCCGCCAGCTCTAGCCACCTGCCAACAGTTGTTGCCACCTACCACCTCTAATTGCCACCACAAAGACGTTTGTTCGTCTGTGAGTGAATAACCATAGAAGAGAGAACAATCGTTTTCTGATTATTTCACCAACTGGCCCCGACCCTAGCCTTGGCCCGACTTGAGTAGTAGTTCAATAACGTTGCTTAGGGAGAAGGGTGTATACCCTGCAGATGGAAAAGCCTCTATTGAAGACAAGAAGCCAATAGCGACCCTAAAAATCTGATGTAGAAGGCTCTATCAGGTGGAGTAACCCAACAACGACCCTGCAAATTGTGGACGCTTCGATGGATGCTACCCAACCTAGAGACTACCCAACTGAGAGGCTACCCCTGCCACCTCCATCTCTAATTTTGAACTATACAAGATGCTTCCACTGAGTAGCAGAGCCATCTACCTTGGTGGTTGAGATCGAAACCCAAAAGAAAAAATAACAAAGAAATGTGCAGGAGCATAGAGTATGGCAGAAGTTGTATATCATTCTGTTGTACAGAATTATGATACACACATCAAAAGAATTATGAGATAGATATATGCAAAGAATATTGGGAAATCTCCAGCGTGGTAAGTGACTATTAGTGCAATTCATTATTTTCCATTTGTAAGCATGAAAGATTTATGTTATATTTTACTATTTTCTAGTGGAATTAGGAAATGCTTTTGAATTTTGGGTTGAGTCACGAAGAGAGAAGCCATATAATTGCACTGCCTGGGAGCGAGATTTTCCATGTTAGACCGTGAGATCCCATTTGATTTAGTAAAACAACTCTTAAACTAGTGCCTTTGCTTTTATCTTTCATTACGCTTTTTCTTGCATAAAATAAAATATGAAATAAAGGTTATTAGTGTGCGAGAATATGTCATGGAAATCCAAAATTGGAAGGAATTACTACCCATTTAACTAAGCTTACGTAAGGGCTTGAAGACAAGCCAACTTTTAGGCACAAACTTTGTTTTGGAAAACCAGAATTGGAAGGACATATTGCCCATTTAACTAAGCTTACGTCACTACTGCACCAAGGGTACTTTTAAGACATTTTTTAAGACAAAAGAAATCTTTTGTCTTAAAAAGTCACTTTTTATTTTAGTTATTTTACATTAAATTTTAATATCAATTGAATTGTATTAAATATAAAATTTAAGACAAAAACAGTTTGAGACAGAAATATTTTAAGACAAACTTTATATTTAAGACAAAAATATTTTAAGACAAAACTTTATATTTAAGACAAAAATAGTTTAATAAGACAAAATTATTGTAAGACAAAACTTTATATTTAAGACAATGACCACTTAAGATGAAACTCATTTAAGAAAATTAACAATTAAGACAAAAACATATCAATTTAAGACAATATTATCTAACAACTACAAAATTGACTCTCACAGTGCACCCTAAGTCTGCCATCTTGTAGGCTACTATTGTCTTGCACCTATACCGAGGTTACTTTTTCACTTACCATTCACGTTATCTTATATAAAGACAATGATTTGTTGGGCTCTTCGTTTTGTGGGGGTAGCTGACTCTGAAGAATGCGACAACTTTTCCTTGCAAGATTTCCTGGACATCAATTCCACTTTTGTCCCTTTGATCTTTGTTGATATGATTAGAGACAATTTGTTTGTTATTGCATTCAGCTGGTGAGTCACTTTGGTGCTTACTATTGCAAAGCAGTTCATAAACTAACTAAATTATGGACTCCTTCTCTTGCTTATGTGATTAAGGCTCGAGTTTGAATTTCCCTTAATATGCATCCCCTTAGACTTTGGATCTATCTCAAGGTAATTAGCTACAAGAAAGATTGCAATGTGGCTTGCTGGCTTACAATTTGGTGGAGAGTTGAAGTCCTTCCCTCATTTTTCAGTCATCATTAAACACACAGATTGATAAGTGTACATTGATTATGTGTATTGCCTTATGGAGTGTGATGAATCTTGTTACATTGTGAATGGTGCGATATCTTGCATGTTTGTAAATGTAAATGAATGTCTGAGTTTTGACGCTCACTGTGTCTTTGTGTTTATGATAGTATCATGTATGCACATGAATTTTAAAGTGTGCATAAAATATGCTATTCATTATTATGTGCATGGTGAATGTTAGGTGTTCATATTCAATCAATTGATTTCCAAATTTATGGGTATAATTAGTTTAACCAATCCCTACGCTAATTATGCTATCAAAACTAAGGATTTAGGTATCAAGAATTGGGTGTTGAGTGTCCTTAAAACTACAAGAGGGTGGGCACACAACAATTGTAGTTCTGCTTTATGAACCTAGCCTAGGTTTCTTTTTAGTATTCTATGAGGACTCTGGTTCTACAAATAGACTGCGTTGTTGCATGTTTATGCCGATAGGTGTAATGGCAGCCCTTGATCATGCAACATGGCTCCTACTACTCTCACTATTTTTTTTTTTTCTTTCTTTCAACTACCCCATTTTGTTGTAGGTTATGGGGTGTTATCAGTTCTCTTCTAATACCATCTTTGGCAAAAAAGTACTTAAAGGTGCTAGATACATATTTTCCTCCATTATCACTTCTTAGGGCTTTCAATTTCTGACCAGTATCCTTTTAAACCAATGCTTTGAATTCAACAAATTTTGAGAAAGCTTCATCTTTCTTTCGCATGTAGAAGATGCACATTCTTGAAAAGTCATCAACAAAAATAACATAATGATTGTGTTTTTTTGTAGAGGTTGTAGAAAATGGTCTACATACATTAGAGTGGACTCACTCCAATATTACTCCAGCTATGTTATCTCGGACCTGGAAGGTGGATTTGAAAAATTTCCCCAATGTTCATCCCTTGCAGACATCATGTTGGTGAAGGGTGCATTTCGGGAGATAGGTGGTAATTTGTTGCATGATTTTAAGGCCCCATGGTGTAAGTCTCCCATGTGTATGTGCCATATTTCTCCAACATCCCAACTTTGCACTTCTCCTACCTTGCTACTTAGTGCAACACAAGCTTCCACCTCAAGTTTGTATAGGTTTTTCACACAAACTCCAATTTGTTTCACTTGCCTGATAGCTACATGTCTCAGAAAGGATTTCCCCTTAATGAAAACAACATCATAGCCATGATCCTCCAATAAAACTATAGAGATCAAGTTCTTCTTCATCCAAGTACATACATGACATCTTTCAAATGAAGATGGGAGCCTGACTCCCTCTTAAAGGTTATAATACCAATTCCTTTGGTATTGTACCACCCATCATCCCCAATTTTTATGTGCATATGGAGATCCTTCTCCTCTAGGCTACTAAAGAATGTTTTACATCATGTCATATGGAACTAGGCACCTAAATATATATACCACACACTCCCCATTATAGTGTTTTCCATACATGCAATCAAGGTGAAGTGTAATTCGAATTTTGAGGGAAGTGATTCACCTCCTACTCCTTTTGAAGGCTTCTTGTTATACTTCTTGTGAGAACACTTTGTTTCATAGTGCTAAAATTCATGCCAATGAAAACATTTTATCTTGCTCAAGTCCTTCTTCTTACCATTGTTCTCGCTAGTCTATGTTTTTCTTTGGACCTTCTTTCCCTTTCCCTTCTTTCCCTTTCCAAGCAAAGGAAAATTCTATTCCTCCTCAGATTTGGATGTTACTCCATCTCTAGTGTTCCGTTGAATATCTTCGTACACTAAATCAGATCGAAGTCTCTCCCAATTTGGTAATTTTTCCCTTCCATTTATAGAGTCCCAATAGTTGTGCCAAGATTTTAGAATGCCTAAGAGGGCTAAGATCATTAGTTCTGGAGAGGGAATATTTTCTCCAAATCCTCCAAGCTCATCTCGGCACTGAGTGAACCGGAGAGTAATATGGAATAGTTTCTCCTTTCTACAATTAGATATTTCTGAGCTTTCCCCTGAATGTCAATCTTATTGGTGTGTTAGGATTCAAAGTAACTTTTCCTTCCCCTAATATTATCTTAACTTGAGGAGGTGGAGGATTTTGACAATGGCATATTATGTTCTTCTAAGCAATGTGAGTAGGCCTTTTACTTAGATGTTCTAGGTAAAACAATTTGTTCATATGTTGTTAGATATGATCCAAGAGGAAGGTTTGTAAAGTATAAATAATTGTGGTTGGATCAATATATTATTTTGCAACCATATTTTAGAGCGGAATATTTGGAGGAATCAACTTTATGTGTCATTTTTACTACTTCTCCCTCCTTGAAAATTTCCAGAGAAAAGCTTTAGGATCCATCTTGAGGCCTTAAATGACCACATTTTTTGGTCTCAACCTTATTATGGACCTTGATTCCATAATTCACATACCTGTTGATAGCGAAAAATTTCCCAACAATAGTTTGTGACTCTCTATGGTATGAGGTCCCAACTAGACCTCACAAAATTTGGTATGAGAGGACCATTCAAATTTTGGCTCAGCTCCCATGCTTAGTTGTGTGTAAGTACTATGATATGTGTGTGATCATTACAATGATGGGTGCGCCTATGGGGCTAGTAGACATACTGAATGAAATAATGCATTTACCCTATTTAAAGGGGGAAATTGATGAGAAAATTTGAAGTGATGAGTGGAAAATTACATATATCCACATATAAGGATTGTTTATTATAAACTTGTTAGGAATTTCACACTTAGCTTATCAAAACAAGACATAGAATAGTCATTGACCAAACCAATAAGTACCCAATGTAGAAGGAAACCAAATTGAAACCAAGTACAAGGGATGATACTTCCCAAGGATCAAATGTGCAATTCTTCTTCTCCAATAAGTCCTTATTAAGTACCTTTTGAATCTGAAATCCATTGCAGGTAACTGTCAAATTCGTTAGCTATTAATTGAGGAGAACGTTAAGAGTATCTAGCCTATCCATTGGTTCTCATAGTTTATTCTTTACCTCTTTAAACATGACAATTTCCTACTCAAGTATAAATGATAACTCATATGTCTTTTGTTTCTTATTTTGTTTTTATGATTGCTCCACCTATTCTCTCATTTAGACATTTTCAGTAACAGGTTGATGAACTAGTTGTTGCATTGACTCCAATCGGTCCTCACTTTGGCTTAGGCAAGCTAGTTGTAGTTTATCCATAGCTAAACTTATGCAATTAGTCTAGACACCTTCCTTTTCTTTCTTTTTTCATAGCATGATAATCTCGTTCCTCATTCTCTTACAGCTCATAGAAGTTTCTCTAGAGACAACGTGAAATAGTTGAAATACCTAAATATCCAATACATATTTTGGATCATATGCTAGTTGAGTCGGTTTAAGTTATTGTGTTGAGGTAAAATGCCCCTTCATTTTCATTGATTTATAATTGTGTATTTTCTTATGTGTTCTTATGTTATATTTTTAAAATATACATATTTCAAATTTTGTTTAATTTATAAGTTTAAAAACATAACAAATACATATCATTGTACGAGAAAAAACCATGGGAAGTATACTTTTTACTCAATTTCCATACGATACAATGTATTGCCTTTGGGTAACAAATATCATATTGGGAAAAATATCCTTTGGACGTGGCACTTTATAACGGTAAGAAACATTCTCCTTTGAAGGGTATTGGTTGTTGCATTAATTCAAATACATAATTTTTCAATATACTTAAAACAAAATATGATCTCTCAAAAATGTTTCTTATATCCATAAGACATAGATTAAGTTCAAATAGCAAATGAAGTCATAAATGAAGGAAAATGGGTAGTAATTAGAAATGGAAAGCTATTATTAGGGATAGAGACCATAATGATACTAATGATTTAGAATTTAGGACATTATCAACCCATTTTTAGAGTTGTCATGGATTTACGTGGCATAAAATTTGTTTGCTAAGTTTTCTCTTTATGGAGCAAACATTTTATGTTTCGTGAAAACAAGAAGTACATATTATGACCTAGTGATATAGGCTTATATGTCATTGGGAAATGTAGATCTAACTTGGAATGTCAACCTTTTTAAGAGATAAGAGAACATGTTTCCTCTTGTTGATATAAGAACCAAAACCTAAAAGTTGGGCTACGTAGGCTAATGACAGACTAAGAATTACAAACAAATATTATGAAGGAATAAGGTAAAAAGAGATTGGCAAGGGAAATTTTTATTTTTTAGATATAGTCCAACATTATTATTTGAGGGGAGAGTCTTCAAAGGGCTTCCATGAGGATAAGATTTGCAAATATGATGATACACTTACATGATTATCTAATTTATCTGTAATTTTATTTCCAGTTCTTCTTATGTGGGTTGGGATGATCATCAAAATGGAAGGAAGGAGAAATGCTACTCATATGAGTAGGATTTCATGTATCAAAATACAAGAAATTATTCTAGTTTAGGTGCATTCTAGGATTCATTTGATTATGTTTATAACAAGTTGAGAATATCCCACCCCATAAGTTTGGTCTGGCCTTAAGTCTAGGAAATCAGTAGTACATCTTGCAAGGATTTCAATTTTACTACATTATTACTATTATATCCCACAAAACATATATAAATGTAGATATGGGATCCAAAATTATCCATGAAGATACACCCATATCCCACCTTGCCTGGGTTACCTTTTCAAGTGTTGTAAAAAAATGAGCTTTAGAAAATTAAGGGGAGGAGGGATCTAAGAGGAGGGAATGGAAATTGTAGAAGAGAAGAGAAGGGGGAAATATTAATTCCTAGAATAGATAACTAACTATGACGTAGCAAGACCTCCTCACATAAGACGTGCTAGTCTTCATGTATTGAGGTCTGCATGATAATTGATTCCTTTACATTGTTTGAACTATGATCCAATGAAAGTTTTGAAGGAGGGAGAGATTCTTGAATATGTGATAATTCCTCTCTTTCCAAATATCCACAAGAAGACACATAGAAGGGTATTGCAAATGAGGCTCAGGTTAGGATTGTTAAAAGGATGAGCCCTCCAATTGTTAACAATGCAAGGTAGACTATATATATCACAATTTTATGTCTTCATACTAGCTTGTAGATTTCTCAATAGATGATTGCAATAGGGAGAAATCTTGCAGAAGTGCTCCACATTTCAACTTCATGAAGGCACAAAGGATAGCAAGAGGTGTCCCTATGATTTCATTTCTAAATTATTCCAAGTTGAGGTTTTCCATTTAACTAGGGGCCATAGGAAGATGGAAATTTTCAGCCATATATTTCTTTGATAGATGCTACTCAAAATGGAATATTTTAGAAATTATTTGAATCACAGTTCCAAGATATAGGCCTCATGGATGGAAGGGAACCCATTTCGCTGGTAACCCCATTCTCGTTACCTACTATGTTCGATATCAGGATGATTCTTTACTATATCTTCCACCAAAAGTTTGACCAAGATTCTTAAACCATGACTTTATTCCATCCTTCACAACCATGCATGAAAATGCAACAACTACAGCTCGAACTTCTATCACTAGATGTTAAACAAAATGATTTCATTGAATTGTTCTAGCAGTTCTAAGGTCAATGTTCAGAAAATTTATAATTATTAGCACAGTTTCACCTCTGTCATTTGTACTTTGTGTAATAAAAAGAAATATCTCCCTTCTTTACACCCGGAATTGTAAATTTTATTCCTTTCTTCCTGAATGTAGTCACATTGAATTAAGTAGTTCGTGTGAATCCTTTGCTTGGGCTCAAATTATATCAGCATACAGTGAATAAGATAGTTTTATGATTTGAAGAGCCTTCATTACATTGGAAAAACAATAATCAAAACCATAGAACCAAAAATGTCACAAGTTTGGTGTCGGAGAACATTACCTTAGACCTTTAGAGACAATTAAATGTAGTTATAACATATGAAAAACTTGATCAATCCAATTCTAGTACTTGTAATTCAAGTCCAGTACTTGTAATTTTTTAGATATCACTTGCTATAACATAGTTTCAGATAACACTTCTTGCATAATATGTTTCGTTCAATGCAAAAAGTATGCAAAGAAACAAGATTGAAATTAGTGAGCTCCATGATGTTTCTTTCCTTCCCATGACCTTCAAGCCCACCTAACTGAATTTGTGACCCAACCAACTGGGAAAACCCTTTTCGACATCCTAGCCCTATGGAACCTCCACAAATTCCCTAACCCTCTGTGCCCAAGCGCTAATTGTCACCCATAATGTTTTCAAACTTTGAGCTCAAATCATCAAGTTCCTTTCACCTCTCTTAGCCTCCTTAGAGAACCCTTAGTATCCAAACTCTTTCAACTCTATTTCTCTCCTCTCTCCCCAAAACTTTAACAAACCTGAATGTGAAAAAATGACCAGAGTTCCTTCTCGCCATCCTCTCCTTCCAAGACTTATTCCCTCTCCTTCCCAAAAATACTTATTCCCCATTAATGGTTCACCTACCCATTCTTTATGTCCCATAACTGACATTCTCCTCTCCCCCCTATCCCACCAAATAATAAGAATTAATACATGATAAATAATTAAACAATTTTAGTTATTTAATCAAAGTCAAAGAGCCATGAGAGGGCCAAAATTAATTAATATTAGATTATTCATAAGGTTAGACTTAAAAGCATAGTGAAGCTTAATCAATGTTATTGATAATCATAAGCTTAATCATTAACCAATCATCTTGCATAATAGACCATGGAATACTAGCGTATCCATGTGAGTTATGGGTATGTAGATATCATACACATACCTTGTATTTATACCTCAATGCATTTTGTTTTCCCATTTAGTCCAATAGGTTCCTTTATTAGAGAAACATATCAAGCACTAACATTTATTAATGACTCCTAAATATAAGAAGCTCCAAAGTGGAATGATATTTGCTTATATTGGAATTGTAGTCCACTAGTTTTACCTATTAGGATTTGTAAAGGCACTTCAATAAATTTAATATATCAATTCAAATTACACAATTGACACCATATAAAGAGAAAAAATTAAAATAAGGTTGGTTATTATCATATTTCCATTGAAATTATACAGTTGTTTTTTGGTTAAGTTGGGAGAAAGAAATCTACTTTCACTATGGAAAAGGGGCAAACAATAAGTTTTTTTTTGCAATGAAATTTCAAATACATTATCACATTAGTTTATTGGTTGCCATTTATTAATATAAGTATGAAATTGGGGAATGGAAATGGCATCCAAACGAGAGACCATGAAATTAACAAACCTTGGACTTTGTGTGAGATCTCTGCCTTATACCCTAATTTTCTTAGGAGTTTCTCCTCTGATATGGTGAAGCATGTATCCCAACATAGACTAAGTAAAATTAACACCCAATTTTGCACTAGTATATATATTATATCTTGTACCAAATAGAAGCAGTCCATTGTCATGGCCCTCCATATCAACATTTTCTTCAATAAGTATCTTAGGCATGAAGGTAAATGGGCTCTTCCATATAGTTAGGTCCTTTAAAAATGGCTTTCATATTAGATCCTTTAGAGATATTATGACAACCAATCATCAATATTTTATGTCTTTCTATGCAAAATCATTAGAGAAGTGGGTGAACATGCAAAGGGCCTTTTTTGTGATGTATTAATGAATTATAGATGATGAAAATCAATGTCACTCGTCACTTTCTCTATTTCTTCTTGTGCTAAAAATATAAACATACCATTCCATAGGTGAAGATACTAATAAGATCCCCTAGAGGAACTATTAATGAAGATGATCCCCAAAAATAAGCACAACATCCTTTGTCAAAAGTATCTTCATCCCAACATGATCTCTCACACTACTATGCCATATAGCATATATTTATTTTATTGGTTCTTACCGATCTTATATCACCCTAAACATAATACATCCTCCTAACAATATTTTCACTCCTTACATATAAATCTTAATATTAAATATGCGTTAACCTTTTCCATAATAGTAATGGATATAAAAAAATGCAACATGAAAAAATCTAATTGTTCTAAATAAGAACCAATTGTAACTTTAACACTCTTTATATATTTTGTACAATAAAAAATTATTTTGTTTCAAACTCTTTTTCAAGTCGCCTAAATATATTTTCCTATAATTGTTCAATAATTTATGCATATTATCTTAATCTTAAATATGCATTAACCTTTACCATAATAATAATGGATATAAATATTAAATATGCATTAAGCTTTCCATAATAATAATGGATATGAAAAATACAATCAGAAAAAATCTAATTTTTCTAAACAGAACCAATTATAACCCTAACCCCTTGATATATTTTGCAAACACCCTTTATATATTTTACATGAACAAAAGCTATTTTGTTTCCAACTCTTTTTCGATCTTCTAAATAGTTGTTCAATAATTTGTGCAGTACACACAAAGAGATATTTATTCATTACCTCAAGGACTGGACTAATATGCATTGCATCAGAAAGGATAGGAGAACAAGGCATCTGTATGCATCGTAACGTAGAACTTCCGATAGTGCAATTACCATAGTTCCACATACCACCCAGTTGGGGGGCGGTACAATAGACGACCAACTATGGAACATGGCTAACAACTACAAAATTAGCAAGTTTCCCATACCCCTTTGGATTTCCTATTCTTTCTCACTTGCTCGATCAATTGATTCAGCAGAGAGGAGCCCACAAGCAAGGGGAAAAAATGGAGACAAGTGTGGAGATTTCTAGGAGCCAGAGTAACTATTGATTCGGAAGAGAGGAGCCCATAACCAAAGGGAAAAAGTGGAGAGCAGTATGGATATTGTCAGGAGGTAGAGTAACTGTTGATGTAGCAGAGACAAGCCCATAACCAAACGGGAAAAATGGAGAGCAGTGTGGAGATTGATAGGAGCTACAGTAAATGTTGCCCCTCCTCAGCATGACACTACTGGTGGAGCTGCAGGATTTACTCTTAGCATCCATGGGGTGCAGAGCCTGGAAGGAGCCCATAACTAAAGGGAAAAAATGGAGAGTAGTGTGGAGATTTCCAGGAGCCACAATAACTACTGATTCAGTAGAGAGGAGACCATAACCAAAGGGAAAAAATGAAGAGCACTGTGGAGATTGCCAGGAGGCACAGTAACTGTTGCCCCCCCTCACCACGACACTACTAGCGGGGCCGGGGGATTTTCTCTCAGCATCCATGGGGTGTAGAGTCTGGAGCAAGGTGTTCACGCAAAAATACTAAAAGCTCAAGTCCCGTGCAGTCCTTCTCTCTCTCATTTTCACTCTTCAACACGATAAACACTTAAATTTTTATAAATGTATGGATTAATTGGAGGACCAAGATTTACAAGACCAAGATATCCAGTTGGCCTCCAAATCCCTTAAAAACCTAGTTAGGGAACCCTGACCAGACACAAGAATGTATTCCAAATCTAGGGTTTCTGAATAAATGTGTTCTGTTGAAGGATGTTGCCACTTCCATACCCAATTTGCAGGATCTAGGTATTAAGGGCTTGACTAGGATTTGTAAAAGCTTAGCCCTATTTATAGTGGGAAAATCCTCAAATTTTCCTACTTGTTCTCCTTCTCAAACCTTGACTACATTTTTTAGTCTTGTATGCAACTCCTCAACACATAAGCTCCTCAATACATCTGAATTACCCTCTAACAGTAGTGATTTCCACTAGAATTTGGTCACGGCCCTTTGTATTTTCTTCTCGAATTCTCAATGAAAGCACGATATTTCACATTTAGCACAACCAAGGAATATGCAAGATGCAATGGTGTTTTGGAACGCACATAGGAAACACCATTCACTACATAACGTTGTTTGCCATCGATGGTGGGGGCTTAGTTTGAGAGGATTATTGTTCAAGTAATGTTGATTTTCCCATAGTGGAAAGACACTTGTGGATTTGGATGAGCCGCACTAGCTATCAAGTTTCATCTGTACGACATTAGCCATTCAAATTTTGAGAACTTGACTATATAGGATAGGTGCAAATTCCTAAATATTTTAAAATTCAACTTTGTTTAGCTGAGATTCTTTGGGGCTTCCTATTTCTTGAATCTAACCTAAACAATACAATCTAGAACATGCTTCGGGAGACTTGAACCTGAATAGATGAGATGTCAAGCCACAATCCCAACTACTCAAACCAAAAAACCATTAACCATTTTTTGAAATTTATTTCTAATAGCTATCCACAATTTCTATGATGATCTTTTATCTATATTTTCTAGTAATTGCAAAACATTATCAATCATAGTAGCTACCTATCTAGTAATCATAAAACTCTCTCGCTCAATTGATTCGGTAGTGAGGAGCCCATAACCAAGGGGAAGAAATGGAAAAAATGGAGACAAGTGTGGAGATTTCCAGGAGCCATAGTAACTATTGATTCGGTAGAGAGGAGCCCATAACCAAGGGGAAAAAATGGAGAGCAGTGTGGATATTGTCAGGAGGCAAAGTAACTATTGATTCAGCAGAGAGGAGCCCATAACTAAATGGAAAAAATGGAGACCAATGTGGAGATTTCCAAGAGCCACAATAACTGTTGCCCCTCCTCACCACAACATTGTTAGTGGGGCTTTGGGATTTACTCTCAGTATCCATGGGGCGTAGAGTCTGGAAGGAGCCCATAACTAAAGGGAAAAAATGGAGAGCAGTATGGAGATTTCCAGGAGCCACGGTAACTATTGATTCGGTAGAGAGGAGCCCATAACCAAAGGGAAAAAATGGAGAGCACTATGGAGATTGCCAGGAGCCATAGTAACTATTGCCCCTCTTCACCACGACATTGCTAGTGGGGTCGCGGGATCTACTCTCAACATCCATGGGGCGCATAGTCTAGAATGAAGTGTCCACACAGAAATACCAAAAGATTAGGTCCCGTGCACTGCTTCTTTCTCTCCTTTTCACTCTTCAAACATGTCAAACACTTAAATATTTCTAAATGTATGGATGAATTGGAGGACCAAGATATCCAGTTGGCCTCCAAATCCCTTAAAAACCTAGTTAGGGAACCCTGACCAAACACAGGAATGTATTTCAAATCTAGGGTTTGTAGGGTTTGTGAATAAATGTGTTCTCTTGAAGGATGTTGCCACTTCCATACCCAATTTGCAAGATCTAGGTATTACGAACTTGACTAGGATTTGTAGAAGCTTAGCCCTATTTATATCAGGAAAACCCTCAAATTTTCGTACTTGTTCTCCTTCTCAGACCTTGACTACCTTTTATAGTCATGTACGCAGCTCCTCAACACATAATCTCCTCAATACTTCCGAATTACGCTCTAACTATAGTGATTTCCACAGGAATTTGGTCATGGCCCTTTGTATTTTCTTCTCGGATTCTCAACGAAAGCACGTTATTCCACATTTAGCACAACCGTGGCCTTGTGAGCAGATAATGTGATGTTGGGACTATCAGGAATGCACCAACGACAAACACTCCGCTTATGTTGTAGTAATCTGCAAGGTGCAATGGTGTTTTGGAATGCACGTAGGAAACACCATTCACTACATAACGTTGTTTGCCATCGATGGTGGGGGCTTAGTTTGAGAGGATTATTGTTCGAGTAATGTTGATTTTCCCGTAGTGGAAAGATCCTTTTGGATTTGGACGAGCCGCACTAGCTGTCAAGTTCCATCTGTACAACATTATCCATTTAAATTTTGAGAACTTGATTATATAGGATAGGTAAAAACTCCTAAATATTTTAAAATTCAACTTTGTCTAGCTGAGATTCTTTGGGGCTTCCTCCTTCTTGAACCTAACCTAAACAATACAGTCTAGAACATGCTTCGGGAGACTTGAACCTGAATAGGTGAGATGGCAAGCCACAGTCCCAACTACTTAAACCAAAAAACCATTAACCATTCATTGAAATTTATTTTTAATATCTATCCCCAATTTCTATGATGATCTTTTATCTATATTTTCTAGTAATCGTAAAACATTATCAATCATAGTAGCTACCTATCTGGTCCTTCACCTAGAACTTGTACATAAAGTTTTCCCCTGGTATGGGGCAGTTTATGCAAGGTACTCCATGCTTCGGTAGACTTGAATCTGAATAGATGAGATGGCAAGCCACAATCCCAACTACTCACAACAAAAAACCATTAACCATTCTTTGAAATTTATTTTTAATAGCTATCCCCAATTTCTATGATGATCTTTTATGTATATTTTTTGGTAATCATAAAACATTATCAATCATAGTAGGTACCTATTTGGTCCTTCACCTAGAACTTGTACGTAAAGTTTTCCCCTGGTATGGGGTAGTTTGTGCCAGGTACTCCATCTTTCCATCAATTTCTCCATTGCTGGATGCTACTCCTGTACAAAAACTTTTTTAAATACCTCAATGCAATATTGTAGATCACCAAAGAAATCCATGAATCTCAATTAGCCAATCCACAAAGATAGATCCCAAAGAATTTACCAAGTTAATAAGAAGGCTTGATCTAGGTTGTTAAATACATTCAGAAAGATGTTATCATTGGTGAAACTGTTAATTTTGTGTCCAGGAAATTGTCCATTTATTAAAATCCCCTGCATCAATAACAAAATGTGTCTCAGAAAAATCCTGATAAATCACATGTGAGCTACAACTATTGGCATTGAAACAGGCCTGAGATTTTTTAAAACTGTACTTGTTGAGGAATACCAAGAGGTCATATTGTGCCCCATGGAATGTTCCATGTAAGATATCTCTAGGGATCTTCAGCTAGAGAATAGCCAAAAAATGCCATGATGAAAAACAACCTCAAGGATCCCATTATATTCTTGCTGAAGATCTTTGGCCCATTTTCTAGGTCTTGCTTTATATGTTTATTGGTTTCCAGCAATGGTTTCTTTTACTATGCATGTGAAAAAATTGGCTTCTTCAAAAAATCTGTTGCATTCTCTTATATATTAGAGAAAAGTGCAGCAAAACAACATAGGTCTTGCAATGCACAATAATAATAACAAGAGCAATTCTAATTAAACTGAATGGATCAATAATCCACGTTCCATAAACATGGACTGAGGTAGTAGAAGCAATCAATACCTTCAAATTTGTTGTAAACAACCCAACACAAGCCAGGCCTTAAAGTTGCACACCAAATGCATAAATTCATGGGTAGCTCTTTACTCCATTCTACCTCTGGCCTGTACTTTTTTTATTATCAAAAATGTACATGTGATTGTGTTTGTGGTTGTATTGATCTACAAGCCTGAAATAGTTAAGATGACAGAGAGGATAAAGCTTAAGGACTCGTTATTGTCCTCCTCTCAGCCTCTGTCAGTGATGTAAAGTAGCAAAGTATCACAGGCACTTTCTCTGAGGATATCTTGCAAATTTTAGCATAAAAGTGCCCATGAAATTTTCACATAGTTTCTGTGTCATAATATGTAAACCAATCAAAATCCTTTAAATTTAAAAAGAGATACATGTAATTATTTTGGAGGGAAAAGAATAAAAACCTCCTTATTGGCCTAGAATCTCTTTTTTATCTCATAAAAATGGGAGGCCTTCCCTTTTCCTTTAGGCTATTCCAACTCTAATGTTGCAAATGCAAATTTTAGTCAACTTTGGCTTAGAGAAGATTGTCATATTCTATCCAACTCTAATATTTCCATCTTTCTATGATCTTGTTTGCAATGCTATACCATACTAGTATTGATAGTTTGATTGGGTATATTAAGAATTTAACTGTATTCACATTTTATGTTAAGTTTTACATCGAAATCCTTTTCCTTGTAGCACTCTTTGTGAAACAAAATTCATGCTTTGTCATAAGCTATTGTTATGCTAGAAACCAAATTCTGGTGGTGTGATAGTTCTTACATTTCTACTTTAGATTTTGGCAATTACTTTTCTAGTTTAAATATGTGTAACTTCTTGAAAGGCTTTGAACGATGGAGTAAGTAATTGTTTACTCAACATATATTTATGTGAATGTGTACTTTTAATGTTCATGCACATCTACATATGTACTACAGGTATGCAAGTACAAGTGAAAGGAACCCACAAGACTACTATGCGCTTTACAGTTGGGCTTTGGTTCTACAGGCATTTACTCCACGTTTAAATGAATGGTTAAAATTATTTTTCCAACCCTAGAATTTTATTATGGTAAAATTATCAATGAATGGATGACTGAGACTAATAGGTGAGAGGTGAGAGGGTGCATCTTGTGAATACTTTTTTACAATGTTTCAAATCAAATGTGAATAGAGAGGACTTTGCGAAGGTTTTTTTCGAGGGTCAAGGGTTTCTAGGGTTTGATAATTTATCAGAATGGTGGCATGAGGAGGTGTTATCCAACACAATGTGGTTAGAGGAGGTGGATTCAATTGTAGATTTGGGTGTGGTGAAGATGCCAAAGGTTGTGAGGTGCATTCTAGCGGCTGCGAGGACAATGACAATTGTTCTTCGCTAAGGAAGAGTATGTTAGACTCCTCTTCTTTGGTGGGAGCTATACACAACAAGGGGGCAATAGAAAATGAATTTGTGCCTTTCAACACCATCGTCGATGAAATTTTATCCTCAATGGGTTTTCGTGTTGGTTAGCTGGTGTTGGGGCATAATATGATGGAGACAATCAGGGATGAGGTTCATCATTGTGAAGGATGTCATGATGCCATGGGCCCTACGGTCCTTCTTCTTTGCTTATTTTCTAGTGCGGGTTGTTCGATTGCATTGGGGTTGACATGGTTGGGGCTTCATGATTGTTTTGGTTCATATCAAATATGCTTTGAGTTATTCTATGGTGGCTCTATTGGTGGCCTTGAGCCATTTTATTCTTGGTTATTTTCAAGGCCCTAATCCTCCTCAAGTGGAGCACTTCCTTTTGTCTTTTGAATGAATAAAATGGGTCCATATTGTCACTTGCCACTTTGTATTTCATGAAATCTTTTTAAATCATGAATTTAACATTCATATGAGGGCTTGATTATGTCAACAACCACATGGTATTCCCTCATACAAAATTTCTTCTAGATATGAAGAAAAGGTCTTGAACAATATGTACATTGAGAAATGTAGTACAAGTGTGACCTTGTACATGCTTCAGTAAAGCATAAATAAGACAAGATAAAGAGGTATTGACCACATTGAACAACTGAGAGAAAATGCACAATCAGGATGAACTTACAGGTTTTCAATAGGTTGACCGAAAATTGTACAAAGAATCAATACAATCATATGGACATGTATGGCCATATGGAGCAATACAACAATTGTACAAATTCTACCTTACTTTTTTGTGTAGATCATATACCTCATTCTGAGATGATTATAATGACCATGGAGCTATTTTTTAGTAGCTTGTAGAGGTTTTCTTGAGGTATGCAAAGCTGATTTTGAGAAGAAATTACTTATGTATCTACAAAACTCTTTTATTTTTCCATTGTTTAAAATTTTAGTTATTGTGTGATTTATGCTATTATCTGAAATTAATTTCTACATTATATTAAATTTAGCAATTTATCTATTTAACTAGGATCATATGGATAATAGGCACCTAGGGTTGAATTTTTGTAATGTACTTAACCCCAAATACCTCAAACGGTTAAATATGCCTCCAAATATGTGAAAATGTGTCCTTATCCCCAAAAATTTCTACTTGAGGGGGACACACACCTTCCATTAGGGTTATTTCTCACCCCTTCTTACTTGCAACATCCCCCAGCCGCCTCCTTGAAGAGGGTGTCCAACCTCAAGACTCAAGTGGGCCTTTGACCAAACCCATGTGTAACTTAGTGCTACATGGCATGATCTCAAGCTTGGTGTTCATCTTGTAAAGATCCCTTTTGTTTAGATCCTTCATCCACATGGTCTTAAGCCTTAGTTTTAACCTAAGAACAAGGATATCCATCAATTCCATGAAAAAGAGAATGTAATACATGTAACCATTCCTCCAATTACATGTAAAACATGCCCGAATGGATCCTCATAGTGAAATGCATCTTTGGAAGAATCTTCATCAAGCCAACCATACACCTTTTATTCTTCCCTTGGATGATGAAGATTTCTTATGATTGATGGATTTTAAATGCATATAGCATCCCAAACTGGTACAACCTCACCAATAGTGTTTTGCCCCTGCTCATCATAGCATACCTCTAGAAAAAACGAGTGTTTTTGTCGCTGATCAATATCAATTCCAGATTAGAAATCACATTTAGCATGATAGTAAAATGCAGATAGAACATAAACATAAATCGCAGAAGACAATTCAAGACAAGAGGACACAATATGTGGCGCCAACCAGGGACAAACCCCAATATTGGGAAACCCTTGATCAATTCTTCTTATATGTTCTTTAATAGTTCAGCAGAGAGAGATAGTACATATACATCAGAAGTCAACCTTTTATCTTATCTAAACAAGAGCAGATATCTTCTCTAAGAGGGTGGCGTATGAGGTAGTTGATCTGAGTTTAGGTGAAGGCACACTGCTTCCACTGATCCAAGGTGACTCCATTGCCATGATGGACCTCATTGTGCTGCACCCAATCATCATGCTAGACCTCATTACTATGTTGCACACATCATACTGATGCACCTTATCATCATGTTGTACCTGTGCTACATCATCATGTTGTACCTCATTGTACCCATCATGCTGCATCTCATTTCAGCATTCATTATCATTGTGCTACACTTTGTTACACTTGTGCTGCACACATCATGCTACACTGCACTTCATCACTGTGCCCATCATTATGCAACAACATTCAACATCATGCTGCACCTTATAGCAATGTTGTCACATCTTATCATGCACTACATTAGTTCACTATTAGGGGATTCTCTTTTGCTGCATAACATTCTAATAGCAGATTGGGTAAGCTTCATCATGGACTGGTTAGGGCATCAAGAGAGTCCTACCAACTCTCACACATCAGCAACAACATCAAATTGATCCATGTTGCTCCAACCCTGTTTGTATATGACTGTTTGTGACTGCCTAGTTAAGGAATACTGGTGTAGCTTTAAACATATCCCACAGTCAACAAACCAACGCCATAGGGACTGCATCCCATCTTGGAAGGCTTCCTCCCATGCCACGCTGCCTTCTTAGGGAATTGTCCATCCTTGACAGCCATCATGTAGTCCCTAACTATGTGCTATGGCCTGTGGCCTAGCACAACAACCTCCTTGTAGCTTCTGCCTCCAAAAAATGTGACCAAACAATCTTGGAACAATAGCATACTACCCTACTAAGCTCGACCTAGTAGCCTACTCTCTTAGCCCTTGAAACAACAAGATTCCATCCCTCAAACAATCTACACTTGCCTCAGCTTCGGCCTCCTATAGCAGACTTCAGACCCTTGCTTTCATGTTGTCCAAGACCTTTCTCTTCCTGCGGCTAGGCTATCTTAATTTTAGATTTATCCCTTTGAGAATGTTGCACACTAGATAGAACAACGTCTAGGGCTAGGGTAAACCCTTTAGGACAACGGATATATAGCTCCTTCCTTGACAGCGGAGAGGGTACTCTTTTCATGATAGCGTTGTAGTTAAGGCATCATTAGGCTACCGGTTAGGGCTTCTCCTTGCCAGCATTTAAGCTTCTTTGTGGCAGTGTAGAGCTAGGGAATCTTCACATTTTCGGCAGTGTATCTCAATCCATGAGAGATTACGCCCCAAAGATATCTCATAAGATTCTTGGCACCAATCTAGTGAGGCTCAACCATGTATGAGCTCAACATGCTAACTGTAAAACATATATCCAAATGGGAGTTCACCAAGAACATCAATGCTAGAAAGATTTTATGAAACTCAGAGGCATTTCTCAGATCAGGTCCGGTATAACTACCGCATAACTTCTTAAAGTTAGGCTTCATCGAGGAAGTCACGGGCTTGCAGTTCACCATTCCAAATTTGAAATCCAACTCCTTCCTACTTTTGGAAATGAGAGGGTCTGTACTTGTTAGAAAGAGGTCATCCTCGTAAGGTACCAGTATGAGAGGTATATCATCCACAACCTTAAAGCAATGGTTTGGAATGGCTTCACTCCTAGTGAATCTCAACTTCATCAAATAGCTATCAATCCTCTCACGCCAAGCTCAGGGTACTTGCTTTAAATCATAGAGAGTTTTCTTCAACCTGCATACATGAGATTCCTGATCATGAATCTCAAATCCCTTGGGTTGTTCCACATCTGTGGTCTTTCTATTACATGAGGGGAATGATCCCCTAGTAAGCTTTCCTTCGGTACATCTCAAACATGTACCTTCATGGTCTTCTTTGAATTCAGGCATCCTTGTCACCATCTGTCTCACATCGGGTATGGCCTTACAATGAAGATGGGCAGACCTCTAGTGCCATTGAAGAGATGAATCACACTACATGGTCCCTAATGGACTTCCTGCAACTTGATACAAAATGCCAACCTTGAACCCAAGAGTAAAAGCATCTTTAAAATTCTTTTTCCAAACATGTACCTTTCCATCGATGAATTCCACCTTGTAACCTTTTTCTTCCATTACCGAAATGGACATCAGTTTCTTCTTGAGATCAGGTACATTCCCTATACCCTTTAAGGGATAGGTGGCATCGTGTCCAAGAATAATCTCCAAGTTGTTTCCTCCTCTATCAAATTAGAGAGCGCTTCCTTGAATCCGGTGAAGTGCCTTAATGCACCACTATAAATAAGCCAATTTCCCAAAGTGTCCGGAGTAGAGGTAGCGGAGAGTGCCGATATAAGATAATACTCCTTTTGCTTATTACAAACAACATTTGATTCTTCATACCTAGAGTTCCTTGCTTTCTTGGAGAGTCGACCATTGCCTTGATATCCTACATTCCTTTTCCCCTTTCCATTGTACCTATCATTCCTTCGATCATTGAAGATGCCCCTGGAATGATTGTGATCATCATCATGTGAGGTGCCCCTTCTATTTGGACACTCCCTTGCAAAATGGCCAAAATCAGTACAGGCAAGGCATCTACCCTTCCTTCCACCCTTAGATCCTGACTTTCCATTAAAGTGACCTTTAGGTAGGCCACCAAACGCTGTCAGTGGAATCTCTAATAATTTTCTTTGCTTCGATTTCACCCTTGGTGTACTTGATCCTTGGAGTAGCCAGAGCATTTGATGGAGGCTCATGGATTTTACCTTTCACGTAATCTGACACTTCTTGCTCTTGGAATGTGGGCTGAGGAACCCATTGAGCATTTTGTCCTTTCCAACTATCTTTGGTGATTTCTCTTTCACTCTTGCTTGGGCTTTGTCTTAACCTCACCTCTGATACCATGTTAATTTTAGGTATTTTCAATGCTGACAGCAAATTTACTTCAATTTTCCATATTATCTCAATATCAATTCCATATTAGCAATCACATTTAGCATGATAGTAAAATGCAGGTAAAACATAAAAATAAATCGCAAAAGACAAGCTAAGACAAGAGGACACAAGATGTGATGCCAGCCAGGGACAAACCCCAATGTGGGGAATCCCTTGATCAATTATTCTTATATGTTCTTCAATAGTTCAACAGAGAGAGAGATAGTACATATACATGAGAAGTCAACCTTTTGACTTATTTAAATAAGAGCAGAGATCTTCTCTAAGAAGATGGCGTATGAGGTAGTTGATCTGAGCTTAGGTGAAGGCATACTGCTTCCAATGATCCAAGGTGACTCCATCACCATGTTGCACCTCATTGTGCTGCACCCAATCATCATGCTAGACCTCATTACTATGCTACACACATCATACTGCTGCACCTTACCATCATGCTGCACCTCCCTGTACTGCATCATCATGTTGTGCCCTTGCTGAATCATCATGTTGTACTTCACTGTGCCCATCATGCTGCATCTCGTTTCAGCATTCATTATCACTGTGCTGCACACATCATGCTACACTGCACTTCATCACTATTCCCATCAATATGCAACAACATTCAACATCATGTTGCACCTTATAGCAATGTTGTCACATCTTATAATTCACTACATTAGTTCACTATTAGGGGATTCTCTTTTGCTGCATAGGATGGCATTCTAATAGTAGATTGGGCAGCCTTCATCATGGACTATTTAGGGCATCAAGACAATCGTACCAACCCTCACACATCAACAACAACATCAAACAAATCCATGCTTCTCTAACCCTGTTTGTATATGATTGTTTGTGACTGTCTGATTAGGGCACATTGTTGTAGTGATAAACATATCCCATAGTCAACAAATCAACCCAATCAGGACTACGACCCATCTTAGACAGCTTCCTCCCATGCCATGTTGCCTTCCTACAGCATTGTCCATCCTTGAAAGCCCTCACACATTCCCTAACTGTGTGCTATGGCCTGCAACCTATCACAAGAGCCTACCTGTAGCTTCTACCTCCACAAAATGTGACCAAACAATCTTAGAACAATAGCGTACTTCCCTACTAAGACTCGACCTAGTAGCCTCCTCTTTCAGCCCTTGAAACAACAAGATTCTAACCCTCAAACAATCTACACTTGCCTCAGCTTCGGCCTCCTATAGCAAACTTCAGACCCTTGCTTTCATGTTGTCCAAGACACTTCTCTTCCTGCGGCTAGGCTGTCTTAATTTTAGAGCTATCCCTTTGAGAACATTTCACACTAGATAGAACAATGTCCAGGGCTAGGGAAAACCCTTTAGGACAGTGTATATATAGCTCCTTCCTTGACAACAGAGAGGGTTCTCTTTTCATGATAGCATTGTAGTTAGGGCATCATTAGGCCAATGTTTAGGGCTTCTCCATGCTAGCGTTTAAGCTTCTCTGTGGCAGCGTAGAGCTAGGGCATCTTCTTCTTAGGGAAACATATACTCTTAGGATCTCTCCTCCCACCAAAACCCAAAGACAAGTGGAGAGGAAGAGATCACAAGAAGAGTGTGTGTCCAAGTGACTTTCTAGGCACCTTTATTTATACTAAAACATTGAGAATAAGTGGGGGCAATTTGGTTGCTGGTCGACCTTGACAAATTGTCCCATAACACTAATAAATTCATATCTCATGAATACTGATAGGAATCAGATGATCTTTAGATCAATGCTACACCTCTCGATGAGAGGAATCCAAGAAGAATATTAGTTGCCATAAATAATATGACCCACATGGATTTTTTCCCTAGTTTCCAATTTTAACAATTATTTACTATCCATACTTCCACCTAGCATGAAAGTGAATTGTACCACAACAATTTTATGAGTACATACACATAACCTCTCTAAATCAATTTCATGATAACTTAAGATATTTGTATTCATATTTTTAGTTTCTAAGGTGAATGGGTGTGTTACATAAACCATTGACTCCAATTTCTGAATTGGAAAAGTAAGGGTGTTCTAGTTGACAAATTTCCTTTCATATTTCCAGAGGGACAAATTCGAAATATGATGCATTAGATTCCAAAGTGGATTCTATGACATTGAGGACATACATTACTAGCTCCCCCTCTTCAGCTTGCTTGTCTCTAGTGAGGAGGCACTGTAGCTAAAGCAAGAGGGTAATTCCAGCCACCCATAATAGGGCCAAGGAAAATTAGATAAACAAATGGATTAAATGATGAATCTAGACTGACAAACCAACACACCAATAAGTTGTCTCCCCAACACCCCAGACATATTTTAATATCAAATAATGATGCTTGACATTTAGGCTTCACAGTTAGGACCATGATCTACATTTTCATTAGCTGAGTAAAGGGTTGCTCACGATTCTATCATTTCCTGCAGAATGTTTCACTATTGATCATAACCATTATGGAAGATAATCTCTTCTCCTTAAATACATAGCATTCTAATTGTTTTATAACATGCTTCACTGTTGTTTCTTAAATGGTAGCCTCTGCCTCTAAAAAATGAAAAGTGCGATTATAACTAGAGAGAAGAGTATGTATATATCATGTAAATAGATTTTCCAACAGCGTTGTCTCCATAACAACCCTTCGAACATTGATTTGTAGTAAATATTGTAATCAACCTTGACATACCTTAAGCAACTATGCTTTAACTAGTCCCATTAAAACAAGGATATTAGTTTATGTGGTGAAGGCCAACTTTGGCTACAGGAGGAATTTTGGTACTAAGACATATTCCTCATTTTTAACTCTTGCACCAGGATAGATTCATCATTTTTGTTTACTAATTCTTATATTGTTTTCATAATTTGCGGTTCTTGCTAGGATTGGGCACATGTATAACATTTTAGAAATATCGTATTAGTTCAGAGGTTCCTGTAGCAAAATTATAATTACTTAAATTCTCACCCATGAAATCTATATCCAACTAATGTATAGAGAAGGGAAAACTTTGGTTGTTCATGCATCCCGTAGAGGAGAATATGGTTTAAAACCGTAATTGCAAATAACAAATCTAGAAAGTAATATAGTAGATGAAGTTTTAATTTTTTGAAGTTTTTGAGAATGCCTGTAAGTCCATACGCCTTTCCACAGATGAACACTAGACATATTATAAATATACAGTAGGTGGATTTTAAACAGAAGTACATTTTAGATTTTTAGCAGCCTTGCATTGGTCTTGTTGGGATATTAAGATTTCAGTATCCATTGTGATGCAAATTCACATTTTTATTGAACACCTTTCTAGTCATTTGTTTAAGTCCATTTCTGCTTGATGACAATGGCATAAATATCTCACAGTAAGTAGGTTTTGGTATATTGAAAACCCATTTGCATTGCACCATGCTTTATAATATGTATGAAGAAATTATATAGTCTTTGCATACAATTATTCCTTAAATGGCTTAAAAGTAAGAGCATTTAAATGGTTATTATATGTCAAGCTTGTGTCATATTTAACATCTAAATATGTATTAATGACTATCCATACTTAAACCTAGCATGAAAGCGAATTATACCACAACAATTGTATGAGTACATACACATAAACTCTCTAAATCAAGTTCATGATAATTTAAGATATTCGTTTTCATATTTTTAGTTTATAAGGTGAATGGGTGCATTACATAAACCCTCAACTCCAATTTCTGAATTGGAAAAGTAATGGTGTTCTAGTTGACGAATTTCCTTTCATATTTCCAGAGGGACAAATTCGAAATATTATGCAATAGATTCCAAAGTGGATTCTATGATGCTGAGGACCAACATTACTAGCTCCCCCTCTTCAGCTTGCTTGTCTCTAATGAGGCATGGTAACTGAAGCAATAGGGTAATTCCAGCCACCGATAATGGGGCCAAGGAAAACTAGATAAACCAATGGATTAAATGATGAATCTAGACTAACAAACCAACACACCAACAAGTTGTCTCCCCAACATGCTAGACATATTTTAATATCAAATGATGATGCTCTAAATTTAGGCTTCATAGTTAGGATGATGCTCTACACTTTCATTAGCTGAGTTAAGAGTTGCTCATGATTCTAGCATTTCCTGGCGAATGTTTCACTGTTGATCATAACCATTATGGAATATAATCTCTTCTCCTTAAATACAGAGCATGCTAATTATTTTATAACATGCTTCACTATTATTTTTTTAATGGTAGCCTCTGCCTCTAAAAAAACAAAGTGCGATTATAACTAGAGAGAATAGTTTGTATATATCATGTATGCAGATTTTCCAAGAGCGGTATCTCGATAACAACCCTTGGAACATTGATTTGTAGTAAATCTTGTAATCAACCTGGAGATACCTCAAGCAACTATGCTTTAACTAGTCCCATTAAAGAAAGGATATTAATTTCTATGGTGAAGGCCATCTTTGGTTGTAGGAGGAATTCTGAAACTAAGACAGATTCCTCATTTTTAACTCTTGCACTAGGATAGATTCATCATTTTTGTTTACTAATTCTTATATTGTTTTCATAATTTGTGGTTCTTGCGAGGATTGGGTAGAGGAATAGCATTTTATAAATCTCGTAGTAGTTCAGAGGTTCCTGTAGAACAATTATAATTACTTAAATTCTCACCCATGAAATATATATCCAACTAATGTATGAAGAAGGGAAAACTTTGGTTGTTCATGCATCTCATAGAGGTGAATATGGTCTAAAACCCTAATTGCAAATAACAAATCTAGAAAGTAATATAGTAGTTGAAGTTTTAATTTTATGAATCTTTTAGAAATAGGAAAAGGTTGTCTCTGCAGTGAAGATGACCTATGCATAGGATAAAACACTCCATAATCTTATATGGGGATTACTTTTGAGAATATTTTACAAATTTGTGTAACTATTTATATAGAAAACCAAATATGATGAGTAGCATTAATGTGATGGAATATGAAATCTAATTTATCCTGTGCAGATGATTATACCCATGTTTCCCAAGTATAATATTTTACAAGGAACAGGAAATTGAGGAAAAAATAACTAGTGATAAAATTAAAAAAAAATGTTTTTAAGTCATGAAGAATTTATTATATGGAAAATAAGAAATGAATCTCCACAGTTAAAAGGCATCATAGTTTCCTTGAGGCTAACAAGCATGTTTCCACGTGATCTACACTAGCTATAAAAATAAACACTTGACAATATATGAGTTTTTATAGCATCAATCATTGTGCTTTTCGAGGTACTGCATGTGTACATGTACTTGATCAAAGAACACAAAAATTGGGTGTGAACCTTTGAAGTCATGTAGGCTCAGGAATCATTCTAAGCACAAGATTATATTTAGTAGGGACATTCTATTTGAAAAATCTTGAAAAGGTGATTCATATTAATATATTTTGATATGAAAGAGTTCACAATGATCCAAGTTTCTGTAGTTGAGATAGCACAATGCTTCAGATTATAATGCATTCTATATTCCAATAATAAAAAAAAATTCTTGTTAAGACTAACCTACGCACCCACGGGGATTTGAATCGGTGACCTATCGCAAGGAGTGCTTTTAACAGCGCACCCATTCACCGTCAATCCAAAGCCCCGTGGGCTATATTCCAATAAATTAAGGAATGAAGAGGACTCACTTTTCTATTTTGCCAAATAGAAAAGTCAGAAGGCATAATATCTCTGGCCTTTATTGCAGGAAGGTCTCACATTTCATATAATGATATTGTTCTGAGTGACACCCCAATACATTTCCTTAGTATATCATGATTCATTACTAATTACAACTACTTGAATATATAATTATCACATAAATGTCCATTACCAATCTTTAAATATAAAATTAAATTAAATGCATGGTTTAAAATTAACTTCATCATGTAGAAAAAATAAAATGTGCGAATATGCATCCTACCAAGGCATTTGATATCTCTCTGGTTGTGCAGCATTTTTTGTGAAAATAATATTTCACCTTTAAAGCAAAACGTAGAATCTAGATCCTTGTGGTGTTTGATAATTTGATTCAATATTATCAAGTAGAAAGCTTTTGGCATTTATTCACACAATGGAATTTTTTTTTAATAGTATGGTATGCAATCGACATTTTCAGGTTGTGATTACTAGACATTTCTCTCCTCACCATATTTTAAGGTGATATCTGAGGATATTTACTAGAAATTGGTAGTAATACCAATGATTTTAAAGAAATGGAGAATGTATTCAGCTTTCATGACATTCTAGGTGGCCAAAATTCAACTATCTATGGACTCTTGAGTCTTTGCCATTAAATTGGAAAAGTAATTAGCATAGTTATCTTACCTGAAAATCTCAACAAGCCTAAAGACCATAAAGCAGATATGGAAGTTAATCCTAGGACTAAAGGGTGATACTGGCTAAATTGAATGATGGAAAAATACTATTAACAGAATTGCCTCCTTTGTTTGTGGATATGTAGAAAAAAATACAAATGATGGGAACCTCTCCCCCCGGTTGGGAAACCCGTTCCCGTGGTTCTCTCATTACTTGGTGTGATAAAATAAAAGAGAAACATTCTAGATAGTCCACGAACACTATCAGGAATGTCGAGAACATTCTTGATGCTTCTGCCCTAACCCCCTGACATTCTAGAAGCTACTCCTGCAGATTTATCAACTGTTAAGAATTCGGAATGTTCTCAACCTATGAAGGAGCATCCAGACTCTCCTTGACGGTAAAATAGTGCACAGAAGCTCCCCACATGCATGGGCTCGAGAATCACCTATACTTTCTTTCCGTACTACCTCAGTATTGGATGCTTAGCTTGACATTGTTTTTACACTTGATTGATTACTAGCTTGGAATCACCCACAATCTTCAACATTTTCATTCCTATCTTCCTAGCAGTCTTAGGACCCAACACCATGGCTTCATAATTAGCCACATTGTTGGTACATTAAAACTCCAATTTGAAGGAAAAAGGATGATGAGTACCCATAGGAGAAACCAGAAAAATACCTACCCCAAAACCATCCTTAGAAGAATTAGGGGAATATGCCTTTGGTTTTATTACATCATCACTTGTCCTTTAGGTTGTTTCTTATGCTTTAGATATCCTTGAAGATGCTTTAGATATCCTTGAAGTTGAGTTAATACTGAAGCATCCCACATGAATGTTGAAATTGAGTGGAAGATGGAAATGTTTCTTACATATCTGCAAATTGATATCTATTTGCAGATTATCATTATTATCATAAATAAAACTCCATGTTTATTGGTAAACATGCAATGTATTTTGACCTGTTATAGTTTAAATAAATATTATTTCAATTTGTATGCAAGGTAGTTCTTACACTTCTCCCATTGTCATACGCAGCGTGAGAGTGGAGATGAAGAACTCTGCATTGTCCATGCTCCCATGAATAATCTATATATTGGTCACATTTTCTTTGTTAACTCTAAATATATTATTCGACCAAACTTATTTTTTTGTGAAAGCATAGGTTGGTAGTCATGCATTTTTCTTTCATTACTGTTATTATTTATGCTGTATAGGTTTCCATGATATATTTAATTCTTTTCAGGATTTTGTTTCATAGATCTAGGGATGATACTTTACCTTCTTCTTTTCACTTTCCAAATCATGTTCTTGCCATTCTATTTTACGCTATAGTTTGCAATAAAATTAGCTATCCATCCTTACTTCCTTGGAGGCGTGTGTTGTGACTTCATATCCCAACTTCATTGGAGAACTACATTCTGACTTCATATATTGTACATTTGTAGTAGTGGAAATTAATCAGAGGAAGGAGAAAGTTATTAATGTGGAATGAACTCCCAACATAGGGATACTGCATTGTAGTAGTAAGACTTGCAATTCTTATGAACATCACCTAGATAACCATCGCAAACCAAAGAGGGACCACAAGGCATGACACCAAAACCACTTATTGATGTTAATGGCAGAGTGAAGGAGGATGCTATAACATTGAGAACCTGCACTCCAAAGGAATGTAATCCCAACATGGGAATGTCCCACTTCGTTAATGAAACTTGAAACTATTACAAACGTCATATATATAGTCATTATTATTATTTTTTCGAAGGAAAATCTCATGGGAAATCCAAGGGATGCTTCCCCACATTTATGGATGATATCCCTTGTAAACCTATTGACATAGACTTGTTTGTTTAACCTAGGGGGATTTGGTTTGGAGATTCAGAAGCAAATGAAAAAACGTTGGAATGGCCCATTTTAGGAATTTTGAGAATTTTCAAGGGAGTAGAGGCATAGTGCTTTCTCTTTCTTTGTCTTTTTAGAATCATGTGATTGTTTGTGGTTTGGATTCTGTAGGCATGTGTGTTTGGGTCATGTTCTTTATTTAGGACCACGAGATTTCTGTTTGGTATGCCCCTATCCTTAACTTTGAGCAAGAATAGTTGTGGAATTGGATGGCCTCTTCTTTGTTGACAACTTAATTCATCTTTAGGGGGGACCTGACCATGTTTTAATGCAAAGGAGAAAAGTGTGGAGGTGTGGTTTTATATATGGACTTTATATATTGTACATATGTAGCAGTGGTATCCCTATGTCTACATTTTTAGGTTGGGATTCCTAGACATTTCTCTCCTCACCATAATTTAAGGTGATATCTACGGGTATTTACTAGAAATTGGTAGTAATACCAATGATTTTAAGGAAATGGAGAATTTGTTCAGCTTTCATGACATTCTAGGTGGCCAAAATTCAACTGTCTATTGACTCTTTTCCATTAAATTTCCACATGAATGTTGAAATTGAGTGGTAGATGGAAATTTTTCTTGCAGATCTGCAAATTGATATATATTTGCAGATTATCATTATCGTCATAAAAAAAATTCATGTTTATTGGTATACATGTAATGTCTTTTGACCTATTATAGTTTAAATAAATATTATTTCAATTTTTATGGAAGGTAGTTCTTACGTTTCTCCCATTGTCATATGCAGCTTGAGAGTGGAGATGAAGAACTTTGCAGTGTCTATGTTCCCATGAATCATCTATATATTGGTGACATTTTCCTTGTTAACTCTAAATATATTATTCGACCAAACTTATTTGTTTGTGAAAGCATAGGTTGGTAGTCATGCATTTTTATTTCATTACTGTTATTATTTATGGTGTATATGTTTCCATGATATATTTCATTCTTTTTGGGATTTTGTTTCATAGATCTAGGGATGATACTTTACCCTCTTCTTTTCACTTTCCAAAACATGTTCTTGCCATTCTATTTTACACTATAGTTCGAAATAAAATTAGCTATCCATCCTTACTTCCTTGGAGGTGTGTGTTGTGACTTCATATCCCAACTTCTTTGGAGACCTACATTGTGACTTCAAATATTGTACATTTTTAGTAGTGGAAAGTAATCATAGGAGGAAGGAGAAAGTTATTAATGTGGAATGGACTCCCAACATAGGGATACTACATTGTAGTAGTAAGACCTACAATTCTTATGAGCATCACATAGATAACAACCACAAACCAAAGAGGGCCCACAAGACATGACACCAAAACCACTTAGTGATGTTAATGGCAGAGTGAGGGAGGATGCTATAACATTGGGGACCTGCAACTCCAAAGGAATGGAATCCCAACATGCGAATGTTCCACTTTGGTAATGAGACTTGAAACTATTACAAACCCCATATATATAGTCATTATTATTATTTCTCGAAGGAAAATATCATGGAAAATGCAAGGGATGCTTCCCCACATTTGTGGATGATATCCCTTGTAAACATGTTCATCTAAGTAGTTGCAAAGTTTCTTGGAAATTTTAACAAGGAATTAAACTATGCATTATGTAAAACCATGAATATTATCAAAAATAACCTCACTGAGTAACCATGCACTAAATATACATGGTTGTTACTCTTTTTTAGTCAACAATGAACTAAGAATTAGGTTCAAAGCTGACAGTGCTAGGGTCTTTAGGTCATGACTGTGCCTGAAGCATATGATTTCATTCGTTCTGATGCCTTGGTTCAAAAGCCTGTGCCGGTTATGAAGATTCTGAGTTTGATGTGAAGCTTTTTGTTGGCATTTGCTCTATTGAATTGTTCAGAAGCTTGAGTTGGTTATGAAGATTGCATGCTGGTTATGAATCTTTTTATTGGTATTGGTTCTGTTGAATTTTTCAAGTGACGTTTGTAAGACAAGAGTGTTGTTTTTCATTTCGTTGGACTTGGAAAATCTCTTCTAGCTTCAAGTTAACTCCTTGGAATAAAAACTAAACAACTTTTAAAAAATTGTTTGTACTAGAGAAGAACTATGCGAAGATACAATTGATTTTACTTTGTTGTGTTCAACACTAGCGCACCCAAGTTATTGGCCTCTATCCTAGAGAAGATACAAGTAGTAGTAATTGAGAAAAACTCTTGGGTCAAAGTCTTGTTATGGTTGCTTCAATTTTCAATGCAAAATATTATTACAGGGACTTTTTGTTCCTAATAGAACAAGTCTTATTACTCATGAGATGTTTATGGCCAATTTTAGGATTTTGTTGTCGTTCAATTTGGAATTGGAAGAGTTCCATGGTGTGAAGTGTTTAAGTGCCTAGCCCACCTTATTAAAGGCTCCCTCAGTACAATCTCATTAGTTGGTATAACTCTACAAATAGGGGCATCTATGTACATAGATAAAACTTTATGGGGATGTCATCTTTACATTTTTCCACCAGACTCTCACATCATCTTAAATTAGACAGCGAATATATTTTTCTTGGTCTGTACTTATTTGTAGTAGGGAACATTTTTTTAATTGGGAAACTCAAATTCTTACACAATTTGTCTCAAACACCTATGTATGACATTACAAAGGATGATTTATGGTTCAAAGTACTAGCTCCTTTATTTCTAGACTAGTGAAGTAATTAGATGGTAGCCATTTGGATGCATTTGGGCATATTTAATTGTCATAGGCAAGTGAAATGCATTCTTAACTGTAAATTCTTTGGCATAATTTCTTAGCTATGTATGCATTAGCTACTTCCCTGATGGTCGAAAAACATTATTTCACTACAAATTGGCTCCCACCTTGCTTGTTTCTTGGACTTAGAATTTAGCTACTCCCATGATGGTCGAAAAACATTAATTGACTACATATTGGCTCCCACCTTGCTTCTTTCTTGGACTTAGAATTTTGATGTCTACCCATTTACCTGATTTGGTTGATTGACGCCCTGTGACTGTCTCTCAATGTCATTCCATGACTTCATATGTATCATTGATTCTTAGCCCTTCTACATTTCGGCATATTTCCAGTGTTTGACTTAGCTCATGTCTGCAATCCACCTTTAATTATCCTTGGAGAGAAAGCTTAACTTCTTGCAAAAATGTTGATGGGGGCAGAGCTTTGGAATCTATTATCAACTTCGCTACTCCAATATTCTACGCATCAAAATATCATGGAACTTCTCTAATTTCCAAGTAGTTCAAGGAAGAATGCAAATCACTCTCATGCACACCATGTTGAATTACCTTGAACTAGTAGTGGTCTCCCACCTCAAATATTGTTCTCTTTGTAGGAGGACGAAACATCATTTGATATCCCAACAAAGAATTTCTCATCCAAAAGTTGTTCTAGCTACACTTCCCAAGCCCCAATCGTATATGACTGCTAAGTATATTGTTGTATAGAGTCAGAGACTGTTTGAACAAATAAACTACCTGTTGGAACATGATAAAAATAGAGAGCTACATCAAATCTGGACGTTAAGGGGCTTCTTCTTGAAGGCCAACTTGGATCTCCATGATGTATTCAACTACTTGCATATCCAGATATTTGCTGATGACGATGTTATTTTGATACTGCAGCATAGTTTCATGATATCTTGAATGGATAATGATGTTTAGAGGTTTCCTCCTTAACCTGAGGTGAACATGACTACATGGGCAGTGATAGAAGTTGAATATGAGCTATAATTTTGGAAACAAAGGAGTACAGGGTGTTCATTCTTTCTCCCAGTTCCTCATACCTCCCCAGATGCCTATGCATGAATTGTACAAATTCCTTGTCCTTTAATTGAAGCACTGACAGTTGATGAGCAATCTTAGTTGTGTGCTGGTCCTTGACTTGGGTGTGGACTGTGAACATATATTCAAAATCATTCTGTCATCTCAACCACCTGCTAGAATAATTATATAAATCACTTCGTGCCTTTGAAATATGGTGCTCACATTCTTTATTCCTTTCCTGACATCTGATAATTCACACATAACACAAATTAGGCTGGCTATGATTACTAGCAATGGCTAGGTGTTCTGTATAGTCCAACACATAGAGAGCTCACAAAGCCCAGAATATTTAACCCATTCACCACGTAAAAATGTGTTGATGGTCAAGCCCAACGAAGTGCTAGGGAAACTATCAGACGTGCCAACTTGACATTCCATAGTGGAACAATAAAACCACACTCAAGGACCATCCTTATTTTGCTGCCCATGGTGATACCTAATGCATGCAGTGTGAAATAAAAGAGCATGCCAACCCAACATTCCACAATAGAACAATAAAACCACATTCAAGGACCATCCTCATTTTGCTGCCCTTAATAACACTTGATGCATCCAATGTGAAATAAAAGAGCATGCACCTCTATAGGGGCACTCTTGCTTGTCGTTTGCATGTGTAGGTTGACACTTTGGTTTATGCAGTGTTGTCATGCATTAGGTGATCACTCCTAATTTAACACTCCCCAATTGACCTGGATGTCTGCACTTGAATTATAGATGTGCAGGACCTAGAAAAATTCTATTTTTTCAAACTTCTCTGCTAGTACTTCGACTCTGGCTTAGGCAGACATCTTGCAGAATATTGTAGTGTGATAGAGGATTCTCTTAGCATAGCTGCACATTTTCTTCTCCTCAGCTTTATCAACACAAGGCTTGGATAAACTGAAAGTGTTGCTTCATTATTTGAAGCATAGTTCAGACCCCTACTATAGGTGATTTCCTTTGGGATCTGGAATGATAACCCCATACTTGCGTACCATGGATAGGTGTTTTGATTTGAATGGGTTTCTATGGTAGTGGCTTTACTTATATTGTGTGCCCTCGTAGTAGTGGCTTTAATTTTGTTGGGTACCTGAAATAGTGGATTTTGATTTGCATGGGTGCCAGAAATAGTGGCATTGATATGGATGGGTGCCTGAAATAGTGGCTTTCATTTGGATGGGTGCCAGTAACAGTGGTGGATTTATTTTTAATGGGTCTATAACTACTAATCATAGTGGTTTTAATGTTAATGTGTGTAAGAAGTTATAAATAGTTTCCATTTTGTTGGATGTGTTCAATACTAGTGGTTTTATTTTTATTGGGTGTCTGTAACAATAGTGGTTTCAATTGTAATGAGTGTTTGCAATAGTGGTTTTTAGGTTTAATTTATGTAACAATGTTCAAAATATTATAGGTGTCTGCAATGGAAGTTTTAATTTAAATGGGACTCTCTACTAGTGGCTTTAATACAAATTGGCATCTGAAATGGTGATATTAATTTTAATGGATGGCTGGCATGGTGGTTTTAATTTTAGTGTGCCTGCAATGTTTGTTTTAATTTCAATGTGAGCCTGCAATGGCGGTTTTAATTTTAATGTGTCTGTAATGTTTGTTTTAATTTCAATGTGAGCCGACAATGGTGGTTTAAATTTAAATGTACGCCACCAATGGTGGTTCTAATTTCAATATATGCCTACAATGTTGGTTAATTTCAATGTCTATCTAGAATGGTGGTATTCAAGTTCTTTTATGGAGGAGGTTTGTAACCCCGGTTAGTACAAGGGAGGAGACTGCCTTGGAAGATCTAGGTGTTTGAATGCGTGACAGCACAAGATCCCATCCAAACTCCATAGTGGTGAGGGAGGGTAGAGTGTCCATGGATTAGTACTAGGTGAAGTGACCCCCCTGAGAAGTTCCTTTTTCCTTCTACTTGCTCATGCTTCATCATTATGATACATTTTTTCCTGCAATCATAGGTTGGTTTATTCTATTCTGTCATTTTTTTTTTCATCTACACAATTGATCAAAACAATATTTTTTAAACATTTCCCAAATGTGGTGTGTCATGTGTGTGAACATATTGTTGTAGGATGAAATCCCCAACAATTAATATGCCACTTTGGTATTTATTAAGCTTGGGAATAAAAAGGCTCCACAAAGACCTTAATCAAAAGGGGATTAACAAACATTTCCCACAAATTTATTGAAACTGATGATGTATGTGTGCGTGAGTGATCATTTAATTAATTGGTATAATCCTCAACAAATTTCCATGTTAATATTTATGAAGTTTGTAATTGCTTTTAATTTTGCAGAGAACATTTTTTTGCCAAGTAGATGGTTGCTTTTTCAATTACAAGAGGTAGGACCATTTAAATCATCACATGATAAAGCATAAAGAAAAGTTATTTGTGTGCCCTAAAGAGGACTGCAAACTGCAATTATCCACTATTTCTAATTTGAAATGCCATATGAAGTGGCATAGAGAGAGAGGTGAGTCATGGCAGAGTCTAAATCTACAATCTAGAGAGGTGAATAAGTATGCTTGCCCAAATCCATGTTGTGGGTATGTTTTTAAAAATCCATCAAGGCTAGTGAAGCATGTGGATGATGTGCATTTTAAGTATTTACCCCCTCACTGCAAATATTTCTCTTTTGTTTGCACTAGATTTGAGTGTTTGATTATTGCCCAGAATGATGGGCATGTACATCTGAGTGTCAGTTTAGTTAAGCATTAGATATTAGTTCTGCTTATTTATATTTCTACACCTCTAACATGAAATCTCGTGTGTAGGGGATTTTTTTTTTCCTAATAGCAATGTTGTTCCAAACTCTATATGGACCTTGTTTTCTAGTGAAATTGTTAATTTGTAGGTCCAGCTTTTGGAAGATGAGTGGATTTTTTAGATCACCTTTAAGATATTTATGATAAAGCATAATCTACATGGTAACAGGAAAAGGATTGAATGCTTTAGCCTCTATTAGAGAGTACAATTTGCACTAGAACTGAGTGTTTGATTATTCCCCAGAATGATGGGCCTGCAGGTCTGAGTGTCAATTAGTTAGGCATTCGATATCAGTTCTGCTTATTTATGTTTCTACACCTATAACATGAAATCTCGTGTGTAGGGGCAAAACTTTTTCCCAATAGCAATGTTGTTCCAAACTCTATATGGACGTTGTTTTCTAGTGAAATTATTAATTTGTAGGTCCAACATTTGGAAGATGAGTTGATTTTTTATATTACCTTTAAGATATTTATGATGAGGCATAATCTTCATGGTAACAGGAAAAGGATTGAATTCTTTAGCCTCTATTAGAGAGTCCCATTTGCACTAGAACTAAGTGTTTGATTAATGCCCACAATGACGGGCCTGCAGGTCTAAGTGTTAGTTTAGTAATCATTTGATATCAGTCCTGCTTATTTATATTTCTACACCTCTAAAATGAAATCTCATGTGTAGGGGAAAAACTTTTTTCCAATAGCAATGTTGTTCCAAACTATATATGGACTTTGTTTTCTAGTGAAATTGTTAATTTGTAGTTCCATCTTTTGGAAGATGAGTTGATTTTTTAGAGTACTTTTAAGATATTTATGATGAAGCATAATCTACATGGTAATAGGAAAAGGATTGAACTCTTTAGCATTGAATTCATTTGATATGCAAAGATACAAATCAGATATTGAAATCATGTATATTAATCTATTCTTGACATGTTGTCCTTTGTAAGCAGCTTACGTAAGTGATTCATAGGTTAGTGAGAGGTGTTTTATAAAATTATAAGACATTACACCTCCAAACAGTTTTGCAAATTTGAAAGCTAGCTCTGCGATGCAAGTCCCTGTGTTGATGTAATAGCAATCTCCCATAATCCAGTACCAACCTTTTCTATGGTTTCAATGTTATGCGCTCTGGTGTCGTCGTTGGCTCATTGTTTTTCTCTACACGATGTCTGTAATAATTAATCTAGTAGATATATTGGATATATTGTGTTGACTGAATTGTTCTTAAGATCGTGTGCTTTCATTAGGATTAAATTCAAATTTTAAATTTTGAATTGTATACAATGTACATCTATTTTCTGTTTATTTTGGATTGATTCCATTTGTATAAAATATCTTGACTAATCAGAATCTAAGAGATAAAATTTGTACCATATCACAACTTTTCCAAAAATCAATGTCTGGATATGTGTACTGAAAATTCGAAAACACTATGTAATAGGAAAATGGTGAGTATTCCATACTATTTAGTTCTCTGATTTCTATACTTTTAACATATAGTAATTTTTGACAGATAAGCCTTCAGCCTATACTAGACAGGACTACTTACCACTTGATTAACAAAGACAGGCTATCGATCATGAAGAAGGTAATGTCTTTATTTCAACGCTTGCTTTATAAAATCAGACATTCATCATTAACATCATATTATGTATCCCACTTGATTGTGTTTAGACTGGGCATCTAATTTTTGATAATTCTCAATTTTAGTGCATTTAACAAAATGGAAAACTTATCGTTAAATGTTTTTTCTGGGATGTAGGGAGCAGTTCTTGTAAATGCAAGCTAAGGCCCGGTGATTGATGAAGCAGCCTTAGTGGACCATTTGAAAGCAAATCCCATGTTTCGTGTAGGACTGGATGTGTTTGAGGTAATTTACTTTATACGTTTCCTTCGCACACTTTCATGTGGATGCATATTTATTGCAGTTTTGAAGTCTGGTGTGTGAAAAATATGTTGGTTTAATGACCAAGTTCATATTGCAAATGAAGCTAGAATTTATGTTAAACATGGAAGGCAAAGCACTCTCGTTTTAGAAGACACATACTAGCAAGTTTCAATCTTTTTGGTGTTAGGAATAAACCACTTCATTCCTAGTTTGTCATGGTACATAATGGGCCATACATGAGGCCTGGCCTTGCAGAGCAGAAGAATGCTATTGTGGTGCCACACATTGCCTCAGCTTCAAAGGTTATTATGCAGACCCTTCATATGTACAAAAGTAGGAATGATAGGGAGAAAATGAAGCTATATGTCTACAATTCCAGAATTGGTTCTATGTTTGCCCCTTAGAGCAATTGGTTGAAGTCTAAATAGTAGTTTTAAGAGTTTAGCATTTTGTCGCATCTTTTCCTACATTTTTCATTTATGCACATTTGTGTTTTATTTTTAGTTCACTAATTTTTAAACGATGTTATCACAAGGTTTTCTTGCAGTTTTGTATTTCTGTCCAGTGTATTGTTTTTGCCCACTGTGTCTCATCATTCTGTGATTTGCATTAGGAGATTTTCATTTGTTATGGGCTAGCATTCCAACACCTTTATGTTCCATTGTTAACTTTTCAATTTTAATTTCTTCGAAGGAAAACCTTATTGGAAAGCATGAAACTTCCTCTCATTTCTTCCATGAAATTACTGAAAGTTAGCGGGTTTATTGTACCTGTTTATGTCATTTTCATATTTATGCTAGACCTTGAAAAGTATGTTCAAAACTGTTGGCAGAGGATAGTTGCACAAAGTTCCCTCTCCATACCCCTCTTGCCACTGGCATTGCACTAATACATTACTAATCAGTTTTATATGCTAGGATTGGGGGTTCAGCTCTCTAATCCCAAAGACTCTTGAACCATATTTCCAGTTCGTTTCGGTTCCCATTTGTTGTTCAGTTTTTTTTTTTTTTAATGTCTAGTAACATAGGCAACTCAAGTGTTTCTCTGTCAGGTAGTGGGAATGACCTACATCTTAATATGACCATAAGCTTTCATTTTACCCAAATAGATGGCATCAAACTCCATATTCTGAAGATAAAGTATACTATAGTCTGCTGCAAGCAGACTACATTTGTAGTCTATATTTGTTGCCTAAGACAACCATTAGAGAATGTGGTCATATTAATTGTGTTCAAAATTGGTTACATCTATTTGCAACTTTGCAAGCACAGAATGATCCTCGTATGAAGGGAAAGGAGTCCATCTAGCTTTTGTCATAAGCTATATGGACTTTTTCTAAGATACGCCATGGCACTCCCATGTTGTATGGACACTGGATATTATAGATATTATTATTAAGCCGTAGGTGTGGTTTATAGGGCGGTAAGGAATTTTTATTTTTTAATAATTGAATGGATAAAATTTTATATTATATTATAGATATTATTAAGCGGTAGGTGTGGTCTATAGGGTTGAGTGTTTTTGTAGGATTCTCTACAAACTGTTTTGAAGATACGTGCTGAAGCAGTGCAGTACTCCAAAGCATCAACAGATCTTACAATGATGTATATAAACCAAGAGCATATACTGAAAAATAAAACAAATGTCACAACCAAAACAAAAAATACAAGCTCACTACAACCAATATATAATAGGGTAGTTATTCTTCGTAGAAAAACACTAACCTACAAATATTAACCAACATTCAATGGATGGTTCAAGAGATACTGAGATTGCTATGGGTGCATATCAACCACAATATACATGGTCTAAAAAGCGAGACCATCCACATGGCTAGGTGATTGGCTTAAGATTTTGTACCATGTTTATATCATGCTTTGGTATTGTTTATTTTTGTTTTCTCTACAACAACTACTTTCCGAGGCACTCCCTTATTTACAAAATCCTGAACATTATTATGTTGAAAATAACATCTCCAAAATGGACATGCATTATGAGGGGGAATATTGCACTTACCATGTTTATATCATGCTTTGGTATTGTTTATTTTTGTTTTCTCTATAGCAATTTCTTTCTAACGCACTCCCTTGTTTACAAACTCCTGAACATTATTATGCTGAAAATGGCATCTCCAAAATGGACATGCATTGTGAGGGGAACATTGCACTTTCTTTCTAATTTCATCCTTAAATGAAACTTTATTGTCTGCATTGTCAGCTATGTTTGTTCACTCTTCATTCTTGTTTGGTTATGTTTCAAATATGGATTTATGGTAATAGTTTCGAATCTTTTCTTGTGGCAATTTTTATATGTAACCAAAGGCACTTGAAAGCTGGGCTCCCACCAATGAGATAGTAGGGAATTTTGAATCTTTGTGCAAAAATTAGAAGGCAAAGCAATACATCGTACACGAGCTCAATGCAACTGGGAAAAACCACAAGATAACACATTCTTAATCATCCGTCACGATGTCGCTTCATGTTTTGAATTTCCCTTTACAATACATCTTTGGGAACTTTCTTTCAGTTCTGATTCATTTTTCATAGTTATCTGTTAATTTCATGATTGTTGGAACTTTTCTTGAATCTATCTCAAGGGTTTCGAGATGCTAAAAGGTATTCACCTTGAAACTAAGCCATTTGATGTGGAAATGGACCTGATCACTCCAACATTTAAATTGAAGCAACCTCAATTACTGAAGTACTACAAGGTAAGATTGTTGAAATATTTATTGTACTTGTCGTTGGTTCTTCGTGGTGCTTTCAACCTCACCTTTTATAGATATTGTTTCCCTAAAATTCTATGCAATACAGCCATTGTAGCTGGAAATATATCTATATTGTTTTCTGAAGATGTTTATGTTTAACATACTAGACAAATATGGATACAATCCTTGTAAACTTGATCTCTTTTTCTTGATGAAACTTCTTGTTTTTTCTTTCCATTACCATGATATATATTTGCATTTATTAGCAACATAGATGACATTTTTAGCACGTGTTCTCGGTCATCAGTACTCTTCACTGTCATAAACAATGATTGGTGTGGAACTCCCAAACCATAGAGGGCGTCGAACAATTGTGGAGCTAGGATGGAGCCATGAATCTATCCAGCTTAAAATTCTAAGGAAAAACATATTCTAGGTCTATTAACTCTTAAGTAGGGAGAACTGATTGCAAAGGTGCAAGAGAATATATCCACTCCATTTCATTTCTTTTTCTTTTATAACGATTCAATTGCATATTGTGGATTCATAAATCATAATTTTGTTTGTTTTACGTTTGGAAATCAAGACATTTTGTTATAGAATTTTATATGGGTGCATATACACAATAATAAACACATACATGTGTGGAAAAGAAGATTAAGAAAAAGAAGTCTTAACATGGAATGAAATCCCAGCACAAGGATATGCCACTGTTGCAAGATAGCCTGTATACATGAACATTTAACTGTATACTAATAGAAGATTTTGAATTTTTTTGCTAGAGATATAAATTGCCTCTCTTTGTACCTTTTGGGGAAATTGCTAGTTTTAGTAAGTTAAACATATGGTTTTCATGATTATAGCGTTTATAAAGATTATAGATTACGTGTCAGATTTTTTTTATTTTTTTTAATCAATGACTATAAATGTAGTTTTTAGGATTTCCATAACTCTTCACGTAATTATTTAAAGTGTGCTAGCTCAATGGAAGAGCGCCTGCCTTACAAGCAGGAGGTTGGTGGTTCGATTCCATTGTGCGCTAACATGAATTAATCAACGTTTTTCTAGTTCATTTTTATTTAAATGTCTTTTATATCGATTTATTTCAATGGTGAGATATTTCTTGATTTATCGTTTTATATTGTCTCTAGAGAGAGAAAAGTGATCTTTAAATAAAAAATTTATTGTCTCTAGAGAGACAATAGCTAGTATTAAAGGCATATTGTCTCTAATCCGAGTGTTATCTCTAGAGAGACAAAAATGAAATTGTCTCAAGAGATACAAAAATGAAATTGTCTCTTAAGAGACAATAATGCTTGTGTTATATATTGTCTTTATAGAGAAAATAATTTTTAAGACAATAATTTTTAAGACAATAATCTTTAAGACAATAATTTTGAAGACAATAATCTTTAAGACAATAATTTTTTACACACCCACTTAAAGATAATATTTAAGACATTTATGCAAGTTTTTTTGTCTCAAGTTAAGACAATTTACCCAAAAATTGTGTCAAATATTGCCTTCAAACCCCCTTTTATTTAGTTGTGCATAAGGGCTTGAAGAGAAGCTAATTTTTAGGTGAAAATTCTATTTAGGAGCAATTCATATATTTCAAATGTTTATCCCAACAATAATGAAGAGGCTATTTGTGTTCTCTGGTTCTGTTCAATTGCAATTAATTTGTTGTGAAATAAGAATAAGAAGGACCTTACCCTCAATCCACCCCTGAAGTTCTGGAACAGAAAACCATGATTTAGCAAGGAAGGATCGATAGGCTTGTGCAAAAGTGAAATTGACAAAAAGTTGTTTTTGTGGATTTGGGAATATCCTTCTTTACACTTATTTTTTTCCCTCTTCCTTGTACTTTGACTATTTTATTTTTTTCCCTCTTCCTGCATTTTGGCTTCCTATTCTCTTCTCCTCTGCTCTTGGAGCGTCCTCTACTCTTGCAGCGTCTTCTTAAATGATGTAAAATCAGTGAGCTTTTAGCTTCGGAACTAAGTCTAATTTGTAGATATAATTTGTTGTTGATGTGCTTACTTGTTGTTCATGATCTTCATGTGCATTGTATTCCTAAATATGCACAGAGTTGGAATATAAAATTCTCATATACATTAACTTGTTGGCAAAGTTTACCATCGTGTCGAGTCCAATTACCAAAAGATATGGGTAAACCAATGATCAGAACAACTCCAACGTGCAAAGAACCAGAGCTCTTTGAGTTTCCTCCTATTTTAGTTTCCTCGGCTGTTTGCAGTTATCCTTTGAACATCGGCATTATCCTAGAAGAATCAAGAAGGTGAGGAGCTCCTAGTCTCCTTCATTCGTAAATTTCTACAAGACTATGAATTTAGATACTCACCAATAGAGAAACAAGCATATGCCCTAGTGAAGGTTGTGAATAGTGTTTTCGGTCTTTTACAGAGCTCAGTCCCCCCATTCAGCAGCATTCAAGTATAATCGTTACCAGTTAGGTCAAATGATATCACCTTCTGCTCTGCGCATTCAATTTGTGGCCGTAGAACAAAGCTCCCTAAAACTGAACGCATCCAGTTGCAGTTTCTTGGTGCACATATGAACTTGTGATCACACTATGATTTTCCCCAACATACCCTATTAACTTGGTTGATGAAACAATTAAGTGAGTCATATAGACTCATAACCCCTAATCTGTGAAACAAACCCCACGTTAATACTCCATGGCAAAATAACACCTCGAAATTTCTAGAATTTGACATGCATGCCATGCTTATCAGAATTTGACATGCATGTCATGCTTATCGCATTATGGACAAGTGGGCAATATGTGTGCCCACATTTTTAGGTATAAAATTTTGGTTGTCATTCATATTTAATAAAATAAACTAACATATTTTGTAAATAAACTAACATATAACACCTAGTTGTCCAGAACTTATGGTCTGGAAAACTCCTTTTTTTACTTTTATATATGTAACACAGCAGTGGGTTTAAAGGAAAGGTCCACTATGCTATTGTCAAATGTAAGCTCTTGTAAGACTGGGCGAAGTCGAATAGAAGGCGAAACCTTGAGACGAGGTCTAAGCCGATCTCTTTCACTAGTGGTAGCGGTAAGGCTAATATTTTTCCCAACAAAACATGGTCAATCCTCAAAATTATCACAATAAGGGGAAGAATAACAAAGTGAAGCAAAGCTCTCTACCCTCCCTAAGCGAGAGTTCCTGCCGCTACGCTCTCTTCCCTACCTGAAGCAAGGCAATAGCAAATCAAAGCCAACGAAAGAAAAGCAAAGGTTAAGCAATAGCTCAACAGTAGCTACCTCAAAAGAAACTATTTCATTTTAATTATAAAATTTAATTTTTAATTATACTTTCCCTTGCAACATCAACTTGAAATTCTTATATTTCTTAAAAAGTATTTTCCGGTTTCTTAGTTATTTAGCAGATATAATTGAATAATAGCTTGAAAATAAACAACAAAAATAATACTATATTGCTATTTTCGAGTCTCGCAGAGCATTTCTTCTACAGATTATATGTTTATAATACATAAATATCATCAGTTATATTCAATCTACCATTTCTGGTGTGGCAGAATCCTTTCTCGGCAGAGACTTCCGCTAGTGCTGTGGCACTTGTTATATATATCGAGGTATGAAGTCATGTTACTGCGTTAAAAATTGTTTCCATGATAAATTGGAGATTTTGTATATGACTTTATTGCCCCTCAGTGGAAACATCATAGCTAGAGGCCATTGAATTCTAAATCCAATATTGTAAAGGATTTCTCCCCTCAAATAAATAAATAAATAAATAAGACAAAAACATCCAAGAAGAAGAACATTATGAGTTGCAACAACGAATTCTAGTAATCAGAGGAAGAAGCAATGAAGTAAACCATAGTTAAGGCAACCATAATTACCCCACTAATATCTTTGACTGAAAAGTTATTTCTATCACAAGGAAATATGCAATACACCATCACTCAAAGGGATAACCTTGGAATATTGTTGTGGTGTCTTTGATGTTCCCTTGCCTTTCATGGAGGCCCACAATTAATAGCTCGTCATTGCATGTTAAATTCTGTAATTGTCACCAAGAAAAAAATGAAGATCCTAAAAGTATTGAATGCAGGATTGCCTTACTCATGTTTGGAATTCCCTTCTTCTTCATATTACAAGCCATTGCTGAAAATCAAACCTACCAGGGAATGCCTCCAAAGCAACAAAGATAACCATACAATCGAAGGAATAGGAAATTTACATTAAGGGGGCTTTACGCAGGGTGACGCAACACAAGGATATGATCATAGGGTTTAAGGATATAGAATAAAACATCTACACACGCTTTTCTAGGAAATAGGTTTCAAACAAGGAATAAAATTCCAAAGATGAGGACTCAGGAATGAAATTCTCTCCAAAAGCAAAAATCTTCGTAGTAACATAAATGCACACATCAAATCAAAACGTGAACCAACGTAGTGTCAATACATCCCCTAGATGCTAGCCTTCATGTCATCAAACTTGTGCAAAAGGAGGCGGCCATCAAATGCTAGTAAATTCCATTAATCACATTTCCTGTACGCAACACAACCGAATGATGACTCGAAACCTCGCAATGGAGCCCTACCCTAGGGGCAGGGTGACGTCTGTAGTAATTCGTATATGCAAAACAAAAGCTGGCAATAGATAAAAAGAAAAACAGTTGGGTATATATGAACTAATAGAAGCACGTCCTCTCTAGATGTCACCCTTATGCAGCGATATAACTAACATTTGCATCAGATGTTACAAAAGAAACGTCTTAAAGAAGAACACAAATACATCAAAAAAAATACTTTGATAAAGGATAAAAATAGCATCAAATGTTACAAAGGAAATGTCTCAAAGCATAAATTGAAGAACACAAATACATCAAAAAAAAATATTTTGATAAAGGATAAAAATATATTGAACGCTCAAAGTAATGCCCCATTAACTGGAACCACTTAGTAGACATATCTATAGCATTAAGATTACACACAATGATCAGGAAATAGCCTATTCAAGATGCCCGTCTGAGCACAACACATCTATACTTCATGAAAAGAAAATAAGTGTTCAACAATATACTATTATTCTGGTACAACCTACATGTTGCTTCCCCTGCTCTACCTGAGGCAGAGACTGTAGGATATTATGTAATAGTCCTACAAAGAAACTCTCATTTTTTTTTGTTTGATTTGAGAGCAAAAAAAATTGGAACTAAAACATAATTTGTCAGTGTCTTGCCAAGAATGCACTGAGAGTTTATAAACTGTAACTAGAAGACAATATAAAATATGTCCAAATTCAATAAGTTTATAAAAAAGTTTCAGGAAAAAGTTTGACAAAGGAAAAAAATTATATTGAAAGCTCAACTCAATGACCTCATTGACTGGAACCATTTCATAGACATGTCTATGTAACGTAGATACAACAAAAAAATACTTTGATAAAGGATAAAAATATATTGAGCGTGACATGTCTATCTAACGTAGATACAAAAATAAATACTTTAATAAAGGATAAAAATATATTGAACGCTCAAATCAAGGCCCCATTAACTAGAAGCACTTAGTAGATAACATTAAGATTACACACAATTATCAGGAAATAGCATATTGAAGATGCTCGTCTGACCACAACACATCTCTACTTCATGAAAAGAAAATAAGTGTTCAACTGGTACAAGCTACGTGTTGCTTTCCCTGCTCTACCTAACGCAGAGTCTATAGGACATTATGTAATAATCATACAAAGAAACTATGACATATTTTTTGTTTGATTTTGAGAGGGAAAAACATAATGTTCATGGAGTGGCTGATTCATCATCACTCTGCTTACCTGGTGAATCATCATCTTCGTGCTTGCAAGATATCTGTTCAGTGCTACTTGCGGAAGAATCATTATCTTCACGCTTGTAATATGTAATCGGAATTCGAATTCGAATGGTACCTATGGCTGAGTCATTTTTAACATCATTCCCTATTTCTTCTCCAGCGAGCTGGGCACAGATGTGGGCCGAAATTCCTAGGGTTGGATTAAATTGAAAAGGATTTTGCTTGTATCCATGGGTTTTGGAAGTGCATAGTGAGTCTTACCATGTGGTGCTTTCTCATTTCGATCGGTTCTGGGAGATTCATTATCACCATCGCCATCGTTCTCATTTTCATGTTTGATATAGAAAATGGTTGCAGCCAGAGGCGGTCCAATGGCATTCCTAGCGGCCAAATCTCTGGTACTGAAGTTCTCCCTCGTGATAGGCACATATATGTTCTGAGTTGTTGTGGCCGTGAACATTGTGAAAACTATCATGCGGCCAACCGTTCTTGGAGGTTCATGGTCAACCAATCTCTGGCACGGCGCATCTAAGGATATAGCACAAAGAAACATATCAAAAATTGATAATTACTACTAAGATTACCTCATATTTGATCGAGAGTGAAAACCATGACACCTATGTCTACGTCATTTCCCACACATAACTTGTACAATGTAAAAATCGATGCTGTGATTAAATTAGATATATTGCTTGCCTGGTTATTCATAAATTTGACGTAGGTTACGGAAGATTTTAGCATACCCATGCAGATACTGTCCACCTGGCGCGTCAACATTCGTCATAACCTGATCACGCGAATTTGTCAAAATCGTAATAATGAGAGCATTAATTCCACATAGTATAAATAAATATTATGACGAAATACAAATTAAACCTACTTAAACATAATTTTTCACAGTGTCTTGGCAAGAATGCACTGAGAGTTTATACATTGCAACCAAAAGACAATATAACATATGTCGAAATTCAATAAGTTTATAAAAAAAATTGGCACCTTGATGAAGGGTTCAAAGCCCGGGGGACTAGCAAGCTTTGTACTTCTCACGTCTAGAGGCAAAATAAAAACACTAGATAAAGATTGTTGCTTTGCTTCATTGAAGACAAACTGATAAAATACCACTATCTTTATCCATATAAGCCATCAAAGTTAAAGCTCAAAATCATCATCTTCATCCAACATTAAGACCTGAGCTGCAGCTTCTTCCTATTCATTATACTATTACTCTAGTACAAGCTAAATTAAACCTACCAACCATGATGTATACGACATTGTGTACATAGTCGGTAAAGAAATAATCGCCATACAACTCAACCACAGGTTCGGTTTTCACTTGAGACAACCATAGTCGATCACCCAAAGTAATTAGTGCATCACATTAGATTACATGCGACAACATACCGTCATCGAGAACGCGTCCTATAACTCCCGATTCACACAACTTTTGCCCCATTGTTGCATTATTAGTCTTCTCCTCACCTGAATCCTCCATTGTTTCACACAGAAGTGTCTCCTCTCTTTAACCTCCACTTGTGTCATCCATTATCTCCCAGCTTTTGTGCTTATTACAGACGGACCTAGAATCAAGATGACTAGTTAATGCAGAGGGATACAAAACCATACCTAGAAGAATGAAAGAATGAAGGTTGTTCTAAAAGCAATGAAAGAAGCGAAGAGTTAAAAAATGAAGTCCTGACCGATACTTCGATCTTTACTCCGTTGATTAAAAAATTATGAAATTTATAGTAGTAGCGAGAGCATAATCATGCATATATGTTTCTTTATCGTTGATATAGACATATATTACTACTACTTCTTTACCATCTGTCAGAGCGACCTCTTTCAAGTGATTGATGGACCAAACAATATGAAAAAGAATAGCACTGCAACAAATAATATCGATAAGAAACAACAACTGCTTCCATTCAAACCAGTCCTTCGCAGGCTAGTGCATCAAGGCAGATTACATGCAACAACATACCGTCATCGAGAATGCATCCTATAACTCCCAATTCACACATCTTCTGTCGTATTGTTGCATTATCAGTCTCCTCCGCACTTGAAACCCCATTGTTTCATGCAGAATTGTATCCTCACTTTCACTTCCACTTGTGTCATCCATTATCTCCTAGCTTGTGTGCTTATTGCAGACGGACTCGGAATCAAGTTGACTAGTTAACGCAGAGGGATCCAAAGCCCAACCTAGAAGAATGAAAGAACATCGAGTTTCAAAAAGAAGTCCACAAACCGTTTCTATAATGAATTTATAACCACCTTGTTCGAACTGCTAAAACTTTTGCAATCGTCTAACATATAATCTTATGGCGTACAAGGATGACATGTAGAAAAATTGTTAAAAGTGATTATTTGTTAAATTTTATTTGTTAAATTTTATTTATTTGATTTTATGATGGTGGTCTAAGACTTATTTTTTCATTTTCATAATAAAAATTAAAATAATAATTACACCTTATGGTGTAATAATAGAAACATTGTTGAAAGTGATTGTTTGTTAAGTTTTATTTATTTGATTTTATGATGGTGGTATAAGACTTATTTTTTCATTTTCATAATAAAAATTAAAATAATAATTATCTTTGTATATATTGATAATTGGACAAAATTTGCATTATATATAAAGGTTAAATATAAAGAGCTTGAAATTTGTTAAAAGGAAAATTAGAAATGTGCATTAAGATAACTAAGTTAATAGATGCATTAAGATAACTCATAAACTTAAAAAAGATTTACATAGTTAAAAAAAAATCTTATAAATATTTATAGATTTAAAAAGATTGGTAAATAACTAAATAACCATATATATAGCAATATAAATATCAAAATATGACATTAATATAAAAAATTATTAATAAGGCCTATTGGGGTAAGCCTTTTGGTCTTTCTTGAAGCCAATTTGTTTTCCTTTCTTGAAGCCAGTTTGTTTTCCATCCTTCTCATTATCAATCAATGATAGGATTAGAGCTAGTGAACTCAATTGTTTCCTCTTTTCCAACATAGATACCATAAACTTTGAAGTTGAGACCAAATATCACCTTGTAGATAATAATGAATTTGGTCTCAAGTCTTCTTAAATGGTCAATAGACTTTTGGGGACATTGTCTTTGCTCTTCCACAACAACAACCAAAGTTTTAGCTAGTGAGTAAAACTCAATGTTATGGAACACCTTTGTATCCATGGACCTTAAAACTCTCTATCCTCCACCCAATCCTAGAATATGGCCATATTATGATTCACAAAGATATGTTGGCAAATCTTCTTCAAATGTCAATTTTCTTACCAACAACTACTTGAAGATCATTGGAGGTGAGTTATAGATATCATTGTCTTGCTTTGTGGGTATCCTTCTCAACCCTATGGTAGCAAGAGCACTAAAAGGAATCTTTATATAAGGGCGTATACCCCTTCAAATTGTGGGGAACAGAGGCTATGTGGAGAGAGGTTAAGGTAATGGCATGTGTGTAGTTTGTTATTGTTGTTATAAATCATGGTGGGATGAATCTATGGAGGGATCCCCCTTTGCATCCCCATGGTTGCAAGCTTTAATAATAGGATCCTGGATCGAAATGTTTTGATTTTCTTCTAGAGAGTGGGTGGAGGCAGTATCTTGTAGTTTGATATTTCTATTTCTACTCGTGTTGAAGTTTTGATTGTTAATGTTTCTCATATTCTTTTTCAAGATGAGTTCAAGTCTTATGTGGTAAGGGAAGGTACATTAGAGATCATGGGTGAGCATTTATCAAAATTTTATGTGTTTGTTATTGTTTGGGGCATGCAATATGTTAGTTTTCATCCTCTTTGTTGAGTGGAGTCCGGGGAATCCATGACACAGTATGGTATAGCAGAGCCGTTGATAAGATCCTTTATTTTTTTGTTCTTTCCTATGCAATTGAATTACTTTTCTTGGAATTTTACTCTTGTCTTCCCACTTTTGGTGGAGGCCTCTGTCATAGGCCCATGCAATGGCCTCCTCACTCTAGATCTCATTGGGCTATTGTTTCTTGAATTCAATAAGGGCACTTTACTTTTCCCTATGTTCTTTGGGATAATTATGTTCGACATCAAACTCTTGATTTCCTTGTGGTGCATTCAATATCATTGTGGCCACATAAATTATTATCATGTTATTTCAGTCAATTTGCAAGGTTTAGTGCATTGGAAGTCTGTTAACATTTTGGGGAGGCCCTCCTTTCATAGTGTGCCTTCTCCGCCTTCCTAAGAGTGAACTCTTTAAGATATTCGAGGGGAAATATTGCAATTTCAATTCAAATATAGTCAATTAGCTACTACAAGCTCAACCAGTATGGACGTCTTAATTGATCAAAACTTGAATCCTCAACCAGCAGAAGATGACATCAACAAGCTCTAGCTATAAACTGATGAGATGGGGCTCACTATTATTGTAGGAAAGCACTCCTCTGCTTTAGTCAATAACTTTGACAATGCATCTCAATTTCCTCTACCAAGGTTAAATGTCCATGTTATAGAAATGATGGAAGTCCCCTCCTAGGAGGAGGGAGAGTCATATGTTTAAAAGTATTTTTTGTATGAAATTTTCGGTTTTCTTACTTTTAGGGGACTTCTATCATATATATATGTGTGTGTGTTAAAATGTTATGCCAGTTCTCCTATGAACATCAATGGTGGGTGGGAAGCCCATTTTTTGTATTTCTAATGTAATCTTGTGCCTAGTACATGAGCTTTATTAATATAAAATTTCTATATATTTTCACAAAGCATATTTATGTAATATGTTCATTAAAATAAGCTTTATATATTTGACTTCTGAATTGATTTTAGGATAAATTATCTCTTTATTAAAAAAATATCGATTAATGACTAAAATGTTACATAAGGATAATAATATGCATTTGATTTTACATAAAATATTATATAATTTCTTTGGTAACCATGAGGATTAGCTTAGTTGGTCGAGTCTCTATTGTTAAATGCACCTTTTATTGAGAGGTCACGGGTTCAATTCTCTCGACACTCTTGAGATTAGGCTCTATGGTTGACCTATCCTTTTGTGTAGTAGATCTATTTGGTACAATTATTCTCGTGTAGATCTATTTGGTACAATTACACTCTTGAGATTAGGCTCTACGGTTGACCTATCCTTTTGTGTAGTAGATCTATTTGGTACAATTATTCTCGTGTAGATCTATTTGGTACAATTATTCTCATGTAGATCTATTGTGTAGATCTATTTGGTACAATTATTCTAGTGTAGATCTATGTAGATCTATTTGGTACAATTATTTTGGTACAGTTATTCTCGTGTACATCTATTTGGTATAGTGTAGATCTATTTGGTACAATTATTTTGGTACAATTATTCTCGTGTAGATCTATTTGGTAATCTGTGATCACTAATCTATGTACAATTATTTTGTGGACGTAGTGATCACTGATCTATTTGGTACAATGATCCTTTTGTGTAGATCTATTTGGTACAATTATATATATATAAAAAATATAATATAATATTACATAATGTATTTTTAATAATTTTTTATTAAACTATTATATAATTTTACTATAAAATAAATATTGTAATGTAATATAATGCAAATTTTTGTTGGCCTTAAAAGGTAGCTCTTTATGGGTGATTACACTTAGGGATTACCAAGTCTCATCTGAGTAATGAGTAAAGTAGACTAAGAGTAAGGTATTTCATAACTCTCAAAATCATATAACAAACAAAATTATAAATTATAAATTCAACATGTAACTTACAAAAATTAAATTTAAATAATAAAAAAATAACAATCATTCTTTTGAACGACTCAAAATAAATTTAATCAATTTCAATAATATTAACATATTTATTAATTAAAAAATAATTAATAAATATTAATATTATATTATTACATAATAAGTCTCTATTTTACATTTCTCCATTATGACTAGCTAATGGTCTATTTCTTACTAGAAAGGCAATGAGGGTGGGTGTAATAAAAATAAAAAAGTAAAATACTTGTTTTAATTTACAATCTTATAAGTTTTCACAAGATTCAAATTTAGGTATTTTTCCTTTTAATATATGTATTTTTAATTTTAATATTTTGAAAAAATGGTTTTTCTTAATAGAAGGTTCAAGCTTGGGTATTTGTCCTTTTAATATATGTAATTTTAATTTTAATATTTCAAAAAATGGTTTTTCTTAATACATGTAAATGAGTATTTATTCATTTTTCGACTTATTAAAGACGTATTATACCTAATTAAATGTTGTTAGGTACAGATAAGGTAGAAGGCAAAAGATATTTATAATGTAATTATTTTACAACCTAGTTATACATAAATAAGAATTTACTCATTTGTTTAAGTCATTGAGGTATTTTGAAGTTATTATACTTAGTTGAGTATTTTTAGATATAGATGAGGTAATAAGGAAATTTAAGGCAATTATTTTACATCTTAATTATGATGTTTTAATTATACAAGAGTGAGGTTTCAAAGAATAAAAGTGGTAGTCCAAAGTATTAGTACAAAACCTTATCATGTACGAGACTTCCAAATGTGAGAGAAATATCAACTATATTTTTTAAGGTATTAATTATTAACCTGTAAGAGAGTTAATAAGATTATTTATGCATATTACAAATTATGTTAACCTATAGAAGAATAGCTAGATAAATTAGTTTTTTCTATTTAATGGAAATAAAATATGAAAATATCTTGCAAAGAAAGATAAACGGTATGGATTTTGGATCTAAAGTATTATAAGGTAACCACTTTATTCGAAAGTGATTTTTTTATATAAATATATCTGGGATATTAGATGGTTGAGATTTAGGAGGTAAGAAAGTTGAGACTTAAAAGGAACATGAAAGGGGAAGCAAGAGTAAAGAAAAGAAAAGAAAACCATAATAAAATAAGGAAAAGTGAGGAAAATTGTTGAGAAAAAGGTGAAGGAAAATAGACTGAAATAGATTAATAAAGTAAAAATTTTGTTTTCAAGTTACTTGTGATCCCCACTTACCTTTTTTATGATGAAAAATGAAGAATGGAAAAGGAAGGGATGTAGGTATGATGAAAATAAAGAATGGAGAAGGGAGGAATGCAAGTATGATGAAAAATGGAGAATGGAGAAGGAAGGAATGCAAGTACGATGAAAAATAAAGAATGGAGAAGGAAGGGATGCAAGTGACAAGGTAGGAGAAAGACATCTACTGTGGATCCATGTATGTTGAGGATTTGTGAAGGAAAATGGTGGTGAGAGGTAGAAAGGAAGAGATGTATAGAGTTTAAAAAATTGAAAATATAGGAAGAAAGATATAAAAGGAGAAGAACATGTAAAAGACAAAATGGAAAATCAATATATGGAAAAAGGAGTTTGAAATTGATCTTCGTGTAATTATAAATATATTTATTCAAGAGGTACCATGGTGCATTTTTTAAATAGAGCAAATTAATCTTGAGGGGGGAAGGAGGTGCTCTTGATATGAGCACACCAGTAACATATATGTGGAGTTTATGGAGTAGATTAAGGCCTGAGTTGATCACATGAAGTTTGTGATATTTGGTTGTATTTAGTATGTTTTTCTTATTTTTCCTACATTAATTACTATAGGTACCCTATTATACCAAGGACAATGAATCATAGGGTGAGGCTCAAAATTATCATCTAACTTTTCTACGATCCTACATGATTGTCTCTCTAGAATATCCATTAGTGAAGGAACATTGAGCTTTTAGAAAATTTGTCACGAAGGTGTATTACAAGTTAATGGTATCCCTCTTGATTATTTTAGTATTTATCATACATTTTTGGAAGATTGGTATTCTTTTAGGAAGGATGCCCAATGAAGTGATTATTTGAAACTAGGCTTGTGATGTTTACAATCCTTGTGGATGGCACAACAAGAATGCATGCACACACAACACTACCAAGGGCTTCTTCCTTTTCCAATACAATCCTTTACATTAAATCAAATATAGAATTATGGTCCATGGAGTAGAAAAAATAGCCATGTGATCCTTAAGTAGTGAATAGATTATTTCTCTCTTGATAAATAATGAAACTTGCTTACCTAGTGTCTGTAGATTCCCCAGGCATGGATATGCAATTTCATTTTCCCTCCAATTTATCATGACCCCTTTTAGAGGGACCCTTTATGAATAACTAGAACATTTATATTAAAATTATAAGGCATGAGTAGTAGAATACAATTTTCGACATGATAATTACTTCCTACTGATTTTCAAACAATAAATTTTATGCCACTACTATTATTGAATAATTATACTCATAAAATTTCAACATTAATTTGCAACAAAGACATTAAATATCATAGAGACACAACCATTCAAAATAGACAAAAAATATTTTCACCTGGGAAACCTAACCTTGGGAGAAAATCAAACAATGTTTTCTTGAGGAGAAATTTTCTTTCAACAACGTTTATAAATAAGATATTTTCTACAAATCTATGCCAATAAACAAGTCAAAAAACAAGTCAAACGTGGTCAAATAACATCAAGTCAACATTGGTAAAAATGCTTAGAAAATCAAAAGTGAACACTAGTCAAATAATAAAACTTTACATTCAACTCAACCTAGTCAAACTTGGCACTACGATATGTGGTCAACCCGCTTGTCTGGCCCACCGACTAATCAAATTCCAATCATATCCACATGTCTAGTCTTGGGTCAAAGATGTGGTTAAACTTGTACATGTGGCCTCCAAAAGCTCGACCAAGCAATTAGTCAACTTCTTAGTCAAATTTTGTTAAAGATAGCTCAGTCAACTTCAGTTAATTCATTAGTTAATCAACCCTTCCTTCTGGCATGTGCACCAAAACAAGAGTGAGATAGAATAGATGATCTACAACAACAAATTTTCTCCTTGGAAAAATTTCTCCTCCACTCGTAAAGATTGAGTGAGTTTTCTATGTTGATTTTTTCCCCTCGCGTGTTGTCTATTTATATAAAGCTCTAGGGTTGAGTAGAGACGCATCAAGTTGGTTTCTTATCACAATAAACCCGCTCACTAATGGAGCCTACATCACAACTCAACATCAAACTAGAAATGTTTATCCCACTTGGGTGAAAAGACCCAATCAATAAACAATTCAAACTCGCTCTGTAAAAGATAGATCACTCCATCCCAGAGCACAAAGTGAGTGTCATGGGCCATTCACCCCTAGCTAAATAAGAATGCCCCCATGGATGAATGTATCATTATCCCCTAGTCAAATCAACATGACCCCATGAGAGAAAATTTGCCCCTAAGGGTTTTATACCTAGCCAAATTACTAGGGCCTAATGGGTAAATGTATCATTCTCCCACTGGTCAAATCAAGGTGATACTCTTGGAGCTCTGGAAGATCTCCTTCCAAAATATCCACAATAAGAAACTTATAAGGATCCAATCCCTATTGGAAAAAGGAGAGGATCTCCAAGAAGATAAAGTATTGGTGATGTTGTATGGGCCTTTGTTTTTTTGGCCAAAGAGTGTTGTTAAGCGATGTGGTAGCGAAGGAGGTTGAATAAGTGTTCACTTGTTTTTTTGATAGTTTGTGGTATGGAAAAAAAAGTGATGATCCTTCAAAGCCTTTTGAAAATAGTCTATCCCAAGTTAGAAAATAAGTTACCTTGGGCCATAATTTATGCCCCTAGATCTATGTCCAAATATAAAAATGCATACAAATTATTTTAAACTTATATTTATAATAAATGAAAAATACATCCATATAATAATAATAACATAGAAATTAGCTCAATGACACTGAGACTTTATTTTAGGAATTTGATAACATCCCTTCTATTAACTAAAAAAATGATAATATTTTTTTTTAAATAAAGATAAATGTATAAAAGAATGATAATGAAATGATAATATATTTTTTTAAATAAAGATAAATGTATAAAAGAATGATAATGTTTTTTTTTTTTAATATCAAAAAATACATAAAGATAATAAGTAATAAAATATATTATGAAAATTTTGATAAAATAACTAAAGATAATGATTAATAAAATATATTAGGAAGAAAATCCTTTATTACCAATTCAATACCAATTTTTTTTTTTTATAACCTAGATAAGGAAACCTTGACGTCGTCATTTTATTTTATTTTTATCTCAGATGCCAATCACCGATCGAATATGAAGTTTGCGGAATATGGGCTTTTGTTATTCCCTTCTAATTGGGAATATAAGCAACTAACAGAGGATTGATACTTGGCTTATCATTGCATGTGTGTTTTACTAAGTATCTCATTCACGATAAAACGTGCTGATCGATCGGTGGCAGGTTCAGGACCTTGGATTTTGCTCACTGTGTCTTTCTCACACTGGAATCGTGTCCCACCTCTTTCAATGACTCCTGTTCTGTTTCAATCAACAACGTAATCTTAGTTATGCCCCACGAGTCCATTTTTTCAACATTACCGCTTTGTTCGCCGCTGATTTTCTTCATACCTCCCATGCCTTTCAATCATACAGAATCTCCACCACAGGGCCTAATGGCATTCAAAGGCACCATACTCTACGATGCAATTGGTATTTACGTGATACGACAATGCTGAAAGTAGAAAATCATCATGGTTTCAATTTCCATCTGGTCATGCTTATCAATGTAACACAGTGCAACAAGCGGAATTTTAAAGGTTTTGCCATTTCAGTATTTAGATTATTGATTCCAGATATATTCATGATAATAAAAACAGTGTAAATTCATTTTATTCCCATATGTATGATAAATTTTTTTAATAATGAAACTTTACATCAAGTAATTTGAATTTTATTAATGAAGAGTAAGTTTACAATTAAACAGAAATGTTATTAATATTATATAAGTGCATCAAATTTATATTAAAAACACACAAAAATTAAATATACTTTTAAATCTGAAACCTATACAATTAATTTAATTAAAAATATATATATATATATATTTTTTTTTATTATCAATATATTTTTTTAAGGGTTATGTTCGATTATTTAAAAATTGCATTTCTTTACCACTATGATTTGAATTAATCGGTTAGTAAAAACAGATAAATATCAAAACACTTCTTTTATACTACATTTTACATTACTTAAAAAATTATAAAATTTAAACTAAAATTATAATTTTATTTGGAATTATTATTATTAATAACAAAAACAATAATATATGAATTAAACATATATACATTCTAAGTAACAACATTTTTAAGTATATGGATTTTATTTCAATATCATCTTCAAACACTATAATTTATTAATATTACATGCCTAAAAAATCATAAATCATATTTATATGACACTTTTTAAATTATAATTTAACTAAAATGATAGGATAGACATAACTGTTTTTGAGAATATCATTAATCTTCAATTTGTTACTCTTTCTAAAAATATTTTAAAATATTTTCTCAAAATTAAATCCCTGCCATCTATTTAATAATTATTAATAATTAAATTAAAATTCTACAAACCATATCTATAAAATAAACAAACTATAAAGAAGCTCAGTAATAAGAAAATTAGTTTTTCTTTTGTTTTCAATTATTTTAACTAAATTATATATATATATATATGAATGAAAAATTAATTTTTTTATTAATTAAAATAACTTAAACAGCTTCACTCTTTAAGGAAATTAAATTTTGATTTATTTTATATATTAAAAAATTAACATAAATCATAAAATATTACAAGTGGTCTTTTTATTACCTCAATCTATTGGTGATTAAGATGAATATATATTGATTATAATTATATCATATTAATATATTTTTTTTTTAGAGAAAATTAAATTTCACCCATAAACTACATTTAAACTTTGTGTATCTCCTTTTTAAAATTTTGTTGATTCCAATTTCCTAAATAAATATGTGGTTTAGTTTTTTCTAAAAAGTTTCGTACCATTCATGAATCATACCCTTAATTAAAATTGTCTTACATTATTGGTATCCCATTCAAATTTTATATATATATATAATTCAAATTCAAATTTTATATATATATATATATATATATATATATATTACAGAAATCAAATCACATCCACGGGGACGACCTAATCAAAGCTGTCGGCGGCTGACGTCAATTGGATGGCCGAAAGTTATCGCAGGATCCAAGAAGTCGTTTCTTTAATTTTACTTTTCATTACTCCAACAACTCTTCATCATTGAATTATGTATACCACTCAATTCCCCTCGTTATTCAATTTTTTCCTCCTAAATTGCGACTTCCTGTTCCTTATACAAATAGATACAGCGATTGATGGAGGATAACGGGAAAAAATCTGTGGTGGTGTAAGGTTAATTTACTTTTTCATTTCTTTGTTCAACCATTTTCTCTATAAATAGAAGTTTGACAACCACAAGCACATTTGCAATTTCCATTTGCCTTTCAAATCGAATTAGACTTTAGTTGCAGCAATATTATGGTGAGATCTAAATTATGAAAGATCCATGTCTCTTTGCTTAAATATATAGACTGTATTTTGTTAATTGCTTAGATTGATTAACGTATTGTAGATTATTAAAAGAAAGGATTTCCTGGTATGGACATGAATTCTGAGGTTTCGAAATGGATGTCGCTCGAATCAGCGCTATGCTTTCCAAACCAATCAGAGGAAGCCTTACAAACTAAAACAGAAGAAGAAGAGGAAGCAAAGGAGAGATTCAAACGCCCCAGGACAAGTTTGGACAATGAGGATGACGCGGAGGAATTTATGGTTTTGTTAGACAGAATCGAAGAAACAAAGACTCTTGAAAAGAAAGAGCATGAATTTCAGTGGTAGTAGTATAAGCGCAGGAGGAGGTATTAATGCAGTGGAGGGAGATCAGATGTTGACGGCCCCGCCCCTCATGCACCAGCCACAAGGCTTCTCAGATGCTGGTCAAAGCAGTACATCGCCCTGGAAAGCCTCTTTCCAATGGGAGGACTTCAACCTAACTAATTCCGTTTCTGCACAAACAGATTTAAGTGGTGCTGCAGCTAAAGAAAAGAATAAAGAAGCAGAAGAAAGCGTTCAAAAGGGTAACGGCCCTTTTAAAACGAGAACTTTTCTGGATGTGGTTACGCCCGCTGAATGCTCGCATGATCACGTGGATGATGTAAACAACGAGGAGGAGGACGTAGAAACCCCTCCAGAGTTAGAGCTACAGCTATTCCCCTGTCGGTATTGTGATCTACCTGTACCTGTATAGTGTGTCCCTGCAGGCTGATGATTCCCTACCATCCATTACTCACCCACTCTGTTATGTTGCGGGTATGATTGTAACAAGTCATGGAGAATTCCTACTGTAACTCTGCTCCATTAAACATTTTATGCTTTATTATTTTTTTAATACCAACAGTAGTATTTCAAAACCTATGAGAGTAAGTTAGTGGGATTAGGTGAAGTTTGACTTGACAAGCCAGCCACAAGCTCTGATTGGTTGTACCTGCTCACTCTGATCGTACTCGATTGTAATTTAAACTATGTACGTCATGATTGCCGGAACAAACTTATTCAATGATCTGTAATCTCATTTCATACTTAGTGATGCCATACATGATAACATGTTAAAAATGATTAAAAATTCATAATAATATTTTACAATTATATGTTTTTTAGAGAGTACATTAGTATTGATTGAACGTCAAATTATTTTATTTTAAGTACGAAAAAAAGCACGATTTTATATTAATATAGGATGATTTACATAAATAACATATTTTCTAGCAAATACCGTAGCAGATAAACAAAAACATAGACATATCAAGTCTGAAAAAATCACCATATAGACAAAACATCCTATGAACTGCGAGGAGGAGAAAAGAAGTGTGTGACCATACATAGGAAATAGTATGGTATCTATATACAAACCAAAAGGTTAGACAGGAGAAGCAGATAAAAAACCTGCTGATATGCCTTCGCAGAAAGACTGAGAAACCAAGTGGCCCAAAAAAAAAAAATCAAGATGAGAAAGCAAAAATAGTAAGATAAAAGAAAAAACAGATACCGGTTATGTTTCAGGAAGGGAGAAATCCTCTATATGATAAGTAATGTTATGCAGAAGAATGTCCATCTTCCAGTTACTTGGCTGAAGTAGTAGTCATTTTTTTGACAAACTGTCTGCTTGAACATTTTGTGACATGTCCACATGTTGAATAGAATAATCCTTTTTTCCTTTCCAATAAAAATCAATTCCGTTCATCCATCCTGTTAATAATTGATTTTTTATGAAAGTTTCCCTATCACATGATCAATTATGATTTTAGTCTCTGTGGTAGATGAGTAGAGCCAAAGAAAGTACTCAGATATAGGAGACCTGAAAGTACCATTGTTTCAGCCTTGTTGTTTGTACCTTCTCCTCCCTTCCAGTGAATGTAGAAGTTTTGATGTTCAGTCATGGAGATGAAAATACAGCAGGCACATATTCCATTTTGCACTGCCCCATCAAAAAAAGCCCTGGGGAAATCCAACAAGGAAAAACTTTGTTTGCTGACTTTCTTTTTACATTGTTTGTTCTGAGGCAAACAATAGTTATAGAGGGAGATGATCTTGTAGTAAATTTGCTCAAAATTTTCCAGTTTGTTTTGAAATAGAACCTAGAACCTTGTTCCTCCACTTCCAGATTATTCAAAATACAATTTGTGAGAATCTCCATGAGGATTTCTGTACACTCCACCATTCAAGTGAGTCTTTAAAAGAAGAGTGTTTCATAAGACTGAAGCTGAAATAAAAAGATAGTTTCCTCTTATTTTCCCTTTCACCTATATAGATTAAGCAAAAACCCTGTCTTGTCCATTGTTTTTTTTTTTTTTTTTTGTAGATTTTCCCATGTAAAATTTTTATTATAAAAAACTAGCCAAAAGAAAATAATAATTTTATAAAAGACACCCATTTATTAGGGCCATAATCGAGTTATAAAGCCTATTAAAAATGGAAGCATGTGAAACGTGACATAATGTTTCGTAGAGAGGCGTAGATAATCACAAAGGATAAGATATCTTACTACGGGTGAGAATTTAACAGCTTGTATACACTGTTGTACACGGCGGCCTGTTTATCTAGTGGCATGGGTGGCACTGCATCAAAAGTTGTCACTGTCCTAATTATGTTAGTAAGTATTTAGGTATATTTATTTTGGAGTAGGGTTTTTAAAATTTTAATTATCAATTATATAAATATATTTTAAATGTTTGTAATTTTTGTATGAATAAATATTATTTAAATATTTTGTTGAATTATTTAATTTTTTATTTTTTAAAAATTTTTATTTTGTTGGACATTAGCAAAATTTCAACTTTATGATAAATGAACAACATTACACATCACAGAACAACATTACACATCATAGTGGGTTGCAGAATCAATTTTTTGGCTCACTAATTATTAGTAATGTTAATAGATATGTTTATTTAGCATAGGGATTATAGAGTTTTAATTTAATTATAGAACGGAGAAGGCTCTCCAACTCAATAATGTTTAACATTGATTAAGTCAAATTACATAAAAGTTAAATAAAAATAAAAAAAGTAAAATTAAATAAAAAGATTAATGTAATGTAATGTAAACATTTTAACTAGGTCAAATTCAAAAATAAAAATAATAAAAAATAACGATATGAAAATAAAATAAAAATAAAAATAAAAATGCTTATGGAATTGACCCATGGTATTCATGTGTATTATAGCCTATTTAAATGAGTAGATTAAACCAGCCTAGATTCATCTTAACTTTCAATCTACCAACAGCCAAGAGGGATCAAATCTCGATTCTCTTAATATGCAAACCTATTTTAGAGTGAAGACTTGGTAGATCTAGAGTTAAGATAGATCCACATAATATTCTAGAATATTTTTAGTAGCATACGCTAATGAAAAGCTAAGATTTATTTCCTAAGTAGTATACATGTTTTCTCTTTTTAATTAAATTTATTAATTAAAAAAAATGTCATATGAACAAGTGTCATATGAAAAGAGTTGGGGTTTTTTTGGTCATTTAATATTGAGAAATCATAGTATTGGCCCATGGCATTGTAACAACGACTATATACAAATTAAGAATCTCCATGGTTAAGAATCTTATTACTTGTCTTTTAATATATATATATATATATATTTAGCACATATATTAATTAATTTTTCCTATTGGGCTTTGGATTGATGGTGAATGGGTTTACTTATAATGCACTCCATGAGTATAGTCTTTTTATCTAGAATTGGACGATATAATTGAAAACAAGTTTGTGATTTTTTGGTGTTTAAAATACATTTTAGAATGCACAAATAGATTCATCACCATGAAAAACCCTAAAAAAATCAAATTCTATAGATTAAATAACTTAAACTCAAGTTCTTAAAAATCTTTGTTGTATTTTTGTTAAAGTTTACAAAAAAAACTCTAAAAAACGTTAATTTTGTGTACTAGTTAAACTATATCATTCATATATATATAACTAAACCAAATTGTGTATTAAGATGATCAATAAAATTAAAAAAAATTCATCTAACATAAAATGTTCTTTGGCCCGAGAGTGTTTAGAGATGCAAAAGGATGGGTAAAAGTTTATATGCATTTAGTTTTGGAACTATAAAGTTTTAAGATGGACGAGTCCCTCTAGGTTCAAACTTTTATTTTAATACAAAATTAAGAAAACTTTTGCACTTTGAGGTATTTTATCTAGAATTAAATGAATTGATAAATAAGAGTCAATGAATTAATAAATCCAAAATAAAATGGATCCAGGCTAATTTGTTTATTAATATTTTTCTTTTCTTTTTAAATATATGGTGATAAATAACAACTAAATGAATTAATAAATTCAAAATAAAATGGATCTAGTCTAATTTAATTATTATATTTTTCTTTAAAAAAAAATATGATATAGTGATTGATAGTAATAAAAATGTCTGGTTTCTAAACTATTGCTCATATTCTACCCTACTACTATATTCAGAAGCACAAAAAAAAATTATAACCCAAGCTTTATGGCACCTCTTGCAAAATATTCTAAACAAGTGCCTTTTATAAACTTTGCAAAAAACTCCAGACAACAAAATATACGTACATAACGTCAAAGGATTTTGAAACATAATAAAAAAGTCTAACGGCTAATAGTGTTGTCTATTCTGTTATCCCTTGGAGTTCAAAATATTCAAAATATAGGTACATAAAGTTAAAGGATTTTGAAACATAATAAAAAGGTCTAGCAGCTAATAGTCCTGTCTATTCTGTTATCCCTGGTTCCTACCTCGTGGACTCTCTTCGTCTTTTTCTTGTTCATCGCTGGTTCTTCAATGCTTGAAACCTGCTCAAGGACAAACTGAGCTACACTAGTGAAAAGATTTTCATGCTATGGGAGTCTAACACCCATTGTAACCAACTCTATTCTCACTTTAATTTAGAACTTCTCCAATTTGCTTTGCAGTAGTGCAAATTTTTCATTTCATTTTCCTCAGTTGCATTCCTCTATTGCAGAACATTCAACGTACCCTCCATTACTTCTAAAACCCTGTCCAAGAGCTGATTCGATTTCTCCTATTCATTCCATTTATTGGATTTCTTCTATTCATTCAAATAATTGGATGGCCCACGGTCCGCCATGGCAAGTCTATTTGGCCTTTCTCTTATAAAGCCAATTCGTAGCCCATGGACGTGAGCACTTTAAACTACTGCAACACATCCTCGAAGAAGAAATGCACCAAGAAATTCTACTCTCCCACTGTTAATAATTCATTGTAGCTCTGTCACTAGAGTTCTCAGCGATAGAACATCACAAAAGTGGATATTGGCATCACCATCTTTCATCCGACATCCCAAGATTTTCGAATCCATTTTTGGATTGCGTAGAGCATGGGATATATCGAGATTGATATAGAGGGGCAAAGCAAGTAATTCCATTCTACCAACATTGAATGTAGAAACAAGGTCGAGGCCCTTCTCACATTGATATTCTAGTTCCCACCTTGGAGTATTAAATTCTACTGCCACCTGTGTGAGCGAGGGGATCGAGTTGACTGCCAAATCTTATAACTATTTTGACATGAGTATTATAATTTGTGATGGTGGCATTAATATGAGCGTCCAATATTCCTTCTTTGCAAGCTCCGGTGCATGCTCATGTGATATCGCATTTGATCATATAAATAGTTTCCTTCAGCTAGAGTTTTCCCTTGTATTCGTGTGGAACCACCAACTACCTTTGTCGTTTGAATTATTCCCTTGGGTATTGCCCATTATTTTCATGGTAAGGGAAAATTTATAAATCGCCTATTATCCAATTCCAAAGATCCATGTGTTTCTTTGTTTGGTATTTTTTCAGTAATTGGGTTTAATTATCTTAACACGTGACATGTGTTTCTTTGTTTGGTATTTTTTCAGTAATTGGGTTCAATTATCTTAACACGTGAGAAAGTCAATTTGCTCAAATTGTTTGAATTGCAGCATAATCCTTTGCAATAAATAAGGGAGGGCAGAGTTTTGAGCCTTTTTGTCACGATCTCCTTTTTATCCAAGAAATACAGTAAATAAAAAAAAAAATTATATATACATTTACGGTTGGAAACTCTCTATCATCAACCCCTAACCTACGGTACCCACCTATTAACCCTAAACACATGTAGACCAAACGCATAAAATGATTGTCATAAGGTTTTGGTTAATATAACTATCGGTTATATATATATCACTCCATATTTACTTAACCTTTATTGTATCGACATTTGATAAGTTATATGACAAGACATAAGTGTTGATTGCTGGTTATCCGTTTGAACGTTTGCTGCCAAATGGCAGAGCGAGTACGCCAGCTCACCAACCTCCGTAGCCATATGGCCCATCTTCACGTGCTGGCCATGTGATCTGAGAGAGTTTGACCTGCTCCGGGGTTCACGCTAGGCCTCCCGCCTAATCCAACGATGGTGATTACTTACCTTCATCGGACGGTCCAGCCTCACTTAGGGTTTGACCCTGCATATATAAGTCTTATTGGATTCGTTTTTGGTTCATTTGCTCATCTCTCAGTAGCCGAGCTCCTTCGACGGTTTGGACTGCAAGTCCTCTGGTTCATTGCACTCTTCTGGTTCATCGCTCCTCTGCCTTACTCAGGTTTGGCCGCGCCTCTTACATTACTTCTCACAGCTGGTTTCATAACTTATTGTTTTTCGCTTCTGCTGTTTATGCTCTAATCATTTCCAGGGTTGGCTTGACAGTTTTGGAGGGTTCCGGTGCTGACCATAGCTTACCTTCACCGAACGCCGGAGGGATTAGCTGCTATGCCACTTCCAGGTAAGTCGGAATTCGTTATCATTCTTGTTGACTGTGTTTGATTGCATTACGAGGGTTTGATTTACAGCTGAGACGGCCTGTACTCTACCTGTTGTCTCAGGTTAAATACCGGGTCCAAACCCTTGTGCGATTTATGTTTGGCGGCCTCACTTTGGCGGCCTGTCCAGCTGAACCCTAGATTATGGCCTCGGTGCCTTAGTTATCTATTCTATATTTGAACTTGGCTAAGGACTCTATCTTGTTTAACATTACCTGATTTAGGAAAAGCTCTTTTGAGTTTTCGGCGGTTATGTAAGGTCTGCATAGTTAAATAAACTGCTGTAATATTTGTCATCTGCGGATTATCGCTGTTTTGGTTCGGCCTGGATTTCCTTATGGTCAATGGTATACTATCAGCGTTTCATAATGATTTCTTTTCTTCCTTTCCTGTATATTAAATGCCGTCACCGGTTAATGGATATTTAAACCTTCGTTCTGATATATACAAAGTTTAATATACAGAGTTTTGTAGCTACTGCTTCTGTTTACGTTTGGTATCATACATAGTTACGGCAATGGTTATGCATTAGGGTTACTCCGTTTACCTTTGATATTTGGTGCATTTCTCCGTCGCTACTTCTAATTCTGGATAGCATCTATGGATATAACATTTCCAATGCCATAGAGTTTCTAAGATTAAATTTGATATTCAGTATATTTGCTGCCGTTTTCTATTATTCATTAGCATTACAGTTATGACATTCTATTGCTTTAGGGTTTCAATGCTATGAAATCGAAAAGTTTCTTCAACAATTGGTTCCCACAGCACGGCTCTCGTTCTTATATACTATTTGTACAGCGACAAGGGTAGACTTGCATTCGTTTCGTGAATGTAGTGTCTATCCTCCTGCGCACAGGCTTGACCCTAATGCAGCCAGCAGGTTTACGGCGGTCACTCGCCTGTAACAATACTTATTATCTAGTTCAAAGCTTATTCTTATTTCTGTACTGTGTTTCATTGCTTGATTTGTAGCCTATGAATGATATCGTTCCAACCCCTGAAGTTAGGGTTTGATGTACATCATTATTTATGTTAAAGAAAAACACTTCGCTTTCCGTCACTGTTGCCTTTCAATGTTTACTATACAGACGTTACTCGGAAAGATAATGTAAGTTCTGAGTTTTCAATTTCATGTGTTATTCCATATTTGCACAGTACCCGTTAAGACTGTATAAAACATGCACCAACCCCTTACACATTACCTCGTCTTTCAACTTACACTGTTTATTCTATTGAGTGAATGCATGCAGAGTAAGTTTATATCTTCAGACTGACCTTTATAATGAATTCTTTATCAGTTTTCAGAGTCAATCTACGGTTAAATAGCCAGCTCGGCTTCTCTTATCTTCTCAGGTCTTTACGCTGTAGAATCGAGTACTATTATGGACTCGGTTTATCTCAGGAATCAGTCTCTCCTACTATTACTGGGTACTGATGCTTCCTATCTTTCAGCAGTTCCTAGTTGTTACTGGCTGTACACAAATTAGCTGTGTAAGCTTAGGTGAATACATTCTACCCATGTGACACAGTCACACCCCCATTCCATTTTTCTCTGGTAGAACCGTAATCTTATTCTAGTTATCTTACCACAACAACTTTTAAAAAAAATGATACAACCGGGTACTTTTCAATACCTGAGCTTTCCTTAACTAATTTAGAAGAAGCGTACCTGGTATTCTGTCACTGAAGTTCTTACTTTCAGAAGTCACCTGTAGAGTTTTAGCTCTTAACCTCCCAACCTTGAGATCCACTGCACTGGATTCTCCCCCCGAGCCGTCTTGCAGGCCTGCAGCCCTCAACAAGACTCATGCACCACGGTGCTGGGTTATCTGATCACAACCAGACTTAACCCCCTTCTTTCACTCTGCTTCTCTCTTTTGGAATCTCTCCTCTGCCTGTTCCTCAACAGCCCAGAGGTTTTTCCTCCCCAAGCCTTTTCCTTGGGTGAGAGGCAGTTGTCTTTCTTTTTCAGTTTCATAACTGATTAATTTCTTTTAATAGAAAATCCTCCTTTTGGAGGCTGCCAGCATTTCATTCAACACATGTGCAAAATAGTTCATTATATTTACTTTCAAAAATAATAATGTCTTTTAATAAAACAAGTTGTCACCCATATTGTTTTTACCACAGCAATTACCGGGAATTACAAGTTACCGAGGTTATTACACTTTTGTTTTCAAAACATTTTGAATAACTACGAATGAGGTTCCCATCATAGTTATTTTTGTAATTTCTTGTATTTAGTTGGATTTTTGTTTGTATACCTCAACTCTTAAGCATATTTAGCTTTTATTTTTTAGTTTACGCAAAGATGATATTATTAATAATTATAATTACTTTTTATTTTTATATAATTTTATTTAGTCAAAATATTTGTATTAATAATTATAATTAATATTTTTTAAATATAATTTGACTCAATCAAAATGTTTAGATAATTTGATTCTCGTCCTGAAAATGAATCATATTAGTTGGTTAGAAATAGGTCGACAAAATTTTCTCTTATATGATTTTTACCGAACTTTCTTTTGTGTCAAACACATTATGCATCATAGAAACCTGAACTAAAAAATAACAAGAAATTACATATCTTCTGTACTGGGTTGAAGAGTGTTTCTCAACTCAATGATATCTATGGTAAAGTGGGGTGAATATCCATAGTTAAAAATCTTGTTATATTGTAAGTATTAAGTTTTTATATACTTATTATTGAAATTTAAACATGATTACAAAATTATTATTTTAATTTATATTGTAAAATGAATATTAATTTATATCTACTATTTATTGGGCCTAAGTTTTAGCAGAGTATGGAAGAGATGTTGTAAGATTATGTGATGTGATGTGATGCTATGTTATGTAAATTTTTTGGCTCAGTAAACAAGTAAATAAAATATAAAAATTAAAATAACCTTACGTTAAACATTTTTACTCGATCAAAAATAAAAATAAAGATTTTTTTTAAATAACTCTACATTAAAACAAAAATAACTATAAACTAAAATAATAAGGTTTTTGAGCTCCAGGTTTATGAGAAACCCTAGTATTGACCCATATTATTCATGTGGAATATAGCATATTTAAAGGAGGAAATCCACATCTACCAGGCACAGAGAGAGAAATTTCTTTTAGATTGAAATGAGATTTGATACCTCTCGAACCTTGATAGATTATGAGTTAAGATGGATCTAGAATAGTATATTTTAATGTGATAAAGGGTTTAGATATATGTCAAAAATAATTATAATATTTTTTGGTTTTAGATTTAATTAAAATAATGTTATAAAAGTAAATTTAAGAAAAATATTTTAAATATGTTTTGATTGTGAAATGAGAGATGATTTTTGCACATGTGGTATTGATGAGCCATGGTATTGACCCATGATATTATAACAAATCCCATCTACAAATTAATAGTATTTATGGTAAATTTGGCGTGAATATCCATGGCTAAATATTGTTGTATTGTATGTATTAAATCTTTTTTGTGTTTATTAATTAAATTTAAATGTAGCTACTAAATAATTATTTTAATTTATAAGGCAAAATGAATTTCAACGCATAGATACTATTTATATGTTATATACTTTAATGTGATATATTTTATTATAAAAAAGGCAAAATTACAATATAACAAATTGAATTTTATTATTTTTAACTTTGTAAGGATACTATAATATCTACCCCATACCCATACGAGGATTTACATTACTTTTAACCTTTTATTATTATTTAATTCAACTCATATGTAAATGTTTAGAAAACATTTATGTATTAATATATATTCAATATATTGAGCCTACATGTAAAAATATTTACATACTTTCTTACATTATACCTACACATCAAGCTTCTCTCAACACAATTAGCTAACCATATACATAGAAATGTGAACATGAACATTATAATTATGAGAGTAAGCAAGAAAAGCTTTTTAATTCTCCTTGAAACAAAGTTATTGTCCATCCTTCTCATCCTAGATAGTAGAACCCATGAACTCCACTCTTTCCTCTTTTCCAACACCAATACCATAAACTTTAGAGTTGAGACCAAAAAACACCTTGTAGAGAATAATGAATTTAGCCTCAGGGCTCCTCAAATAGTGAACCGACTAAAAGACATTGTCTTTACTCTTCTGCCACCGCATCAAAACAAGTTCTAGCTAGTGAATAAAACTCCCTAGCATAGAACACCTTTCCATTCATGAACTTTAAAACTCTATATCATCCACCCAATCCTTCTCATAGTTTAATTGGTAAAGGTACGTTACGTGAATATGCTTAACAAAGTTAATTGGTTTACCAATAACTACTTAGGAATTATGGGAGGTGATTATGGATACCTTTGTCTAGCTTTTCTGGTAGCCCTACAACCCTCTCAGCATTGAGAGACACTTTAATAAAAGAGTCTATTCCCCTTCCAATTATGAAAGACACCGATTTTAGCCATTTGAAGACACCTTAATAGAAGAGACTATTCCCCTTCAAATTATGGAAGACACCCATTAGCCGTACAACCCCCCTCGGAGCATACACCTTAATAGAAGAGACTATTCCCCTTCAAATTATGGAAGACACCCATTTTAGCCGTACAACCCCCTCGGAGCATTCAGAGACACTTTAATAGAAAGGTCTATTTCGCTTCAAATTATGGAAAATGCCCATTTTATTAGACTCCACAGTTTTAGGATTGTAAACAAGATAGATAGTTACTAATAAAAATGGGATGACTACTAATAAAAGTGAGAGTGATCTTAGAGATACTTAAAATGAAACTAAAACTACTCAGAATAGTGAACAAGGAAAGTTGTGTTGGGACCTAAAAAAAACCTAAACCTAACCATAGTTATCAAAACTACTATTGAAAAACATAGCCAAAGAATAAAACCCCACACTGGTGAATGCAACCAAAAACGAGCAAACCAACAACCCACTGGACAACCAAACGAAGGAACTAATCGATAAGGGGTCCAAAAGCAAAAACCAACACTGGGCCAACTAGAACTCGATGGAAACCTAATATCTTTAAGAGATAGAATACTATCTCGTTGCTTTTCATGATCACAAAGAAAAATATCAAAGAGCATCAGTCAACAAACGTTAAACCTCATCCCTAGACATCCACGTGTCCAAGCCATTGTTTGGGGGCATCCCTCACACCCATCCAGGGGAATAATAATAAGTTATAACAACAAGACATTATAAATGATTTAAGGGTTTGGTCGAGAATATGTCTGGAATATTATTTGTAAAAAATATATATAATAGAATTTAAATTTTTTTCTTTAAATGTGTACTAAGAAATGAATAAAGTTAGAAAGTAAACAAAATCAATCATTTTCTAATTGTTTTTCCAATATAATAAGGTTTTTTTTTTAAGTTATAGTTCCACGTTTGATGGGAGCATTACATATGGAATAATCCCATATTAAAAAGACCATTTTAAAAATGGGGTGGATTAAAAATAACGATTCCAATTCCTATAAGGTTTCTTTTTGTTTTTTCTTTTCTGAGTTTTACGTTGTTGGTATCCCAATATGATAGGATTTTTCGTGGGAGTAATAGTTCCACATTTCATGGGAAATTACCTATCTAAATTTTCAATTTAAATATTATTTTATTTTAAAAATACTAAAATTTTAAAAAACAAATGGATTTTAAAAAAAATCATTTTTTATTATTTTTTAAATTATTATTATTATTATTATTTTCAAAAATAGTTATGGTTTAATTCGTTATATATATATATATATATATATATTATAATTATTTTACAATATTAAATATTTGTTTTTGGTAAGCTAGTATTCATGGGATTTGAATTGGTATCAAAGAGTGCTTTAATAGTGCACTCATTCACCATCAATCAAAAATCTTGCTTGGTTTTACAATATTAAATACCATTATAGTTTATTGCTCTTAGAGGCGCTCTCCAACACTGTATAGGGGTAAATGTTTATAACATTGTGGTAGATGTCAAGCATAAATGTTTAACATTTAACAAATTTAATCTAATGTCAATTTCCTAATTAAAAATTGATATAGTTATTATGTATAAACAAGATATTATGGAAAGAAGTGGAATTGGATTCATATAAATTTAACATTTTAACTAGGTCAAATTACATAAAAAAAATATGGAAAAAATAAAATAAAATTAATAACTATATTTATATGGAATGTGAAGTGGAAAAGTAAATTGCTTGCTCAAGTAGAAGAACTTGCATAAAATTTGGTGGGTAGTAACCAGTAGTAAGTCTACACATGTATAGTTTTACTCATACATAAGTGTTGAAGAAAACATAAATAATGGTGGGAAGTAACATCGGTGAGTATGTTTTTTTACATAAGTGTTGAAAAAAACATAAATAATGGTGGGGAGTAACTCCTATAAGTATGTTTTTTTACATATTATTCCCATCTGCTTTTTATGCAAAGACTTGCTTAAATTATGTTGGGAAGTAATTGATACTAGATATGTTATTTATTTGAGTATAAGTTATTTTCAAGTATTTTATTTTATGGTGGGAAGTAATTGTTGGTAGATATTTTATTTAATTAAGTATAAGTTATTTTCAAGTATTTTATTTCTGGATGGTTTTCCTACAAATTTTAAAGATAAAAAATCACTACACAAATATCAAAAATCATGCATGAATATTGCAACCATATCCATAAATTATGACATAAAATATGTAACGAAGTTATCCGCATGGAATTATATTGTTGGAGTGGGAGAGAGATTGAGGGAAGATGAAAGAAATAGAGGGATAGACATATTAAACTTAATAGTTACAATAAAATTACAATAACAAGTTTGTTAACCATGGATATTCACCCCCACTTTACCATGGATATTATTAACTTGTAAGTAGGTTTTGAAACAATACCATGGGCCGATACCATGGCTTATCAATACCACATGCCTAAAAACCATAACTCATTTCACAATAAAAAAATAAAAGGTAAAATATTTTAGACACTACATTGTTTACATAAAGTGAAAAGTCTCCATCATAGGGATGGAGGGGGGCAGATAGAGAGAGTGAAATGGAGCAGAGAGAGGGAGGAGAAATAAGGAAAGATGGGAGAGAAGGAGAGAGGGACGAAGATAGTGACAAAATTGGATGGTGGAGAGAGAGAGAGTGATAGAGAGGAGAGAGAGAGAGAGAGATGGAGGTGTAAGAGAGAGGGATAGAGATGAATGAAGAGATATAGGAGGGGAGGGAGAGGAGACAGGGAGGAAGAGAGATATGTAGTTGGATGGGGAGAGAGGGGGAGGAAGAGAAAGAGAGAGGGAGGGAGATAGTGACAAAGTTGGAGGGTAGAGAGAGAGATGGTGATGAGAGATGGAGGGAGGTGGGAGATAAGGGAGAGAGGGGAAGGAAGAGAGAGAGGACTTCAGAGAGAGGGAGGTAGGGAGAGATGGGCTTGGAGGGGGAGAGAGAGAGGGAGTGACAATGGACAGTTGAAGAGAGAGTGAGTGAGGAAGGAGAGGAGAGAGAGGGAGAGAAGGGAAAGGGAAAGAACTATATAGAGATGGAGACATCTAGATGCAAGCTAGAGGTAAGGGGAGAGAGAGGAGATAAGGAGGGAGACAGTGACATTGTGATGACCCCAGACTATGTAAATGTGAAAATTTACTGTGGTAAAAGACATTAAGACAGTTGTTGTTTATGTTTTAAAAACAAAACTGTGACAAACTATTTCATTAAAGTAATTTAAATATTTTCTTGAAATGCTGGCAGCCTCTAGGAGGTGGATTTAAAAGAAAGTGATCAGTTATAATAACTGATGGAAACTACCCTCCCAAAAACAGGAAAAGTCCTGGCTGTAGGGGGGAAGCTCTGTGCTGTGTGGACAGACAGAGGAGACCTTTCCAAGAAGAGGAAAGAAGAAAAAGAAAAGAGAAAACTGGTTAAGTCTGGTTAGGACCAGATAACCAAGCACAAAGTGCACAAATCTTGTGGAGGGCTTGAGGCCTGCAAGATGGCTCGGGGGGAGAATTCCATTCGAGAGATGGATCTCATGGCTGGGTGGAAGAGCAGAAACCAAGTACAGGTGACTTGCTTGAGAACCTATTCCTGACTCGGGTGAACCAGGTACGGTTTCAAGTTGCAGAGTCCCTGATTGAATATAAATATACAGTGAAATTTACAGTAGGTAAATAAGGATTATGTTTCATTTTCCTAGGTACTGTTAATATATACAGTGAATTTACAAGTAGGTAAATAAGGATTATGTTTCATTCTCCTCGATACTGTTATTATATACAGTGAATCTACAGTAGGGTTTTCATTCCCTAAACACTGTTATATTGCTTAAACGACTGCACCAGTGTAGTTTTAAGTGAAAAGGCAGATTATAACTCGAGAGGCATAATCTAAAACTAGCCGTGTGGTAAACAAAGCTACAACAGGTGTAGTTAAATTTAAAGACTGGTTACAGAATAAGAAGGGAAGTGACCCAGAAAACCGGTTATTAAATAGTAATCTTCATGAAAACAACCTCGTCAGAGAGACGAAGGCGCTGTGATAATATCGGAACAGCGAATAATGGAATAAATAGTGCAGACCTCTTGAATATAAACAAGCAGATATTTTAATGTGTCGACACAACGAGTTTGGAACGCTCTGAGTTTGGGCAAAGAGCGCCGACTATGGTCAGTTTTAACTCGTCGACAAAAGGAAAATAAACTCATAGCTATCATAATAATGATTGTTGATATGAACAGAAACAAATAAGTTATTCCAGCCAAAGGAATTTATTTTGTAAAAACTGTGTAAACATAGAGCGAGAACACATTTCATTCCTGTACATCAGTGTTATCAAACTGCAAATGTTTGAGGATACATTAAGTAAAGAAAAATAGTGCGTAAAGAACCGTAAGGAAAATCGAAAACTCTTTACAGGAAACCCTGTACATGGTGTTTAAAAAGGGAAACAACTCTTTACATATTTATATTACGACATTTCATAAAGAAAAGAAGATGCACGATATGGTTATCCTATCTAACCGAGGGCATCCGGTATGAGTTTAGGAAGACGAGATTTGCATAGCAAATGCCAGACGGATGCCTCGAAACAGTAAAAATAACATGAGCAAATCCATGAACCTGCTATTGTTAAGACAAGCGAAAACAGTGGTAATAAAACAAACTACTATTCACTGTTCTGAGAACTGCTAAATACACAGAATACATTCATTGAATACGCAAAATATTGTTGCCTTGGAAACATAGACAGTGTAACAGTTACGTATACAAATGACAAACATAACACCCAGGTGGTGAAATCGTGCAGTGGTAATAACTGTGCATACATTAATACAGAAAACCTCGAATCAGAGCATGAATCCGACAGTCCAGGTCTGTGCATTACGGCCGGACCCAATGCCTTATAAATTATATCAGAAATACCAAACCAAAGTCCAAGCATGCCGAAAGGGCAGTATTATAATCAAAACGAAACCGTAAGTACGTGCTGTAGCACTCAGAAAAAACTTCGCCGTGGAGAAAAACTTAACAGGGCGGGTCACAGAACTCAATCAGACATCAAGAAGTACTGAATGCAACCGTGAGGGTTCTCTGTGGAGAAATACCTCGGCTTCGAAGCAAGGAAACCCTCGTTCGAACAGCGGTCTGCACCAAACCATAATATAATCCGCTCAAAATTATGAACTCTGAGCTCTCATATGCAGAGCAAGGCATTTAAGAGTTAAGACTTACCGTGGCCGCCGATAAGGGTTAAACCTTCGAGCTTAGCCACCATGGCACCGGCTGAGAGGGTTGAATAACCTAGCTGCATGCCCTGTCAACAAAATAGAACAAGTTCATAAGATTCATAACACTTAAACGCAAACTGTAACGATTACTGTAAAATTCCAGAGTTTAAGGGTCAATACCTGTAAGGGTGTATCGATGTGCACCTCGCGGTCTTTGGAGGAGAGGCAGGTTACAAACAAAACGCCGGTGGTATCGAACCGGAGAACAAACACAGAAGCGGAGCCGGAAGAGCCAAGGAACAAATAAACCCTGAGCCGGCCTAAATGAGTTTTATGTGATGACTTAAACCCTTGGAAACATTCCAACCCTCCGATCCAAGAGAGCCATCGTGACCGTCCATGCAAGGCGGGAAAGCAAAGCGGGAACGCCGAGAAAGCTGTGACCGAGGTGTCACATGGCCGAAGGGACGAGCCATGCCACCTACCATGGTGTGGACCAAAGACATTAAGGTGACGGGTGAGTTGGCACTTGCATTGACTGCGGTCGGACCAACAAACCCCGCGCTGCATTAATACTACTGCATAGTAGGGTAGACTAACGGCTGGGAGCCACCATAGTCAATGCCTGTTTAAACTCATGTGACAGCGTAAAACATATAGCATAACATTCGTATACAAGTTATAACGATGACAAGACATTAAGCCAGCTAGCTGTACAAATCATGGCATAAAATATGTGCATAAAATATGTTTCTATACGCTATGTAGTTGGACATGTAGTCGTGTATAATGCGTAAATCTTATTGGTAGTAGATTCTTTATATGGTTATACATTGAATTTTTTTTTTTTATGTGTATGGATAAAAGGGTGTGACAAATTGGTATCAGAGCCCAGTTTCAACACTGTGGCCTCAAGCAAAACATGCTTCACTGTGCAGAAGCGTACACCATGCATACATATGTAAGTTAATAATTTACTTAACTGTTGTTCTGTCTATTTAGGGGTGAAATACAGAATTACAACAGCTAACAGTTAAGCCAGAAAGGAGACAAAATGCAAGGAACCGGTAGTAACCCTCGAGAGAACCCAGAGCTGTGGGTACAGTTGGGTGAGGAAACACGAAGTACCAACCTTGCAATCCTGGAAACTGTTCAGGAGTTGAAAAATGAGATGGCACGGTTGCGAGAGGACAACGCGCGTTTGACAGTTGAACAAGAAAGAATTCTGAAGAGTTTGTCGGACAGGCAAAATCCACCTCTATCTAACCCCAGCGCAGAACAGCAGAGGATGACAGAAGAACAAGACTATCAGTTTGAACCTGAAAATTCAGATGGCAAAGAGGATCACTCTGATAATGCACCACAACAGCAAACCTCAAAACGTCAGAAAATGGAGCTGCAGGGAGAGTTTCGAAAAATTAAACCCCCACATTTCGATGGCGAACAGGAGGAAGCAGCTGAAGCATGGTTAATAAATATGAATAAATATTTTCAGTTGTATGAGTATGATCACAATTTGAAGGCGAGACTGGCTATTTTCCAGCTACAAGGTAAGGCAACCTTGTGGTGGGAGGAAATCAAGATTATCAAGGGGGTAAGTGAACGGACCATTACATGGGAGAAATTTCAGAAATACTTCAAAGAAAGGTACCTAACTGAGCGCTTCTACGATGAAAAAGCGAGAGAGTTCCATGATTTAAGATTGGGGCAGCAGACGATGGACGAGTTCATTAATCGCTTTACCTCTCTGCTACGTTATGTACCTTATATCAAAGAGGAGAAAGCCAAGGTCCAAAGGTTTGTGAGCAGCTTACCTTCATATATAAGAGAGAGGATTGAGTTTGACAATCCTAGGACCATGGATGAGGCTATTCGTAAAGCAAGGATCTGCTACCAGCAGAATAAACAGAAGGGGGATACTTCAAATAAAAGATGGAATGAGAAAAGGAGCAGTCGGGTGGTTGGAAGCAGCAAGGGAGGTCGCAGCAATGGAAGTAAGGGAGCTGGTAAAGGATTGAACAGTAGATCTGTAACAAGAAGTGCGCCCCGAGCTAGGCCAGTAAGTGAAAACAGAGTAAGTGAGCAGCCTGTTAGGCCAGAAGGTGAAGGGATGACCAGACCTCCAGTTCAATGCTGGGGCTGTGGAGGACCTCACTATGTTAAAAACTGCCCACAGCGAAAGGGGACAGACCAGATATCCCAAATTCATGAGGCATCGACTGTTGGGGACGTGGCACGTAGTGTACCCAGAATTAATGCAGCTTTGGAAGACCGCCAAGCGGAGTACCAGCCATCTATGGTCGAATTTGAAGGTAAAATTTCAAACCTTTCTATAGCTGTTCTTATTGATCCAGGAGCTACTTTAAGTTATGTTAGCCCAAAGATAGTAGAACAGTGTAAATTACAATCTGAAAAGTTCAGAAATCCGTGGCTGGTCCAATTAGCTACAGGAGCCAAGAGACGAGTCTTGGCCAAAGTAAATAATTGCTCTTTAACCATAGCAGGGCAGCCAATAGTGGCAGATTTAAACGTACTACCGTTGGGTTCATATGATATCCTGATTGGGATGGATTGGCTGGAAAAACACTGGTCCTTAGTGAATTGCAAGACAAAAACCATCTACTATAAGGATGACCGTGGAGAGCAGCAGGAGTTACAAGGAATCAAACATCCTGTACAGATTCGACCCATTACAGCATCTCAGTTAGCTAAATGCATCAAGAAGAAATGTCAAATCTATGCTATTCAGGTGGGTTACACAAATCATAAGGATAAAACTGCCATGCTGGGCAACATTCCGGTGGTACAAGAATTTGCAGATGTTTTTCCTGAGGAGGTACCGGGATTACCACCTAAAAGAGATGTGGACTTCACCATTGAATTGATTCTGGGAGCAGCACTCGTGTCACGGGCACCATACCGTATGAGTGTACCAGAACTAACAGAATTAAAAATGCAACTGCAGGAGCTGTTAGATAAAAATTACATCCCTCCCAGTGTATCACCCTGGGGAGCCCCAATGTTATTCGTCGAAACGAAAGATGGAACTTTCCGGATGTGTATTGATTATCGTCAGCTGAATAAGCTCACGATCAAAAATCAATATCCTTTGCCTCGGATCGATGAACTTTTTGATCAGGTGAAGGGAGCGACGATATTCTCTAAGATCGATCTGCGATCTGGTTATCATCAGATCAGAATTAAAGAGGAGGATATCGCTAAGACAACTTTCAGAACACGGTATGGACATTATGAATTCATGGTGCTACCTTTTGGTCTGACCAATGCACCTGCTATCTTCATGTGTTTGATGAACAGTGTGTTTCACAGATTCTTAGAAAAATTTGTGTTGATATTCGTAGATGACATTCTGATTTATTCTCGATCAAGAAAGGAGCATGAGGGACACCTTAGATTGGTGTTGCAAACTCTACGAGAACATCAATTATATGCAAAGTTTAGTAAATGTGATTTCTTCAAGGAGGAGATACAATACTTAGGCCATGTAATCACAAAGGAAGGAATTGTGGTAGACCCTGAGAAAATCAGAACTATAATGGAGTGGCCCATACCAAAGGATGTGGCAGATATTAGGTCCTTTATGGGGTTAGCGGGTTATTACAGAAGATTTGTGGAAGGCTTTTCAAGGGTAGCATACCCTATCACCTCCTTACAAAAGAAGGGAAAGGTATTTAAGTGGACCTCAGAATGTCAGCAGAGCTTTGAACAGCTCAAGAACTTACTCACCACCGCGCCCATTTTCAGTATAGCTGATCCTAACAAGGATTACATGGTTTGCACTGACGCAAGTAAAGAAGGCGTGGGAGGAGTGATGATGCAAGAAGGAAGAGTCATTGCATACGAATCAAGGAAACTAAAGGAACATGTGCATAAATACTCTGCTTACGACTTGGAGCTGGCAGCTGTTATCCATGCACTGAAAATGTGGCGACACTACCTTTTGGGAAGAAAATTTCTGTTGTTAACAGACCACCACAGCTTAACAAACTATTTCAGCCAACCCACCTTAAATACGAGACAAGCTCGTTGGGCCGACTTCTTAAGCGGGTTTGATTTTGAAATTAAGCATTTAAAGGGGAAGGAGAACCGAGTAGCTGATGCATTGAGTCGAAAGGTACAATGCGTGTGCAGGATTTCGGTCAGTAAATGGCAGAGTACTCTACTTGAAAGGATAAAAACAGCGGCTGATCAAGATGCTGTTTACCAGCAAATTAAACAGCAAGTACGACAACTTTCTGGTAAGGAAATACAACAGGGGTATGAGCTAGATGATGCCGAAATGCTGTATTTTAATAAAAAGCTGTATGTACCCAATGAAGATAGTCTTAGAAAACTGATTCTGGACGAATTTCATACCAGCCATTATACCGGGCATCCAGGGTACCAAAAAATGGTTACCACTCTTCGAAAGGAATATTACTGGCCAAAAATGAAGAAGGAGGTAGCCGAGTATCTAGCGCGATGTCTAGAATGTCAACAGATTAAGGCGAGGCATTTGCATCCAGCAGGGCTGTTACAACCCTTACCCATTCCGGAATGGAAATGGGAGACTATTTCCATGGACTTTACAACCGGATTGCCTCGAACGAAGAAAAATAATGATTCCATTATGGTGGTAGTGGATAAGTTAAGTAAGGCAGCACACTTCATACCTGTGCAATCAACATATAAGGCTGTGCAAATTGCTCATATTTTCATGCAAAATGTGTTCAAATTGCATGGACTTCCGAAGGTAATTATCTCTGATCATGATGTTAAGTTAACATCAACCTTTTGGAGGACATTGTTTGCTGAACTGGGAACACAGCTGAACTTTAGCACAGCTTATCATCCCCAGACCGATGGCCAAACGGAACGAGTGAATCAGGTAGTGAAGGACATGCTGAGAGCATGTGTTATGATGAAACCAACTCAATGGGAGGAATATCTCCACCTGGTCGAATTCGCTTATAACAATGGATATCATTCCTCAACACAGTTGAGTCCTTTTGAGGTCCTGTATGGGCGGAAGTGCCGCACACCCTCCAGTTGGGGTGGACCTGAGGACAGGTTACGAATTGGTCCTGAAATGCTCCAGGAAATTGAAGACACGGTAAAAAAAGTGCTTACCAACTTAAAAGCTGCTCAGGACAGACAGAAAAGTTTTGCTGATCGAAAGAGAAGGTTCAAAGAATTCCAAGTTGGGGACCATGTGTTTGTAAGAATTCAACCCAGAAGGAGTACCTTGCAGTGGAGCGGATGTGCCAAACTAGCACCCCGCTATTTTGGACCCTTTCAAATCTTGGCAAGAGTAGGGCCAGTAGCTTATCAACTCGCCCTACCAAGCCATATTAAGATCCACAATGTTTTTCACGTTTCCGTATTAAAACAATACGTTTACGATCCTAAACATGTGATTCAATGGCAGAATGTTCGGGTAAGAACTAATCTGATCATGTTAGATAAGCTTTGTTCTTCAACAAGAAAATAACTAAATCTGTTGCTGATTGCAGGTCGAGCCGGAAGGCGAGGTTCTGGTCGAACCACTGACCATTCTCGACCGGAGAGAAGTGCAGCTGCGGAAACGGGTTATTTTCCAAGCTAAGGTGCAATGGCAGCATTATGGGCCTGAAGAGGCCACTTGGGAGGATGAGGAACTCCTTAGAGAAGCTTACCCGAATTTGTTTAAGGGAGACAGACATCGGGACGATGTCCAATCACAGGAGGGGGAGATGTGATGACCCCAGACTATGTAAATGTGAAAATTTACTGTGGTAAAAGACATTAAGACAGTTGTTGTTTATGTTTTAAAAAAAAAACTGTGACAAACTATTTCATTAAAGTAATTTAAATATTTTCTTGAAATGTTGGCAGCCTCTAGGAGGTGGATTTAAAAGAAAGTGATCAGTTATAATAGCTGATGGAAACTACCCTCCCAAAAACAGGAAAAGTCTTGGCTGTAGGGGGGAAGCTCTGTGCTGTGTGGACAGACAGAGGAGACCTTTCCAAGAAGAGGAAAGAAGAAAAAGAAAAGAGAAAACTGGTTAAGTCTGGTTAGGACCAGATAACCAAGCACAAAGTGCACAAATCTTGTGGAGGGCTTGAGGCCTGCAAGATGGCTCGGGGGGAGAATTCCGTCTGAGAGATGGATCTCATGGCTGGGTGGAAGAGCAGAAACCAAGTACAGGTGACTTGCTTGAGAACCTATTCCTGACTTGGGTGAACCAGGTACGGTTTCAAGTTGCAGAGTCCCTGATTGAATATAAATATACAGTGAAATTTACAGTAGGTAAATAAGGATTATGTTTCATTTTCCTAGGTACTGTTAATATATACAGTGAATTTACAAGTAGGTAAATAAGGATTATGTTTCATTCTCCTCGATACTGTTATTATATATAGTGAATCTACAGTAGGGTTTTCATTCCCTAAACACTGTTATATTGTTTAAACGACTGCACCAGTGTAGTTTTAAGTGAAAAGGCAGATTATAACTCAATAGGCATAATCTAAAACTAGCCATGTGGTAAACAAAGCTACAACATGTGTAGTTAAATTTAAAGACTGGTTATAGAATAAGAAGGGAAGTGACCCAGAAAACCGGTTATTAAATAGTAATCTTCATGAAAACAACCTCGTCAGAGAGACGGAGGCGCTGTGATAATATCGGAACAACGAATAATGGAATAAATAGTGCAGAGCTCTTGAATATAAACAAGCAAATATTTTAATGTGTCAACAGAACGACTTTGGAACGCTCTGAGTTTGAGCAAAGAGCGCCGACTATGGTCGGTTTTAACTCGTCGAAAAAAGGAAAATAAACTCACAGCTATCATAATAATGATTGTTGATATGAACAGAAACAAATAAGTTATTCCAGCCAAAGGAATTTATTTTGTAAAAACTGTGTAAACATAGAGCGAGAACACATTTCATTCCTGTACATCAGTGTTATCAAACTGCAAATGTTTGAGGATACATTAAGTAAAGAAAAACAGTGCGTAAAGAACCGTAAGGAAAATCGAAAACTCTTTACAGGAAACCCTGTACATGGTGTTTAAAAAGGGAAACAACTCTTTACATATTTATATTACGGCATTTCATAAAGAAAAGAAGATGCACGATATGGTTATCCTATCTAACCGAGGGCATCCGGTATGAGTTTAGCAAGACGAGATTTGCATAGCAAATGCCAGACGGATGCCTCGAAACAGTAAAAATAACATGAGCAAATCCATGAACCTGCTATTGTTAAGACGAGCGAAAACAGTGGTAATAAAACAAACTACCATTCACTGTTCTGAGAACTGTTAAATACACAGAATACATTCATTGAATACGCAAAATATTGTTGCCTTGGAAACATAGACAGTGTAACAGTTCTGTATACAAATGACAAACATAACACCCAGGTGGTGGAATCGTGCAGTGGTAATAACTGTGCATACATTAATACAGAAAACCTCGAATCAGAGCATGAATCCGACAGTCCAGGTCTGTGCATTACGGCCGGACCCAATGCCTTATAAATTATATCAGAAATACCAAACCAAAGTCCAAGCATGCCGAAAGGGAAGTATTATAATCAAAACGAAACCGTAAGTACGTGTTGTAGCACTCAGAAAAAACTTCGCCGTGGAGAAAAACTTAACAGGGCGGGTCACAGAACTCAATCAGACATCAAGAAGTATTGAATGCAACCGTGAGGGTTCTCTGTGGAGAAATACCTCGGCTTCGAAGCAAGGAAACCCTCGTTCGAACAGCGGTCTGCACCAAACCATAATATAATCCGCTCAAAATTATGAACTCTGAGCTCTGATATGCAGAGCAAGGCATTTAAGAGTTAAGACTTACCGTGGCCGCCGATAAGGGTAAAACCTTCGAGCTTAGCCACCATGGCACCGGCTGAGAGGGTTGAATAACCTAGCTGCATGCCCTGTCAACAAAATAGAACAAGTTCATAAGATTCATAACACTTAAACGCAAACTGTAACGATTACTGTAAAATTCCAGAGTTTAAGGGTCAATACCTGTAAGGGTGTATCGATGTGCACCTCGCGGCCTTTGGAGGAGAGGCAGGTTACAAACAAAACGCCGGTGGTATCGAACCAGAGAACAAACACAGAAGCGGAGCCGGAAGAGCCAAGGAACAAATAAACCCTGAGCCGGCCCAAATGAGTTTTATGTGATGACTTAAACCCTTGGAAACATTCCAACCCTCCGATCCAAGAGAGCCATCGTGACCGTCCATGCAAGGCGGGAAAGCAAAGCGGGAACGCCGAGAAAGCTGTGACCGAGGTGTCACATGGCCGAAGGGACAAGCCATGCCACCTGCCGTGGTGTGGACCAAAGACATTAAGGCGACGGGTGAGTTGGCACCTGCATAGACTGCGGCCGGACCAACAAACCCCGCGCCGCATTAATACTACTGCATAGTAGGGTAGACTAACGGCTGGGAGCCACCATAGTCAATGCCTGTTTAAACTCATGTGACAGCGTAAAACATATAGCATAACATTCGTATACAAGTTATAACGATGACAAGACATTAAGCCAGCTAGCTGTACAAATCATGGCATAAAATATGTGCATAAAATATGTTTCTATACGCTATGTAGTCGGACATGTAGTCGTGTATAATGCGTAAATCTTATTGTGTAGTAGATTCTTTATATGGTTATACATTGAAATTTTTTTTTTTATGTGTATGGATAAAAGGGTGTGACAAATTGGTATCAGAGCCCAGTTTCAACATTGTGGCCTCAAGCAAAACATGCTTCACTGTGCAGAAGCGTACACCATGCATACATATGTAAGTTAATAATTTACTTAACTGTTGTTCTTTATATTTAGGGGTGAAATACAGAATTACAACAGCTAACAATTAAGCCAGAAAGGAGACAAAATGCAAGGAACCAGTAGTAACCCTCGAGAGAACCCAGAGTTGTGGGTACAGTTGGGTGAGGAAACACGAAGTACCAACCTTGCAATCCTGGAAACTGTTCAGGAGTTGAAAAATGAGATGGCACGGTTGCGAGAGGACAACGCGCGTTTGACAGTTGAACAAGAAAGAATTCTGAAGAGTTTGTCGGACAGGCAAAATCCACCTCTATCTAACCCCAACGCAAAACAACAGAGGATGACAGAAGAACAAGACTATCAGTTTGAACCTGAAAATTCAGATGGCAAAGAGGATCACTCTGATAATGCACCACAGCAGCAAACCTCAAAACGTCAGAAAATGGAGTTGCAGGGAGAGTTTCGAAAAATTAAACCCCCACATTTCGATGGCGAACAAGAGGAAGCAGCTGAAGCATGGTTAATAAATATGAATAAATATTTTTAGTTGTATGAGTATGATCACAATTTGAAGGCGAGACTGGCTATTTTCCAGCTACAAGGTAAGGCAACCTTGTGGTGGGAGGAAATCAAGATTATCAAGGGGGTATGTGAACGGACCATTACATGGGAGAAATTTCGGAAATACTTCAAAGAAAGGTACCTAACTGAGCGCTTCTACGATGAAAAAGCGAGAGAGTTCCATTATTTAAGACTGGGGCAGCAGACGATGGACGAGTTCATTAATCGTTTTACCTCTCTGCTACATTATGTACCTTATATCAAAGAGGAGAAAGCCAAGGTCCAAAGGTTTGTGAGCAACTTACCTTCATATATAAGAGAGAGGATTGAGTTTGACAATCCTAGGACCATGGATGAGGCTATTCGTAAAGCAAGGATCTGCTACCAGCAGAATAAACAGAAGGGGGATACTTTAAATAAAAGATGGAATGAGAAAAGGAGTAGTCGGGTGGTTGGAAGAAGCAAGGGAGGTCGCAACAATGGAAGTAAAGGAGCTGGTAAAGGATTGAACAGTAGATCTGTAACAAGAAGTGCGCCCCGAGCTAGGCCAGTAAGTGAAACCAGAGTAAGTGAGCAGCCTGTTAGGCTAGAAGGTGAAGGGATGACCAGACCTCCAGTTCAATGCTGGGGCTGTGGAGGACCTCACTATGTTAAAAACTGCCCACAGCGAAAGGGGACAGACCAAATATCCCAAATTCATGAGGCATCGACTGTTGGGGACGTGGCACGTAGTGTACCCAGAATTAATGCAGCTTTGGAAGACCGCCAAGCTGAGTACCAGCCATCTATGGTTGAATTTGAAGGTAAAATTTCAAACCTTTCTATAGCTGTTCTTATTGATCCAGGAGCTACTTTAAGTTATGTTAGCCCAAAGATAGTAGAACAGTGTAAATTACAATCTGAAAAGTTCAGAAATCCGTGGCTGGTCCAATTAGCTACAGGAGCCAAGAGACGAGTCTTGGCCAAAATAAATAATTTCTCTTTAACCATAGCAGGGTAGCCAATAGTGGCAGATTTAAACGTACTACCGTTGGGTTCATATGATATCCTGATTGGGATGGATTGGCTGGAAAAACACTGGTCCTTAGTGAATTGCAAGACAAAAACCATCTACTATAAGGATGACTGTGGAGAGCAGTAGGAGTTACAAGGAATCAAACATCCTGTACAGATTCGACCCATTACAGCATCTCAGTTAGCTAAATGCATCAAGAAGAAATGTCAAATCTATGCTATTCAGGTGGGTTACACAAATCATAAGGATAAAACTGCCATGTTGGGCAACATTCCGGTGGTACAAGAATTTGCAGATGTTTTTCCTGAGGAGGTACCGGGATTACCACCTAAAAGAGATGTGGACTTCACCATTGAATTGATTCTGGGAGCAGCACGCGTGTCACGGGCACCATACCGTATGAGTGTACCAGAACTAGCAGAATTAAAAATGCAACTGCAGGAGCTGTTAGATAAAAATTACATCCCTCCCAGTGTATCACCCTGGGGAGCCCCAGTGTTATTTGTCGAAACGAAAGATGGAACTTTCCGGATGTGTATTGATTATCGTCAGCTGAATAAGCTCATGATCAAAAATCAATATCCTTTGCCTCGGATCGATGAACTTTTTGATCAGGTGAAGGGAGCGACGATATTCTCTAAGATCGATCTGGATATCGCTAAGACAGCTTTCAGAACGCGGTATGGACATTATGAATTCGTGGTGCTACCTTTTGGTCTGACCAATGCACCTGCTACCTTCATGTGTTTGATGAACAGTGTGTTTCACAGATTCTTAGACAAATTTGTGTTGATATTCATAGATGACATTCTGATTTATTCTCGATCAAGAAAGGAGCATGAGGAACACCTTAGATTGGTGTTGCAAACTCTGCGAGAACATCAATTATATGCAAAGTTTAGTAAGTGTGATTTCTTCAAGGAGGAGATACAATACTTAGGCCATGTAATCACAAAGGAAGGAATTGCAGTAGACCCTGAGAAAATCAGAACTATAATGGAGTGGCCCATACCAAAGGATGTGGCAGATATTAGGTCCTTTATGGGGTTAGCGGGTTATTACAGAAGATTTGTGGAAGGCTTTTCAAGGGTAGCATACCCTATCACCTCCTTACAAAAGAAGGGAAAGGTATTTAAGTGGACCTCAGAATGTCAGCAGAGCTTTGAACAGCTCAAGAACTTACTCACCACCGCGCCCATTTTGAGTGTAGCTGATCCTAACAAGGATTACGTGGTTTGCACTGACGCAAATAAAGAAGGCGTGGGAGGAGTGATGATGCAAGAAGGAAGAGTCATTGCATACGAATCAAGGAAACTAAAGGAACATGAGCAGAAATACTCTGCTTACGACTTGGAGCTGGTAGCTGTTATCCATGCACTGAAAATGTGGCGACACTACCTTTTGGGAAGAAAATTTCTGTTGTTAACAGACCACCACAGCTTAACAAACTATTTCAGCCAACCCACCTTAAATACGAGACAAGCTCGTTGGGCCGACTTCTTAAGCGGGTTTGATTTTGAAATTAAGCATTTAAAGGGGAAGGAGAACCAAGTAGCTGATGCATTGATTCGAAAGGTACAATGCGTGTGCAGGATTTCGGTCAGTAAATGGCAGAGTACTCTACTTGAAAGGATAAAAACAGCGGCTGATCAAGATGTTGTTTACCAGCAAATTAAACAGCAAGTACGACAACTTTCCGGTAAGGAAATACAACAGGGGTATGAGCTAGATGATGCCGAAATGTTGTATTTTAATAAAAAGCTGTATGTACCCAATGAAGATAGTCTTAGAAAACTGATTCTGGACGAATTTCATACCAGCCATTATACCGGGCATCCAGGGTACCAAAAAATGGTTACCGCTCTTCGAAAGGAATATTACTGGCCAAAAATGAAGAAGGAGGTAGCCGAGTATCTAGCGCGATGTCTAGAATGTCAACAGATTAAGGCGAGGCATTTGCATCCAGCAGGGCTGTTACAACCCTTACCCATTCCGGAATGGAAATGGGAGACTATTTCCATGGACTTTATAACCGGATTGCCTTGAACGAAGAAAAATAATGATTCCATTATGGTGGTAGTGGATAAGTTAAGTAAGGCAGCACACTTCATACCTGTGCAATCAACATATAAGGCTGTGCAAATTGCTCATATTTTCATGCAAAATGTGTTCAAATTGCATGGACTTCCGAAGGTAATTATCTATGATCATGATGTTAAGTTCACATCAACCTTTTGGAGGACATTGTTTGCTGAACTGGGAACACAGCTGAACTTTAGCACAGCTTATCATCCCCAGACCGATGGCCAAACGGAACGAGTGAATCAGGTAGTGAAGGACATGCTGAGAGCATGTGTTATGATGAAACCAACTCAATGGGAGGAATATCTCCACCTGGTCGAATTTGCTTATAACAATGGATATCATTCCTCAACACAGTTGAGTCCTTTTGAGGTCCTGTATGGGCGGAAGTGCCGCACACCCTCCAGTTGGGGTGGACCTGAGGACAGGTTACGAATTGGTCCTGAAATGCTCCAGGAAATGGGAGACACGGTAAAAAAAGTGCTTACCAACTTAAAAGCTGCTCAGGACAGACAGAAAAGTTTTGCTGATCGAAAGAGAAGGTTCAAAGAATTCCAAGTTGGGGACCATGTGTTTGTAAGAATTCAACCCAGAAGGAGTACCTTGCAGTGGAGTGGATGTGCCAAACTAGAACCCCGCTATTTTGGACCCTTTCAAATCTTGGCAAGAGTAGGGCCAGTAGCTTATCAACTCGCCCTACCAAGCCATATTAAGATCCACATTGTTTTTCACGTTTCCGTATTAAAACAATACGTTTACGATCCTAAACATGTGATTCAATGGCAGAATGTTCGGGTAAGAACTAATTTGATCATGTTAGATAAGCTTTGTTCTTCAACAAGAAAATAACTAAATCTGTTGCTGATTGCAGGTCGAGCTGGAAGGCGAGGTTCTGGTCGAACCACTGACCATTCTCGACCGGAGAGAAGTGCAGCTGCGGAAACGGGTTATTTTCCAAGCTAAGGTGCAATGGCATCATTATGGGCCTGAAGAGGCCACTTGGGAGGATGAGGAACTCCTTAGAGAAGCTTACTCGAATTTGTTTAAGGGAGACAGACATCGGGACGATGTCCAATCACAGGAGGGGGAGATGTGATGACCCCAGACTATGTAAATGTGAAAATTTATTGTAGTAAAAGACATTAAGACAGTTGTTGTTTATGTTTAAAAAAAAAAATTGTGACAAACTATTTCATTCAAGTAATTTAAATATTTTCTTGAAATGCTGGCAGCCACTAGGAGGTGGATTTAAAAGAAAGTGATCAGTTATAATAGCTGATGGAAACTACCCTCCCAAAAACAGGAAAAGTCCTGGCTGTAGGGGGGAAGCTCTGTGCTGTGTGGACAGACAGAGGAGACCTTTCCAAGAAGAGGAAAGAAGAAAAAGAAAAGAGAAAACTGGTTAAGTCTGGTTAGGACCAGATAACCAAGCACAAAGTGCACAAATCTTGTGGAGGGCTTGAGGCCTGCAAGATGGCTCGGGGGAGAATTCCGTCTGAGAGATGGATCTCATGGCTGGGTGGAAGAGCAGAAACCAAGTACAGGTGACTTGCTTGAGAACCTATTCCTGACTCGGGTGAACCAGGTACGGTTTCAAGTTGCAGAGTCCCTGATTGAATATAAATATACAGTGAAATTTACAGTAGGTAAATAAGGATTATGTTTCATTTTCCTAGGTACTGTTAATGTATATACAGTGAATTTACAAGTAGGTAAATAAGGATTATGTTTCATTCTCCTCGATACTATTATTATATATAGTGAATCTACAGTATGGTTTTCATTCCCTAAACATTGTTATATTGTTTAAACGACTGCACCAGTGTAGTTTTAAGTGAAAAGGCAGATTATAACTCAATAGGCATAATCTAAAACTAGCCGTGTGGTAAACAAAGCTACAACATGTGTAGTTAAATTTAAAGACTGGTTATAGAATAAGAAGGGAAGTGACCCAGAAAACCGGTTATTAAATAGTAATCTTCATGAAAACAACCTCGTCAGAGAGACGGAGGCGCTGTGATAATATCGGAACAACGAATAATGGAATAAATAGTGCAGAGCTCTTGAATATAAACAAGCAGTTATTTTAATGTGTCGACAGAACGAGTTTGGAACGCTCTGAGTTTGAGCAAAGAGCGCCGACTATGGTCGGTTTTAACTCGTCGACAAAAGGAAAATAAACTCACAGCTATCATAATAATGATTGTTGATATGAACAGAAACAAATAAGTTATTCCAGCCAAAGGAATTTATTTTGTAAAAACTGTGTAAACATAGAGCGAGAACACATTTCATTCCTGTACATCAGTGTTATCAAACTGCAAATGTTTGAGGAAACATTAAGTAAAGAAAAACAGTGCGTGAAGAACCGTAAGGAAAATCGAAAACTCTTTACAGGAAACCCTGTACATGGTGTTTAAAAAGGGAAACAACTCTTTACATATTTATATTACGGCATTTCATAAAGAAAAGAAGATGCACGATATGGTTATCCTATCTAACCGAGGGCATCCGGTATGAGTTTAGCAAGACGAGATTTGCATAGCAAATGCCAGACGGATGCCTCGAAACAGTAAAAATAACATGAGCAAATCCATGAACCTGCTATTGTTAAGACGAGCGAAAACAGTGGTAATAAAACAAACTACCATTCACTGTTCTGAGAATTGTTAAATACACAGAATACATTCATTGAATACGCAAAATATTGTTGCCTTGGAAACATAGACAGTGTAACAGTTCCGTATATAAATGACAAACATAACACCCAGGTGGTGAAATCGTGCAGTGGTAATAACTGTGCATACATTAATACAGAAAACCTCGAATCAGAGCATGAATCCAACAGTCCAGGTCTGTGCATTACGGCCGGACCCAATGCCTTATAAATTATATCAGAAATACCAAACCAAAGTCCAAGCATGCCGAAAGGGCAGTATTATAATCAAAACGAAACCGTAAGTACGTGTTGTAGCACTCAGAAAAAACTTCGCCGTGGAGAAAACTTTAACAGGGTGGGTCATAGAACTCAATCAGACATCAAGAAGTACTGAATGCAACCGTGAGGGTTCTCTGTGGAGAAATACCTCGGCTTCGAAGCAAGGAAACCCTCGTTCGAACAACGGTCTGCACCAAACCATAATATAATCCGCTCAAAATTATGAACTCTGAGCTCTCATACGTAGAGCAAGGCATTTAAGAGTTAAGACTTACCGTGGCCGCCGATAAGGGTTAAACCTTCGAGCTTAGCCACCATGGCACCGGCTGAGAGGGTTGAATAACCCAGCTGCATGCCCTGTCAACAAAATAGAACAAGTTCATAAGATTCATAACACTTAAACGCAAACTATAACGATTACTGTAAAATTCCAGAGTTTAAGGGTCAATACCTGTAAGGGTGTATCGATGTGCACCTCGCGGCCTTTGGAGGAGAGGCAGGTTAGAAACAAAATGCCGGTGGTATCGAACCAGAGAACAAACACAGAAGCGGAGCCGGAAGAGCCAAGGAACAAATAAACCCTGAGCCGGCCCAAATGAGTTTTATGTGATGACTTAAACCCTTGGAAACATTCCAACCCTCTGATCCAAGAGAGCCATTGCGACCATCCATGCAAGGCGGGAAAGCAAAGCGGGAACACCGAGAAAGCTGTGACCGAGGTGTCACATGGCCGAAGGGACGAGCCATGCCACCTGCCGTGGTGTGGACCAAAGACATTAAGGCGACGGGTGAGTTGGCACCTGCATAGACTACGGCCGGACCAACAAACCCCGGGCCGCATTAATACTACTGCATAGTAGGGTAGACTAACGGCTGGAAGCCACCATAGTGAATGCCTGTTTAAACTCATGTGACAGCGTAAAACCATATAGCATAACATTCGTATACAAGTTATAACGATGACAAGACATTAAGCCAGCTAGCTGTACAAATCATGGCATAAAATATGTGCATAAAATATGTTTCTCTACGCTATGTAGTCGGACATGTAGTCGTATATAATGCGTAAATCGTATTGTGTAGTAGATTCTTTATATGGTTATACATTGAATTTTTTTTTTTTTTATGTGTATGGATAAAAGGGTGTGACAGACATAGTTGAATGATAGAGAGAGACAGAGTGATGGGGATGAGGGAGAGAGGGAGGTGGGAGAGAAAGGGAGAGATAGGAGGAAAAGAGAGAGGGCTTGAGAGAGAGAAGGAGAAATGGAGGGGGAGAGATAGTGTAGAAGAAATATATAGAGAAAGGTGGAGAGAGAGAGGGGGTAACAAGGGAAAGATGGAGAGAGGGTGAAAGAGAGAGTAGAGAAAGAGGGAGGAAAGATAGAGAGTGATAGATAGATCCAACCTACATATGGTATATGTGTATATAAAAATCAAACTAGAACCATCTTAACCTCAATCTATCAAGCACAAAAAGGCATCAAATCTCTTGAGATACAAACCTCTTTTAAAATGAAAAGAGATTTGATCCCTCTTAGTGCTTCTTATATCTAGGGTTAAGATAGATATAACATGATCTTAATGAATAAATGAAATTTAACCATAAAAAATCAATACAAAAATCAATATTTAAAACAAAATAGCAAAAACTAAAGATATTTTAATTTACTTATGTTAAAATACAAAATTCCATGCTTGCATTAAAGCTACTTTAATTTAATGAAAACCACATTTACTAAAATTGTGATTACCACTTAGCAGTCCATGACTACTGGTAATTATTCAAATTTATACATTTGGAAGTTTTATTTAATTAATTAGAAATGTAAACAAGAATGTCTTTCAGAATAATCACATCATTTTCTTTAGCCTTCCATGGCTACTGGTAACAAATAAATACATTTGGAAAGAATAAATAACAAGGATGCATAAAAAATCCATTGATCCTAAAGAAGAAATAGCAAGGATGCATCAAAGTGTAGAAGTGGCCGCTAGAAACTAGCCATTAGGAATTATTTATTTAATTAATAAAAAAATAGTTATTGCACCGAGAGCTACTGTACGCCGAGTATGGGGTAGATGAACGTAAATATAAACGTAAATGTAAATGTAAAATTAAACGTAAATGTAAACCTAAACAGCCCAGTTGGGGTAGATCTCACATAAAAACATAAACTTGTAAATGTAAATGTAAATGTAATGTTTAACATTTAACATTTTTAATCTAATGACGTCCCTATTTAAAAATATATCTAATTATCTGTTAAAATCTAATTGTTTGTATTTATAAAGAGAATATAAATTATAGATGTATGGTAAATAAATAAAAATACAAATAAACTAGAGGTAGGGTAAATAAATAAAACCTCCTTTTATATTTATTCCATAAACCTCTTTATATTTAATGAAAACTCAACAAATATGTTTTATTTAGGTGAATCCTATGAGCCAAATACATGGGACAAATAATTATTAATACCATGGGCCAAAAACTCAACAAATATGTTTTATTCGGATGAAGCCTATGTGCCAAATACATGGGACAAAATATTATTAATACTGTTGGCCAAATACCGTATTTATAAAATAAATATAAAAGAGGTATAAAGATGTATGATAAATAAATAAAAATATATCAAATACGATTAGAAATCAACATCTAATTATATACCAAGCCTATGGGCCAAATACCATGGTAAATAAAAAATATATGATAAATAAATATAAATATAAATAAATAGTAAATAAATAAAACCTCTTTTTATATTTACTCCATAAACCTCTTTATACTTAGTAACACTAACAAAATAGGTTTTGTTTTGATGACGTCTATGGGCCAAATTATTATTATTATTATTATTAAATATAATATTCATATTAATATATTATAATATTAATATTATTAAATTTAATAACTTTGGATTAATGCAATATTAATGTTTTTATATTTTAATATATATTAATATACCATGATATATATTAAATCTAGATATATATGAGAAGGAATAACAAAGACATAGAGTGATAAAGGTGGAGAGAGGAGTGAAAAGGGAGAGATAGGAGATCAAACTGGATAGGGGAGAGGAGGATTGAAGAGAGAGGGAGGGAGATGAGTCAGAGATGTAAAGAAGGGTAAGAGAGGGAGAGGGAGTCACAAAGATGGAGGGGGAGGGAGAGAAGGAGAGAGGAGGGGAGATAGTGAGAGGATTGGAGGGTGGACAGAGAGAGATGGGGGAAGAGAGAGGAAGCTAGAGAGAGAGGTAGAGAGAGGAAGGATGAGAGAGAAGAATTGCAAGAGAGGAGGAGAGAGGGAGGGAAGAAGAAATACATAGAGAGTGAGAAGTGGTGAGAGAGGGAGTGACAAGGGAGAGATGGAGAGAGAGAGAGTATGTTTAGGGGTGAGTTAAAGAGACAAATAAATAGGGATAGAGAGAAGGAGAGAGGGAGGGATATAGTAACATAGTTGGAGAGAGAGAGAGAGAGAGAGTGACGGCGAAGAGAGAGGATCAGAGGGAAGAGAGAGAGAAAGAGAGTGTGTGTGTGTGTGTGTGTTGGGGAAGAAATAGGATCATAGGGAAGAGAGAGATAGAGAGAGAGGATTGGAGGGAAAATAGAGAGAGAGAGAGAGAGAGAGAGAGAGAGAGAATACTCGAGAGAGAGGAGGAGAGTGATGGGGGAAGATAGAGGATTGGAGGGAAAAAAGATTGAGTGATGCGGGAAAGCGAGGGAGGCAGGAGATAAAGGGAGGGAGAGGAAGTATGAGAGAGTGGACTTGAGAGAGAGGAGGAGAGAGGGAGGGAAGACGAAATACATAGAGAGTGAGAAGTGGAGAGAGAGAGAGGGAGTGACAAGGGAGATATGGAGAGAGAGTGTGTATGTTTGGGGGTGAGATAAAGAGACAAAGAAGGAGAGATGGAGAGAATGGGGGAGAGAAGGAGAGAGGAGAGCTAGAAGGATATAGTAACAGATTTCTAGATAGATAGATAGAGAGAGAGAGAGAGAGAGAGAGAGAGAGAGAGAGGAGAGATGGAGTTGGAGGGGAAGGGAGGGAGGTAAGAATAAAGAAATAGATAGAGAAAGGAGGAGAAAGAGAGACACAATGAAAAGAAAGATGGAGAAAGAGGGAGAGAGGATAACAAGATGGAAGAGAGATATAAGTGGGGGAGAGGGAGAGAAGGGGAAGAGAGAGAGAGGGAGGGAGAGGAGGAGGGAGAGATAGATAGATAGACTAGAGAAAGAGATTGTATGTTTTTTGGGTGATATAGAGAGACAAAAGGAGATAGAGATATTGATGCAAAGTGAAGAGAGGGAAGAAGAGAGAGATGGAGAGACAGATGGAGGGACAAAGAGATGCATAGGTATGGAGTGAGAGAGCATGTGTATTTTGGGGGTTGAGATAGAGATAAAAATATGGAGAGATGGAGGGATCTCTCTCTCTCTCTCTCTCTCTCTCTATATATATATATATATATATATATATATATATATATATATATATAGATATATATATATATATATATATATATATATATATATATATATATATATATATATATCGAGGGGGGAGAGGGGAGAATATTTATTGCACTAGATGCATTGATTTCAGTGTATATGTTGATTTCTGATTTGATGTAATTGGATATATGATGGTACATTAATTTTAAAGTGATTGGATTAATATTGTGCATTGATTTCAGTGTAAGCATAAAAAATTATTGACAATGTACATTGATTTTTGTGTGAGAAAGAGAGACAAGGTATGTTGTTTACTAAAATATCGCGAGCTAAATATTTAACCTGTCCTCTGCATATAACCGATATGAAATGACCACAAAAGTAACAAGGGTGCAATAAGAATAGTAGAAGAAAATAGTTTGAGATTAAGCCCAATGAAAGACTGTGTAATTTACTATATTATTATTATTCGCATTTTCTATCATTCAACACTATTACAAAGTCACTTTTGTAGAATTTCCCACTGTAGATCACCTGATAATGCAATATAGTAAAGCAAAATACTTGATCTACTTCTACAAACAAACTTGCAGAAGCTTAATCGATTTTGAGCAAGATCAAATAGAACACATATAACAGAGAATGAGAAATCAATCACACATGAACATAGAAGAATACTCTGGGGAAAGCCTCAGCTAAAAACCTCAATATCTGTATTATCATACAAGTGGAAATATGTTTGGATTACACAAGGCTTTAGCTCACAAGCTATCCAACGCTTAGCACAATCCATCATTTCTGCTCATAGACTGAATAGACACAACATATTCCTTCCTCCAATCCTCCAAGCCTCCTATTTCCTTGCGCAGTTTCTCCTGGGTCCTCTAGCTACCACCTGTGTGAATTGACCTCTCACACCACTCACCAAACTCAGAAGTATCTACGCAATCTCCAAGGAATGAATTCCTTCTGCATGCAAGAGATATCCTCAATGGAATAATGTTGCAACTGATAGTACATTGTCCCATCATCTGATCTCAACTGGGTCTCTAACTGAACTGACATGCATGAGTTATTTACGAGAGAATATTCAGTTATCTGAAGTGAAATAGTTACATGCATGCATGCATTAACTAACTGAACTCACAATCAGTTCCACAAACTGTTGGAACTAATCTAACTGGAATTAACTTGGTTAACTGAGCTAACTAATTACAACTCAAAGTACAACTCATCCTGATCTCCTTAATCAAGGGATAAATTCCTCAATGAAAGGAGAAACTGCTGCATGTCTTCACATAGGCTTCATGTTTTATTTTCTACAACTAATTAACTCAAGATGAATTAATTAATTATTTTACAAACAACTGCTAAGATAAAATTCGAATTTTAATTCTCAATTTTAGTTCAGGGACTGACTAAAATTGGAATGTATCCCGAAATGCTATTTATAGCAGTGCTATTTTTAGCACTTCTATTTTTAACATTTCTTATTGTTATTTTCAACACTCCCTCTCAACAAGAAATGGATTATTAGTCACCCCAATCCTGTCTCTATGGAACTCGAACTCGCATTTTGACAATGCCTTAGTCAAAATATCTGCATCTTGTTCCTCGGTTGAAACATACAACAACAACATGATCCTCTTCGCCACATAGTCTCGAAGATGATGATACCAAATATCGATGTGCTTGGACATGTCATGAATTACTAGATTCTTAGAGAGTTTGATACAACTCTAATTATCGCAATAGATCATCGTTGGATCCATCCTCTGACCAAACAATCCAACTAGAATCTTCTGCATCCAAATGGCCTCACATGTTGCCCAACTGGCAGCCATGTATTCAGCCTCTGCTAAGCTAAGTGCAACTGACCTCTGTTTCCTACTGTACCAAGAAACTGCAGTTGAACCAAGGTTGAAGATTCCTCCTGAAGTGCTCTTCCGGTCTGATGGACTCCCTGCCCAATCTGTTGTTAGGATATTCCGACACATAGGAAATAGCTAAGTATAACATGGTCTAGTGTAGAGTTAGGTAAAGTGTGTTTCTTTACTATGTACTTTTTGTAACTTACAATGCGATGGTCACGATATGTAGTGATCCGACAGTTCATTCTCTCCTCGATATTACTGACACTTGATTCGTGGCTTAACATCGAATTGGTCCATGATCTCTATTTAAAGAGCATGGAGGGTCATTTGTAGGGTAACCGTTCATGAAAGAAGCTTATGTAAATTTTCATTCTTTTATTAATAAATTTCCTGAAGTGGTCGTGTTGGCTCAGGCCGTGGACTGTTTCCCTCTTTGAGGGTTTTAACCATGTCAATAATACCGGTCTATTGATTTGTGATCTATTTGTGAGTGGTGTCCTTTGGTGTTCTGTCTAAGGAACTTACCCTCTAAATTCCTACATGGTAACGGAGCTATTTGATGGCTGCATCTATTGGTGATCCAAATCTGAAGTCGGTAGAACTGCACTCGACTTCCATTTGCTAGATCTAGTATTTCTGACTACTTTCGGGCTGATAGGACTGCTCTATTGTGTTAGGAGCATATGTTCCAGTGAGGAACCCCTTTCGCTTCACGCAAAAAATTTTCTGGTAGCCCTAGCTACGTCATTTTTAAGGTCAGTAGGTATACAGTGTTTATTTGCAGTTTCTAGTTATTTTCTCTCTGTTTATTTCAGTTTATTTAGCTCTTTGTTTTTTTTTTATTACCGGATCTATACCTTTCATTTCTATGTATGCTCTTTTCCCCGCGATTCCGTGCGATTTGGGCAAATCAGAAACAGAGAGGAAGGATTTTTCTCATGTGTATGCTCTTTTCCCCTGCGCCTTAATGTGATCTTGGAAAATCAGAAACATTGAGGAAAATATTTAGTTTCCGACTAAAGCTAACTTCAAGCCATAAGGTCTGTTTTTTTGTATGTCCGTGTTGGGTTTTATGTTTTTTGTTCTGTAGGGAAAAAAGAGCTTTCTCAATTAAGCACGCAGCCCAAAGCTTCAGTGACTAAAAAAAAAAACCCCTTCCTCTTTTCCAAAAATTACTAACCTTTTAATCTAGCTCAGTTGGTCCAAAGCTACTTTATGAGAATAGAGGTCTTGAGTTCAAATCCTTCTTGGTCCAAGGCTGCTTTATTAGATTAAGTTTGGAAAGGGGGCGGATTTTTTTTTAATATAAAATTATCATTCATTTCCGCACATTTCCGCACTTCGTCGACATCTTCAACAACTTTCCTTCAAAAAGCTATAACTTCTTCATCCGGAAGCCGTTTTCAGAGTCTTTTCTTTTAATCAGCCTAATTTTTTGAGATCTTTCCATTGGAACACTTAGTTTTAACATCTATAGCTTCATTTTTCTGTTAAAATGGAAAGTCCATGCCAAGTTATTCTAGACAGCACCAACTACTTCCAATGGTGGTCCTACATTGTGGATTTACTTAGAATTAAAGGTCTTTACAGAATAGTCTCAAGCCAAGAAACCAAACTGAAAGATAAAGATAAGGCAGCTAAATGGGAAAATAGGCAAGATCAAGCATGTGGGTTGATACGGATGTCTATTTCTCCATATCTTAGATTCCATATTACAGAACTTGATACTCCTGATGAAGCAATGAAACAGATCACTAAAGTTTTTGGAACTAAAAATGAACTTAGAGCCCATCAACTCGAAAATGAGTTGCTTACATTGGACCCCAATAATTTTTCTTCCATTGAAGATTTTTTGTCCAAGTTCAAGACCCTTAGACTTCTCTTGGAAGGTGTTAATGTTAAGAAAGAAGATAGTAACCTTATCTATTCCATTCTTACTAAGTTGGGACCAGCCTACTCTGTGTTTTTTTCCACTTTCCATTCTACAAGAAAAGCCTTCATTTCTCAAGGATAAGCCTACAAGTCCCCTTCCTTTGATTCCTTTTGTGATTCTGTAATAAGAGAACAAGAAAAACTCTTACATCTTGGTCTTCTTAATCTTGGAAACTCTTCTAAGAAAGCCTTAGCCACTCAGCAACAACCAAATTCAAAGAATCCTAAGAAGTCGTATCCTAAAAGGAATGGACCTAAGCCAAATAAGGGTCCTAAGCAATTCCAGTCTCAAAATGAAAAATGATTTCAACAAAATGATAAGGCAAATAAAAACAAAGGGAAGAAGACTGATAGACATTGCCACTTTTGTAATTGAGATGGCCACTTAGAATCCAAATGCTTTAAGAATATGGAAGCCTTGGAAGCAGCAATCAAGAAGTATAACATCCATTTGGAGCACTCTTAAACATCAACTTCATCTTCAGCAATAACACTTTCTGCATGTGGTTGTCAAGCATCTTGGTCTGGCTATGCACTAAATGTATCTTCTTCTTCTCATTCTCATGAGTGGCTCATTGATTCTGGAGCTTCTTATCACATGGCAAAAAACAAAGCCATGTTTTCTTCTTTAAATGATTGTAACACCAAACATATATATGTTGGTGATGATAGATCTCTTAGTGTTGTAGGGGTTGGAATTGTTCATATAGACAATGGTCAATTTAATGATGTATTATATGTTCCAACCTTATCCTGCAACCTTCTATCTGTATATCAGATAACTCATTCAGGTGAGGGTAAAATCGTTGAATTTTCACCTCACGATGTTGTAATTAAGGAACTAAGAGATCCTAGACAGATTTTAGCTACTGGCATTACTAATGATTCTACAAGGTTGTATAAGTTTCACAACTTTGGGTCATCAAATCTTCCCTCGGTATTTGTTGCTCATAATGATGAAATGAGAAAACTTTGGCATGAGCGATTTGGTCACTTAAACTATCGCTCCCTTTAGAATCTATGTAAAGAAAATATGGTGATAGGTCTTCCAATGGTATTTTGCAGAGATGGTCTTAGTTCCAGATGTGTACTCAGAAAACATCATCAGGATAGTTTTGAAAAACGTGCCTCTTGGCACGCCTCAACCCCTTTACAACTTGTGCATAGTGATTTATGTGGTCCACTTCCAGTTGTTTCATTCTCTGGCTACAAGTATTTCTTAACTTTCATTGATGATTTCTCCAGACGCACTTGGGTATACTTCTTAAAACTCAAGAGAAGTATTTAACATGTTCTTGGCCTTTAAGGCCTTTGTTGGAAAACAATCTGAACATCAAATTCTTAAGCTAATATCTGATAATGGCGGAGAATATGTTAACAACGAATTCATCAACTTTTGCACTAAGAATGGAGTTCAAATGCAACATAGTATTCCATATACTCCACAACAAAATGGTGTAGCTAAAAGGAATAATTTCACCTTAAAGGAAATGGCTAATTGTATGCTTCAATCTAAAGGACTTAGTCATAATTTTTGGGCAGAAGCAATTAACTGTGCAAATTACATAATAAATCGCACTCCTACTAAGGTTTTAAAGAATATCACTCTAGAATAAGCATGAAGCTCAATTAAACCAGATGTAAGTCACTTTCGTGTTTTTGGAAGTGAAGCATGGGTCCATATTCCAGATGAGAAACATAAATCTTTAGAACCTAAGAGTGGAAAATGTATTTTTGTTGGATATTCTGAAGATGTCAAAGGATATAGACTTATTCCACTTAAGTCCAAAAATGTTATCATTAGAAGAGATGTAAATTTTGTTGAAAATATATCGGCCTATGAGCCTAGTTCGGCAGATGTGCCACCTCTCTCTATCTCTTCTACTTTTGAAAATATTTCTTCTTCAGATGATGAAAGCATGGATGACAATCCTCCCCCACCTTCTCAGGATCCTCCTTTAGCTCCTCAGCTTCCAAAATGGGTCCATGCTACTTGGGATGTATCAGGTGATCTTGCCGGTGATCCTACAGAATAGTGATGTACATGTTCTCAGTTTGATAGAGCCTCTTCTTTACTGGAATTCACCTTCAGTGAATTATGATCCTGGAACCTTTGCAGAAGCTTCCGGCCATCCATATTGGGACGTAGCTATGAATGAATAATATCGTTCATTATTGGCAAATGATACATGAGATCTTGTTCCCCTACTAAAGGGACAAAAACTTGTTAGATGCAAATGGGTTTACATAACCAAGTATGGACCAAATGGGAAAGTTGATAAACATAAAGCTCGTCTTGTTGCTAAGTGTTTTTCACAAGTTGAAGGCATTGACTATACTGAAACCTTCTCCCCTGTTGCCAAAATGAACTCTATCCACCTTGTTCTTTCCCTTGCTGCCTCTTTCAAATGGGAAGTCCATTAGATGGATGTTAAATCTACCTTCTTGCATGGGGACTTGAATGAAGAAATCTATATGGAACAACCTATTGGCTTTATACAAACAGACTCTAGCCTTGTATGTCGGCTTAAGAAATCCCTTTATGGTCTCAAGCAAGCTCCTTGGGCTTGGTATGCCAAAATGGATAGCTTTCTTTTAGAATCTGGCTTTTCTAGGTGTCATTCTGACAATACTGTCTACACCAAGAAAGTGGGCAAGTCTCTTATCATTCTTGTTCTTTATGTTGATGATCTTATCCTCACTAGTAGTTATCCCAACCTTATCAACCATGTGAAGTCCAGCCTTAAAAAAGAAGTTTGAAATGAAAAACTTAGGACACTTGCATTATTTTCTTGGTCTTCAAGTCTTGCAATCCAAGGAAGGTATTTCCCTTTCCCAGTCCAAGTATACCTGTGATCTTCTACGGAATTTTCGCATGGAAGACTGCAAGCCAACCCCTTCTCCCTTTCAGTCTGGAGCCAAACTTTCAGTCACTTTTACTTCCCCTAAATTTGATGCTACCTTATACCATCAACTTGTAGGAAACATTTTGTATTTGACCCATACTTGTCCTGACCTTTCCTTTGTTGTTGGCCTTATTTCTCGGTTTATGAAAAACCCACATGAAATTCATTGGAAAGCAACTAAAAGAATACTTTGTTATGTTCGAGGTACAGTCCAGTTTGGGATTCATTACAGTGCAAAAGCATCTCCTCTATTGGTTGGTTTCACTGATTCTGATTGGGCTGGTGACCCTGATGATCGAAAGTCTACTGTAGGTTATGTGTTCACTCTTGGTTTAGGACCTATTACATGGGATTGCAAGAAACAAAGTGCCATTTCTCTTTCTTCAGTAGAAGCAGAGTATCGTGGTGCCGTAGAAGCTAGTAAGGAAGCCCTATGGCTTCTTCAGACCCTATCAGAGTCTGGCTTTCAGCAGCAACATCTGACTACACTTTGGTGTGATAATCAAAGTGCCATTCAACTATGCAAAGATCTAGTCCAACATCAGTGCAGAAAACACATTGAACTGCACATGCACTTCATCAGAAAGCTCATTCACAACCATGTTCTTGAATTGCAATATTGTTCAATAGATGATCAAGTTGCAGACATCTTTACAAAGGCTCTCACAGAGGTGAAGTTTACTAAACTTCGATTTATGGTTGGAGTTCAGGAAGTTGTCACTAAGGGGGGATAGGCTCTATTGCCTCCTTCCTTCTCCTATTGTGTCATATTTGTACATCCTTCAAACCTATCCCAAGTTGTTCTTAAGGGGGGATGTTAGGATATTCCGACACATAGGAAATAGTTAAGTATAACTTGGTCTAGTGTAGAGTTAGGTAAAGTGTGTTTCTTTACCATGTACTTTTCGTAACTTACAATCCGACGGTCACGATATGTAGTGATCCGACAGTTCATTCTCTCCTCGGTATTACCGACACTTGATCCATGGCTTAACACTCGATTGGTCCATGATCTCTATTTAAAGAGCATGGAGGGTCATTTGTAGGGTAACCGTTCACGAGAGAAGCTTATGTAAATTTTCATTCTTTTATTAAAAAATTGCCTGAAGTGGCCACGTTGGCTCAAGCCGTGGACTGTTTCCCTCTTTGAGGGTTTTAACCACATCAACAATACTAGTGTATTGATCTGTGATCTGTTTGTGAGCAGTGTCCTTTGGTGTTCTGTCTGAGGAACTTACCCTATAAATTCATACATCTGCATCTGTGAAGCCCTAAAGCTTCACTCCCTTTGTTCATTTGTACCACAATCCATACTGAGATGTGCCTATGAGGTATCTCAGCACATGCTTCGCTGCCCTCCAAAATAGCTTGGTAGGCTGAACCATAGCTTGACTCAGTTGGTTCACCGCAAAGCACAAATCTGGTCATGTGTTCACTAGATACATCAATGAGCCCACAAGCTTCCAATAAATAGTAGAAGTTACCACCTCACCTGAAGTAGCATCCTCCTTCCTCTAGTTACCAACTAGATGAGTCTACATGTGCTTGCACTTCTCCATGTGGAATCACATGAGTATCTCATTAGCATACTTTCCTTGAGACACAAACACTTCCCCATCCTTCTACCACACTTTCATGCCTATAAAGTAGTGCATAAGACCGATGTCTTTCATCTCGAACTCTCTTGCAAGGTCCTCCTTGCAAGACTTGATCAACTGATCATCACCTGTCAATATCAGATCATCAACATAAAGAAGAATGATCAATGGATTACCTTCTACCATGATGTGGTAAAGGTTCGCATCTGCTTCACTCTTTGTGAAGCCCAACCCATTAAAATAGTTGTCTATCTTGACGTACCAAGCACGAGGTGCTTGCTTCAGCCCGTACAAAGACCTCTTGAGTCGCCACACATGTGACTCATGATCAATGGTCTCAAAACCTTCCGGCTGCTCAATGTACACCTCTTCCTCAATCTTCCCATTGAGGAACGCAGTTTTCACATCCATCTGATGGATCTTCCAACCCTTCTGAGCTGATAGTGCCAACATCGATCTGATAGATGAGTACCTTGCTACAGGAGCAAAAGTCTCATCTTAGTCGATCCCCTTGACCTGTGAGAAACTACAAGCAACAAACCTTGCCTTATGTTTCTCAACACTACCATCAGCTGCTTGCTTTACCTTGTAAAGCCATCAAGAACTCACCACTGACTTGTCCTCTAGTCTTGGGACAACATCCCAAACACAGTTCCAAACGATAGATTCATACTCTTACACCATTGTATCAACCTAGACTGGTTGTTGCACTGCTTCTTCAAAAGAAGAAGGTTCAGTCTCTACACATTCCCCAACTAGGGCCATGTAACTAGTGTACCGCTCGGGTGACCTCCTCTATCTGCGCTGAGAAGATCGTTGTCCCACATTCTCTCGTGCATCCATCATCAACCTGTCAGCTTCCCTTGAGCGTTTCCGCCCATATCTGAAAGACTCAGCATGAGTGGATGTCTCTACTCCTAGATCCTCTGCATGCGGCTGCTCCGCATCAGGTTGAGGCTCCTCCTCCTTAGGAACTAAAAGTTCCTCCTCTGCATGCAACTTGAGCTCCCTCTCAAGTGATACCCGCATGGCTTTCCGCTCATCGAACTTCAGATCTCTACGTACCACTATCCTCTGACTGGTAGGCAAGAACACTCGATAGTTATGGCATGTATCAGTGTAGCCCACAAGTATCCCCAACTCAGCTGTTGGATCTAGCTTCTTCCGAGCATCTTTGGTCACGTGGCAATAAACCAATGATCCAAAGATCCTGAAGTGACTCACATCTGGTCTCTTCCCGAAAAAGGCCTCCATAGGTGTCTTCATTCCCAGTATACAATGTGGGCTTCTGTTCTGCAAGTATACTGTTGTATTGCATGCCTCAGCCCACAATTGAAGTGGTAGGCTTTGGTCATGCAACATTGCTTGAGTTGCTCCCATAATCGATCTATTCCTCCTTTCAGCCACCCCATTTTTTTGTGGGTTATGGGGTGTCATCAACTCTCATTTAATTCCTTTTGCTATGCAGAAGTCCTTAAACTATTAGGAGGCATACTCTCCACCATTGGCGCTACACAAGGCCCTTATTTTCTTTCCAGATTCTTTCCCTTCCAAGGCTTTAAACTCACAAAACCTTGAGAAGGTTTGATCCTTCTTCTGCATAAAGTAGATCCACCATCTACGAGAAAAATCATCAATACAAATAACATAGTACCTTTGTTTAACAATGGAGGCTGTAGAGAATGGTCCACACACATCTATATGAACTCGCTCTAGGATTTCTCCAACTCTTCTATCTCAATCCTGAAAGGAAGATTTCACATACTTACACAAGGTACAACCTTTGCATGTATCCATTTGCTCCAGTTTTCCCTTGGGAAGTCCGGTAGAAATCAGCTGCATGATCTTCAAGGCCCCATGGTGCAAGTGGCCCAATCTTCTATGCCATAGCTCGCTAACATCTTGGCTCTGCACCAACTCTGCTTTGGAACTCAATGAAACACAGTCATCTACCTTCATCCTGTAGAGATTCTTAACTCAAATCCTAATCCTCATGGCCTGTCCACTGCCAATATGCCTTAGGAATGCCTTTCCTTTACTAAAGACTACATCATAGCCTTTGTCTTCTAGCATAGCAACGGACACGAGATCCTTCTTCAGACTCGGTACATACTTTAAATCAATCAGGGTGAGAGGAGCTCAATGCTCCCTCTGAAACACAACTCTACCTTCACCTGAAACACGGTACTTTCCATGATCACCCATCTCGATCTGCATCTGGAGATCCTTCTCCTTCAAGGTACTAGAATGATTCTTATCGCCAGTAATGTGGAATGAAGCTCCACTGTCCAGGTACCAAACACACCCCACCATCGATGAAACCATACATGTGATGAGGGTGAAACCCAATTCGAACTGTGAGGTCAGTGCCTAACCATCTGATCCCTTCGAGGATCCCTTCTTGGATTAGTTCTGTGGACAATTCGTAGCATAATGGCCCACCTCATGACAATGAAAGCATCTCACTTTTGATTTTTCAAACTTCTTCCCACCATTGGAAGAACTGGATTTGGAATGGGACACCTTCCCTTTCCCTTTCCTCGCCTTACTCGCTAAGGCTAGATTTTCTTTATCATCTTGCTTTGATGAAGATCCATCTCTCGTACTTCTTCTTATCTCCTCCTGCATAAGATCCGACCAAAGTCATTCCCAATCTGGGAGTTTCTCTCTTCCATTTACCGAGTCCTGGTAGCTATGCCAGCTCTTAGGAAGACTGAGGAGAGTAAGATTCACCATGTCATCATCGGCCTTCATGATCCTTACACTTCCAAGCTCATCACTGTAGGTGCTGAGCTTGTTCAGATATGTAGAGATCGTGTCGCCCTTTTCAAACTTGATTTTCCGAAGCTTATCTTTCACCGCCAGCTTCCTCTGATCGTTGTTGTTCTGATATAGATCCTTCATTGTTTTCCACATTGAAAATGGTGTCTCCTTCCCATGGAGGCTCAAGACTATGTGGTCTCGAACTCCCTCAAGAAGGATTCTCCTCGCTCTAGCCACACATTTCTTCCATTCTGCCAATTCTTGGGCATTAGCAGTTGTTGGCTTGCGGACTTCTTGATCAATGAAGTCCTTCAAACCGTTGTCCTCTGATATCGCTTCCATGTGATCCTTCCAGGCTATATAATTCGAGCTGCCATCAAGGGCATACTCGAGTATCAAACCGTTGAACGCCATTGGTGAAATTTGAGATGTGATAAGAATTCGAATTCTATAATTAGGAACTTTAAACTTAGAACTTCTCCCTTCTTTGTATATTTTTCTTCACTTTGATCACCTTTTCTCTGATACCATGTAGAATTTCCCACTGTAGATCACCTGATAATGCAATATACTAAAGCAAAATACTTGATCTACTTCTACAAACAAACTTGCGGAAGCTTAATCGATTTTGAGCAAGATCAAATAGAACACATATAATAGAGAATGAGAAATCAATCACATATGAACACAGAAGAATACTTTGGGGAAAGCCTCAGCTAAAAACCCCAATCTCTGTATTATCATACGAGTGGAAATATGTTCAGATTACACAAAGCTTTAGCTCACAAGCTATCCAGCTCTTAGTACAATCCCTCAATTCTACTCATAGACTGAATAGACACAACATATGCCTTCCTCCCATCCTCAAAGCCTCCTATTTCCTTGTGCAGTTTCTCCTGGGTCCTCTAGCTACCACCTGTGTGAATTGACCCCTCACACCACTCACCAAACTCAGAAGTAACTGTGCAATCTCCAAGGAATGAATTCCTTCTCCATGCAAGAGATATCCTCAAAGGAATATTCCTACAACTAATAGTACACTATCCCATCATCTAATCTCAACTGGATCTCTGACTGAACTGACATGCATGAGTTATTTATGTGATAATATTCAGTTATCTGAAGTGCAGTAGTTACATGCATGCATGCATTAACTCACCGAACTCACAATTTGTTCCACAAATTGTTGGAACTAATCTAACTAGACTTAACTCAGTTGACTGAGCTAACTAATTATAGCTCAAAGTACAATTCATCCTGATCTCCTTAATCAAGGGATAACTTCCTCAATCAAAGGAGAAATTGTTGCATGTCTTCACATAGACTTCATGTTTGATTTTCTACAACTAATTAACTCAAGATGAATTAATTAATTATTTTACAAACATCTGCTAAGATCAAATTCAAATTTTAATTCTCAATTTTAGTTCAGGGACTAACTAAAATTGGAATGTATCCTGAAATGCTATTTATAGCAGTGCTATTTTTAGGACTTCTATTTTTAGCATTTCTTGTTGCTATTTTCAACAACTTTACATTCAAAATTTGCATTTCATCATTTTTCATCATTAAAGTTATTCACAATATTTATCATCTCAAGAAAGTGAGGTAACTAAGAAAATTAAAAATTAAAATGACCAGATTAATTTGAGACATATTTAGCATATTTAAAATGATTATATTTAATATTAGATGATTTTACATAGTATTGATAAAATCAATCATCTGTTCATTAGATTTTCTCTGGCCGCACACGACTGAAACTAGTCTAGATCCATCTTAACTTCGGATCTATCAAGCGCTGAGAGGGATCAAATATCTCGAGCTGCAAACCTTTCCTCAAGTTTTGCACTCAAAAAAGAGGTTTTCACCTTAAGGGATTGAATTCCTCTCGGTGCTTGATAGATTCGGAGTTACGATGGATCTAGGCTCGTTAATTTTTAATTAAAGACTAGTTGTTATAAACTAGCTATTATTTGTTTATATAAATAGAACTTATTTATTAATAATATTAAATTATTATTTATATATTATCTATGAGATTATAATAACAAATTTATTCATAAAAGGATTATAGTTAATAAAATCATAAACATATTCTTATTAATTAATAAATTAACATATCCTAAATCAATAAATAAATAAATAACTAAATAACAATAATATATAAATATAAGATAGTGCGAGTATGGGTAATGGGATTGAAAGAAAGTAGGGGATTCTGAGAGAGAGCTAGGGTTGGCAACAGAAGTTAAGTGTTGGGCAACATGTAGAGGCAAGAGGTGGGGAGTTCTACTCCCTCCTATAGTCAGGCAGTCTCCAATTGATTCAAGAAACTTATGGAGGCTGAAATCTGAATTTCAGGAGGAGGGAAACAGGATAACAGAGATACACAAGGGCAGGAAAAGACACAGGAAGAAGTCAGAAAAGAAAGAAGAATAGAAGAAGAAAATCAGAATATGGATACCAGAAATTGAACTGGACTGTGTAAGCCTAGGGCAACTATCACACCCAGAGTGGTGTTAAGTGATCCAGTGCTATAGGTGCATAGGGAACACATGGCGACTTACGCAGTCATTTGTAAATTCATGTAGTTATGGCCAACAAAGAAGTCTTTACAGGCATGGATAAAGAATCATTGGAAACCTAAGCAGGATATAGATTTGCACCTTGGATCAAAGGGTTTCTTCATTGTTGTCTTTACAAACATTGAGGATAAAAAGTCTTTACAGGAATGGATAAAGAATCATTAGAAACCTAAGGGGGATATAGATTTGCACCTTGGATCAAAGGGTTTCTTCACTGTTGTGTTTACAAACATTGAGGATAAAGACAGGGTGTTTTAAGTAGGGTCCTACTTCTATGTTGCTGCAGGCCTCTATATGCAGCCTTGGGTAATGAATTTTGTCCCAGACCGCGAAACATTCACTTCGGTGCCGGTTTGGGTAAGGCTCTACTCCTTACCACTGGATTATTGGCAGCGAGAATCATTAAAAGCAATAGGAAATAAACTAGGGCACTTTGTTAAAATATCGGAGGCCACTAGGAGGGGAAAGTATACCTCCTTTGCCCAAATTTGCGTAGAGGTAGACCTCTCCGGAGCTCTATCGGATGAAGTTATTTTGGAAGTTTTTGATGAAGAATGGGTACAAGTGGTGGACTATGAGCATGTGTCTTTTAGATGTCGCAAGTGTCATGAACATGAGCATCTATTCAGGGATTGCCCCTTAAACAAAATGGAAAGCTGAACTAAAACTACGTCAGGGAAAGAAACTAAAAGCTTTAGCAAAGTGGGAAACAAACGTAAAGGAGGGAGAAAGTACCAAAAGAAAATAAATGAGGAAAATCATCCAAGTTAGAATAGGTACAAGGTACTAGAAGAAGAGGAGGAGCATGATAACACAATTCAAACTTAGGAGGTAAGCCCTACGGAGAAGGAAAAGGAAGAGAGTATGGTGGACACACAAGATAAAAATAAAAAAAAGGAGGATCTGCTGATCAAAATGGAACTTGATAGGGACCAAGAGATGAGCCCAAGCAAGGTGGGAATAGAAGATCATGAATTGCAGGATATTCTTGATAGGGAGCATATAGATTTGGAAAAGTTCCTGGAATAGGGAACCACCAAAGGAATGGATTTCCTACCACAAGATGAGTTCAACAGAGTGCAACATCTGTTCCTATGGAGGACTCAGGAAAAAGGTTTGGGAGCCAAAAGAAACCATGATAGTTGACAGGACAACGAAGGGGTGAAAACAATGAAGGGAGCAATGGGACTAGCTCCTAGGAACCTAGGCAGGAAAAGAGGTAGCAAGAAATAGAATGAGCTGCTAATAGAGTGTGCAAAACTCATGATCGATTCAGGTAAGATGAAAGACCTAACCAGTTACTCATTTACAAATCTTTTTTAATGAACCTTACATCATGGAATATTAGGGGTCTAGGGAGTAAACGGAAACAAAGGAATCTTAGCAATAGAATGAAAGAAGAAAAACCAAATATGATTTTTATCCAGGAAACAAAATGTTCAGTAGAAAAAATAAGATAAATTCACAGAAAATGGATGAATAAATATGAATATCTAGAAGTCAAAGAAGACAAAACAATAGGAGGAATTCTCACACTATGGAACCCTCAGAAAATAGGAATCCTAGATGCGGAAGCATCTAGGAACTACTTATCAGTGGTTATTCAACCTTTGGGGGACAAGGAAGTTTATTTAATCACAAATGTTTATGGTCTATAGAAGCCGAAAGACAAACTAAGACTTCCTACTTCACTGGAGGATCTAAGAGACAGACATTCGAGCATCCCCTGTATTTTGGGAGGGGACTTTAATATGATTAGGTCACTGACAGAAAAAAAAGGTGGAACCAGATCACTAAGCAGAGACTCCATTGCATTCCAGAAGTTTATAAACAATATGAGGCTAGTAGACACAGAGACAAGTAATGACATCTTTACCTAGAATAATAAAAGGGGAGGAATCTCAGGTGACCTCAAAACTAGACAGATTTATTATCTCAGAAGACCTTATCCTAACAGGCCTCGACCTGCCAGCAATGATACTCCCTTTTGGAGGATTAGATCATTGGCCTGTTCAAATTGAAGCATCCTTTATAAGAACTCCAAGAAACAGACCTTTCAGGTTTGAAAACATTTGGCTCACCCATCCAGACTTTATCCGCAATATTGAAAAATGGTGGACAGAGGATTTACAAGTTCAAGGCACTAAAATGTTCCTCCTGCATAAAAGATTGAAACATATCAAAATTAGGCTTAAATATTGGAATAAAAATGAGTTTGGAAACATTTTTGAAGCAAAAAAAGTGGTAGAACGAAAGCTACATGAAATTAATTAGATCCCCATTACAGATGGCTTCAACGGTGAAAGAAAGGAACAAGCTAAATACCATCAAAAGGAATGGGTTGAATTATGCAAATAAGAGGAGATATTCTGGAAACAGAAATCAAGGGTACAATGGTTAAAAGAAGGAGAAAGGAACACAAGGTTTTTTCACAAATCTACCATGGAGCATAGGTCTCATAACAGGATCTCAAAAATCAAAGATTCTCAAGGGAATCAACTCGATACCCACAAAGAAATAGAAGCTGAGCTGGTTAAACATTTCCAAGGAATAGCAGAGGAACCTCTCTTGGACAGATCGCAATTCATCAGTGACTTTACAAGGCACATTCCTAAGCTTGTGACACGAGAAGACAATTACAATCTAAATAGGCCTGTGAATGAAGAGGAGGTCAGCGAAGTCATCAAAGAAATGCAAAATGGGAAGGCACCAGGTCCAGATGGTTTTAATGTTGACTTCTTTAAAGCATGTTGGAAAATAATCAAGCAGGATATCCTCGATGTGGTGGAGGACTCGAGGAAAAATAGAACTGTTTTGAAGGCGCTCAATACCTCTTTCATATCCTTAATTCCAAAACAGGATAATGCTATGACACCAGACAGATTCAGACCAATAGCATTATGCAATGTGGTGTATAAAATAATTTCCAAAATTATTGCCAACAGGCTTAAACCCCTTCTCCCAACCCTTGTATCTGAGGAACAAACTGGGTTTGTGGAAGGCAGACAAATTCTAAACAATATCATTCAAGCACACGAGGTGGTTCACTCACTTATAAGTAATAGGCAGGCGGGAATGATTATGCAACTTGACCTAGAAAAGGCTTATGATAAGATAAGTTGGGCTTACATAAGGAGAGTTCTTATAGCATATGGATTTGACCATAACTAGGTAAGATGGGTGATGGCCCTTGTAACTACCTCTAGTTTTTCAATACTGGTAAATGGTTCACCATCCAAGCCCTTTAATCCAATGAGAGGTCTCAAACAAGGAGATCCTCTCTCACCCTTTCTCTTTATTCTCATGATGGAAGGGCTAGGCAAAACTATCAAGTCTGCCAAAGCAGAAGGTAAAATCTAGGGTCTCAAACTCACCATGAACGAAGAGGCTTTGACCCATCAACAATTTGTGGATGATATAATGCTACAGGGAACACCTACGGTTATGGAAGCTCTCGCCTACAAACAAATCCTTAAAGACTTTGCAATGACAGCAAGCATAGAGGTAAGCCTTACGAAAACTAAGATTTTCTTTTTCAATACTGACATTGCTATTTAGAGAAATATATCCAGAATGCTAGGCTTTCAAAGAGATATGCTACCCTCCATATACCTGGGAGTACCAATAACTCACAAACCTCTAAGAAAGATGGTTGGGAGCTTGTGATTAATAAGCTACAGGACAAAATTCGGAAATGGTTAGGTAGGTCTTTCAACCTAGTAGGACGACTTGTACTCACAAAAGCTGTCTTACAAACGGTCCCCATCTTTATGTTATCAGTCCTTCCAGCTCCTAAAGGAGTAATGCAACTATGTAGAAATATCCAAATAGATTTTCTTTGGGGCAAAGGGGAAGAGAAAAAAAATGGCCCTTGGTAGCCTGGGATAAGTTCTGTAAACCTAAGTCACATGAAGGTTTGGGATTGGATGATCCTGAAGTGCTAAACAAAGTTTTGGAGGCAAAACTTTGGTGGAGATGGCTAAAAGATTCAGCTTCCCCTTAGGCCCAAATTTGGAAACAAAAGTATGCAAACAATTGGCAAGACAGGGACAACATTAGAATGTCGGGGATCATCAAAGGCTCCCACATTTGGAACAAAGCTTGGGAGAATAGAGACATTGTTCAGAAACACAGTTTCTGGGAAATTAGAGGTGGAAATATTGCATGGTTTTGGGAGGATAAGTGGCAAAAAGTGAGGGAAAATGGAGGATATGGAAGAATTTGGAATACAGTGATGACTCCCCCTTGAAGGCACAGGCAGAAGCTCTAACAACTATCCTGGAACAAAGAAAGATACTGACATCAACAAATTTAGACCAACTGAGATGGGGCAATAACAATGAAGGCAACTTTAACCTCAAAGAGGCCAAGAGCATAGCCATGGGGCTTGACTTTCCAAACCTTGATGGGGTATGGAAGGACCTATGGCAGAATCAAAGCTGGATGAAGATCAAATTGTTCATGTGGTTAGTTCAGCATAAAAAAATTCTAACCTGGGAAAACCTAAGGAAAAGAGGGGTAGTCGGTCCATCTAAATGCCAGGTTTGTGAAGCTCAAGAAGAAACTATGAATCACCTTCTAAACCTCTGTCCTTTCACATCGACATAATGGAATTGGATTGCTTCAATATTCAGACAAACAGACCAAGACATGGGGAGTATTACCAGCACCTTAAAGAAGTTGAGGAAATATTTCTCTAATAATGAAATTGTCAACAAAGCTTGGGCTTTAGCTCCAAGCTTTCTAATCTGGGATGTCTAGAAAGAACGCAACAACAGAATATTCAAAAAGAGGAAAGGTACTTCTCAGGGCATCATGGAACAGATTTTAAGACAACTCAACGAGATGGTAGGAACTCTCATTAAAAACCCCCTTGAAAGATACTGATGTGCATATACTAATGCATTTGGTTATGCAGGGGCTCACCCCAAGATGCAAAAACAACAATGCAAATCATACAACTGCTGATAAGGATTTCTGCAACCCCCCCCTAAAGGTTTTCTAAAATGTGATATTGATGGGGCCTCAAAAGGAAACCTAGGCATGGCTGGTTATGGAGGACCGATAAGGGATGAAAGGGGTTGTATAAAAATCATCTTTCATAGTAATTTGGGGAAAGCCACAAACAATATGGCAGAGCTCATGGCCATGGAGCAACACTTAGAAATCCTAGGGGAATCAAACCTTCATAACATTATAATTGAAGCCAATTCCGAATTGATTATCAATTCGATCAAGAGAATTTGCTATGGCTCAGCACCAGAAAAAGTTTCGAGACATTGGAGGCTTCTGCAAGTCTATGAAAGGATTCAATCCCACTTGTAGAACATGAGAACCTTAAGTTTCACTCATGTGCACCCAACAACCAACAAATTAGCGAACACTTTAGCTAATGAAGGAGTACTCTGTGCTAAAAGAAACAATAAATATAAATGGAGAGAGATCCCCCAGGGTAAATTGAGGGAAGAGTGTCTCAGACAGGCGAATGTGGACTGGGAGCTTTATCAGAGCAGGGGATACTAGAAGGTTGTAGTCTGCTGGATATAGTTGAATGTTAGTCGACATGAAATAGCAGTCCAGGGATATGAAAGAAAAGAATGGAAGATCCTTAGGTGAGAATAGATGCCCAAAATCCTACAATCCAAGGTTCTCAGGCGGGTGTCAATTAACAACACAAGTATTTACACGAATTCGAATCAGGTTTCAGAAAGCCCTGTAATTCGCTGTGTAGGGAGATTGGTTAAAGTATGAGCAGGTAGGAGAAATAGCATCAGTCGTATCAAATCTGTGTTGCAAATAGCAAGAGGGTTAGCCATTCAATCAGACCTGAAATTGACTTTAACATTAGCTTTATTAGGCTTTGGGTCCGAAAGAAGGGTTAAACATCAAGCAAGTTACGCAGGTGGCTGGGAATCGCATGCATCTGGTGGATTTCAGGTAGATTACATGCGCGAGGGTTATCAGCCAAATCGGACCCGAAATTTTTATAGAACGGTCTCTATAGGCTCATCGAGTCCGATTCAAGAATTAAAGGGAGTGCTTGTTAACACCCCGATATTGATAGTGACCGTTAGATCTCTGAGGTTAGATCAAATGGTCAGGGATGTCGATTATATTTTGTGGTCGCGTCGTCATAGTTTTGCAGACCCTGGACCCGGTGAGTGGGCCTTAGGCTCGAGATACTAGGCTGTAGGTGGCCCACTTCTCTTATGTACACTTTGTAATATGGATGTAATATTAATTTGAAGAAAAGGTCCGACGCTTATTTTAGAAATATATATATATATATATATATATATATATATATATATATATATATATAGATATAGATATATAGATATATATAAATATAATATTTATTAATTTTTAGTTATAGAAATCAAAATTAGCCATATTATTTATGAATTTATAATAACATATTTATAAATAAAAACATAAGGGGTAAAAAAAAAGAACAAAGGAAGGATGAGGTAATAATGGGGAAAATCACGACGAAATAGCTAGAATCCAACTCTTACTCAGTTTCCACCCATCATCCCTATTGAGATTGAATGTATGCTTCTCAATCTCAATCGCCTCTCTTAGTGTCCTATGGTGGAAGTGATCAACCTTGGCAATTACCTTTGCGTCCTCAATGCAACAATGGTGCTTATATTTCTATGCATGCTCCACAAGAGCTGATTAGCGCGATCGGTTATGCTCACACTCATCAGTTCTTGCAGAGCATGCAGAGAAATATAAGCATCGTGTTTGTATTGAGGATGTGAAGGTAATTGCTCGGGTTAATCACTTCCACCATAGGAAACTAAGAGAGACTATTGGGATTGAGAAGCATACAATCAATCTCAATAGGGATGATGGGTGGAAACTAAGAACTAGATTTCAGCTATTTAGTCCCGATTTTCCCCATTATTACCCCCCTCCTTCATTTTTTTTTGGACCCTTATGTTTTTATTTATAAATATGTTATTATAGATTCATAAATAATATATAAATAATAGTCTATTATTATTAATGAATAATTTCATATATGTGCAAACAATTACTGCAGGAAAATACTCATCTGCTCTCAATTTCCTCTACCAAACTTAAATGTCCAAGTTATAGCTATGATGCAAGTCCCCTCCTAGGAGGAGGGAGAGTGATATGTTTAAAAGTATTGTTTGTATGAAAATTTTGGTTCTCTTACTTTTAGGGGATATATATATATATATTTATTGTAGTGTTTTTTTTTGTTAATAATGTTATGCCAATTCACCTATCAATTGATAAATGGTGAGTGGGAAGCCCATTTTTTGTATTTCTTAATGTAATTTTTTTGTAATTCTAATGTAATGTTGTGTTCAGGACATGAGCTTTATTAATATAAAATTTCTATATACTGTTAAAAAAACATATTTTTTTACATTTTTCTATAATATGTTCATCAAATAAGTTTTATATATTTGATTTTTTAATTGATTTTAGGATAAAATGTCTCTTTATTAAAAAAATATGGATTAATGACTAAAATCTTACATAACAATCATAATATGAAGTTGATTTTACAAAAAAATATTATATAATTTATTTGGGAACCATAAGGATTAGCTTAGTTGATGGAATCCCTATGGTTAAAAGCACCTTTGATTTAGAGGTCATTGGTTCAAATTACTTTTGGCCTTAGAGGATAACTCTTTAGGGCAGGGTGGTTACATCTAAAGATTACCGAATGCCATTTGAGTATGAGTAATCTTGACCAAGAGTAAGATATTCCATTACTCTCAAGATCATATAACAAACCTAGCTCAAAATCTTAAAATTAAAATATCACTTACACAAATTAAATTTAAATAAAAAAATTATAATCATTCTTTCTAACCACTCAAAATAAACCTAATAAACCTAATTAATTTGATAATATTAAAATATTTATTAATTAAAATATAATTAATAAATATAAATATAATATTATTATATAATATTTGTGCATTTTACATGTCTCCATAAGGAATATCTAATGGTCTATTTCTTACGAGAAATGAAACGAGAGTTGGTGTAATAAAAATAAAAAATGTAAGATACTTGTTTTAATTTACAATCTTACAAGCTTTCACAAGGCTCAAACTTGGGTATTTGTCATTTAATTTTAATATATTTTAAAAGTTTTTTTTTTTTTTTTTTACAACTTGTTAATTACTCCATATGGTAACGTATCCGCACTTGGTCTGATCATTTGATTGCTTTCCTCCCATCATTTCCGCTAATACATGTAAATGAGTATTTATTCATTTTCATGAGCTATTAAGGACGAATCATACCTAATTAAATGTTGTTAGGTACATATATAGTAAAAGGTAAAAGATATTTTTACTGTAATTATTTTACAACCTAGTTATTTATAGATGAGCATTTACTCATTTGTTAAAGTCATTGAGGCATTGAGAGCTTATTATAATTAGTTGAGTGTTTTTAAATATAGATAAGGTAATAGGGAAATTGAAGGAAATTACTTTACATCTTAATTATACACTACATATTAATTATACAATAGTGATGTGTCAAAGAATAATAGGGGTAGTTCAAAGTATTAGCACATAAGACTTTGAAATGTGAGAGAAATATCAACTATAAATTTTAATGTATTAATTATTAATATGCAAGAGAGTTAAGAAGATTATTTATACATATTACAAATTATGTTAACCCCTAGAAGATTAGCTAGATAAATTAGTTTTTTCTATTTAATCTAATGGAAAGAAAATACGAAAATATCTTGAGAAGTAAGATAAGGGTGTGGATTTTGGATCTAAAGAATTATAGTGTAACCACTCTAATGATAATCCAAATTGACTACTAAGCACTTCCACTTATCATTGAAGGTGATTTTTTTTTTATAAAATATATGAAGGATATTAGATTGTTGAGATTTAGGAGATAAGGAAGTACAGACTTAAAGGAACATGGAAGGGGAAGTACGAGTAAAGAAAAGAAAAGAAAAGAAAAGAAAAGAAAAGAAAAGAAAAGAAAACCATAATAAAATAAGGCAAAGTGAGGAAAAATGATGTGAAAAAGGTGAAGGGAAATAGGTTGAAATAGATTAATAAAGTAAAATTTATGTTTTCAAGTTACTTGAGATCACTACTTACCCTTGTTATGATGAAAAATGAAAAATAGAGAAGGAAGGAATGTAGGTATAACAAATATAAAGAATGGAGAAGGAAGGAATGTAAGTATGGTGAAAAATGAAGAATGGAGAAGGAAGGGATGCAAGTGATAAAGTGGGAGAAAGACATCTATTGTGGATCCATGTATGTTGAGGACTTGTGAACGAAAATGGTGGTGAGAGGTAGAAAGAGATGTATAGAGTTTAAAAATAAAAAATAAAAAAAAAATAAAGATATAAAATGAGAAGAACATGTAAAAGAAAAAATGGGAAGTCAATATATGGAAAAAGGAGTTTGAAATTGATCTTATTGCGATTATAAATATATTTATTCAAGAAGTACCATGGTGCAGTTTTCAAATAGAGGAAATTATCCTTGAGGGGGGAAAGGAGGTGCTATTGATATGAAAACACCACTAACAATAAAAGAAACATATATGTGGAGTTTATGGAGTAGATTATGGTCTGAGTTCATAGCATGAAGTTTGTGATCTTCGGTTGTATTTAGTATACTTCTCTTATCTTTTCGACATTAATTACTTTAGGTACCCTATTAGACCAATGAAAATGTATCATAGGGTGAGGCTCAAAATTATCATGTAACTTTTCTATGATCCTACATGATTGTGTCTCTAGAATATCCATTAGTGAATGCACATTGAGCTTTTGAGAAAATTTGTCACCAAGGTGTATTACATGTTAATGGTCTCCCTCTTGAGTATTTTAGTATTTATCATACATCTTTGGAGGATTGGTATTTTTTTTGAAGATGCCCAATGAAGTGATTATTTGAATTGGGCTTGTGATGTTTGCAATCCATGTGGATGGCACAACAAGCATGCATGAAAACACAACATTACCAAGGGATTCCTCCTTTTCCAATGCAATCCTTTACATTAAATGAAATATAGAATTATCGTTCATGGACAAGAAAAAATAGCCATGTGATCCTTAAATAGTGAATAGATTATTCTTGTCTTAAAAAATAATGCAGCGTACTTAACTAGTGTGCGTAGATTTCCCAGGCATGGATATGAAATTTTGATTTTCCCTCAAATGGATCATTACCCATTTAAGAGGAATCATTTATGAATAACTAGAACATTTCTATTAAAATTCTAAGGCAAGTACAATAGAACACAATTTTCGACATGATAATTTCTTCCTACTGATTCTCAAACAATAATTTCTATGCCACTACTATTATTGAATAATTATACTCATGAGAATTTCAACATTAATTTGCAACAAAAACATTAAAGATAATAGAGAGACAAGCATGCAAAATAGACACAATATATTTTCACCTAGGAAACCCAACCTTGGGAGAAAAACCAACAATTTTTCTTGAGGAGAAATTTTATTTCAACAAGGTTTACAGATAAGATATTTGTCTACAAATCTATGCCAATATAAAATTCGAAATACCAGTCAAACCTGGTCAAACAACATCAAGTCAACATTGGTAAAAACACTTAGAAAATCAAGAGTCAAAACTACTCAAATAGTAAAACTCTACAGTCAACTCAACCTAGTCAAACTCGGCCCTACGATCCATGGTCAACCCGCTCGTGTGGCCCAATGACTGAATCAAATTGCAATCATATCCTTATGTCAAGTCTAGGGTCAATGATGTGGCCAAACCTACACATGTGGCCTGCAAAAACTTAGTCAAACAATTGGTCAACTTCTTAGTCAAATTTTGTCAAAGACAGCTCGGGCAACTTCAGTTAATTCATTTGGTTAATCAACTCTTCCTTCTCACATGTGCGGCCAAAACAAGAGTGAGATAGAATATATGCTCTTTAGCAACTAATTTTCTCTTTGGCAAATTTCTCCTCCACTAGTAAAAATTGAGTGAGCTTGCTAGGTTGTTTTTTCCTCTCGCATGTTGTCTATTTATATAGAGCTCTAAGGTTGAGTAGAGACCCATCAATTTGGTTTCTTATCACAATAAACCCTTTCACTAATGGAGCCTACATCACAACTCAACATTAGACTAGAATTGTTTACCCCCGTTGGGTGAAAAACCCCAATCAATAAACAATTCAAACTCGCTCTATAAAAGATAGATCACTCCATCCGAGAGCACAAAGTGAGCGTCATGCGCCATTCACCTCTATCCAAAAAAGCATGCCCCCATGGGTGAATGTATCATTCTCCCGTAGTCAAATCAACATGACCCCATGAGAGAAGATCTGCCCCTAGGCCTTTTACCCCTAGCCAAATTAGTAGGGCCTAGTGGCTAAATGTATCATTCCCCCACTAGTCAAATCAAGATGATACTATTGGAGCTATGCAAGATCTCTTTCCAAAATATACACAATAAGAAACTTATAAGGATCCAATCCTTATTGAGAATGGGGTTGGAAAAAGGAAAGGATCTCCAAAAAGATAAAGGATTGGTGATGTTCTATGGGTCTTTGGGTTTTTGGCAAAAGAGTGTTGGGGTTGGAAAAATGAAAGGATCTTCAAGAAGATAAAGCACTGGTGATGTTGTATGGGTCGTTGGTTTTTTTGACAAAAGAGTGTTGTTAAGCGATGCGATAGCGAGGTTGAATAAGTGCTCACTTGTTTTTTGATAGTTTGTGGCATGAAAGAATAGTGATAGTTTGTGGCATAGAAAGAACAATGATGATCCTTCAAAGCCTTTGGAAAATAGTCTATCCGAAGTTACAAAATGAATTACCTTTGGCCATAATTTATGCCCCTAAATTTATGTCCAAATATAAAAATACATGCAAATTATATTAAACTATAATTTTGATAAATGAAAAATGCATCCATATAATAATAATAACATAGACATGAGCTCAATGATATTGAGACTTTATTTTAGAAAAATGATAACATTCCTTTTACTAACTTAAAAAAATAATATTTTTTTTTAAATAAAGATAAATGTATAAAATAATGATAATGCTTTTTTTTAAGATAAAAAAATGTATAAAGATAATGAGTAATAAAATATAGTAGGAAGAAAATCCTTTATTACAAATCCAATACCAAAAAATAATTTTATAACCTATGTAAAGAAACCTTGACGTCGTCATTTTAATTTTTTTTTTTTTATGTCAGATGCCAATCACTCATCGAATATGAAGTTTTCGGAATATGAGCTTTTGCCATTTCCTACTAATTGGGAATATAAGCAACTAAGAGAGGATTGATACTTGCTTGATCATTGCATGTGTGTTTTACCAGTTATCTCATTCAAGATAAAAAGTGCAAATCAATTCTATTATCCGGTGACTTTCTCAAGTAGGTTGGAAGGATCACTAGAGCTCACATTTCCTCCGTTAATCCCGTCCTACCTACTGTATTTGCAGCCAGATCGATCGGTGGCAGGTTCAGGACCTTGGATTTTGCTCACTGTCTCTTTCTCACCCTGGAATCGTGTCCCACTTCCTCCGTTAATCCCGTCCTACCGTACTGTATTTGCAGCCAGATCGATCGGTGGCAGGTTCAGGACCTTTGATTTTGCTCACTGTCTCTTTCTCACCCTGGAATCGTGTCCCACCTCTTTCAAGGAGTCCCGTTCTGTTTCAATCAACAACGTAAGCTTAGTTATGCCCCACGAGTCCATTTATTCAACATTACCGCTTTGTTCGCCGCTGATTTTCTTCATACCTCCCATGCCTTTCGATCATACAGAATCCCCACCACAGGGCCTAATGGCATTCAAAGGCACCATACTCTACGATGCAATTGGTATTTACGTGACACGAGAATGCTGACCGTAGAAAATCATCATGGTTTCATTTTCCATCTTGTCATGCTTTTTTTTTCAGTACGGAAAAGCGATATTTGAATTATCAGAAAGATCATGTACATTATATTAATTTAATTTTATGTATCCGAATCATTATAGAAAATCATCTGGGTTGCGTGACTATACAAGCCTTACCAAAGTGACCAAATAAACAGATATACATATAGAGTACATAGACATAAAAGATCTGCATACATCTAGTAGCAGATATAAGAGATGGAAACTAGACAAATACATCCATCATATTGCCCTTAAAAAGAAACAATATCATCCGTTAAACAATATCATCCCTATTACTTTGTGAAACATTGAGAAAACCATTTCACCAGCAAGTTTCTGTTTTGCTTACATGTTAATACAAAATTATGAGACAAAATTATACAAAAAGTATCAGAATATAAATGTACAATTAGCCAGGGAATGGGAACTCCACAGCGCTTAGTACATTGCCCTCCATTATGGTCAGAATATAAATGTACAATTAGCTAGGGAATGGAATCTCCACAGCGCTTAGTACATTGCCCTCCATTATTATATCTATGTGCATTTTTCCCACTGTTCTTCGAAGCTTTTTCTGTGAGAGATCATCCACAAGCTGGTTATATTCTCTGCCTGTGTATATAAATGTACATGATTCCATCTGATCATGCTTATGAATATAACACAGTGCAACAAGCGGATTTTAAAAGTTTTTGCCATTTCAGCATTTGGATTATTGATTCCAGGTATATCATGATAATAAAAACGGTGTAAATTCATTTTATTCCCATATGTATGATAAGAAAAATTAAGTACAATTTATTGGTTTTTTCATTGATTTTAAGAAAAATGAAAATATACCTTAAGTAATTTGAATTAATTACTTAATTTTAATTTTATTAATGTAGATTAAGTTTACAATTAAAAGAGAACTGTTATTGATTTTATATAAGTGCATCAATCTTATATTAAAAACACACAAATTAAAGTTATTTTTAAATCTCAACCATATACCATTAATTTAATTAAAATATATATTTTTTTTTATTAATACGTTTTTTAACGCTTTATAGGCTAACTCAATTATTTAAGAAATTATACATTTCTTTACAGTGTGATTTGAATTAATTGATTAGTAAAAACAGATAAACATCAAAGCACTTCTTTTATACTACATTTCACATTACTTTAAAAAATCATAAAATTTAAACTAAATAATAATTATATTTGGAATTATTATTATTATAATAAAAACAATAATATATATATATATATATATATATATATATATATATATACTAAAAACTTTTGTAGCAACATTTTTAATTATATAGTTTTATTGCAATATCATGTTCAACACTATAACTTATTAATATTATGTGCTCAAAAATCATAATTCATATTCTTATGACACTTTTTGATTAATTAATTGAATTAAAATGATAGAAAAGCATAACTACTTTTGAGAATATTATTAATCTTTAATTTGTCACTATTTCTAAAAATATTTAGTATATTCCCTCAAAATTAAATCTCTACCATCTATTTAATAATTATTAATAATTAAATTAAAATTCTATAAACCATATCTATAAATTAAACAAGGTTTAAACAAGCTCAATAATAACAAAATTAGTTTTTCTTTGTTTTCAATTATTTTAACTAAATTATATCTATCTATCTATCTATCTATATCTATATATGAATATTATTAATCTTTAATTTGTCACTATTTCTAAAAATATTTTAATATTCCCTCAAAATTAATCTCTACATCTATTTAATAATCATTAATAATTAAATTAAAATTATATAACCATATCTATAAATTAAACAAGGTTTAAACAAGCTCAATAATAAGAAAATTAGTTTTTCTTTTGTTTTCAATTATTTAAAATTATTATCTATCTATCTATCTATCTATAGAGAGAAATAATAATATAATACAAAAGAAAAATTAATTCTTTTATTAATTAAAATAATTAAGAACCTCATTATTTTATGGAGATAAAATTTGATCTATTTTATATATTAAAAAATGCAATATAAATCAGAAAAAATTATAAGTGGTCTCTTTTTACCTCAAGAAATTTGATTTATTGGTGATTAAGATAATCTATACTGGTTTTATAAGGAAAAATTAAACTTCACCCATATAAACCATTTTTTCCTCACCAACTTAAATATGAAAGTTGAACTAGATTTAAATCTTTTATATTTCCTAATTTAAAATTTTGCTGATTACATTTCCTAAATAAAAATATTGTTCACTTTTTTCTAAAAATTTTCCTACCATTCATGAATCATACCCTTCCATAGATTTTCCTTGCATTAATATATAATTCAAATTCAAATATACATATACATATATATATATATAACAGAAATCATTTTACATTTTTCATTATTTTTATGCAAAATTCTGCTGTCTTAAATTGCGCACAAGGTTAGGAATAAATGGCAGTCCTGCTTGCTCTTATGACCATCTTATTATATTTGTTTCACCATTTTATTATAGAAAGCATTTTAAATACATCTTCTGAAAGTATTTAGGATCTCTCGGCCCCGTTTATCATGTCACAAAATATGTATTTAAAATCACATCCACAGGGACGACCTAATCAAAGGTGTCGGCAGCTGACGTCAATTAGATGACGGAAGGTTAAGATGTTAAGCCCACCCAGAGAATTAGGTGCGACTGAAAGTTATCGCAGGATGCAAGAGGTCGTTTCTTTAATTTTACTTTTCATTACTCCAACAAATGTTCATCATTGAATTATGTATACCACTCAATTTCCCTCATTATTCAATTTTTTCCGATGTTCCTTATACAAATACGACAGCGAGTGATGGACGATAACGGGAAAAAATCCACGGCGGTGTAAGGTTAGTTTATTTTTTCACTTTTTTGTTCAACCCTTTTCTCTATAAATAGAAGCGAGACGTTTGACAACCGCAAGCACATTTGCAATTTCCATTTGCCTTTAAAATCGAATTAGTTGCAGCAATACTCTGGTACGATCTAAATTATGAAAGATCCATGTCTCTTTGCTTAAATATATAGATTGTATTTTGTTAATTGCTTAGATTGATTAACGTATTGTGGTGTTTTGAATAAGGGAGGAAGATTATTAAAAGAAAGGATTTACAAGTATGGACATGAATTCTGAGGTTTCGAAATGGATGCCGCTCGAATCAGCAGTATGCTTTCCAAACCAATCAGAGGAAGCGTCACAAACTAAAACAGAAGAAGAAGAGGAGGAAGAAAAGGAGAGGTTCAAACGCCCCCGGACAACTTTGGACAATGAAGATGATGTGGAGGAATTTATGGCTTTGCTAGACAGAATCGAAGAAACAAAGAAACTATTGAAAAGAAAGAGCGTGAATTTCAGTGGTAGTAGTATAAGCGCAGGAGGAGGTATTAATGCAGTGGAGGTAGATCGGATGTTGACGGTCCCGCCCCTCATGCAGCAGCCACAAGGCTCGTCAGATGCTGGTCAAAGCAGTACATCGCCCTGGAAACCCTCATTCCAATGGGAGGACTTCAATATATGTAATTCCCGGTCTGCACAAACAGATTTAAGTGGTGCTGCAGCTACAGAAAAGTATAAAGAAGCAGAAGAAACCGTTCAAAAGGGTAACGGCCCTTTTAAAACGAGAAGTTTTCTGGATGGGGTTACGCCCACTGAATGTTCGCAAGGTCACGTGGACGATGTAAACAAGGAGGAGGAGGACGACGTAGAAGCGCCTCCAGGGTTAGAGCTACAGCTATTCCCCTGTCAGTGATCTGATCGAACTGTGTAGTGGGTCCCTGCCGGCTGATGATTCCCTACCATCCATCACTCGCCCACTCTGTTATGTTGCGGGTATCATTGTAAAAAATCGTGGAGAATTCCTACTGTAACTCTGCCCCTTAACTCAAGTTTTAGAAAATATTGTCTTCTCGTATGGTTTGGTACATACGCAATTGGATTGGGGTGCTCCATTAAACATTTTATGTTTTATTATTTTTTTAATGCCAACACTTGTATTTCAAAATCTATGAGCGTAAGTTAGTGGGATTAGGTGAAAGCATCCTTTTTAAAGAGGTTCTCGTGAACTTTGACTTGATAAGCCAGCCACAAGCTTTGATTGGTTGTACCTGCTCACTCTTATCCCACTGGATTGTAATTTAAACTATATACGTCATGATTGCCACACCAAATTATTCAATGACCTGTAATCTTGTTTCATACATAGTGATGCTATATATGATTACAAGTTAAAAATATTTCTAAAAAGGCAAAAATGTTATCTAAGTTGCATTTAATTTTACGAAATATTTAAGCGCCGTTTAACTTTTCCATGTCTATATAATAAATACTAAAAGGAACATTGTTTGTTTGCTGAGTTTTATTTACTTTCTACATCTTTACAATATAAAAATTAAAAATCATAATACTATTTTATAATTATATGTTTCTTTAAAGAGTACATGAGTATTGACTGAACGTTACGAGATTTCTTTAAGGAATACCATGATACCAATAACACGAGTATTGACTGAACGTTACGAGTTTTCTTTAAGGAATACCGTGATACCAATAACACATGTATAAAAATTTGATATTACAGTGTTTGCTTCTCATCTAGAGATACCAACAAAAATGCTAATACAAAATTGATTTTGCCAGCACTCATACATGCCTGACCTTGAACAAATATTCTATGGTTTGGTATTACAAAAAGCATTCAGCAGAGTCATTCAAATTTGGACTTAGAAATGGAAATCGACCGAAAAACCTAGAGGAACAGAGTGCTCGGCCGCAAGGGAGATCTGGGCTCTCAGGGGAGCCTGCAAATTGTAATCAGTCACGATCATCTAGAAAACAGGCGGAACCAGAGGACTGCAAATGTTGGATAGTTCGATCCGCAGACGAACCAGAAGAATTCCGCTGGAATTAGGGAGCTTTGCACCAAAAGTAGGGCAATGGCTATCGATGCCTCTAGAGCCAACGAACTCCCACAACAGGGCCAACCATGCAGTGCATGAACAACGAGAAGAAAAATGGCATGGCACATAGCTAAACGCTACCCAAAGGTGGAAAAGGGGATAAGCATGGCGATAATCGAGTTATAGAGCCGATTAAAAATGGGAATAAGCAAGTGAAATGCGACGGAATGATTGCCAGCCATTATGTTTTGTAGAGGGGCGTACATAATCACAAAGGATAAGATATCTCGCTACGGGTGAGAATTTAACCGCCTCTATATGATGTTGTATACGGCCGCATGTCTATCCAGTGGCACAGGTGGCACTGCATTATCTTCAAGTGGAGGATTAAAAGTTGTCACTGCCATGGTTGTATAATTATGTTAATAAGTTTTTATGTAGGGTTATTTTGGAGTAGGGTTTTTAAAATTTTAATTTGATTATCAAGGTGTAAAATTAATATAGGTGTAAAAATTTTATGAGTAGATGTTATTTAAATATTTTATATAGTTTTTTCTAATGGATATGAGTAAAATTTCAATTTTGAGGAATCTATAAGGTTAATATTTATTAGTAATCTTAATAAATATGTTTATTTTGGAAGATGGATTATAGAGTTTTAATTATATCACCAAGAGGACTCTCCAACTCAATAATGCTTAACATTTATTAGTAATCTTAATAAATATGTTTATTTTGGAAGAGGGATTATAGAGTTTTAATTATATCACCAAGAGGACTCCCCAACTCAATAATGTTTAACATTTGATTAAGTCAAATTACATAAAAATTAAATAAAAATAAAGTTAAATAAGAATATTAATGTAATGTAATGTAAACATTTTAAATTGGCCAAAATAAAAAAAAAATGAACAAAATAACAAAAAAATATATAAAAATAAATAAAAATAAAATAAAAATAAAAATAAAAATAAAAATAAAAATAAAAATGCCTATGGTATTGACAACTCGTAGTATTGACCCATGGTATTCATGTGTAATATAATCTATTTAAATGAGGAAATTAAAGTAGCCTAGATCCATCTTAACTTTGAATCTACCAACGGCCAAGAGGAATCAAATCTCGATTCTATGTAAACCTATTTTAGAGTGAAAACTTGGTAGATCTAGAGTTAAGATAGATCCACATAATATTCTAGAATATTTTTAGTAGCATACACTAATGAAAAGCTAAGATTTATTTCCTAAGTAGTATACATTTTTTCTCTTTTTAATTAAATTTATTAATTAAAAAAAATGTCATATGAACAAGCGTCATATGAAACGAGTTGTGGTTTTTTGGGCATTTAATATTGATAAAACATAGTATTGGCCCATGACATTGTAACAAAAATTATATACATATTAAGAATTTTCATGGTTAAGAATTTTATGACTTGTCTTTTAAAATGTATATATATTTAGCAAATATATTAAATAATTTTTCCCATTTGGATTTAGATTGATTTTGAATGGGTTTAATGAAAAGGCACTCCACGAGTGTAGTCTTTTTATCGAGAATTGGACAATATAATTGAAAGTAGGGAAGTCAAATTCTATAGATTAAATAACTTAAATTCAAGTTCTTAAAAAACTTTTCTAGATTTTTGTTAAAGTTAACAAAAAAACACTCTGGAAAAGCTAATTTCGTGTATTAGTTAGACTATACATATATAACCAAACCTGTATATTAAGATAACCAATATAATTAAAAAAGTTTCACATAACATGAAATGTTTTTTGGCCTATGAGTGTTTAGAGATGCAAAAGGATTAGTAAAAGATTAGCTTAGATCCATCTAATTTTAGATCTATAAGTTTCAAGATGGACCAATCTCTAGGTGCAAACCTATTTTTTGAGTGTAAAATTGAGAAAAAGTTTGTACTTGAGAAATTTGATTCAAAGTTAAATAGATTAATAAATCAAAAGTTAAATAAATTGATAAATTAAAAATTAAATAAATTTAGGCTAATTTAATTATTAATATTTTTTATTTAAAAAAATATAATAATTGATATTAATAAAAATGTCTAATTTCGAAACTAGAACTGTTACATAGTTTCGCATATTCCACACTACTGCTATTTACATAGTTCCCCATATTCCTTACTGCTATATTCAAAAGCACGAAAAAATTCTAACCCAACATATGGCACTTCTTGCTAGATATTCTAAACAAGTGCCTTTTGTAAACTTTGCTAAAAAACTCCTAACAACAAAATATACAAAATATATGTACATAAAGTCAAAGGATTTTCAAACATAATAAAAAGGTCTAGCAGCTAATAATCCTGTCTACTGTGTTATGCCTTTGGAGTTCGGTAATCAGCCTTGGTCGCGGTTCCTACCTCGTGGATTCTCTTGGTCTTTTTTTTTTTTTTCATGCTCGTTGTTCAATGGTTGCATCCTCCTCAAGCACAAACTGAGCTTCACTAGTGAAATTATCTTCATGCTATGGCAGTCTAACACCCATTGTAACCAACACTATTCTCACTTCAATTTAGAACTTCTCCATTTTGCTTTGCAGTGGTGCAAATTTCATGCCCATTAACAATCGATAATTTTTAATTTCATTTTCCGAGTTGCATTCCTCTATTGCAGAGCATTCAACATACCCTCCATTACTTATAAAAACCTGTCCAAGAGCTGATTCGATTTCTCCTATTCATTCCAGTAATTGGATTCTCCTATTCATTAAGTAATTGGATGGCTCAGGGTCGGCCATGACAAGTCTATTTGGCCTTGCTCTTATAAAGCCAATTCGTAGCACATGGACGTGAGCACTTCAAAGTTCAAACGACTGACACACATCCTCGAAGGAGAAATGCACCAAGAAATCCGACTCTCCCACTGTTAATAATACATTGTAGGCGTGGATATTGGCATCATCACACTTGTTATGGCCGAGTGTGACTTTGATCCGACATCCTGACACCATTAATCGCAATATTTTCGAATCCATATTTGGATTGCGTAGAGCATGGGATATATATTGATATAGAGGGGCAGTGCAAGTAATTCCATTCTACGAAAATTGAATGTAGAAACAAGGCCGAGGCCCTTCTCACATTGATATTCTAGTTCCCACCTTGGAGTATTAAATTCTACTGCCACCTGTGTGAGCTAGCGGATCGAGTTGACTGCCAAATGTTATAAGTACTTTGACATGAGGATTATAATTTGTGATCGTGGCATTAATTTGAGCCTCCAATCCTTCTTTGGAAGCTCCGGTGCGTGCTCATGTGATATCGCATTTGATCATATAAATAATTTCCTTCATGTGATTTCGTGTGGAACCACCAACTACCTTTATCGTTTGAATTATTCCCTTGGCTATTGCCCATTATTTTCATGGCAAGGGAAATTTATATATCGCCCTATTATCCAATTCCAAGGATCCATGTGTTTCTTTGTTTGCTATTGTTTCAGTGATTGGGTTCGATTATCTTAACACTTGAACAAATCAATTTGCTCAAATTGTTTGAATTGCAGCATAATCCTTTGCAATAAATAAGGGACGGCAGAGTTTTGAGCCTTTTGTTTTCAAAACTGGTTGAATAACTATGAATGAGGTTCCAATCATAGTTATTTTTGTAATTTTTTGTATTTAGGTGGATTGTTGTTTGTATAACTCAACCCCTAAGCATATTTAGCTTTTGTTTTTTCGTCTACGGAAAAATGATATTATTAATAATAATAATTATTTTATATTTTTATTTATTTTGAAGTAAATTTTTATTTTTATATAATTTTATTTAGTCAAAAAATTTTAATTAATAATTAATATTAATATTTTTTTTTAATATAATTTGACTCAGTCAAAATGTTTAGATAATTTGATTCTCTTCGTGAGGATGAACCGCACTAGTTGGTTAGAAATGGGTCGACAAAATTTTCCCCTGTATGATTTTTACCAAACTTTTTTTTTTGTCAAACACATCATGGATCATAGAAGCCTGAATTCAAAATAACAAGAAATTACATATCTTCTTTGCTGGGTTGAAGAGTGTTTCTCAACTCAATGATATCTATGGTAAAGTGGGGGTGAATATTCATGGTTAAAAATCTCGTTATATTGTAAGTATTACGTTTTTATATACTTATTATTGAAATTTAAATAAGATTACAAAATTATTATTTTAATTTATACAGTAAAATGAATATTAATTTATAGCTACTATTTATTGGGCCTAAGTTTTAGCAGAGTATGGAAGAGATGTTGTAAGATTATGTGACGTGATGTGATACTATGTTATGTAAACATTTTCAAATAATTATAAACTAAAATAATAAGGTTTTTGAGCTCCAAGTTTATAAGAAACCCTGATATTGACCCATATTTTTTTTTCTAAATAAGTCTAATATCCATTACTGTAACAAAATAATACAAGGAGGCTTTGGCCTCTGTAGTTCAGTGCCAAGGTTAAGACTGCCCAGAAGTGGGAAACCAATCCAATCCAAAATAGCGGAAACTAGCAGTTGAATCATGTAGCAAAATTCTATTGACTTCATTTTCAAGGCTAACGATTTTGCTCAAAAAATCAAAAAATAAACCATAAACTTGATTGTCGTGAACTTGAAAATCGAAGATGCGTGGAGAATTATGTGTCATGCGGTGCTGACGGGTGTTCTTCGATGATGAAACACCTGTAGGCGTGAAGGCTATCCTCGTCATTCTGTAGCGCACCCGTGTGATCCTTCGCCTGAGGTTCTTGATTTTGCTCCGCTACAATGGTTTTACCCTGAACATTATCCCTCTTCTCCATTGTGCTAGTGGGGTGTCCTTCATCACTAGATGGCTCCTCTTGGAAGGTGACTGTGATGGTTGCCTTGATGAGAGGTCGGTTCAGAGAGCAATGGTAGATGAATTGGGCTGAATGGTTAGGATGCCGAGAGCTGGAGGGGATGTCAGTAACTGGAATGGTAGTTTGCGAAGGGAGGGAGTGGGTAGCGCTTAAGCGGCCTCTACCGCTACGAGTTTTTGGATAACGACCTAAGACATAATTTTCCATGGGGGAAGAAGAGTCTGAAATTGTTGAAGGCGAAGAACGGGGCAGTCTGCCTCTACTGCTACCCCTTCTGTTGGGCATTCGATGGCGCAACTAGGGCATGATGGCGTGTGGATGAAAAGAATGATTGTGTGAGGTCGGCACTGAGTGGGGTTCAGAAGGCTCAGAAGGCTCCGAAGGCTCAGAAGGCGTATAATTGAAAGTCATGTTGCAAATAAGGCTTTGAGTGTAATGGTCGCCCTGTCCGAAATCGATGCAACAGAGAATGTTGCATCGCCTGCTCGTTGCTGTTCATGAACATGGCTCCACTCCAGCCAAGGGGCAATTGGAACTTAGAGGCATAGGAGTAGAAATAGAGGAGGTGGATCATATATTACTTGAGGGCTTCATGATGTAGAGCCGAGGTAGGTTGGCGCTGGTGAGTTGATTTGAGTTCTGAATTTAATGACATTTATTGATGTTGCGAGACGGTTTTATGGCTTTGTGTGTGGGTTTACTGGTGGCCATGTGGCTATGCCACTTGTCGTTCTATTCCCCTTCCATAAGATCAACCCTACGTACACTTGCATCCGGGATGGTATTGACCCATATTATTCATGTGGAATATAGCCAATTTAAAGGAGGAAATCTAGATCTACCATGCACGAAGAGAGAAATCAAATGAGATTTGATACCTTATGATTTAAGATGGATCTAGAATAGTATATTTTAATGTGATAAAGAGTTTAGATATATGTAAAAAATAATTATAATATTTTTTGGTTTTATATTTAATTAAAAGAATGTTATAAAAGTAAATTGAAGAAAAATATTTTAAATATATTTCTATAGTGAAATGAAAGATGGTTTTTGGGCATGTGGTATTGATGAGCCATGGTATTGACCCACGGTATTATAACAAATCCTATCTACAAATAAATAGTATCCATGGTAAAGTGGGCGTGAATATCCCTCGTTAAAAATATTGTTATATTGTATGTATTAAATCTTTTTTGCATTTATTAATTTAATTTAAATGTAGCTACAAAATAGTTATTTTAATCTATAAGGTAAAATGAATCTTAATTCATAGCTACTATTTATATGTTATATATTTTAATGTACTATTTATATGTTATATATTTTAATGTGATATATTTTATTATAAAAAATGTAAAATTACAATATAACAAATTAAATTTTATTATTTTTAACTTTTTAAGGATACTATAACATCTACCCCATACCCATACTCATACCCATACCATACCCATACCCATACCCATACCAGGATTTACATTACTTTTAACCTTTTATTATTATTTAATTCAACTCATATGTAAATGTTTACAAATCATTTACTTATTAATATATATTCATTATATTGAGCCTACATGTAAAAATGTTTACATAATTTCTTACATTATAGCTACACATCAAGCCTCTCTCAACACAATTAGCTAACCATATACATAGAAATGTGAACATGAACATTATGGTTATGAGAGTAAGCAAGAAAAGATTTTTGATCCTCCTTGAAGCAAGGTTATTGCCCATCCTTCTCATCATATATAGTAAGACCCTTGAACTCCACTCCATGTTTTCCAACAATAATACCATAAACTTTAGAATTGAGACCAAAAAAACACCTTGTAGAGAATAATGAATTTAGCCTCGAGGCTCCTCAAACATTCAACCTACTAAAAGACATTGTCTTTACTCTTCCGCCACCTCATCAACAAAAGTTTTAGCTAGTGAATAAAACTCCATAGCATAGAACACCTTTCTATTCATGGACTTTAAAACTCTATATCATCCACCCAATCCTTGTCATAGTTTAATTGGTAAAAGTATGTTAGGTGAATATGCTTAACAAAATTAATTGGTTTACCAAAAACTATTTAGGAATCATGGGAGGTGATTATAGATACCTTTGTCTGGCTTTTTTGATAGCCTACAACCCTTGGAGCATTGAGAGACACCTTAATAAAGAGGTCTATTCCCCTTACAATTATGGAAAACACCCATTTTAGCCCTACAACCCTCCAAGCATTGAGAGACACTTTAATAAAAAGGTCTATTCCCCTTCAAATTATGAAAACCACCCAATTTATTAGACTCCTAGGATTGGACGTGAAAATGAGGTACAAAAACAAGATAAATAGATATTATAAAAATAGGATGATTGCTAATAAAAGTGAAAAAAATCTTAGAGATACTTAAAGTGAAACTAAAAACTACTTGGAGGAGTGAACAGGAAAGTTGTGTTGAGACCTCAAAGAAACCTAAACCTAAAAATAGTTATCAAAACTACTATTGGAAAACATAGCCAAAGAACAAAACCCCACACCCCGCACACTAGTGAATGCAACCCAAACCAACTACAAACATAAAACGAGCAAACTAACAACCCACAAGACAACCAAACGAAGGAACTAATCGATAAGGGGTCCAAAAGCAAAAACCAGCACTGGGACACCTAGAACTCGATGGATACCTAATATCTTTAAGAGATACAACACTATCTCGTTCAAGCCATTGTTTGGGAGCATCCATCACACTCATCGAGGGTAATAATAATAAGTTATTACAACAAGACATTATAAATGATTTAAGGGTTTGGTCGAGAATATGTCTGGTATATTATTTGTAAAAAAATTATATAAGAGAATTTAAAATTTTATCTTTAAATTTTAAAATGGGAGGGGCGAGTTATCTTAAGAAGCATTTATGGCTTTTTTTTTTACATTATATGTGTCAGAATAAGATGACAGCCATCACATCAGGACTTTTTCACATTAATATATGATGCAGCGCCGCTGGAATATATCTAAATCGAATGTTGGTAGGGTGCGAGGCATCCGACTGCCCCAACCAACAAGCCATGCACTCGCGTACTTTTATCTTTAAATTTGTACTAAGAAATGAATAAAGTCAGAAAATAATCAAAATCAATCATTTTCTAATCGTTTTTCCAATATAATACGTTTTTTTTTAAGTTATAGCTCCACATTTGGTGCAAGCATTACATATTGATGGGATTATCCCATATCAAAAAGACAATTTTAAAAATGGGGTGGATTAAAAATAACGATTCCAATTCCTATAAGGTTTTTTGCTTTTTGTTTTTTTGTTTTTGTTTTTTTTTCCCTTTCTGAGTTTTACGTTGTTTGTATCCCAATATGATAGGATTTTTCGTGGGAGTTATAGTTCCATATTTAATGGGAAATTACCTATATAAATTTTTTATTGAAATATTATTTCATTTTAAAAACACGGAAATTATTGAAATTTTAAAAAATAAATGGATTTTAAATTTTTTTTTTTTTTTCAAAAATAGTTATTATATATCTATATATATATATTAATTAGTATATTTATTCTTTTTGTAAGTTAGCATATATAGGGATTTGAATTGGTGACATATCATGGAGTGCTTTAATAGTGCACTCATTCACTATCAATCCAAAGTTTTGGGGGCTTTTACAATATTAAATACTATTGTAGTTTATTGCCGTTAGAGGCGCTCTTCAATCCTGTATGGGGGTAAATGTTTATAACCTTGTGTTAGATGTCAAGCATAAATGTTTAACATTTAACAAATTTAATCTAATGTCAATGTCAACTCTAATTAAAAATTGATATAGATATTATGTATAAACAAGATATTATGGAAAGAAGTGGAATTGGATTCATATAAATTCAACATTTTAACTAGGTCAAATTACATAAAAATAAAAATATGAATAAAATAAAATAAAATTAATAACTATATTTATATGGAATTTGAAGTGGAAAAGTAAATTGCTTGCTCAAGTAGGAGAACTTGCATAAAATTTGGTGGGTAGTAAGCAGTAGTAAGTCTACACATTTATAGTTTTATTCATACATAAGTGTTGAAGAAAACATAAATAATGCTGGGAAGTAACTCGGATAAGTATGTTTTCTTACTTAAGTGTTTGAAGAAAACATAAATAATGGTGGGAAGCAACTCCTGTAAGTATGTTTTTTTACATATTATTCTCATCTGCTCCTGCTCTTTATGCAAAGAATTACTTAAAGAAGTAACTCCGATAAGTATGTTTTCTTACTTAAGTGTATGAAGAAAACAAAAATAATGGTGGGAAGCAACTCCTGTAAGTATGTTTTTTTACATATTATTCCCATCTGCTCCTGCTCTTTATGCAAAGAATTACTTAAATTATGACGGGAACTAATTGATACTAGATATGTTATTTATTTGAGTATAAGTTATTTTCAAGTATTTTATTTTATGGTGGGAAGTGATTGTTGGTAGATATTTTATTTAATTAAGTATAAGTTATTTTCAAGTATTTTATTTGTGGATGGTTTCCTACATAATTTATGATAAAAAATCACTACACAAATATCTAAAATCATGCATGAATATTGCAACCATATCCATAAATTATGACATAAAATATGTAAGGAAGTTATCCACATGGAATTATATTGTTGGAGTGGGAGAGAGAGGGAGGAAGATGAAAGAAATAGAGAGATATACATATTAAACTTAATACTTACAATAAGCTTACAATAAAAAGTTTGTTAACCATGGATATTCATCCCCACTTTACCATGGATATTATTAACTTGTAAGTAGGGTTTGCAACAATACCATGGGC